>CM070721.1:52321847-53521847 GCA_036346275.1 Otatea glauca
TGTTTTCTCTCCACTCTCTGGATATGTCGTTTTATGATATATCAATTAGTTTGATGGTCTTTTGTTTGCTGTCACAAGTTGGCAAAAATGTGGAGGAAATTCTGTGGGTCACGCTGATACGGGTGTTGAAATACAACAACAGTCAGGCTGTCTCCTGTGTAAGGTCCTCATTATGATGGTTGAAGGAGGTAGGTATATCGGTGTGTGCATCGTACGATTGTAGCATCTAGTTTCGTAGTGACATGAGTAGTACCGTAAGAATAGCAGAAAAATCCGTTCCAGACGCATAAATCCCCGGTGTGTGGAAGCTTCAGTTCACTCTCCCAGTTCTAGAAGAGCAGAAGCCCCCGTCTGAAAACTCGTAGCTCAATCAGTTAACCGCTGAAAACGACCTGATATAGTGATATTATCAGCACGGATCAGCTTTGATCCCCAACGCACAGACAGACTATGTAGAAGCTTCCTTCACAGATTCATGCCGAGAAGTGTCTCGTGCTTATCAATTGCATCACAGAGATTCACAGTTCACAGTGGCCATTGGAAACAGTTTTAAATCATAATTTTTGTAGCTTCACAGTAAGATCTTTATAAAAGAAAAGCTACAATAGCTATCACAAAAGCTATATATCATTTGTCATGATTTCAGTATTAAAAATTTTAAAAATTAAATATGTATATAATATAAGTCACCTTTAAACAAATCATAAAACTGTAATAATTTAGAAGGTATTAATATTTTATAATAAAAATATGAGTCAAGCCCGGAATCAACAAACATGCTAATACATGTCAAATACTATAACTGATAATTATATCATAATATTCTTAACAACATGTACTTAATCACTAAGAAATATAAGTGCTGGATTATTAAAAAATGTGAGATGTGGCCTTTTATCAGGTTTTCGCGTAGTTTAGGCATATAAAAAAAGCATTTGAGCCTTCAAGTAATGTTAGATTCCAAAATAAGCCTAATATTTTTGGTCCGTGAGTGACTATGTAGGATAGCGGAGCTATCACTAGCTACAAGCTACGGCAGATAGCAGAGCTATTGCTAGCTATAATACTTATAGCTAATATAGCAAAATATTGGCATTTAGCTTTATGTTTGGGTCCCAAAAATGCTATAGTGTAACTATAGCTAGCTATCTAGAACACCAGAAATAATCAACAAAAAAACCACGAGCTAGCTGTAGTAAGGGGATTAGACTACCAAAATGCTAGTTATGTCTTGAATTAAAATTACTTCTATTACAGTATTTAAAGAGTTTAAAATTGAAATGAGTCCATTTCAAACTAAGACTAACGAGGCTCGACTCGATATTTAACATGTTAGTTCGAATTTAAAATAATTATTTAATGATAAATAAAATGAGCTAAGGGATAACACTCATCGGGATACCGTGAGAAAGTAAATTGGGCAAGTCGGAGCCGAATCTGGACAGCAACCGCGGTGTACGATCGCCACGCCGAGCGGAGAGCGAAGCAGACGTTCCGGGCACGGCAGCCGATCAAGCCGCCCACTCTTGTCACCGACAGAGACCGGCGTTTACTATCGGGCTCTCGAACGGCGGTTTGATATTCCTGCCAGCAGCAGCGGCGGCAGTAAATTGTGCTCGAGCGTGACGCTCGTGCCCGCGACCGGCCGGATTGATATTCTTGGAGACATGGACGGCAGCGCAGCGTGCTTAATTAATAGCCGTGGCTACTGTACCTGATTGAGTTGCCGGTGGTGGGGATCAGATCGACGTCGTTTTTGGTCGTCCTCGCGGCCGGATTGTATCGGGCTTAATTCCTCGTCGAAAATGAGTACTTTGACTCGTGGCTCCACCGGCACTTCGTGCAGTGACAGTAAGGAATCGGGTGAAGATGAGTACTCCTGTAAAACTTGTGCAAGTTTCGCTGAAAGTGCGTGTAGTGTACAAGGAAAAGGAAGAAAGAAGCCCCTGTGGATGGCCGGCGCCATGAGAATTTCGTTTGTAAGTTGTAATGCAAACGTCGCATGGATGCAGTCAAGCGAGATATGGTCGATTTGTTCCTCTTTCTACCGCTCCGAGGATCTTGTGGGTCGATTACACTCCTTATTCTACGTCACGAAACGCAGGCGCAGATCTTTCGGAAATAGCGCGGAGACCGTGTCGTTTATTTCGGCTTTCCGTTGGACCCATGCGCTGGACATGGATCTGGGCCCTGTGGCGGTTCTGGCAGCCCAACAATTTGATCCTCAAGCCTCGGCAGCCGAGAACAAAGTGGACCGTAGTTTCGTCACGGAGAAAAAAAGATGGGAATTCAATCGGGTCGCGGACGGCAGCTCGCGTGCATCTTGTTAACCGCGTATCGTGCGCTCGAAGGCCACAAACCTCACAGCCCAGGAACGCGAATGCTCCAGTCGCCGCCCACGTACGCACCTAGAATCGCACGGCCGATTCGCGTCATGCGAACCACCGGTTCATCCCCAACTCCGCGCGCGACACGCTGCTGCGGGCCTGCGGCTTTGCGCCCGGGCGCAGGCACGCGGCGACGCACGCACGCTGCCCCACGTCCTACCGGCCGTTCAGGTCCGCGCTAGCTGCGTGTTAATCACAGTTTCACGGGTTTACGCGAACAGGCAGACACGATCGTCCATGAGGCCGAATTTTTTTAAAATAATACTTTTTTTTAAATAATTTTATAAAAATAATATGTGAATCAAAATTTTATAAAAATATGCGTATTTAGGTATTTTTTAATGGATAACAGGATTCTGTCGTCAATTCAAATGACAACACAAGTCTCAGCCTTATCAATCAAATGAATCTACAATAAAATAACCTGTCGATAATGCAAACCGTAACTAAACAGACCTCTGCCGTCATTTCAAAGTGCGACAGAGGCTTTGTAGTCAAATAAAAAGGGTGACACAGGTGTATTTTTGTAAAATTTTGTTTCGGTATATTATTTTTTGTAAAATTATTTTAAAAATATATTATTTTAAAAAATAATTCCCATGAGGCCGACTAAACGCCAAGCGCTTAACAGAATCGCTTGCCATCTTTCTTGCGTTAGTTAGCTCACTTAGCTGGATGAGCTCGGTCTCATTGTTGGTTAGTTAGACGTAGAGTAGGAATTTGTATCTGAAAACCCAACAATCTTTATCCTGAGATGAATTTCTCTTGTAGTCAATATATAATGCAACTCTCTTCTCGAAATAAATCATCATGAACACCATATGCGCCATAAGTCCAAAGGACTACTGAGTGGTCTGAGCAAAGTTCAAACTTAGTGGTTGGAACTGGTTTTATCAACGTATCTGCTGAATTATCATGAGTACTTATTTTACTGACTTTAATGTCACCTTAAACAATGAAACCTCGAATGTAATGATATCTGACATCAATGTGCTTTGTTCTCTTATAGAACATCTGATTCTTTGTAAGGTAATAGCACTTCGACTGTCACATAATTGTAGTGCAAGATGTACTTCCACAAAGCTCAGTAAATAAACCTCTCAGCCAAACGGCTTCTTTGCAAGCTTCAGAAATAGCCGTATATTCATTTTTCGTAGTAGACAAGGCAATGGTAGCTTGCAGACTTGTTTTTCAACTAATGGCACATCCTCCAAAAGTGAATACATAACCGGTGAGAGATCTTCTCTTATCCAAATCTCCAACAAATTTTGAATCTACGTAATCTACGAGACCATCCCTAGTTTTTCTAAACTGTAAACAAGCATTATAAGTTCCCCACAAATATCTAAAAATCCACTGTACTGGTTTTCAATGCTCTTTGTCAGGATTAGCCATGTATCTACTAACAGCACTCAATGATTAAGATAAGTCGGGGCGAGTACATACCAAGGCATACATAAGTGAACCAATTGGACCGGCATATGGAACTTTACATATGTATTAAATTTCATTATCTGATTGTGAGCATGACGTTAAAGATAGTCTTAAATGTGCAGCTAATGGAGTACTTACCGGCTTGGCTTTATGCATATTGAAACGACGAAGTACTTTATCAATATACCCTTTCTGACATAGGTATAATTTTCCAAAACATCTATCTTTAGCAATTTCTATACCAAGAATTTTCTTTGCTGCACCGAGATTCTTCATCTCAAATTCATTGCTTAATTGTGCCTTCAATTTTGATATTTCTGCCATGTCTTTTGCAGCAATCAACATATCATCAACATATAAAAGCAAATAAATAGCTGAACCATTAATAGTCTTTAAATAGACACAGCTATCATAATATGATCTTTTGAAATTCTGATAGATTATAAAGGAGTCAAATCTCTTATACCACTATCTAGGTGATTGCTTCAAATCATAAAGAGATTTCTTTAACTCACAAGAAAACTCCTTTCCCAGAATGATGAAACCTTCCTGTTGCTCCATAGAAATGTCTTCTTCTAGTTCCTTATGTAAGTAAGCAGTTTTCACGTCCAATTGCTCAAGCTCATAATTATGCATAGCCACGATGCTGAGTAAAGTGTGAATAGAACTATGCTCCACAACCGAGGAAAAGACATCTGTGAAATCAATACCTAGAATTTGGTTGTATCCTTTAGCAACGAGTCTTGCTTTGTATCTATCCTCTTCGGTTGGTGATACGCCTTCCTTCCTTTTATAGATCTATTTGCAACGTATAGCTTTCTTCTCAATTGGCAATTTAGCTAGCTCTCAAGTGCCGTTCTTCTCAAGAGATTGTATTTTATCATGCATAGCAGTCATCCACCTTTCTGAATCACCAGAAGAGATAGCCTCTAAATAAGTTGAAGGTTCTTCGATACCTTCAATTTCTTCTGCCACATTTAAACAATAAACCATAATATTGGCTTCTTCAATCAACCTCTTGGGTGCTTGAATATTTCTCTTAGACCTGTCAGTTGCAATGGAACGTTGTATTGGTTGTGTAATAACAGGAACATCCTGTATATTTTCCTTTTCAGTTTCTGGTGTAGATCCTGAATCAATAACATACTCCAACTGCACACTTGATTTTTGTTGTTCCTCAGTGGGAACATCAATAGATGGTTTATCATGCAACATGGTAGATTTATCAAAGGTAACATCTCTACTAATAACCACATTTCTAGTTTCAGGATTCCACAATTTATAGCCTTTCACACCAGACTTATAACCAAGAAAAATGCACTCAACAGCTTTAGGCTTCAATTTGCCATTATTAACATGAGCATAAGAAGGACAGCCAAATATTCTCAAATTTGAATAATCTACTAGAGAACCAGACCATACCACAATTGTAGTCTTCTTATCAATTGCCAGGTTTGGTGACCGATTGATTAAATAACAAGCAGTTGATGCGGCTTCAGCCCAATAACACCTAGATAAGCTAGAGTTTGATAACATGCAACGTATTTTCTTCATGATGGTTCTGTTCATACGTTCGACCACACCATTTTGTTGAGGAGTACCTGGAACAGTGTAATGTCTCACAATACGCTCTGATATGCATAAAGCTTCAAATTGTCCAGAACAGAACTCCAAACCATTATCGGTACGCAGCTTCTTTATATGCTTGCCAGTTTGTTTTCAATCATAATCTTCCACTTCTTGAATGTTTGGAATACATCCGATTTGTGTTTTATGAAATATGGCCAAACTCTTCTTGAGTAATCATCAATGATGGTCAACATGTAGCTAGCACCTCTAAGTGATGGAACGCGGGATTTTCCCACAAGTCTGAGTGAATATAATCCAATATGCCTTTTGTAGAGTAAGTTGCAGTGCTGAATTTCACCCTTTTTTGCTTGTCGAAGATACAGTGTTCACAAAATTTCAACTTGTCGAGACATTGACTATCAAGAAGTCCTCTTTTGCATAACTCCATCATGCCAATTTCACTCATACACCCCAGACGCATATACCAAAGATTAGTAGCATCAGAATCAGATGATTTATTTGAGGCAATAACAGCATTACCTGAAATTGTAGTGCCTCGCAGATGATATAGGTTGGCAGCCTTCATATCACCCTTCATCACAACAAGAGAGCCTTTAGAGACCTTTAGAACTTCACCTCCACCTGAATATTTGTACCCTTTAACATCAAAAGTACTTAGCTAGATAAGACTTCTCTTTAAATTTGGGATGTGTTGAACATCCGACAAAATTCTGACAGTGCCATCAAATATCTTGATCTGGATAGAACCAATGCCTACAATTTTGCATGGTGTATTATCACCCATCAATACAGATCCACTTGGCGTAGCTTCATAGTCAACGAATCACTCGCGGTTCGGGCACATGTGGAATATGCAGGCTGAATCAATAATCCACTTGTTGTCACTTTTAGAATCACCAGCAAAGGCAACGAGAACATCATCATCAAAATCTTGGTTAGTAAGAATGGTGGCTTTGACTTCATCCTCTTGTTGATTTTTTAGAGTTGTTATTCTTTTTCTCGTTTTTCTTTACCCACCAGCACTAAGATATGTCGTGTCTACCTTTCTTGCAAAATTTGCACGACTTGTACCTTCCATTGGATTTTGATCTGCCTCTGTAAATTCTGCTCGGGCTTTTGCCTTTTGATTCGTTATTAGAAATCCTCTCCTGTTGTCTCCCACGGACAATCAGGCCTTCTACATGTGAATTTGAACTTTCGTTCAGGGCCATGAGTTTTATCTTTTCTTTCGCATGCAGTGCTTCATACACTTCATTAAGTATAAGAGTATCTCAACTATATTGAATTGTATCTCTGAACGTAGAGTATGAACTAGGCAACGGGCATGAAAGAATAAGATCTAAATCTTCATCATCATATTTTATCTCCATAGACTCGAGATCGGAGACTATTTTTTTGAATGCTGTCAGGTGGTTTAATAATGACCCGCCTTCCGTCATTTTGTGCGAATAAAGCTTCTGCTTCAAATGCATCTTTCTGGTCAGATCTTTAGTCATGCAAATATGCTCCAGTTTCAACCATAATGCGGCGGCGGTTTTCTCCTTTAAAACCCTCTACAAAATATTATTTGATAGATAAAGATGAATCTGAGATAAAACCTTACGATCTTTGCGTTGCTTCTCTTTTAGAGACCATACAGTAGGCATCTTGTCGATCCCTGAAAGAGCATAATTTAAATCGAGCTGTGCAAAAACAGCCCACATCTTGACTCGCGGGAGAGAAATTTTTTGTTTCACGATTAAATAGTAAAATGTCGTACTTTGAAGTCGCCACGAAGAATAAATTCTGGAATTTTTTTTCTTTTCCTCCGCTGGTACTGCGCTGCTGATCTCCGTGTCTTCCGTTTTGTTTTCGGATTTCTTAGGAGGAGAACTATCACCCCGAACGTTTGATCTGTGTATATTGTGTTGGACGGACGCTCGTTGCAATATTTTTTTCTAATATCTGTAACATTTTTTTCAATGTGTGCAATATTTTTTATTCACGCGTACATTTTTACTGTTATCAAACAAAAATATTTTTTTTTCACGCACACATTTTTACTGTTATCAAAGAAACACCGCCGGCCGGAGCCTTCTATTTTTTTTTCTCCTTGCTGCAGTGCCGCACAACACGCCTCCTGATTTTTTCTTCGCTTGCACACCTGCCGTACGTGACTTTCTTTGCCTGATGTGTCTCACGACTAGAAGAGTCCTTGGATACTTCTAGTCGTATGGAGCTTCTTCTAGTCTGCACGCGCTCCTTGATGAGTTGGTCGTCGTCCGTGCGAGGGCGTCTCTGGCCGCGAACGCCAGCACGTCCGCGCAGGAGACGACGCCGAAGCAGGCCTGCTCCAGCCGCGTATTGGCGCTGTCGATGACCTCGAAGCCGCGAAGGCTCGTGTTCGGGGACGCGTCCTTCTCCGCCTGGTTGTTCAGCGTCAAGACCCTTCTGATCTCGAACGTGATGCCGCCGCCAGGATTTTCTCGCGCCTGTTTTTCTTCCCTTGCTGCAGCCGCCGCGCTTTGATCTCGTGTCACCGAGAGATCCGATCTTTGTGCTCTGATACTATTTGTTACAAATAATATGTAGAAAATAGAGAACAAGAGATAAATTTTTACGTAAAAAATCTTTACGGGAAAAATCACGGACACTCGAAAACGATCACTACATAAGAAGATATTTATAATAGAGCGTTTGTTTTTACCGTAGGCTACATAGTAATATTTATAGAGATACAAAACAGAATAAAGATGAAGTTAGTTAGAGGGAGGGGTCATTGGGGAAGCGGTAGTGGAATTGGCAGCAAGCAGTTAATGAGAGAGTTTAGGGAGAGGATGGTGGCGGTGGAACTGGCGAGGGGCGGGTGTGTGGAGGAGGGAATGGCGAGGGGAAGGAGAGAGGGGAGGCGACAGAGCTGTAGGAGGCAGGAGGTGGGACGCAAGGAGGAGAACTGGAGAAGGATGGTTGCGCGTTGAGGAGATCATCCGGGAGATGGTCGGCTTTTACGGGTTTTTTTTATACGCGGATGGGGGGCATAGTGCTTGCATTGGGAACGGGGTTGGGACGGGAGGGCTGGATGGTCTGGAGTTGGACGAATGAGATAAACCTAGATAGTATTTGTTTTCTCTCTTCTCGACAATAACCTTTTAGTTTCGCGGCTAGATTTTAGAACATACTTTAATTTATTATACAACTCTTATGTCTATGATAAAAAAAATATAGTTGTTCTATCTCTTCTACTCCCGAGAGAATTTCTAGGATGTTTGTTTTTCCCCCTCTTGAACGGCAGCTTCTTAGAGCCATGCAGCGCGTGAAGAGGAGAGCGTACACACGTACGGACGTGGTTTTTGTCATTTTGGGCATATATAGCAAGAGATGTGATTTTGCGTGACTAGCCTATTATTTCTTTTTAGTTAGTTCTTGGACCTTTGATTCCTATATAGCTTCTAATCTATATCGAACGTGGATGTCATACAAATATATTGGTAGTCTTTGAGACTTTTGTCTTTGCAAGCATGACCCGATTGAGACAATATTCTTAAGATGAATTATTTTCCTTGTTCAACTTCCTATTGTAGCTCAAAGGTCTAACACACATTTGTTAGTCAATGGTAATTTCTTTTTATTATATGTAGAGTCTTAAATCTTATTTCATAATGGGACATATATATCATACATATACAACTATGTGTTGCTCCAAAATCTGATAGTTCATTGAATTAGTGCTAATTGAGCTCCCTTTAGTCGGTTGTAAACCCTGTGCTAATTACAGTGCAAATCTTAAAAGGTTAATTGCACAAACTATTGAAAAGGTCATATCTAAAACATGGTGCCCTTTGCTTTAAGTCTATTATGTCTGGTTCTATGCTACATCATTCACTTTATGTATGACATAAATTTTGTTTTCACATACATACGTACGTGCAACTGCATGTGATGTCTGAGGGTTTCTCACAATGAATGTTGTGAAATCATGTGTCGAAAAATTAGCTTACTAATGAAATTGGCATTGTAAAGTGGTTGTGTTCATGGCATGTGCTGTGCTTTTCAATTTGCTATTTCAGATGTTTACTTGATATGCTTGTGATAGCATGGTAATGGTTTTGCTCGATGCAATGTGCTCGTGTGAGTGGTTGCATAGATTGATCTTGAGTCAAGTCGTGAACTTGTGCTCGGAATTGTTTCTTGTTTATTCATGTGCAGGTGTTGCTTGAGGGCGAACGTGATCGATGACGGGACCGGACTAGGTTCATGAAGGAACTGAGGTCGAGACTAGGTTCAGGGAGGAACTGAGGTCCTAGTGGTCAAGGATGTCATGCAGGACGTTCGGACTAGAGAACGGTGCGCATGAAGGCTGTTAGTCACGTGAGTGCAGCAGGTGGGCCGTACGCGTGCAGTTGTAATCGTTTGGGGCAGTTTGCATGTATTGGGCCATGTTGGGCCAGGTGAATATGCATGCGAACTAAAGTTCATTATAAATAGGAAAGGGATGTCTCCTGTTTAGATGAGAGAGCTAGGTATTAGGGTTTGTGCTCTTTTGTTTGGAGTACTGTAACCAGACTAGACAAGAAGAAATAAAGAATCAGATTTTTCTCAGCCAGCCGAATGCATGAACCGAAATCTTCACGTGATGCTACAATACCCACGATGCTACAGTGATTGCGTGGCTTACTGTTCATACACGACTTGCTACACTAGTCGGTTTCTGGTTTTCTCTCCCAGTTTTGGTTATCTTAGATTGATTCACTGTCTATCTTGATTTTTTGAGTTTCTTCTTGATTTGATCCATCCAAAACCTTTCGAGGGCATCAACTTAGTGTCTCTCAAAGTTTCGTTGGTTAATCTTTTGTAGATTGTGATTAATCACGAAATTAGGGTTTGATCAATTATCGTTATAATCTGTCACAGCAAGCTTGCGAGGTTAATAACTTTTGATCCGTAGGTCCGATCGAGATGATTCTTGTTTATTTGATTCGTATTGGAATATAGTTTTGTTTGTTCAAATTTCAGGTCAATCCGACGGTTGGATATCCGGGAATTAGCGATTTACCGAATGCATCTAACTCTGTTTTGTTGAATACGAAGCAATTATTTGAGTCCGTATTGGGGTGAATTTTTAGTAGATCAAAAATTTGGTTTTAGCTTCCGCGCAATCATTCACCCCCCTCTGATTGCTAGTTTAGTGTATATCGATCCTACAAGTGGTAGCAGAGCACGGGTTTTCTAATTTATTCTTAACCGGTGATTAGAATTCATATCAATGGTTTGTTATTCGACAAAACCTTGTGTTTTCGATGGTGTTGATTTTCAGTTTTGGAAGGCTAAGATGGAGGCGTACATCCAAGCGCAGGGCTTCGCAATTTGGGAGAAGGTTTACAAGCCGTACGAAGCCCCTGAGAACGACAACGTCAACGACGCCAATCGCACACATGTTGAAGCAAACAGCGAGGCGCACAACTTGATTATCCAGGGCTTGGGACGCTGCGACATCGATCGAGTGGTTCATCTTCGATCCGCATATGAGGTATGGAAATCTCTTTGTGATTATCATGAAGGATCAAACAGTGTCAAAGAGGTTCGCCAAGATATATATAAGAAAGAATACATGCGATTTGAGATGAAGCTTGGTGAGTCGCTAGATGATTTCTTTGCACGTTTTAATAAAATTCTTAGTAATTTGCGTGTTGTTGGAGTTAGTTATGACGATGCTACTAATGCTAGACAATTGCTTGGTGCATTAGACATGTCTATTTGGGAGATGAAAGTTACATCCATTAGAGAATCAACTGTCATGATTGCACTTACTTTAGATGTTCTTTTCTCTAAATTAAAAACTCATGAATTGGATGTTCTTGCTAGGAAGAATGAGCACAAATCAATTGCTTTGACCTCCCAATCTAGCATGTCTCATAATAATGTTTCTTCAAATCTTGCTTTGTCTTTCTTGTCTTCACTAACCGATGAACAGATTGAGGAATTTCCAGAAGAAGACTTGGCATCACTCACTTCTCGTTTTAATAAAGCTTTGCAGAATGTGAGAATGAGGAAGAGAGTTAGTGGTGGCCCTCCAAGATGCTATGAGTGTGGTGATCTCAACCACATTCGTTCAAATTGTACTAAACTTGCAGGTAAAGCATCAAGGGAGGAGTAGGACAATGACAAAAGAAAAGAGAAGAAGAAGTTCTCTCCAAGTGATAGAAAGAAGAAGAGCTTCATCAACCGCAAAGTTGTCCACCGGGTTCTTTCCGCTCTTGAACAAGTAAATCTGAGCGATGTGGATTCGGAGAGCAGTGAAGATGACACAACAATTCCAAGCAAGCATGAATTGACAGGGTTGTGTCTCATGGCTAAAAGCAGCGACAGCTTCACCGATGATGATCATGACAGCGATTTCAATGAGGTAGAACCTTCTTACGATGAATTAGCTATTGCTGTTGCTCGTCTTGGTAAATTGCTTGATAAACGTAACAAGAAAATTAAAAAACATGAGGTTCTTGTGGAATCTTTGAATGCTGAAATTGCTAGACTTAAATCTTTGATTCCTGATGATGATGCTTGCAAATCATGTGACTTAATTTATTCTGAGCTTACTTCACTAAGAAATGTTCATGCTTCAACTCTTGATAAGCTTAGAGATGAAATTGAGAAGAATGAGAAACTTGTTGCTTTGAATTGCAAACAAATTAAAGATGCTAGTTGCTCTACTTTTGATTTGGATGAATCAACTTCTTGTTCTAAATGTTCAATTCTTGAATTGAAGTTGCATTATGCTAATGCTAGAGTTTCTCAAATGACAAATGGTTTGCTCACACATGAGGTTCTTTCATGCTCAACTTGTCGCAAGCAAAAAGAAAAAAGTGGACGTTCCTTGTAATAATTGTTTAACTCTTTCTCGAAAGGTTGATTACTTGAAAAAATCTTTAGAACGTTTCACTAAAGGAAAGAAAAACCTAAACATGATTTTGGATCAATCAAGAGTTAGCACGCATAACAAAGGTTTAGGTTTTAATTCTTATGCTCATCATAAATCACATGTTCCCACTGTTGTTAAGGCACTTGAAAGTGAAAATTTTGAAATTGTCAATGAGCCTAAGAAAACTGTTTTTAAGTCTGCTGTAGTTTTATCGTCTACTATGATGAATGCAAATGTTGATTCTACTTCTAAAGTTAAACATCGTGCTAAGTGCAATTGCACTCATTGTGGTAGAGATGGACATTTAGTAGATTTTTGCTTTAGACTAGCTAAACAACAAAAGAAAGAAAATTCTAAGGCTAGGTCTAATTTTAGACAGGCATGCTTTGCTCCCCATTATGTGCCTAGGGTGATGCAAATACCTTTTGTTGCTAGAAACACGGGAAAGGGCAAATCTGATTTTGTGCATAAGAATACTCGTGTTGTGCCTACTGCTGTGTGTCGTGTGTCTCAGTACTGGATTTCTAAATGCTTTATTTCTAACCCCAGTACCGAGAACTCGACATCTTCTAGTGCTATGTAGGTTTTTCATATGCGGGTTGTAGAACAAAAGCTTAGTGGATCTTGGTCTTTTACAAAATGTGATCAAGACTTGGATGGTTCTCACCCTTGAGATGACCTTCAAGAGGCATGTGCGATAATTCTTCACCTACTTTGTGAGCTATTTTATACACTCATATCTTTTACATTCATAGATATCTAATTGTGGTATAAGATGAGATGTTTGCTTATATGCTCATATGTATCCACTGGCATGTTCAATCATGTTATATCTTATATCATGCCTTTTCATGCTTAGTATTTATTTATCATGATTCATACTTATGCTTAACTGAACATACCGTGATAACTCAAACACATATATATCATCACCTCTCTTTTGATTTCATTGGTTATTCGTTTGAGGGGGGAGTTAATGAACTTTTGGTGAAAATTTCTTTCATTTGCCTATTGGGAGGATTGTTCTTTCAGACTTTTGTTTATAAAATTAACCCCATTGGGCGACAATTTTGAAGAAAGTTTTTAAGATGGTTTGTTTTGAGGGGGAGTTTTTGACTACTTTGTAATATTTTGTAACATAATTTTTATTTTGTGTGTTTCTTAAATGAAAAACAAAAAAATGGAAAAACAATGAAAAAGTAATGAGCATTGTATTTGATACACATATGTCATTTGAAGCCATGTTTATGCTACAAGGTCTTTGCAACTTCATATTTATGCATATATGGTGTAGCTTATGTCATGACTATTTAATTGGAATGACAACTTGAATTAAAATCTTGTCATGGTTGAACTTTCTTAGCTATCTTGATCTTGCTCAAAAAATGCTAAATATGAAATTTATCAAAGTTAAGTGCTAAAGCTCAAAGAGTGATTGTTGATAAATGCAAGATCAAGGTTATGTACTATCGCACTTCTTCTTTACGAAACTGCTTGTCATTGTACTTTGATATGAACTTGGAAGAGGTTGTGTATGATCGAAATCATGAAACCTTAAGCTTGTGATTGCTTGGCATGATTGAAAAGTAAGGCTGATGGTACATTTAATTCCTTGAAAATTTTACATTCTATTGCAATCAATTAATGAATCAGTTTTTCAAGCATCAATAAAGTGCACAAAAATTCAATGTTTTCAGGTTTTGAGATTGTTCAGTAAGGGAGATCATGCCATGCAAAAATTCGTTAATAGTACTTGATTTCTAGTTATGCTTACTCTACATTGTCTTTCTGTAGATTTGAGGGTGCAAATATTTTTGATAGTATGGCTTGGTGACGAATTTGCAATATTTGTGGATGACTTAGAATGCTCATTACATATAAAAAATATCAAACTTAAAAAAATGATTTTGTTTTCTTTCTTTTGTGTTCTTGATGAATCCATTGTCAAAAGGGGAGAATTTTGCCACTTTGAAGAATTTTGGAGGAGAATTTTGGAAAACTTTATATATGCTTCACACATGCACATGTTCTTGTATAAGTAGTATTCAATCATTCACTCGTATTTTTCTTCTTAGGGGGGATTTTTCTTATTTCCACCTAGGGGTTTGAAGAATTTTGGAGAACTTTATATATGCTTCACACACGCACATGTTCTTGTACAAGTGGTATTCAATCATTCACTCACATTTTTCTTTTTAGGGGGGATTTTTCTTATTTTCACCTAGGGGAGCTTTTCACTTTCCATATTTGTCAAAGGGGGAGATTTTGTGTTTTTCACTTTGACTTTTGATTTTAATTTTTTTTTTTATTTCAAAAACTTTTCTTGTGAGGTGAATGCCAATGTTCAATTCTAAGTGGTGTTGACAATGTTTTCATCAAGGGGGAGATTGTGAAATCATGTGCTGAAAAATTGGCTTAGTAATAAAATTAGCATTGTAAAGTGGTTGTGTTCATGGCATGTGCTGTGCTTTTCAATTTGCTAGTTCAGATGTTTACTTGATATGCTTGTGATAGCATTGATCTTGAGTCAAGTCGTGCATTTGTACTCGGAATTGTTTCATGTTTATTCATGTGCAGGTGTTGCTTGAGGGCGAACATGGTCGATGACGGGATTGGACTAGGTTCATGGAGGAACTGAGGTTTGGGACTAGGTTCAGAGAGGAACTGAGGTCCTAGTGGTCAAGGATGTCATGCGGGACGTTCGGGCTAGAGAACGTTGCACATGAAGGCTGGTTAGTCACGTGAGTGCGGCAGGTGGGCCGTACGCGTGCAGTTGTAATCGTTTGGGGCAGTTTGCATGTATTAGACCATGTTGGGCCAGGTGAACATGCATACGAACTGTAGTTCATTATAAATAGGAGAGGGATGTCTCCTGTTTAGATGAGAGAACTAGGTATTAGGGTTTGTGCTCTTTTGTTTGGAGTACTGTAACCAGACTAGACAAGAAGAAATAAAGAATCAGATTTTTCTCAGCCAGCCGAACGCATGGACCGAAATCTTCACGTGATGCTACAGTACCCACGATGCTATAGTGATTGCGTGGCTTACTGTTCTTACACGACTTGCTACAATAGTCGGTTTCTGGTTTTCTCTCTCGGTTTTGGTTATCTTAGATTGATTCACTGTCTATCTTAATTATTTGAGTTTCTTCTTGATTTGATCCATCCAAAACCTTTCGAGGGCATCAACTTAGTGTCTCTCAAAGTTTTGTTGGTTAATCTTTTGTAAATTATGATTAATCATGAAATTAGAGTTTGATCAATTATTGTCATAATCTGTCACAGCAAGCTTGCGATGTTAATAACTTTTGATCCGTAGGTTCGATCGCGATGATTTTTTTATTAGGTTCGTATTGGAATATAGTTTCTTGTGTTCAAATTGCAGGTTAATCCGACGGTTGTATATCCAGGAATTAGCGATTTACCGAATGCATGTAACTCTGTTTTGTTGAATACGAAGCAATTATTTGAGTCCGTATTAGGGTGAATTTTTAGTAGATCAAAAATTTGGTTTTAGCTTCTGCGTAATCATTCACCCCCTCTGATTGCTAGTTTAGTGTATATCGATTCTACAAATGTACAATTTGTTGTTTGACTATCAATATTTGTAATTCCCGAACACAAAACTTTATTGTGTAGCTACATACATATTTGACAGATCTGAAGTCTTTTTCCTGTAATGAGCACGGGTGTAGATAGTTCACGATAAATAAGCAGTGCTCAATTCGTCCAGATAGTTGGAAACTGAAGCGTAATTCCTTTCTAGTAGTCGAATTTTTCCTTTTCTTTTTCTACTAGTCAAATGCATGTGTTTTTGCTACTGTTAGGAAATCATATTATCTCTAGCAAATCGAGTCAACATCTCAGGATTTGCCAGCCTGGCCCACGCCCTCGGCGTGGTCTCCACGTCCGGCCAACTCAAACAAAAGCAGCACCTCTGCACCCTCAGCTCCGCCGCCCGTCCAATCGAGCTTTCCTGTTTTTTTCCTTGTTAGCGAATTTTTAAGGAATTGAAGTTTGTTTATTGGTAGATTGTTTTTTCTATTTTTATTAGAGATTTTTTAGGCAGGTGAAAGGGAAGGAGGTGGAGTTGAGATGAATGAACCACTATCAACCAATAGGTTATTTTTAAGCAGTAAAGATGTGATGACTTTTTTTCAATTGTTCCATTTTCTTTTTAATGTTGTACGTTGTATTTTTTTTTGCTGGCCTTAGTCCATACGTGGTTGAGGCAAGGGACACAATGTTGTCATCTTTTTTCCTTGCCATATCAAAGTAAGGTTTATCTCGTGGTTTTAAATTGCAAAATAGTATCTATTTGACGATCGTCAGCTATGGTGTGACAACCTTTTCATGTCATATGATGTGTTTTTTTTGTTCTCTTTTACACAGAGAAAGTGTGTCGGCGTTTCGTGCACCGACAAGTAAATTTGTAAGTCGGAAGGGGCCGCGCGTTCCCTCTCCTTGAATGGTCAGACTCAAGAGTCCAAGGTGTATACTGGTTCGGGCCGAATGTCCCTACTCCAGTTCGTGTGGTGGTACTGTATTGCTTAAGATGCCGATGGCTGCACAGCATTTACAAGCAGGGACTGAGAGCTCGAATGCGAGAGAGCGTGAGAGAGCGTCTAAGAGAGAATGTCCGTGTCTGTGTCGGTTTTTTGTATCCCTCTGTCTTAGAAGACCCTGCCTCCCTTTATATAGTTGGAGGGGGCAGGTTACATGGAAAGTCGAGAGAGAGAGGGAAGGGTGAAGATCTCTACGCTAGGTCTAACCTTTGGTCTTGGTTGTTGGTCGACCCCCTCTCCTTCCCATACTGGGTTGATGGGCTCATCGAGTAGATCAGTTCTGCTTCATGGGGAAACAGCGCACCTGCCTTCTGTGAGCCTGATGGGTGCTGACGCCGTATTGTGACTTGGATGTTGCCTCGGGAAGGAGCGTATCTCCATGCTGTTCGTGACCGGACGATGAGACTGGAGTCTTGACTTTTGCGGCCTTCGTGTTGTCTCGGGAAGGAGCCACTTACCCCTGCACGGTCACTTCGAGCGGTTGTGTCCATTGCACCACGTGGCGATGGCCGGCGGAGGCCTGACACCTCGACCTTGACGGTGATTGCCTTAGCTTTGTCGTAGCTGGTGGGGAGCCCGACCTAAGGCGGAGGTCGGACGCCCCGATAGGTCGGGGATGAGGTTTGGAGCAGCTTCGTTAGGTCGGGGTCAAGTGCTCTCGGCGGATCCGTGTGGTCTTTGGTCGGAGCTGGGCTTGGGACGGCCCGTTCATTATTCCGGGCCATTGGGGTACCCATTGTGTGAATATTCGTCAGCTCGTTTAACGTCGTAGCTGGACGGCGCCTAGGTCGGAGAGGACGGCCAGATGTCTCCGAGAGATTCTGGTGCTGAGTGCTCGTTTAACGTCGTAGTTAGACTCGGCCTTGGTCGACGCGGACGACCAGATGTCTCTCGGGAGGTTCTGTTGTTCGAGTGCTCGTTTAACGTCGTAGCTAGACTCGGCCTTGGTCGGCGCGGACGGCCAGATGTCTGCGAGAGATTCTGGTGCCTGAGTGCCCGTTTATCGTCGTTGCTGGACGGCGCCTAGGTCGGCGAGGACGGCCAGATGTCTCCGAGAGATTCTGGTGCCCGAGTGCTCGTTTAATGTCGTAGCTGGACGACGCCTAGGTCGGCGAGGACGGCCAGATGTCTCTCCGAGAGATTCTGGTGCCGAGTGCTCATTTAACGTCGTAGCTGGACTCGGTCTTGGTCGGCGCGGACGACCAGATGCCTCTCGGGAGGTTTTGTTGTCCGAGTGCTCGTTTAACGTCGTAGCTGGACGGCGCCTAGGTCGGCGAGGACGGACATATGTCTCCGAGAGATTCTGGTGCCGGAGTGCTCGTTTAACGTCGTAGCTGGACGACGCCTAGGTCGGCGAGGACGGCCAGGTGTCTCCGAGAGATTCTGGTGTCCGAGTGCTCGTTTAACGTCGTAGCTGGACGGTGGTTCGTTTTACGTCGTAGCTGGACAACGGCTCGTTTTACGTCGTAGCTGGACGGTGCCTTAGGTCGGCTGGGATGACCAGATGCCTCTTGGGAGGTTCTGGTGTCCGAGTGCTCATTTAACGTCGTAGCTGGACGGTGGCTCGTTTTGACGTCGTAGCTGGACGGCGGCTCGTTTTGCGTCGTAGCTGGACGGCGGCTCGTTTTGACGTCGTAGGTGGACGGTGGCTCGTTTTTCGTCGTAGCTGGACGGTGGCTCGTTTTGCGTCGTAGCTGGACGGCGGCTCGTTTTGCGTCGTAGCTGGATGGTGCCTTAGGTCGGCTGGGATGACCAGATGCCTCTTGGGAGGTTCTGGTGTCCGAGTGCTCGTTTAACGTCCTAGCTGGACGGTGGGCGTCCATCCCGAGTCCTCGTCTGGCGAGGGTAGCTGCGAGAGGAGTGGTCACGGTCTGTCCCACGTAGACGCCCCGTCCGCAGGTGTGGGACCTAGAGGGGGTGAGCGAACGCGCGTTTACCTGCGTTGGTTTGAACGCCGTGCTCGTGGAGCTAATAACGGGTGATCCGAGTGAGTCACTGGAGGTCCCTCCCAAGGGAGACCCTTCCAAGCGGACGGTCCCAGCGCAGGGTGTCCGGCCCACTGGGGGCGGCCCATGAGAAACCTTTCTTTACTCGATCCCGTATCGGACTCTGGGTCGTTCGCCGACCCAGAGCGCAGCTGGCTGCCACCCATCGATGGGCTCCGCGGGAGAGTGTGAAGTATGGTCTCGGACACGGGTCAAGGCGATTGGGTCGTTAGCCAACCCAACTGGAGGCCCACTGGGAGCTCGCCTCGACTCGCCCCTTGCTCAAGTTTTTCGCTGGGGCGGTTCTGTGCCCACTTGGTGAGTCTGGCCTTCGAAACCCGCAGCTTTTTGCTGGGCCCCGGGCGCGAGCTTTCGAGCTCTTTTTGCCACTTTAGGGGCCGCAGCGGCCTAGTGGGCCTCTCGCACGCGCCTCGGAGCAACCGCCCTGGCCCGAAGGCGGAGACCAAGAGGTCACAGGGGGCGCGTCTCGAAGCGGTGTCTTTTCGCCTCCTGCAGTCCTATCAGACTCAAACGCGTAGAGAGGAATTGGAAACCGCAGGGTTACCGTTTTTCTCGGCGTAGCAGCCGGAGGGACGGGGCGTGCGACGATTCGTTCGAGGCGGTGTCTGTTCAGCTAGTGCCAGTTCGGCTGGCGCCTGCTCGGCCTTTATAAATTCGGCACGGGGACGCCAGGGCGATTTCTTGCTATTGCCTTTCCTTGTTTTCCTGCCTTTGCCTGAGACAGAGAAAGTAGAGAGCAGAAGCCAGAAAAGAGAAGAGCTCCACCTTCCCCCTTCCTCACCTTTTCGTTGCTCTTTGTTTGAAAATGTCGTGGCCGGAGTGCTCTATCCAGCCGAGCCGCGCGCTTGGCCTGGTGAAGAAAGGCTTCCTTCCACCGCAAAGCGTCTCCAGCTGGAGGGTGCCGACGGGGGCCTCTATTCCCTCGCCGAGGGACGATGAGATCGTCGTGCCCGCCTCGTTTTACGAGCGCGGGTTCGGTCTTCCTCTGCACCCGTTCGTCCGGGGGCTACTTTCCCACTACAAGGCGGAGGTGCAGCACTTTAACCCCAACGGCGTCCTCCACATCGCGATCTTCATGACGCTGTGCGAGGCGTTCTTGGGTATCGAGCCGCACTGGGCGCTGTGGCGGCATATCTTCCACGCGCGGGTGAGAAAGGATAAGCCATCGGACGCTTAGGCGCGCGTGGGCGGCTTGGCACTCCAGATGAGTGTTGGCCGGGGGTCGGACTATATCGACGTGAAGCTGTCGTCGTCGAACCGGGGCTGGCACTCCGAGTGGTTCTATGTTCAGAACACTGGAGGAAGCGCCCCGATCTTCACCGGTCGGTTGGTCGAAGCGGGGCCCGAGTGGACCTGGGGCGCCGCCAAGAAAGAGAAGGCCAAGGTGGCCGAGATTGTTGATCGGATCAGGGTCCAGAAGGAGCGAGGCCTGACTGGTGATGTTGTTGTGCGCGCTTTCATGAAGATGCGCGTTCAGCCACTCATGGATAGGCTGCTCCCCATGTTCTGATATGGGGGGACGTCTGACCCCATGAGGATGGCGGGGCCAGAACTCTCCTCCTCGGAGGTTGAGGCTCGGGTATCCGCCGTCACGGGCAGGAGTGCCACCGAAGCGGCGGGCGGGCACCCCGAGCTATTTTCGGCGGCTCATCCCCCGGACCTGGTAACCCGAGCAACTCTCTTCTTGTTTCCTCCACCCTTTTCTTTTTCCTAGCATTCGGTCTTACTGTCGTTTCTGCATTTCTCAGGGGCTTACCGGGATGGTTTCCTAGGTGTTGTTGCCGGGGGAGAAAGCACTGAGGGCGGCGGCCCGCGCGGCCTCCGCTCAGCACGAAACTGCGTGTAAGAAGCGCAGGGAGGAGAAGCGGAGGAAGAAGAAGAAGGAGCACGCGGCGAGGGCCGCGCGCAGCGAGGAAGTGTCTGAAGCGACCGCCGTTGAGTCGGGCGGTGTGGGATCGACCTCCAGCGATGGCAGCGGGAACAGCGGCGCCGACCCGTACGGCTGGTCCGATGTCGGGCCGTCGAGCGGCGGAGGTCCAGCGGAGGGTGACCGCGTGGGCGCTGTTGTCGTTGCGCCCCAAGTGAAGGTGTCCCCAGTGGAGGAGTCCCGGGGGAAACGGAGAGCCGACTCGCCCCCGCGAGGGGTGCCGGCCAAGAGAGCGCAATGCGCAAGACCGATCGGGCGCAGCCCGATCGCGTGATAAGTGCCTCCTTCCAATTTTGTTGTAGAAAGGTCGTCCGAGCGACCCCGATCTTCACAGCGCAAAGACCTACACGAGGTGGTCGATCGGCGGCGGACGGCTGTGGGCCACTCTGTTCCGCAGCAGCGGGATCGAAGCCGTCGGTGGGCATGGTCAGCTCGGCAAGGGCCGTGGCAACACTGGCGGCGCCGGGGTCGACAAGGACCGAGGCTCCGCAGGCGGTGTTGGAGCCACCGCGGTCAGGTTGGTCGCGCAGCGAGACCGAGCAGGGCATGAGGAGATCCGCCGACTCGATGAATCGTGGCTCCTTCGTGGTCGAGGGGTCGGGAGGATCGCCGCCACCACCGCCGGGGAGCCCACCGCCTTACACGGTCCGGCTTCCTGGGGCGACGCTCATGTCGCCGCCCGTGAGCCCGCCGGCAGGAGCGCCTCGGGGGTCAGAGATGATACCCTTGGAGCCGCAGGGGGAGGCGCCGAGTGGCCTCCCGCGGGACGCGGCTGCCGGGCGCCGACCCAGCGGTTCGCTCACCGCCCTCGCTGCGTTGTCACCGGTCGGAGATGACCAATCCGGCGGACCGTCCCTCCTGCTGGATGACCCGGCGAAGCGCAACGAGTGGGAGGCTTTTCGGGACGGCGTTAGGCGCGCCGTGACTGAGACGAAACAGATCCAGGAGGGTTTGGCGCTCGCACTCGATTACTCCAGCGGAGTGCTGGAGGCGGTCACCAAGGGGATTCTCCCGATTGGCGCGGTAAGTCGCAAAACTTGGCTTTTGTATCTCTTGACGGATTTGTCGTATGCTGACAGAGTGCTATGCTTTGCAGCGCTTGCGGGTCCGCTCGGCGGAAAAGTCGCAGTTCCTCTAGGGTCTGGAAGGTCGGAAGCTGGCCGCGGAGGAGGAACGCGATCGACTGCGTCCTGAGCTGCGCGACGCTCAGGAGGCCTTGGCTTGCGAGCGGAAGGCGGCGGAGGGGACCCGCTAGGAGCTGGGTCGGGCCACCCAGGTCCTGGCTGACGAGCGCCGGGTGAACCAGTCTCTGGCGACGCAGGTGTCGGAGCTTGAGTCTCTCTTGGCGGCGGTCGGCAGCGCTAAGGACACCGCCGTCGCCGCCGAGGGGACCGCGCAGTCGGAGGCGGCCCACCTTCAGGGCGAGTGAGATCGGACCCGGGAGGGCATCGAGCTGGCGCAATCCGAGAGCGACGCCGCTCGGGAGGAGCTGGCCAAGTGCAAGGAGGAGCTCATCGACCTGACGAGCTCCACGGCCGGTAAGTGGCCGAACTCCTCAATCGATTTTGCAATTGCGGCTTGTTGGGCGCGCCTCCTGACGCCATCCCGATCTGCAGAGCATAAGAAAAACCTTGGCGTCGTCGTGGAGGCACGGAGAGAGGCGGCGGAAGCCTGCGATGCGGCGATCACGGCGCGGGATACGGCCTTGGCGGAGCTGCTGGTGGCCGAGGGAGAACGGTTCGAACTGGTCGCAGAGCTGGGACCCTTCGCAAGGTCGGCCAAGACATCTGCGACCGAGTTCTTGGAGCCGCGTCGGGCCCTAGCTCGCTTGCCACTACGCTGGCCCGAGTGCCGGATCATGTCGAGAGCTCGGTGAGCATGGGCGCCGTGCTCGGAGCTTCCTCGGCGCTTGTTCACACCGTCTCCTACTATGATGGCATCGATCTCGCCGTTGTCAATAGCGGGATCGCGGGGAACCGAACCGACGAGGAGGTCGATAGGCTCGAGCTTCAGGTCGAGCCGCACGCCCGACTGATCGCCGAAAGGATTTCGCCGGGGAGCATCCTCCACGAAAAATAGGGAGGAATTAGATGTTTTTCCTTCTTACTGTAAAAAAGACCTCAGCATGCAATAGACTGAAGGTTTGATGAGTTTCCATCTGTCTTTCGCGCTCTCCCGTTGTGATAAAACGCTCGACGACCGTAGCTTTAGAAACCGCGGGGGTTGATCAAGCGCAGGTCGGAGTTTTACCATTTACGGGGGAGGCGAGAAGGGGACCGAAACTCTGGCTGCGAAGCGTTTGCGCGCACTTGCACGGGATAGGAGTGTTCCTGACTGACCAAGGGCTGCCCGATTCGGGCACTTCCTTCTTCCGCAAAGCACCACTTAGTAACTGTAGCCGCTGGGGCGTAGGCTGTAGCACTTGGGTCGAGAGGGTTACCGCCTAAGAGGGGCCCTGCGGTTGGTCGGGTCACCAACCTGTGTAAGTGTGCGCACTGGCTGTGCTCGCGTCGAAACGGAGTGTTCCCGACCGCCCGAGGGTTGCTCCGTTCGGGCACTTACTTCTTCCGCAAAGCGCTACTTAGCAACCGTAGCCGCTGGGACGTAGGCCATAGCACTTGGGTCGAGAGGGTTACCGCCTTGGAGGAGCCCTGTGGTTGGTCGGGTCACCGACCCGTGTGAGCGCGTCGAGCGAAAGCGACCCGTATGAGGGCCTCATCAAGCAGCCGTCGAGCGCCTCGCGGCGTCCGGGCGCTTGGAAGGAGGGTGAAAAAAGGCGCAAAGGACAAGAAAGAGCTTTAAGGGTAGAAGCGCCTTAACTTTTCTATGTTCCATGCATTGGAGATGACGTTGCCATCCGCGTCCTTGAGTCGGAAGGTGCCAGGTCGGAGGACCTCCCCGACAGTGAAGGGGCCTTCCCAGGGTGGCGAGAGCTTGTGCTTGTCTTTGCTTTGGATCAACTCGCGCGCAGACTAGGTCGCCAACGCGTTGAAGGACCGCCGGACCGACGATCGTGGTAGCGTCGCGGCGCCGGGTACTTGGCCGATCGCAAAATGGCCACGTCACGCGCCTCGTCGAGCTGGTCGATGGCGTCTTGTTGCGAGACGAGCCCCCGAACCTCGTCAAAGGCTTGTAGTCTTGGGGCACCGTATTCCAGGTCGGTCGGCAAGACGGCTTCAACACCAAACACCATGAAGAATGGTGTAAACCCGGTCGCCCGGGTCGGTGCGGTTCGCAGGCTCCAGAGGACGGAAGGTAGTTCGGCCACCCATCATCCTGCGAATCTCTTCAGCCGACTGAAGATTCGTGGCTTCAGCCCTTGAATAATCATACCGTTTGCTCGCTCGGCCTGGCCGTTGGTCCGCGGATGGGTGACGGTCGCCCAATCGATGCGGATGTTGAAGTCGTCACAGAACTCAAGGAATTCCCTCCCTGTGAACTGTGTGCCGTTGTGTATGATGATGGAGTTCGGGACTCCAAAGTGGAAGACGATGTCGCGGATGAAGTTGGTCGCCTGCACCGAAGTGATGCTGGCGACCGGCTTGGCTTCTATCCACTTGGTGAACTTATCCACCACGACAAAAAGGTGGGTAAAGCCCCCGGGCGCCTTTCTGAAGGGCCCGACCAGATCGAGTCCCCAGACCGCGAATGGCCACACGACGGGGATCGTCTGTAAGGCCTGTGCCAGAAGATGCGTCTGTCGAGCGAAGAACTGGCATCCCTCGCAGGTGCGAACGACTTGCTCGGCGTCAGCCACGGCGGTCGGCCAGTAGAAACCTTGCCGGAAAGCCTTTCCTACTAGGGACCGTGGCGCGGCGTGGTGGCCACAGATGCCACCATGGATATCGAGCAGCAGCCGCGCCCCTTGGTCGGCCAGGACGCACTTTTGGAGGACTCCAGAGGGACTCCTTTTGTAGAGATCTTTTCCGACTAGGACGAAATATTTCACCCGACGGGCAAGGCGTCGTGCCTCGGTCGGGTCGGTTGGGAGTGATCCGTCGGTCAGGCGGTCGATGAAGGGCTTTCTCCAGTCGGAGTCGGCCGTTAGCACGCCGCGGCCTGATCCGGGCGACCCTGCACCTGACCGGTCGGCGGTCTGAGTGGTCGCATCGGACAGGGCGGACGGCCGCTCGGTCGCTGGGTCCAGCAGGACGGAAGGTTTTCGAAGGTCACAGACAAAGATCCCAGGTGGGACTGGTCATCTGCTGCAGGCGAGATTGGCTAGGTAATCGGCCTCACCGTTGTAGCGTCTGTAGCTATGGTGAAGCTCGAAACCTTTGAACTTTTCTTCGAGCTTGCGCACTTCCCGACAGTACGCGGCCATGCGGGCGTCTCGGGGCTCGGCGACCTTCATGACTTGGTCGACGACGAGCTTAGAGTCTCCGAGGACGTAGAGTCGGCGAGCGCCGAGGTCAGCAGCGATTCGGAGATCGTTGATGAGAGCCTCGTACTCGGCGACGTTGTTGGTCGCATC
This sequence comes from Otatea glauca, assembly GCA_036346275.1. Lineage (NCBI taxonomy): Eukaryota > Viridiplantae > Streptophyta > Magnoliopsida > Poales > Poaceae > Otatea > Otatea glauca. The sequence goes on from CM070721.1 coordinate 52,347,125, forward strand.
GAAGAGGAGCCGAATGGCGTACTGGAGCTTGTTGCCGAGCGGGGAGACGATGACGACTCCCGCACCCGCGCCGTTCTTGGTGTAGGACCCGTCGAAGTACATTGTCCAGTACTCGGGGTCTTTGAGCGCCGGCGGCTCCTGGGCTTCGGTCCACTTGGCGACGAAGTCAGCCAGGGCCTGCGACTTAATCGCCGTTCGAGGAACGTACGATATATCGTGGCCGTTGAGCTCGAGTGCCCACTTGGCTATCCTTCCTGAGGCGTCGCGGTTGTAGACGATTTCGCCGAGTGGCGAGGAGGTCACCACGGAGATGGGGTGTCGATCGAAGTAGTGGAGTAGCTTCCTCTTCGCGATGAGCACTGCATAGAGTAGTTTTTGCACCTGCGGGTACCGAGCTTTTGACTTGGAGAGCACCTCGCTGACGAAGTAGACCGGCCGCTGAGCCTTGTGCGCGTGGCCTTCTTTCGCTCGCTCCACAACAAGAACCGCGCTGACCACCTGGGTTGTAGCGGCGATGTAGAGCAGCAATGGTTCGCCTGGTGCCGGGGCGACCAGGATCGGAGGTGAGGTCAGGAATACCTTCAGTCGGGTGAGGGCTTCCTGAACCTCCTGGGTCCAGCTGAAGTGATTGGACTTCTTGAGCAGCTTGTAAAGCGGCATTCCGCGCTCGCCAAGGCGAGACACAAAACGGCTTAGGGCTGCAAGGCATCCTGTCAGCTTTTGGACTCCCTTTAGGTTGCTGATCGGACCCATCCTCATAATCGCTGAGATTTTTTCTTGGTTGGCTTCGATGCCGTGCTCGGAGACGATGAAGCCGAGCAGCTTTCCCTTAGGGACCCCGAAAACACACTTCTCGGGGTTGAGCCTTATGCGAAACCGTCGGAGGTTCGCAAAGGTCTCTTCCAGGTCGAAGATGAGGTCATCGGCCTTCCTGGTCTTGACTACGATGTCGTCGACGTATGCTTCGACGTTATGGCCTATGTGGTCGTTGAAGCAGGTCTGCATGCATCGCTGGTATGTAGCGCCCGTGTTTTTCAGACCAAACGGCATCGTTACGTAGCAATAAGAGCCGAAAGGGGTGATGAAAGAGGTTGCGGGCTGATCGGACTCCCTCATCGCTATCTGGTGATAGCTTGAGTAGGCATCCAGAAAGGACAGGGTTTCGCACCCTGCAGTGGAGTCAACGACTTGGTCGATGCGGGGCAGAGGGAACGGATCTTTTGGACACGCCTTGTTCAGGCTCGTGTAGTCAATGCACATTCTCCATTGCCCTGTTTTCTTTTTTACAAGGACAGGGTTGGCTAGCCACTCGGGGTGGCGCACCTCTTTTACAAACCTTGCGGCCAAAAGTTTGGCGATCTCCTCCCCTATGATCTTGCGCTTTTCGTCGTCGAAGCGGCGCAGGCGTTGGGCGACCAGCCTCGAGCGACTTCCTTTGGGATTCCTGGCATGTCGGAGAGCCTCCATGCGAAGACGTCCTTGTTGGCGCGGAGGAAGTCGACGAGCGCGCTTTCCTATTTGGCGGGGAGCGTGGCTCCAACCCGCACGGTTTTGGTCGGATCCTCGGGATCGACCGCAACCTCCTTCGTATCCTCAGCGGATTTGAAGGATCCCGGGCCCGACTTGCTAGAGTCGGGGGCAGATTCAGAGGTTCCCCTCTGGAGGTTCGCGAGCTCGGCGGAGGCGATGATCGCCGACGCTCACCGCAATCGCTTCGTCGCGATTGTAGGCAAGCTGGAAGGAGCAGGCCACGGTGATCACCCCTTGTGGCCCAGGCATCTTCAGCTTGAGGTAGGTGTAGCTGGGGACCGCCTTGAACTTGGCGTAGCACGGCCTCCCCAGGATGGCGTGGTAGGAGCCGGGAAAGTCCGGAACCTCGAACGTGAGGGTTTCGGTGCGGAAGTTTCCCGGTCCTCCGAAGGTAACGGGCAGGTCGACCTGCCCGAGTGGGTGAGCCTGTTGGCCCGGGATGACGCCGTGGAAAGGCGCCTTGCTCGGTCGGAGGTTCGAGCGGGGAACCCCCATGGCGTCGAGCGTCTCAACATAAAGGATGTTGAGACCGCTGCCACCGTCCATGAGCACCTTTGTGAGGCGCTTCTTTCATACGACGGGGTCAACCACCAGTGGGTACCTCCTCGGCTGCGGGACGTGGTCGGGGTGGTCGGTCCGGTCGAAGGTGATCGGGGACTCCGACCACCGGAGGTAGTGGGGGACGGCTGGAGTGGCAGTGTGGACTTCGTGGAAGGCGAGCTTGAGTCGGCACTTGTCGGCGTAGCACGCCGGCCCGCCGAAGATCATGAGGCAACCGTCGGGTTCGGGGAACTCGTCGTCTGCCCTATTTTCTTTGGCACATGGTGCCGGGTCGCGCTTCTTTCCCTTCCCTTTCGACGGCGTGGGGGTAAGGGAGAGGAAGTGCTTCAGGACTTGGCAGTCCCGGTACTTGTGCCTGACGGGAACCCGTGGTTCGGGCACGGACTCTCCATTAGTTTCTCGAAATGGTCGGGCGCGACGACTGGTCGCTACCTGCGCTGGTAGGGTGGTCGGCGGTGCGACTGTGTGGCCTCTCGGACCTACTTCCCCTGCCGCTTCCGCTTGTCGGAGCGGTCAGAGGGGGAGGCGACCTGAGCGCTGGGCTCCTGTTTGGCCTTCCCCTTCTCGAAAATGGCCCCCACAGCCTTCTCGCCGGAGGCGTGGTTGGTGGCGATGTCAAGGAGCTCCTTGGTGGTCCTGGGTTTGACACAACCCAGCTTGTGCACCAAGGCCTTGCTAGAGGTGCCGTAGATGAACGCCACAACGACGTCGGCATCAGAGATGTCGGGGAGTTCGTTGCATTGACGGGAGAAGCGCCGGATGTAATCCCGGAGGGTCTCCCCTGGCTGCTGTTTGCAGCTTTTCAGGTCCCAGGAGTTCCCAGGGCGCTTGTAGGTGCCCTGGAAGTTACCGACCAAGAGACTCTTCAGGTCCCCCTAGTTCCTAATGGTCCTCGCGAGCAAGTATTCGAGCCAGGCTCGAGCCGAGTCTGCAAGGTAGATGGGGAGGTACTGGATGATGAAGAGGTCATTCGTAGCTCCTCCCGCCCGGCATGCGAGCCGGTAGTCTTCTAGCCAGACACCGGGGTTCGTGGCCCCAGTGTATTTGGCTATGTTGGTCGGTGCCCTGAACCTGGCAGAGAAATCCGCGTGGCGGATCCCCTGACCGAAGGCCCGTGGTCATGGACCATCGGGGCTTGGGCTGCGGTCGCAGCGGCGTCCGCTATCTACGACCCGCGAACGGGCTGCTTCGTCCGCCGCCTTTCTCCGCGCTTCAAGGATGGCGCGGACGTCGTAATCTTTGCCGAGGCACTGGCGCACCGGGGCGCACGAGGCCTGGGGCTGTTCGCGCTGTGTCGCCGCCTTTGTCGGACCCAGCCGGCTTCGAGCGGCGGTGCGACTCCGACGGCTGGAGGAGGCGTCGGAGTGGTGGGAGCCGGAGCCCTGCATGTGCTGCACGGCAACACGCTCCACCAGCCCCCGAAGGTTCTGGTATGCTGCCCTGGCTTCCGGGTCATCCGGCTCGGGAAGGCCACGGAGCAGCATCGCAGCTGCGGCCACGTTTTGACTCTCGTGAGGAAAGAATTGTGGGCCCTTGGATTCCTCTGCCAGCTGGTGGTGTACCTGACGCGCGTGTGCGCGCGCGGCGTCAGGCACAAGCGGGGGCCCGGGCTGGCTCTGCTCCAGGTCGGCCTGGAGTCTGTCGAGCTCAGCCCTCCGGGCCTCCAGCTCCTCACACTGCTGCTGGAGCTCGGCGCGGCGCGCTTGGGTGCGTTCAGCGCGTTCGTGCTGAGCTCCTTCTTCCTGCGCTCTGGCGCGCTGGATGGGAGCTCCCGTGGTCGCGGGGGTCGCGGTCAAGTCAACCATGCCCGCCATGTTGCACTCATGAGAGTGCAGTCCGTCGGCAAATGTATACTGGTTCGGGCCGATTGTCCCTACTCCAGTTCGTGTGGTGGTACTGTATTGCTTAAGGTGCCGATGGCTGCACAGCGTTTACAAGCAGGAACTGAGAGCTCGAATGCGAGAGAGCGTGAGAGAGCGTCTAAGAGAGAATGTCCGTGTCTGTGTCGGTTTTTTGTGTCCCTCTGTCTTAGAAGACCCTGCCTCCCTTTATATAGTTGGAGGGGGCAGGTTACATGGAAAGTCGAGAGAGAGAGGGAAGGGTGAAGATCTCTACGCTAGCTCTGACCCTTGGTCTTGGTTGTTGGTCGACCCCCTCTCCTGCCCATACTGGGTTGGTGGGCTCATCGAGTAGATCGATTACGCTTCATGGGGAAAAGCAGACCGCCTCGCTCGTGAGCACGATGGGTGCTGACTCCATATTGTGACTTGGATGTTGCCTCGGGAAGGAGCGTATCTCCATGCTGTTCGTGACCGGATGATGAGACTGGAGTCTTGACTTTTGCGGCCTTCGTGTTGTCTTGGGAAGGAGCCACTTACACCTGCACGGTTACTTCGAGCGGTTGTGTCCGCAGACCACGTGACCGATGGTCAGCGGAGGCCTGACACCTCGACCTTGACGGTGATTGCCTTAGCTTTGTCGGAGCCGGTGGGGAGCCCGACCTAAGGCGGAGGTCGGACGCCCCGTTAGGTCGGGGATAAGGTTTGGAGCAGCTTCGTTAGGTCGGGGTAAGTGCTCTCGGCGGATCCGTGTGGTCTTTGGTCGGAGCTGGGCTTGGGACAGCCCGTTCATCATTCCGGGCCACTGGGGTACCCATTGTGTGAATATTCCAACTGTCGGCGTTTCGTGAACCGGCAAGTAAATTTGTAAGTCGAAAGGGGCCGCGCATTCCCTCTCCTTGAATGGTCAGGCTCAAGAGTCTAAGGTGTATACTGGTTAGGGCCGAATGTCCCTACTCCAGTTCGTGTGGTGGTACTGTATTGCTTAAGGTGCCGATGGCTGCACAGCGTTTACAAGCAGGAACTGAGAGCTCGAATGCAAGAGAGCGTGAGAGAGCGTCTAAGAGAGAATGTCCGTGTCTGTGTCGGTTTTTGTGTCCCTCTGTCTTAGAAGATCCTGCCTCCCTTTATATAGTCGGAGGGGGCAGGTTACATGGAAAGTCGAGAGAGAGAGGGAAGGGTGAAGATCTCTACGCTAGCTCTGACCCTTGGTCTTGGTTGTTGGTCGACCCCCTCTCCTGCCCATACTGGGTTGGTGGGCTCATCGAGTAGATCAGTTCTGCTTCATGGGGAAACAGCGCAATTGCCTTCTGTGAGCCTGATGGGTGCTGACGCCATATTGTGACTTGGATGTTGCCTCGGGAAGGAGCGTATCTCCATGCTGTTCGTGACCGGACGATGAGACTGGAGTCTTGACTTTTGCGGCCTTCGTGTTGTCTCGGGATGGAGCCACTTACCCCTGCATGGTCACTTCGAGCGGTCGTGTCCGCAGACCACGTGGCCGATGGCCGGCGGAGGCCTGACACCTCGACCTTGACGGTGATTGCCTTAGCTTTGTCGGAGCCGGTGGGGAGCCCGACCTAAGGCGGAGGTCGGACGCCCCGTTAGGTCGGGGATGAGGTTTGGAGCAGCTTCGTTAGGTCGGGGTCAAGTGCTCTCGGCGGATCTGTGTGGTCTTTGGTAGGAGCTGGGCTTGGGACGGCCCGTTCATTATTCCGGGCCATTGGGGTACCCATTGTGTGAATATTCGTCAAAGTGAAAGGCACAAACAAAATAAAGATTCCGTTTAAAGGCTTTAAGTCAACTTCAGCTTCTAAAAAAACCTGTAAACCCCTTAAACAGTTTAGTTTTTAAGCGGCTTTTAGTATAAGCTAGAACCATATATAACTAGCAAAAGCCAAAAACTAAAAGCTAGGTTGAACCTGTTTTTGTAGCTTATTGATGATAAAAATTAACTATTTATCAAACGATCTCTTGTAAAAAAATACAGCTATTTTTCATTAAAAAACAAATTTTTAAAATAGTTAGGTAGATCCAAAGTCAGCTTCGCAATCAAGCCCAAAGTCTAGTTCGTGGCTTTGTAATCAGCAGAGGCAAAGGTGTCAAGGACAAACGTCTAGCGTCCCTAGGTTGTCGAACTAAAGTTTTTCGCAATGAATGTCGGTTGAAACCAGAGAACGAGAAGGGACAGAAAGATGGCTTCCTCTGCACCGGGCTCCAGCAAATCAGTGTACGCCTCTGGCGTTCGTTGCAACAAAGCAATTAGGTAAAGCTTTCTAGCTGCAGCTTGCAAGTTTACTAGTTGTGTAGAACTGTAGATTGTCAAATGTAATTGTCCGAGGAAGACTTGTTAATGAAGGAAAGCTGCCTGAGAATTGCACGAGGCACAGTATTCAGTGTGAATTTACCGTGACAAATTTACCTTAACTGCACAAGCTTTGGCGTAAAAAAATATGACAAATGATTGATCGGTTTAAACACATGCAAACGCCTGATTCAATTCTGGTTTGAGGCATACTAACCAATTTAACCCTGCAATCGGCAAGGTAGATGAAAAATACGCTCAAAACCAATCTAATATGATAATCGGTAAGGATCTAAACAGTTATTCAAAGCTAATTAAATCAAAAGTAACGATAATTCTAAACAACTCGTTAGAGCTGATTAGATGGTTGATAAAGGTAGATTTTCTCGAAAAAGACGATGCACAGCAAGATCGGAGAAAACCAAACCTGGTGTAATCGGAGAATATCAACAATCGGCGATGCGCAACTTTGTTGATCAACGACAAATTACAAGAGATCTAAATTGCAGGATTACTCCTAATTGACAGGAAAAGGTAGATACAAAGTAGATGCGAGTTGTTGATTAATTGATGATATCTTTCATGGCTCGCCTTTAGTCCCTTTTTATAGCGCGCAGTTCGATCGTATCCTTTTCCAATGCGTTACCATACTCGATTCGTATTAGCCTTAATCTCCTTCAAATAGAATTGATATCAGCTACTATCCCAAATTTACCCAACTTGCCCTTTTTAACAGATATCAACTGAAAACATCCAATTTTATCTTCAGCATACCGAATTTGTCATTCCTTGCCAAATTTTGGTGCCAACAACAAGGTACAGTATTCAGTGTGAATTTGTTCACATGTAACAAGTATCGAGAAAGAGAGTGAGTATTTCTCTATTTTATAATATATAATATTAAAATATTATTATCGAATGTTAGAAAATCGACAATAAATTTATACCTTCGGGTTAGCTATCAAGCACAAAATTGGAGGGACACGATTTAGACAGGTTCGGACCCCCTAGCGGAGTAATACCATACTCCTGTATGGATGATGTATGGAGTCGATGAACAAAGTACAAAGCAATGTGTCTAGCCCTAACTACAATGTGGATTGCACCTAAGCTAAGGCTATGCTATGGCTAGAGGATGATGAAACAGGCTTCGTCGGCTCCTGAGCTCTATGCGCAAAAATACTATGTGCTTAAAAGCTCTAAATAGCTAATCTTCTAAGAATTGCTCTGCCTCTCTCTTTTTAATTGCCTTCCCTTGAACACCCCTACCCCGGCCTTATATAGTGAGGGTAGCCCGGCCTCAAGTCATGTTGTAGTCTATTTGGAGTACCAGATCATAACCGATGAGGGGTTCATCATCCGTGATCTTCGTAGCGTATCCAAACTTCCTTGAATATCAGACGTACTCGAGTTGGTTTCCTCGTAACGGGAACATGACCAAGTCCTTCCTAATATGGAGTCATCCTTTCCGTGCATATTTTATCCCATAGAACTGGGCCCGTGATATCTGGAATCTCTGCATGTCGTTAGGGCATATCCTTCACGTATCCTTCATGGACACATACCACATGTTTAGATATTCGACAATTATAATAAAATTTTGTATCCATTCAATTTTCAAAAAACAAAATGATATATATATATATATTAATTATTAACTCATTTAAATATATTTAAGAATGATGTCCTACAAGTACGCGTGCCACTCGCTAGTTTGTTACACACAACACAAGTTACACAACCATGGATTCAGACAAATATATATAGCTTCCACCGGCACCGGCTTACTTTGCACTTACTAGTAAATAGTGCTTCTATGCGTACGAACAAAACATCCACGAAGCTGTAACTCTGATCACTGACCGACCGTTCGATCCTTAGTCAGCGTTCGACAACTTCACGAAATTATGCTCACGCGCATAGCGCCACCTCATTCGAACAGTAAATACCATTTCATAGTGAGCGCAACTATGACATGTACGTACGCTCGATTTCCTTCAGTTTATGGCTTTAGGCTCGCGCGCATGCATGCATAGATCGATGCACACGTACGTTCAGGCGAGGTCTTCCTTCATCCGGCGGGCGAAGTCGGCGGCGTGCTCCTTGGTGACGCAGCTCGCCAGCAGCCGCGTGCCGGCAAGCGGTGCCGGCGCCTTCATCACGATGACCGACGCGATAAGGTCGCAGTTCACGAGCGGCCCGGCCGTCATGGGCGTGCCGTACCCGTAGTCCACGTCGGAGAAGCCGAGCTTGCTCCAGTCCGACACGTACACCGAGTCGTAGTTGAACGTCATCTGGAACGGGTCGCGGCCGCCGGTGCGGCCCTCGGCCCAGCTCAGGCATTCCTCGGCCATCCGCCCCTTTGCCTCCCGGACCATGCGGACGATCTCGATCACCGACGAGCCGGCGACCTTCTCCCCCGACGCCGACACCTTCACCGGGAAGATGGCGTTGCCCCAGTAGCCTGGGTCGAGCTTCAGCACGTGGCGGACGCTGGCAAAGAAGCACAGCTTGACGTCCGTGCCTGGGGCGGGGCCGACGGCCCGCGTCCGGCACTGCCAGAGCTTGGCGATGACGATGTCGAAGCCGGAGCAGAGCTTGCCGCCGGTGGACGCCGCGTACTGCGACTTGAGCTTGTCGAGGTAGGCGGCCGGGAAGTCGAACGCGATGTACTCCAGGGCCAGCACCGGCAGCTCCGGGAGCGGGCCGGGCTTGATATCCGGGTCGGGGAAGAGGTCGCGCGCCCAGACCGGCTTGACGCGGGGCTGCGGGAGCCCGCGGGCCAGGTCGCCGACGGCGTTCATGAACTGGGCCGCGCCAGTGCCGTCGGCCACCGCGTGGTTGGTGCGCAGGCCGATCACGAAACCGCCGCAGGTGAATGTCGTAACCTGATCACAGCATCGAAATGCACACCAGTACACGTGCGTACGTGCGGGTCAGCCTCGGTCATGCTCGTGCCGACTGTTTGCGACGATCACTTGGGTTTGCTTTTTTTTTAGCTGTTCAAACTATACATCCTTGAACGTAATATGCATGCCTGAAGAACAAAAGAAATATTTTGTTTTGCACCCTGGTTTTTACCTTTATTTCTTTAAAAGTCTGACTGGTTTTGAGTTGTTTAAAGTGTATGTATGCAATCAAAATGAGAACACCGAAATTCCAAACTTCATTCGATGTTTGTGGTAAGCAATACATCCCAAAACATGTTATTTTGGGATACGTTCAAATAATCTTTCAAAACTTTGCCTATTGCTGTTTTAATAAATATTTAGATTGGATATATGAAAATCATGTATGTGAAGATTTATCTCAAAATTACTTTATAATATTAAAATTTTAGCGGCTAAAGTTGCAAGGTTTTAGATTATGTCAATGTCTAAAACAAAATATTTATGTGATTGAAGAGAGAAGTAGTTTTTGTTTCCAAACAACATAGGAGAACTCCAGTGCCAATAATGCAGTTCGCATAGCACAAAAGTTTGACGAATTTACTTCCTCGGGGGCCCAACTACTTCCTAATTTCTTCTCTTCTCTGCATGCAGAAAACATGAAAACAAAAGGAACAGTACAAAGCAAAGCGAAGCCAAAAAAAAAAAGCACCTGTATCATGGCGAGGCTGTTGTGTGGCTCGACGGCCCAGAGCTCCGGCGTCGGGCACGGAACGAGCTCCTCCTTGCTGAGCAGCAGCGGCCGCTCTAGGAAGTTGACGTCGGCGAGGGTGCAGTTGGCGGCGGCCTCAACGAAGTAGACGCCCTCGGCGGAGCACAGCACGGCGGGGCGCCCCGGCACGTCCTCCACGATCCGTCCCGCGAACGGGTAGTAGTGCACCAGCGCGTCCTCGAGCGCTCGTCGCACGACAGCGGCGGGAGGCTTCCCCTCCTCCTCCCCCGCTTCTCCCTCGACCGCCGGCGCCTGCAATGCGTCACGGTACACGTGCACGGACTCGACGAGACCGCGGTGCGTCGGGTAGCGGTCGACCCACGCGAGGGGCAGCGTCTCCGACGGCGTCGCGGCGGACGGCCGGACGGGGCCCTCGGACACCTTGGTCACTGCGAAGACGCCCATTGCTATGTAGTATCTACGTGGTTGCCTACTGGCTAGCTAGCTAGTTCTTGATGTCAGCGGCTAGCTAGGTGTGCGCCGTGGAGTGACACCGCCCGCAGGTTATTTATAGGAGCAGGAGCAGGAGCAGTAGCGGTTTGCTAACTTCCTACTGCACTTTTTTTCCCATCGGATTGTTAAATAAAAGGTAGGGAGATGTTGCACTTGCAAATCACGTTTTTTTTATCTGCGGCAGTACAGTGCACTGAGGTCTCAGCTTGCTTTCTATTGCTGTTTCGTCATTCCATGGCAATTAATTCCTCCGGTTAATTTCAATGCACAAGATCAACTGACGTGCGGCTACGTACATGATGCTCCCGTCACAAAAGAGTGACGTTTTGGACATTAACAAATCTCAAAATATAACTTTAATAACTATTTTTTATTGTAATATGTTTATAAATTAACAAATCTATATATATTATGAAAGTAATTTTTAAGAAAAATCTACAGATATCATATTTCATTGGTCAAATATAATTAGTCACAAAGATCCTGATAGCCAAAGATTAGAAAGTATGATTGGACATGTTCGGGCTCAAAATGTCGCGCTCTTTTGTGAGTGGGAGAATGAGGATTATTGTTAACCTCGCAAATATAAATGTGGCATTAGTGATGGACCCTTGTAAAATTAGCAGCCATATCGATCGTGCAGCGAAAAATACCGCAGGTCAACGTACGGGGAAGTGACAAATTAAGGAGTTTCACATTTCTGAATGCATGTGAGATCCACTGATCAGCCAGTGCAAAGCATATTGATGGGTCAGGCCACCAACCTTCGCATGTAGATCGTGCAGGAGGCCAAACCCACCCACCTCGAGCCTATCAGTACTTCACAAAGAGATCGATCGATCACATGTGAGCTATATATGGATGGACCATACGATGTACGTACGTACAATATAATGCGTAGGCATTCACGCATGGTATATAATTGGCTAACTATGAGAAGATATATATATTATATAAGAATAGTCCCACTTAATCAGGCTATCACTACTACAGAACAGCACATCACTGCCGGTTCCAAAACCCCATCACTGCCGGTCATTGGCGCCGGCAGTGATTGGTCGGCAGTGATACTCGAGGATTATCACTGCCGATTGTACCTACAACCGCGGTGATATCGACTATCACCGCGGATCAAATCAAAATTCGGCGGTGATAAGGATTATCACCGGTTCTATCTACAATCGCAAGTGATGATAATTATCACCGCCGGTTATATATAAAACCGGCGATAATATTGTACTAGCAATCGCCGGTTGTACCATAATCCGCGATGATAGATACATATCACCGGTTTTCTCTAAGAACCGCAAAGTGACAAGCTTGCATATTTTTGTGCAATATATATATATTTTTATATAATTGTTTGAGTGTCCATATGTAGTATATAAAGCATCGTTCAAATCATAATTCAAATATATGCATGTATCGACTAAGCATCGTTAAAATCATAATTCAAATATATTAAATTACGCATCACATAATTTGTTTTTACAATGATTTATTTACAAATGTAGCTCGACTACATGTCATCCCGTTAGCTTTGATTTTACAAAGAGTCGAAGTAGACATGTCACGCGTCTAGGCCGTAGGAATGAGGGCGATGAGGCTACTCGTGGAACTCGCCGTTTGGATTGATGATCTCATCATGAATGAATCCGACGATCTGTTCTTGAATTGCTATAATTTCTGTCAGCAATAACTTATTGGTTCTCAGTTTGGAGCGTTGTTTTTGAACAAAAAAAGAAGTTACTTAGTGATGATATTTGTTAAATAAAAAAGGGCATCAAAGTGTAATTACGTACCATGGCTTCGTTATAGCCGACACTCTCCGTGACAATTGAATGCATATTTGTACATACATAGAATGCACATAAATTGTTTTCGGTTCTGCTTCATGCATGAAAAGTCATTTATTATTTCAAAATTTTTCTGTATGGACGATACCAACACTTGCGATCTGCGTCTAAAGCCCCGTGAATGATTTTGAATAGTAATTAAACTTAAATGCAATAGAATGGAATTTTGCTAGAGTAATAACGCAACGATCGAGTTTACTGCTCAAAGATGTCCCAAAGGTCTTGGTACAGATTAGTTTGTTTTCTCTTGAGTCCAAGACAAAAATCTCGCTAGCATCTAACTAGATGACGAGGAGGACCCAGTGAAACCTCGCACATATATGTCAACGTAGTCAATTACTCCCACATCGCACGTGTTACGCAAAAATAGTAAAACGATATTAGAAGTCAGGAGATACGTACTTGAAGTTATAGGGTAAAAGTACGGAGGTTTTGTATTGCGACTTCAAAAAGTATTAAATAAATAGTCTTCAACGAATCGTGGATTGTCGTTCACAAGTTTCTCGTTGTGAGCCCGGATCTAGGAATGCTAGATTGTCATTGTTATTTCTTCTACATGTCTGTACCTCCATTCTACATAAGAAAGAAGTTAGAGATGCAATTAAATAGTACAGAAATGCTCAACGATATACGGACAGACTTACAAAGTCCATAGTCTAAGTATGTTCACGTCCAGGGCATCTTGCTGGTACAACATATACAGCTCGTGAAAAGAACCCAGCAGATGTTATCCCCATTGTGAAAATCTTGCTCTGTGTATCTGACTGGGAACGCCTCCATACCATCGTTGGACTGCTGCATGTACCACTGATGGACGCGCCGCAGTTGAGTTGTAAGGTTGTCGAAATGAGCTGGTTCAACCAATGGTTTTCCCATAACGAACTTCCACTTGAGACCTTGCGCCGAGCATCTAGTTGAACATCATCCGCTTGAGCATCCCGCTTAACGATGTCGGCACTAGCCGCCGCAAGTATTGCTTTCGGATATGCGCTCGTAGTCCGATATTTTGCAAGGTTCAAGCTCGCCCGTCTTTTGCACTTTTGCCATACTCAAGAAAAACTTTTTTGCGTCAAGATCAACTTTAGTCTTCTTACTTGATGGCACCTTTTAAAGTGAGATGCTACGCAGCGCTTACATGCTTTTTCCGCTCTTCCTCGGTCATGTCACCGATAGTTTCTTTTGTGGTTGTCCGGGTTCACGGATGGTTGAGATTTCTTCGAGGACGGTGCCGACTACCGAGATGTTCTGTTGTTCGATTCTTTTACGATTTTGGCGAGGAGTCGGGCTTTTTCGGTTGGTGCCGACGGAGGAGTTGGACTTTTCTGGTTGGCGGCGAGAAGGGCGGAGGTCTCGTGTGGAGAGTGCGGTGATCATCATCGTCGCGCGCCTCATCGTCCGAGCCAAACTTAATCAAGCTCTTGCGCCACGCGAGGAAGCCATTCACGTTTTCTCCTAGCTTTTGTTCCCATCCTCGCCAGGGATCTCTACCTCCATTTTTCGGTATTGGCGGATGGCACTGTCCACTTCAACCCTGGCGAATCCTGCGGTATCGGGCGGCGATGCAAAGTCCGTGACTCTGGCATGGCCAAGCCCCGCCTCGGCCACCTTTATGGTAATGCCATGTGCGCGCCAAATGTAGCTTGCGGTGTCGGTTCTTTGATGTCATCTACAGAAAACGCAGATCCATGCTCTTCGAATCCTCAGGTGGGCCTTGTTGCTCTTACGAGCACCGGACCGATGAGCTGGGGCTTTCACCGGGTGGCGGTCGTGAGTGAGAGCTTTCATGCGGCTTGCTCCACGGCCTTATCTAGTTCCGATCTTTGTTCCTCTAGCGCTCGCGACAAAGATCTTTTATCGGCGTTCAATCGATCTTCTCTTAATCTCTTTGAGCGTTTGTACATCCATGCGCTGCTGGGAAGGCTTCTTTCCACGTGACCAAACCAACTCCTGCAGTGCGACTGGATGCTCCTTGTTACCTGGGGCTATGGTTAGCTCGTCATTCTCCTTCGTGGCGCGAAAGATCCTTGGGAAGGCGTGTGTGAGCATCGTGATTCTGCGCAGCACTTCACGCTCTCTATCGCCGAAGCTTAAGCTGCCATCATCGGAGATAGAAGCACCCCTCCCAAGCAAACGATGCTTCGATCGTTCGCTAAGGCGGCCGTTGCAGGAATTATACCCTTGCGGGTTATTTCTTCTTCGGACCGATCCCATGCTGGTATTTTCTTCACGTACCCTCCTGTTCCTAGTTTGTGAGGGTGAATATTCTTATCCGCGTTTGCTTTGTTCCTTTGACTTACTATGTGAGCTTCTTCAGACCTCTTGTACGCCACAAATTCATCCCAGAACTCCCTTAACTTTAGGTACGTGTCAAAATTCGGCGTTTCATTCTTTTTCACATAATTCGTGTTTAGTGTTGTCTTCCAATTCTTCCACGAAGTGCACATGATGCAGAGTGCTCGTTTCTTTGCAACCAGCTCGGTCCCTTGGGGGAACTGGAAAACTTGTTTCAGCTTGTCCAATAATGAGTTCTTCAGGTCATTGGGTACCACCCATGGGTCACCTCCGAGGCCAATCCATGATCTATAGCTGATGGGCACATCATCCCTAGCAATAACCCCGCAGGCTGTCCTGTACGGCCCCAATGATGACTCTGGTATAGCAGGTTCCCCGACTGCCGAGAGCTCCACTATGTTAAAAATTCCCTTAGGCATCTTGTTCGGACCACGACTTGCGCGCTGCCTTCGTTGATCAGACGCCTGAGACTACAAATTGATCTTCTAAATTATTAGTCGTCTGGGCCTACCATGTTTTGGGAACCACAGTGTACTAAAACTTTACCTCGCTTATGTGAGTATCGTCAGGTTGGTCTATGGCTGGATCCTGCAGGTTTAGATAGGACGTTGGGCTATTATTCGGGCTACCCCTTCCTCCTTCGTCCATATTTGAGGGCCCAACTCCCTCCGGCACTTGTCCTTCGTCGGAGGCCATTCCTAGCAAGTTTGTTGAAAATTTCCAATTAACAAGGTCATTTTTGAAAGACACATACAAACGAGGATTGACATTAAAGTTAATCCCGTGAAAGGATGTTTACATATCCCAGGATACATACACATATACATCTTTACATTAATATTGTAGAGAACTACTTGAAATTGAGAATGGTCGGTTGAAGTGTTGCTCTCTTTCATTTTCTTTATAATTATGTTATTCTGAGACTCTTTATAATTGTCTGCTGCCCCAAATTCCAAACTAAATCAAGCAATTCTCTTTGAATAGAAAGCTACATGGCATGTTTATTGAAAGGAGTACTCAATAATACACATCTTTAAAGAACATGTACACACATATTTTTTTATCTATATACACAAACATCCTTGAAGGACACATACACATATACATCTTTTTTGAATCAGCATTCTCGTAATATTTTGACCATGAACACAAATATAAGCATACACATACACAAGATATATACACATCTGCTGGAGATGTACACATACATATATACTTTGTCGATGTGTTAGCACATATTTTACGAATAAGCGCATATGCACATTATGTCTCACGGCACAAATCAAACATACAAAGAATAAACATATGCACGTTACATACTGATCCGGTAACCATACACATATACATCCAAGTAACCAAGCCCTCGGACAATAATCCGCGAGAATTAGCCATTCCTCTGTTTTGCCTTCCTTGCAAAGTAAAACGCATCATTCAGATCGAGAAATTCTTTGCAATCTAGTAGGAAATTAAGCAAAGCTCCCTTTTTCCCCGTCTAGTGGCCATTTGCAAGCAATTGATGCTTCATCTGCTTTTATCCTCAACTTACAAAATGACATGTGAAACCGAGGCATGTTCATGCCGATCATCGAAGACTACGTGTGGTTGTATAGACAAATCAAAGAGCAACTTGCCATGACAAATCAGTGTACGGCCGTCATGCTAGTGTTGCGGTGGGATTTAGTCATATAGAGCTATCACAAACTAAACATTGGTTTCAACATTCACTTGGAATTGTGAAACTTTCTATGGTACATGCCGGACAAAACATGAACCAATGCATCGCAGATTCGACATCACGGCTACTAGTAGTTATCTTACGAACCACATGAATGTACACTCACAACTACAATACCATCAAGCAAGCATACGGAAGGCGAATCTACTATATCCTCGATGGAGACACAACTCATCCCAAACTACCACATTGTTTACCTGTATGTTCCCCAACTGTAGAATCCGAGAAGTCGGCGCGGCGGTGAGGTCGAGGCGACGGCCGGGGCAACGCGGGGCGGCCGGGGAAAAGCAAAGCGTCGGCGGGGTGATGCGAGGCGACGAAGCGGCGTGAGGTTGAAGTGGAAATGAGGGCCGAGTGGCGCGGCGTCAATTTATAGGGTTAGAGTATCACCGCTGGTCACAACAAAACCGGCAGTGATAAACTATCACTGCCGGATAATAAATAGAACCGCGGTGATAGTTGAATTATCACTGCCGGTTCAAGCTCAACCCGGCAGTAATATCTATTTTCACCGCCGGTCAATCTAAAACCGGCAAGTAATAATTACCTTATCACTGCCGGTTGTGTCTACACTGGCGGTGAAAGTATTTATCACCGCGGTTCAAAACAAAACCGGCGATAATACTTGATTATCACCGCGGGTTAATACTACAAACCGGCAGTGATAAATCACTTCACCGCCGGCTTAATGATACAACCGCAGTGATAAGCTCCGATCGATTATGTCAAAGTTTTCAAATGATGATTGCTTTGGGATTTTTAAATCCTATCAATTTTTATCCAAATTTTACGCAAATTTTTGGAGGAATACTTCAGACATGTAATATTTGATTTAAATATTTCCCTAAGTTTTGACAAAGTTGTAAAATTATAAAAATCCAGATTGCTCATTGTTTTCATAGTTTTAATATTTCAAAATAAAAAAATTCAAATTGCTCACTGTTTTTAAATCCTATCAATTTTTATCCAAATTTTCTGGAAATTTTTGGAAGAATACTTCATGACATGTAATATTTGATTTAAATTCAAACAAATGCAGTAGACCAACCATCGCTTCAAAAATTCACACAAATACAAAAAAACACAGATGAAGTTGAATTCACACAAATTGATACATATGACAAAAGAATACATTAATTGTTACATATGAGAAAATAAAATGTATTTAATTAGGACAACTAAGCTACGATTCGACCTTCGTCATGATCGCGGCGTATGTATGTAACTTCATCCTCACTCTCTTCCATGAGACCGAGGTCAACGTCCTCTCCGAAAGGAGGAAGCTCGTCGAATTGGTTGTACTCTTCCTCGTCGACGACATTCTGAACCCCGACAATCCTTCTTTTTCCTTGAATAACCACGTGGCGCTCCTTGTTAGCTGGATCGGTTACAAAAAAGATTTGTGTAACACAATTAGCAAGTACGAATGGTTCTTCTCTCAGATCCGACCAGTTTAGGTCCACGGTAGTGATACCGCACTTGTCGATGTTCATGCCCTTGGAAGTCTTACCCATTGGCACCGAAAGAGAGGGACCTTCAAAGGTCCGTAATCAAGCTCCCAAATCTCTTCTATGAATCCGTAGTAGGTTTTCCTATCTCCATTCTTTGTCGAGAGGCATCCATACGGATACCGCTGTTTTGGTTGGTGCTTTTTATCTTGTGCTCTTGTATAAAAAGTAAAATCATTTATATCGTATCCTTGGAATGTCCGAATTGTAGTGGACGGTCCCCGAGCCAACACTTTCAATCGGCGCACTCTGTCTCCGTATGCATCATGTGCCTACGTAACCAATCGCCGGTTATGTCTATGCTCTCTCGCGATCCAACCTCTCGACTTCGTTGGGTTTGTTCTAGATAGCATGCTCTTGTGCATGTTAACATACGGGCCACCACAACCGATTGTCCCAATCTGCGAAATGTGCTTGTGTGAATGAAGCTAGATTGTTTGTACGGAGTGATTTCTGTGATGTCCCTTTTCCTCGTAGCCTACCCTCATGTCGTGATGTAGGCACACCAATCGGTTTGAGACCCATGTAATCAACGCAGAACTCAATGACCTCCTCGGTTCCCCAACCATCTGCAATGCAACCTTCCGGCCGATGTCGGTTACGAACATATTTCTTTATGACCCCCATGAACCTCTCAAAAGGATACATCTGATGTAAAAACACGGGACCGAGAATCCATATCTCTTTCACGATGTGAACAATGAGATGGACCATAATATCAAAAAAAGATGGAGGGAAACACATCTCGAGCCTACAGAGAGTGTGGACCACGTCTTCCTGTAGCTTATCTAGTTTCAATGGATCGATGGCCTTTTGTGAAATCGCGTTGAAGAATGAACACAACTTCACAATTGGGTCTTGGACTTTCTCTGGCAGAACACCCCTAATTGCAATTGGAAGCATCTGCGTCATCATCACGTGGCAATCGTGAGACTTCATGCCAATTAATTTTAAGTCTTTCATTGAGACTAGTCTCTTTATGTTGGCAGAGTATCCGGACGGAACTTTCACTCCGTGCAAGCATTCGCACAAAGCTAATTTTTCTTTCTTGCTCAGTGTAGCAGTGCGGGAAGGTACTTTTTCTGTATCCATGTCTCGTGATGCGGCTACTTCTCGAGTTTCATATCTTCAAGGTCCATCCGTGCTTGAGAGTATCTTTTGTTTTGCGGTATATCCGAAGAAGATACCAAGCAAGTCGTCACACACGTTCTTCTCTATGTGCATGACGTCGATTGCGTGTCGAACTTCCAAGTCTTGCCAAGAAGGTAGGACCCAAAATATCGATATCTTTTTCCACAAAGGAGCCTTATCACGGGAACTCGGGATAGATGTCCGCTCGCTCCTTTTCGTGGATAATTTTAAGATCCTTTACACTGCAAATATCTCTCTCCGGTGTGATTCTTGAGCTAAAGCGGTCTCCTTTGTCCCATCAAAAGCTTTCTTATTATTGCGGTATGGGTGATCCTGCGGAGGAACCTACGATGCCGCATGTAAGATATTTTTTGACAGTTCTTCAGCCACCGACTAGCTGTACCATTTAAGCACTGGACGCATCCATTGAAGCCTTTTGTCGTCCGGCCCGACAGTTACCAAGGGCAGGGTAATCATTGATGGTTACGAACAACAATGCGCGAGAGGATAAAGTTTTCTCTTTATACTCATCCCATACCCGTACTCCATCGCTCCACAAGATTAGAAGATCTTCAACCAATGGTTTGAGGTACACATCGATATCGTTGCGGGTTGCTCGGGCCCTTGGATCAAGATGGCATCATAATGTACTTCCGCTTCATACAAAGCCAAGGAGGAAGGTGTAGATACATAGAGTTACCGGCCAAGTGCTATGACGACTGCTCATGTTACCAAAAGGATTCATCCCATCCGTACTCAACCCGAACCTTATATTCCTTACATCATATGCAAAATGCTTCTTATATTTTCTGTCGATGTTCCTCCATTGCAGTAGTCACAGGGTGTCTGAGCATTCCATCGTTCTTACGCTCTTCGGCGTGCCATCGTAGCAATTGGGCATGCCTTTTGTTCGCAAACAATCGATTCAGACGGGGAATTATAGGAAAATACCACACCACCTTACGGGGAGATCTCATCTTCTTACGCCTCACCCCGACATCTTCATTATCGATGTCATCATCGTTGTTCTTATACCGCTTTGCTTTGCAAACAACACGACCATCCAAGTTCGCAAGCTCATTGCGATACAACATGCAATCGTTTGGACATGCGCGATATCCTTTGTACTTCCAATCCCAACAGGCGGACAACCTGCTTGGCACGGTGCGTACTTGTAGGCAACACGTTACCCTCCGAAGCAAATCCCCAAGAGACATAAGAGCTCGGTGAAGCTCTTATCGGACCAACCATTGCTTGCCTTCAAGCTGCGAGAGTGTAAGCACGGTCCGCAATTTTTGTGCTCCTCCTTGCGGCTTGGGTACAATGGTGTCGTGGAGTCCTGCACCATATGTTGGAACTTTTGAAACTCTCTTTCACTCGTGAAGTCTCCTCCCATCACGCAACATTTGATCCGGATCGTCGTCGTGGTCGCCGACAAACGTATCTTCAATCGCCGTCATACCGTTGTCTCCGTCATCTTCAATAATGTGTTGCCCTTCATGTACAATCTCATCTTCGCGTGCTTGGTCCAATGTATAGCCACCTTGAAACCTCTTGAAGCAAGTGTGCACGATCGACTCTATGGTAGAAAACGACTTCGATTTTTGCAATCACGCATGGACAACACATGTAGTCCGCCAGATTCTTCGACTTAGCGCGCAGCCACGTTTAGAAAATAACACACACCATTAAAAACTCGCCCACAACGGTCCGTGTCATACATCCACCTTGGTCCATCTACAATTAATTAAATCAAACATTACATACGCATATAATTGCAAATAACAAATAATTGTAAACGATTAGATTTAAAAACATATGTAGCAATTTTGACTATATTAAAATACATCAACCTTTTTCCGTTATGTAAATATCCATGTAGCAATTTTTTAGTATTGTAAAAAATGGAAATAATTGTAAATAGTTAGGATATATTTAGACTATATCAAAATATATCAATCTTTTTTTCATTGCGTCAATATCCATCTTGCAATTCCTTATTATTTAAAAATTTGGAAAAAATTGTAAGTACTTAGGATATACTTTGAGTACATTAAAATATATCAACATTTTTTGATTAGGTAAATATCCATCTAACAAGTTTTTATTATTTCAACATTTGAAAATACACCTTTTTTCATTATTTAAAAATCCACGTGGCAATTTTTAATTATTTACAAAAATAGAGATCAAATTACTAACCTCAAAAGAAGTACAATAGAAATTTTAACAAATTTTTGCAAAGAGATCGTTGCAATCTACAAATCGAGCAAAGACAGAGCGCATCTCCGTCTTTGCTCGATCGGTCGAGGCAGGGTCTCGATTATATAAAGACTTATCACTACGGTTCTGCGTAGAAGCCAGTGATAAGCTCAAATCTGTGGAAGATAATATCACTGCCGGTTCTCGCTTCCACCCGGCAGTGAAAATGCAAGTATCACTGCCGGTTTAAGAACGACCCGGTAGTGATATATCTCTGCCGGTTGTTGTCTCAAACCGGCAGTGATATCTTGCTTTTTACTGCCGGTTGGTTGCATGAACCGGCAGTGATAAGTTCTCCCCCCCAACTTAACTTTCGAACCGGCAGAGATACGTTATCACTGCCGGCTCGGTCCTAACCGGCAGTGATATGCCGGCAAGGATTGGCTGTTCTGTAGTAGTGTTGAGTGTGGCAATATTCTATTTCCAAGGGAATACATGAAGAACAATACTAGATGTACATAGAAATTGGACTACACATGTCTAAATTAATTTTTAGGATAGTGTCTACCAAAAGAGGGATAGGGACATTTCAGACGTACGTTCTATTTCCAAATTAAACAACAATTTATAGAATTGTTTGCCTTCGTTGGAAGACTCAGCTCCCTTCTTTTACAATTGTAATTAAGTTGCTTTGGACGCTAACCAGTGCCCACCAGTTTGGTCAAGAGGAAAAAGATGACGGCATTTTGGTCCAAAATTAGCTAAATACATAGTGGGGAATGGTATTTTGTAGTCTCTAGCTAGCTAGCTAGCTAGAGTTTGCAGCGGGACCTTTCAGACATGACAATTGCAATGGCGTTTCTCAAATTGCTTATGGTTGCAATGTCATTTGTCAAATTAATTATCCCAACAATCTAACGTGTTGTACTTATGGTACACACACCCGGCCCTCTCCTCCTCACTTTTTGGAAAAGATACTAGCTTCCACTGGAACTTGCAGCAGAGTTTTACCAGGTAAGCTGTTGATCGGTTGACAAGTAAATTATTTACAAGAAAATCTTCTTATAAACACTCACTAATTAACACAAGCAGAATGAAATCGCTTATATTAGAATTAGCACAACTTGTTTATCAATTTCTCCCATGATCATCTGGTCATCTGGACACACTACGTACGGCTTTGTTCCGTAAATATTAAGGGTGGTATTCAGTTTTTTTTTTCAGTTTATTCGGTTAAAAAATAATTTGGTTTATGAAAACTGACTATTGAAATTCTCAAACAAAAATAAAAAATCAAACCAATTTAACCGAAAAAAATCAGTTTGGTTAATTCGGTTTTTCAGTTAATCAAATCATTCGCACCTTCACATCACATCCGCACCTATGGATATGGCCTGCTTGAGTGGAGGTCACGGGAGAGGAGGCACCACATGGCCTCGGTGCGGGAAAGGGCAGGATGGCTGCTCTGGAGGAGGCATACAAGCCCTATGAGGGAGTACTTCTTGAGGCGGTGGAGGTCGGCGAAGTTGCTGGCCCTGCCGACGAGGTTGGGGTCGGAGAGTGGCATCGGGGTCGTCAAGCCTTCCGTAGCGAAGCCGAGGTTGACAAGGTGGGCTAGTGCCGTTGAAGAGGAACGGGTAGGCTACTCTAGTATAAAATCAAAAATTTTCTACCTCGTAACTAAGGAACCACTGCAAGTTATAGATCAAATATTACCACTAGACGAGCAGACTCGTAGCGGAAGTAGAGTCAATGTAGCGTGTTGGTGCTGTTGTAGTCATACTAGCCTCAGCCTCCTTTAGCAGCTCCTCATGACTGTTACAGATTGCAAATCGTCCTCATCACCGTCACATGTTGCGGATCGTCCTAGTGTTGAAGCTTCGCAGCAACGGCTCTGAGGTATCCATACGTACGGGGCAGGGACGCCATGCACCGGAGTGCTAGCGTCGGTTTGGGCGATGGAGGTGTTGCAACTAGGTTTTCTGGGATTTCCAATTCCTATTGTGTCTCTTAACCCTAAAGCCATCACCTCTCCTTTTTATATAGACGCCCTCGCAATCGGTCTCTGCATTGGCCTAATGCCCATTAGAGACTTGAAGCTCATCAGGAACTCGAAGCCCACCATAATTTGGGTCACCATTCAAACTAAGTCCCAACCCTTTAAGCGTGCTACCCTTTAGGTTCACATATACTTGGACATGATCCGAGTACACTTACTCGACCATTAATTGGTAGTTGTCCTAACAGGACATGCCAACTCCTGAGTATGTGTAAATATCACATTGGACAAATCTTAACAATGATTAGTTATATGCATTCCCCTTTTCCTCACGATATCAGTAAAACTCAAGGTGAGAATGTGCCACCCTTGTTTAGATAGCTCGACCATTCTTTCTCGATTACGTGACTCGGAATCCCCGACTACAGTTAATTCTTTAACCGCGAGTAGCATGGTCATGCATTTCCGGAATCCGACCATTCGAGAGGACTAGAGATATCTCTTCTGTTGTATGGAGGGGTAAATCCCTTCTTGACCATGCCTTGTAGCATGCTTCATGACAAACCTAAAGTCACCTTTATAACTACCCAGTTACGGAGTAGCGTTTGGCAACCCCTAAGTAAGTCAATACACATATCGAGTACATACATCAACATCAAGTCTAAGGATATAGCATGCACATTGTATATGAGATCAACTGATGACAAGTAAGATTATAACGTTCTCGCACTGTCTCATAGTGGGTCGATCCAACTCTATGTTCTCTAACATGTGTCCATATTATTGGATTGATATCTCCATATCCATAACCTGTGAAACATGATCATCAACCAATACATATGCTAGTCTATTTATATATGTTCTCATATGATTATTGACTAGGGTTCACCTTAGAATAATCATCACAAAGTCATATATAAAGTTTCACAAACAAATCACATTCTTGCTAATAAATAATAATGACATTATTCAAGAAACAAGATAATAAATCATGAACGAACAGAAAATATAATCATCTCTATGATTGCCTCTAGGGTATATCTCCAACAGCTGCTGCGTAAGCATCCTCCAGCTTGTTCGCCGTGGCTTAGCCCCGCGGCGCCGTGTCCTCGGAGGCCGCCACGCTCGCTGCAGGTGGAACGGGATCGGAGTCCGTCGTAGCCGCTTGCCCCATTCATGGGAGGGCAGACGGCAGCCGCTAGGGTTTGGGTGCGGAGGTGTTCAGCGATGGGTCGGAGGTTAGGTGGGTTGGGGTGGGTAGGTCGGCGCCAATACCACGCCAATGGTGTTGGTTTCTCATTGTCTCCGCGTGAGTGCGTGACCTCGTCTAGGGAATTTGGGGTGGCATAGATGGAATTGCGAATTAGGGGAATGGGCCGAATGGCTGATCGGTGTTCGGTCAAATCAGTTTTTGAAATAAAAACCAAATTGTACACCAAAAACCAAATAATGTTAAAATAAAAACCAAACAAGAAACCGAAAACCGAATAAACCAAAAAATTCGATTTGGTTTTTCAATTTCGGTTTAATAATACCCGCCCCTCACTCAATACTTGAGTTGACCGCGAGCGATACGGCGATTGATATGCTTTTAAGAAAAAAAGAATCCCTTCTTTCTTTTTTCTTTTTGATCGAATGCCACACAATCTTTCCCTTGTTTCATTGTTTCCTACGAAGTCGCATCAGCGTATGCGTGAAAGCCGTGAATTGTACTAGCTGCGAAAATATACGATTCCTTGTGCACATGCAGCCAGTGATAAACTAATAGATTACTATCCGTATCTATGTGATTCCTCACTAGTTTATTAGGACTTATTCAATATTAATTACTCTCTCGGTGGCAATTATATATTATTTTGGATATCAACATGTTCGGAAAACATCGCTTTTGTCTACTAACTTTTATTTATATATTTATAAAATCCAATAAAAATATAATATTATAAAAATATTTTTAGAGGTAAAACTATGCATATAATTTTTATGTGTCTAAAATAAATAATTTTAAAAAAATACTAATAGCGAAAGTATCGAAAGTTTAATGGCACATATCTAAAACCTATACTTTTGAACGGAGGAAATTATAACCCTACTATAGTTTGAAGAATCCCTGAAAGATCAGCATAGCCACGTGTTATCCGAGCCGGCTCGGCTCGCGGCTCGGCTCGAGCCGCGAGTCGAGCCGATAAAATATTCACGGATGGGTCCTTTTTTATTTACGGATAGGTCCTTTTTTAGAAAACAAAATTACAATCGAGTCCTTGTCTGTAAAAAAAATTACAAATAGGTCCTTCTTCCCAAAAAAGAATATATATTACGCTTTGGCCCTTTATGCGTTTTTGAGGCTTACGCTCGGGTCCTTTTCCACAAAAAAAAATTAAGTCTATGTCCTTTTACGTTACGAATAGGTCCTTTTTTAAAAAATATATATATATCACACTTTGGTCCTTTATGCGTTTTTAACGCTTGCGCTAGGGTCCTTTTCCGCAGAATCAAAATTACGTTTAAGTCCTTTTCCGTCGGTAAAAAGAACACGTACGAATCCTTCTTAAAAAAAATATACATTTTTTCTCGCTTTTTTTTACCATTACGTTTAAGCCTTTTTTCCGAAAAAAAAACTCAACTTTCTCGTGTGGAGAGCGGCGCCCGCGGCGTGGCACGCCACGTCCAAGTTCCTAGTAGTACATTAAGTTCGGATAGGTCTGCATCAGAGTACGCATGATTCGTATTATCAGCTGCACGTCCATAGATTTCGACCGGCATATGACATACATGCTAGCTAGTAGAGTAGTAGGTTTTTTCTATCCTTCTTTTTTCAAGTCACCGGTAATTTTTTTTTATAAATCTAATCCTCCTCCAAATAAATTTACAAAAATAGTCAACTCCTCAACCTCGTAAGTATGGCATGTGCCACCTGTCGAGCTACAGTAGTACGGCACGTTTTTTCTACCGAGTAACTTTTCTAGGTATGTTCGTAGATTAAGCACCTTGATTAGTCTCTTAATTAATCACTTTAATTATTTTATTACTTAAATAAGTTACTAATTAAGTGACCTAACTCAATTAAGTGACTAATTAAGTCACTACCGAGCTAGGTTTGTAGACGCCTACCTACCGACCTAGGTAGCTCAACAGATCCCTACTGCCGAGCTTGTGCGGCAGGTGAACTATCAAGTTCGGAGGTGCCACTATCGTGATAGATTGTGCGGCTACAGTACGAGAGTATGACAGGTGATGCGTGTTGCCTATTACGTTTTCTGCGATCGACGAGGAGGCTATTTTTGTAAATTTATTTTAAAAATGTGCTAAATTTGTAATAAACAATTGTATCAAATAGACACAAAAGCGAAAACATCTATATGCTGCACAGCTAGCTATATATAGCTACTAGAGTAGTAGTTGTGCAAGGACACAAACAAATCATGCAAACAATTAAATTAGTAAGAGCGCTGATGCTAACTATCTGTCGTTGACATAATCGCCAAATTAGGACGCTCTCTTAAGAGTTTTAACGAACTCGATCATGGCGCCTTGTGAAGAAAGCAAGCTGCCCTGAGCACAACATTGGCAAGCTGAAACAGTAGACAAGCTAAAGATACCGTCCCATGTACGGAATTTTTAAAAAACAAACCTTTTTTTCTAACGTTTTACCAGAATTACTTTACCGTATTATTTTTACAGAACTATAACTCTTTCGTTAATCAGTTGCAGGACGAAGGCCAGTCGCTCTGTCTAAATGTCACTATTACAGAAAGACTTATATAAAACTCCTCATCATAGACGGTTTTCAAAAACCGTCTATATTAAAGTTAATTACAGACGGTTTTGCATAGACTAATATTACAGACGGACCTAACCTAATTAGAGATTTGGAATTATCGTTGGTACGTACGTAGTTGGTCAACAGATAGACATTTCCTTAAGATCATCCATTAATCTGTTAATTCACTACAATATGCTAGTACAATTATATGCTATGAATTATCCATTAATATGTTAATTCACTACAATATGCAAGTATAATTATATGCTATGAATTATCTATTATCCTGTTAATTTACATGATTCATAGTCAAGTCGATATAATAGCTATGAATTGCTTTATCTTATGTGAAATATATGACCATGTCAGATATATAAATCACTTTCTCTCATTAAGTTTAGGTTTGATATATATATCGCAAGGAGAGAGCATCGGCTCATCGCCAGATAGAATAGAAGGAGTTGCAGAGGGGCCGAGTAAGCTGACAAATGTTGAGCAGCCGAGTAAGGTGAGAATGGCCCGAGGACCTAATAAAGAGGCCATAGGGAGAACGCCGCATGTTCTCCACTATGATACCACGGGGGTTTACACGAGTCCTCCCAAGTATAAGGGGCGCTATCAACCTTTTCTTGGCCAATTGGTGAGGGAGAGAGTGTCGATCAGGGTTGAAGACTAGAGGAAGTAAGTCAGTGCCGAGCAGAAGAATCTACTGTGGGACAAAGTTAAGGGGAAATGGATTATACAAGAAGATGAAAGCAATACAAGGTGGTACACCTTGAAGAGAATTGGTATGTCTTTAGGTACTTCAGGCTTATCATGCATGGTGAGTACGTGTTGAAAGGCCGTATTCCCTTCGAGAGGTATCCATTTGTGACTCTCGATGTTTGGGAGGAGTTCACAAGGATGAAGAGTACACCCGAGGCAGAGGAGCTGAGAAAGAAAAACATCGTTGTCCAGAGGCAGAACATACACGCGCACCACCTCGGTTCTACTGGCTATGAAGGGAAGAAGGCAGAGTAGGAGCGACTAGCCAAGGAGTGCGCAAAACTACGGGACGGCGATACCTTACTCCCACATATGCGAGGAGCGGGCATGCGACTGGGTATTACTGAGGACGAAGAAAACCTCCAGCGGCCGACTTGTAATTCCAAACCCCATGACCACGCGGATCGTCTCCACCATCGTAAGATATCTAACTTAGTACATTGCAGTTGCCCCAGGCACGACTTTGTGTGGTTTGTAATAAAGGTTTCTTGTATTTAATTTGACGTGGTTGCTGATAATATACCAAGGGATCCTTTTCACTGCAACATGATCGCTGTTGTAGGGATTAAGAAATATGACTGGAAGTCAATCAGTTATTGGTGTCAAACAAGTGGGCACTATGCTGAAGCTGTGGACTTTAGGGAGAATCGAAAAGCCTCTATTGCGAAAGCTGTAGCACATATGATAGCAGACATGGAAAAACCCTAAGTTCTCCTTGCCTTGATCTATGAACTAATTAATGTTGTTTATCAATGTATATATGCTTATTGATATTTATAGTATCATATCTTGTATTGTCACCTGAAATTAACCTTAATATTTGCTCATCTCGAATCCAATGACTGTAAAGTGGCTACTTTTGTTAGAACCATAAGTTTTCCTTACTCTCTTGGTAAAACTTATATGAATAGTATTTGTTGTTCGAAATTTTGTTCTATTTAGATATTTCTGCAATGACATTTACAAGGCACATCTAGGTATAAATTTTGTAATTGAATATGTAAACATTCTAGATGCATCGAGGCACGGCTTGTCTGGCAAGGATCATATTAAATTATGAATATTTATAGAACTTTCATCTACTTTCTTATTGTAATGTTGATGGATTCCAAGACAAAATCTAATTCCATCAACAGTTCATCTCGAAAGTTGTCATGCTCTGATTTATCGCTTCCACTTCATCCTCATCCCCAAATGAGAGTACCATAGGCAACTTATTTTCACTCTGGTCTTGTGCAGGAATAGGATCACTCTGGTCCTGTTCATGGCCAAGGTCAGAGTGAAAATAGACTGTCTATGGTATCTCATTCAAGTATGACGATGAAGTGAAAGATAAATCAGAACATGACAACTTTCAGGGCAAACTGTAGATATAATTGGATTTTAGGTTGGAATCCAGCAATATTAGAATAAGAAAGTAGATGAAAGTGGTACAAATGTTCATACTTTAAGATGATCACAGCCAGACAAGTTGTGCCTCGAAGCATTTAAGATGTTTAGATATTCAATTACAAAATTTATAATTAGTTGTACCTTGTAAATATCATTGAAGAAATATCTAAGGAGAAGATAATTTTGAACAATAGATACTACTCATGGAAGTTCTACCAAGAGAGGAAAGAAAAAAAAAGGCTATCACAGACGGTTCTAGATAAAAACCATTTTTGATAGGTACATATCACAGATGGTTCTTGATAAAAACGGTATGTGATAGTTTATTACCATAGATGGTTCTAGATAAAAACCGTCTGCGATAGTCGCATATCACAGACGGAGGTGTTTCATACGCGGTTTCTGAACCGTCTGTGATGAGTTACATTATCACTGATACATGCTTACAGATGGTTTAAAAAACTATCTGTGATAATGATTTTGAATCGTCTGTAATAGCATTTTTTTAGTAATGCGCGATTTGCATCATAGTCGCACAACATCACACGGCTGACTCTGGCACATTGACAGTCGCTCAATGAAACAATGACATGATGCCATGTCTCCTAGACTCATTTTCGGAGTGCGATGTAGCACGACAATCACACTCCCATGAAGCGACTGGTGGTACATACGTGCTACTAGCACAAACACCACAATGATATACAGTGCATTGCAATATTTACTAATTAAGATGTGGTAAAACGTCCACTCAAGCAACAACTAGTATATAGTCCTTACATTTAGAAATACAAGTCCTATAATTTGAACAGATTTATTTACAAATATAAGGTTTGCATGTGAATTTGATAAGATTTTTCCTACTATACTCATGTTTATTCTCTCAACTATATACACTTATTTATTACAAACCACACAAAGTGTTCTCTCTCATCTTCCAAAACAATTAAATGGTGTATCTAAGTTATTTTCTCTTATAGCTTTCTCAATTTCATCGTAACATTAATCAAAGTCCTACATTTCCATGAATAGTCCGCAGTATCTTATTTAGGATGAACCCTGAAGCACCCAATTGAGATTTCTTAATCACATAATTACGTTACATTACATCAATTAACTCTGCAAAGTCAACACTGCTGTAGCTATCCCTGGATACATAGCCTGTACGTACGAAATGAAACACACTAGCCAATCTAGCAGTCGGCATGCAGTCGTTCGTCAGCTGTTGAACGGTCACGTTGCAGGCTTGCAGTGCAGCCTCCCCGGCTCCCCCTACGTACGGACAAGAACAAAGCAACTAACAGCTACCTGGTAAAAGTTTATTTCAGGATGCGCTTAGTTCGGGTTAAATATTAATCCAGGTAGTAATTGGCAATACACATCCCAACTCACTCCATGCACGTATATTACACGTCACTAAAAGTTAATCTATCTTTTGTTTTTTACTCAGACAACTATTACATTTTATAACTTTATATTAAGATGTACTAATAAAATTATAGTATTATAAAAGTATTCTTAACATTAAACCTAGCTCGCTTTGTGTAAGCACGATTTATAACCCTCCGATCGAGTAAGTACACTAGACGGCCAAAACCTATATATATATAGCTCGCTTTGAGTAAGTACAATTGCAAATAAAAGCTAGTTAAAGCTGTGTCAAGTGTAGCGATTAAGCAACCTTTCCGCATGCATTAAGGATGCCAGAATTCGAATTACGCAAGTACGATTATTGTCTCCGTGAGCAGTTGAGCACACACGTCACTGCAGTTGTTGGGTTCGGCTGCAAACCATGCATATATGTACCTGTCGGTGCTTGCAAAAGTCATTGCAACGGCGCGATCAAATCGATCGTCAAATATATAACTCCGTACGTACCTCCCTTCTGTTGGGTGATGGGGATCGAACGGTCGATCGAGCGGGCCATCGATCAATCGAAAAGTTCCGCGTTACGCACGTACGCAAAAGGCCGGCCGGCATTGTGTCTGGATTAATTTTTCTTAGGGTTTCAGCCTTTCAGCTAATAGTACGCATGGTTGGTGCTTCTTAATTTCTTTCCAAAAAGAAAAAGGAAGGGTTGACTAATGGAGGAAGCTAGGGGATCGAGTTTCCGTTTTCGTCCACTTTCTGAGAGACTGAAGTGAGCCAAGTGACTAGTTAATAGTTCGCATCTATTTTCGTCTACCACTAGCTTAAGCTAGCTTTCGGCTTTATTCATCACTTTAGTCATGGACTTTTGTTCACTCTAGTGAGTAGTCCTCCCCCACAAACTCGACTATTCGTTAATTTCCATTCCTTCCCAACACATAGGACGACCTCGATCCAGCTAATTAAGGTTTTTTTTCGAGTGATCCAGCTAATTAAGTGAACTGTTACATGCTTGCATTAGATGTTATCAGCGTTTATATCTAGTGCATCCTAACTTTTCATACAACCGCATGCATCGTCTTCAATTCGAAACACGATGTAAATTATCATGAAAAAATTCTGCACTACTACATAACACCATATCACTGCCGGTTCCAAACTGGCATCACTGCCGGTTTGTATGCGAACCGGCAGTGATAGTCCGGTTCGTAAATTACTCGGTAAAATAAAAACAATTATTTGCATCCGGACCGAGTACCCTGTATTCTACGCACGACCACAAGTCACAAGTCACGCGATTTTCTCGCGCGTGCGATTGCTAGGACTCGAACTCACGATCTACTACCTCACGTGAGCCCACCTTACCATCTCACCTATCACTCATTCCTCAATCAGTGATGATTATTTTCCTTTTGTTCCCTTATCTCCGAAAATTTTGATGATTATTTGGATATCTAGATGAATTCAAATGGAAAGATTGTCAACTACAAAGTTGTAAATCTCGTCGAGAGCTACAATTTTCATATAAATTTTATCTTCATCCGACTCCGTATGAAAAAGTTATGATTTTTCGAAAAATAGTTGGTAACATTATTACTGCTGGTTGGGAATACGAACCGCCAACCGGCGGTGATACCATTATTTGGATATTTAAACTACATCAAATGAAAATGTTGTCAACTACAAAGTTGTAGATCTCGTCGAGAGCTACAATTGTTGTATGAATTTTATCTCCATCCGACTCCGTATGGAAAAGTTATGATTTTTCGAAAAATAGTTAGTAGCATACTAGCATTATTACTGTCGGTTGAGAATACGAACCGCCAACCGACAGTGATATCATTATTTGGATATTTAAACTACTTCAAATGAAAAAGTTGTCAACTAAAAAGTTGTAGATCTCATCGAGAGCTACAATTTTCATATAAATTTTATCTCCATCCGACTCCGTATGGAAAAGTTATGATTTTTTGAAAAATGGTTGGTAGCATACTAGCATTATAACTGCCGGCCGGCAGTGATACCATTATTTGGATATTTAAACTACTTCAAATGAAAAAGTTGTCAACTACAAAGTTGTAGATCTCGTCGAGCTCTACAATATTTATATAAATTTTATCTCCATCCGACTCCGTATGAAAAAGTTATGATTTTTCAAAAAATGATTGGAAGCATACTAGCATTATTACTGCCGGTTGGGAATACGAACCGCCAACCGGCAGTGATACCATTATTTGGATATTTAAACTACTTCAAATGAAAAAGTTGTCAACTAAAAAGTTGTAGATCTCGTTGAGAGCTACAATTTTCATATAAATTCTATCTCCATCCAACTCTGTATGGAAAAGTTATGATTTTTAAAAAAATATCAGCACTGTCGATTCTTCTAAAAACCGGCAGTGATAGTATTACTGCCGGTTCGGATACGACCGGCAATAATAAGGGATTTATCACTGCCGGTTCATCAGAAAAAAGCCGTTACTGCCGGTTTTTCATTCGAACCGGTAATGATAATATTATTACTATCGGTTTTTGATGAATCGGCAGTTATGGCGGGAAGGATAACTGATTCTGTAGTAGTGCCGGTAGATTTTGATAACATTGACACAAAAATAGATCTATCATGCTACAAAATTTCAAATCTAAATTTGGTCGCACATATTGAAACAAAAAAGACAGATGCTCCTTAAAATGAAATCCAGAAATAAAAAAGAGAAAAAGATAAAGCTACTATTCACAGAAATTTTTTTTCTCCTGATATACGTTTTCAGTTGAATTTTTTGCAAGATGTCTAATTACATCATGACTCATCTAGCCAATTTTTTTCGAATTTTTTTGTGATCATTTGCATCATGTTTAAAGAGAATACAATACACGGGAGTGCACCAAAAGTTGAGATGCACCGATACGCCCCTCGTAGACTACTGCTAGCTAGTTTTCGATCTCCTCCGATTATCTTGATCCTTGCTGGTAGTCCTAGGTACTACTGTATATAGTATACCAGTTCAACTTCTTGATGTGTGTAGGTAAAACGGTCAGCTAATAAACCACTCGTGATTCACATCCACATACATAGATACATCGTCCTCAGAAATAAGAAGATTTACTTGGTCACCGGAAAGATTACCGGGCTAGCTCCTCAGACATCCCTTTAATTTGACCGTACTGATTCTTTGTGAACACTACACTAGAAAAGTTCATCTGCGGCGGTTCATAACTGTCATCAGTGACGGTTATTGAACCACCACAGATATAGTGCCACTGATAATCGAGGATTATCGGTAGCGGTTTTTTAACCGCCACAGATAATATAGTTATTTGTGGCTGTTCTGTCCACCAACCGCCACAGATAGTATCTGATCAAAAAAATAAAAAACCGCATTTTGGGCTAGCCTCAGGTGTTGCTAGCCATGCCCTCTGAAACATATACATCAATCGATCACAGATTTTACATATACACAATTACAATGTAAAACAATATACCGATTTGATCAAACAACAACAATATACCAGTGTAGAAGAAATGATGAATTTGTTGCTTACAGGAAAACATCATCACTTTGGCAATCCTTTTGCAAGCTGGCAAGTACCCTACATGACAGCAATGACTAATCCACGGCAAAGTGTGTCTCATACATGAGGCGCTCGATCATGGTGATGGTGTAGGGCCGCCGGGTTTCAGGGTTGATAGTCTTCTCCATCACAATGGTGGCGATATCCCTGAACTGGTTAGACAGTTGCGCCTCCCTCTCCTTGCCAGAAACCTGGAGCTCCCCTTTGTCCAATATCTGAGAGAATAATTAATTGTTCATATAAAATCAACAAATATCTCATCCCAAGAATTTTTAAGTTTGTATGGTAAGTTCGTAACCTAGACTCCACATTATACAACTTATCATTTCCCCCTCATGTAGGCAGCAAAAATGGTTTTAGCAAAATATGATATAAAACAACACGAATGACCTAGACCGTTGGATCGACTGAAGGAAAATAGAAAGACAGATTTATTCAGCCGATCTCATTCGAAGGAAATGTTATCTTATCATATCCACTCGGATGAATGCAAAGCTAAAAAAGCAAGGACCATGTAGTCAAATCTCTTATGAATGGAAGGTAAAGATGCAAAAGAAAACTTCGGCAACTAAATTAAGCAATCAAATAAACCTGCTGTAATGGTGCAGTTTTGGGGCTGAGCTCTTGCCGTATTCATCCTTCACCCACGTCTATAAAAAGCTCTACTAGCCATCATGAAAGGACACGGAGAAAAGCAATAGAGGGAGCGCTCCTCGTCTAGAGCACACACACACATACCACCCATCAACACACACACACACGCACGGGAGAAGGGCAACAACACACGCGCAGATCAATCACAACTTCTTAAATCAAATGACAGAAATTAGAACATATGCAAGCCATGCCATCCAATACTAAACTTGACATTTAATGAAACATCAGTTTACACCACCGTAAGAAAAAAATTAACTAGTTTTGTAAACTATAAGCCTACGAGTCTTCAGTGTTGGTAGGGGCCTCAGGAGGTGGTAGATGAGTATGGAAGACTCCATCGTTATTATCTGGATCATGAAACTCGCCGTTCTTGTTGAGTACTTCCTTCATGATGAAGTAGGCGAACTGTCCCTGAATGCCTTGGATTTCATTTGGAACCAATCCTCCCGTAGGCAAGTTCAGACGCTATAAATAGAAAAATCTTATCTTAAGAGCTTATATAAAGAATGAGATGTATGAATCAATGTGTGATGTTAGCGTAGCAAACCTCTACTTCATTGTTTACTATTGTAGAGCCTAAGATTTCGCGCATGTATTGGCACACGAAGTACCCACATAAGTTTGTGCCTCGCGGCTACTTGTGGCACTGCAAAAAATTAAATAAACTTATACGACATTGAAGGAGTTATTGACTACGAGGTGCGATATAGGAAAAAAAAATTGTGCGTACCGAAAATTTAGTACGGATTGTTTGTGATTTATGGAAAGGACGGTGTCTCGAGCACTTTTTACAATATGCTTCGAACGCCCTATTCACTAGGCTTGTCATATCTTTGTAGTTTTTTTGAATCTTTGTCCCGCGGGTCCAAGATCAGCATCTTGCTTTTATCTAGAGTAATTACTACGAGAATCCAGTGGAAACTACATACACATGTATGATGCCGTAGTCATTAGTCCTAAGCTGAGCAAAGAACGAGATCAACGAGTAGTTGAACTAGCTAGTGAGCCACTTACTTGAAATTGTATGGTAAAAGTATGAACTCCTTGTCTTGAAGTTTGATGAAAGCGTTATATATATAGTCCTCGACCTCCTTTGGTATTCTTTAGATTTCCAGCTGGCAGACCGTTCCTGGATCGAGGAATGTCACTGGCCCGTTGGTTCTTCTTAGTTCGATCAACTCGTATCTACATAAGAAATGATTTAGACATCACATTTATCGGTATTACATGAATGTAGACAATGATTTTTATATTGGACACTTACAGTGACCAGCATCTCATAAGAGACACATCGAGGGCATCTTGATAGTACATGTTGTGCAACTCACTGAATTCTATCATGAAGCAGCCAGACCCCTTATGGTGAAAATGTTCCTCTCTATAAATGGCAGTGATCACGTTCGGGAGTACATCTTGGTTAGATCGCTCCATATACCATGCATGTAATCGCCCTAGCTGCACTGTTAGGCTATCAAGCTTCGAAGGGGTGACAAACGGCTTCCCCGATTCGTATTTCAGTCTTTCTTCATCAGCTTGTACTTTGGAGACCACTTTACCCTTACTTTTCTCGCGTACAACATCATACTGCTTGCAGCCGCCGACCTCGTGATATGACTTGTCTATTACGCCATGCCTTGAGAAGGATTTTTAAGTCGACCAACCGAAGTTGTCGCACTAACTTTTGTCTGTTGATGTGTTGGTGACGATCGTGCGAGGTTTCTTGTGGGACAGTCGTGGTCGACTTTATATATGGGGCATATTATCAGTGGTGGTTCTCCACAAGAACCGCCACTGATACCCTTATCTGTGGCAGTTCTTTTGAGGAACTGCCACAAATACACTTATCTGTGGCGGTTCGTATAAAAAACCGCTACTAATACATATATTATCTGTGGCGATTCTTTATACGAACCGCCACAGATAAGTGTATCAGTGGCGGTTCTTGTGAAGAACCACCACTGATATATTAATGACCCTATATAATCCTAATATATTAATGACCATATGTAATCCTAATATAGTAATAAACCCTATATAATCCTAATATAGTAATGACCTTATGTAATTCTAATATAGTAATATACCCTATATAATCCTAATATAGTAATGATCATATATAATTCTAATATAGTAATATACCCTATATAATCCTAATATATTAATAACCTTATATAATCCTAATAAATATTATATACCCTATATAATCCTACTAAATATTATATACCTATATAATCCTAATATAGTAATCCTAATATAGTAATGACCTTATGTAATCCTAATATAATAATATACCTATATAATCCTAATATAGTAATGACCATATATAATTCTAATATAGTAATATACCCTATATAATCCTAATATATTAATGACCTTATATAATCCTACTAAATATTATATACCTATATAATCCTAATATAATAATGACCTTATGTAATCCTAATATAGTAATATACCCTATATAATCCTAATATAGTAATGACCATATATAATTTTAATATAGTAATATACCCTATATAATCCTAATATATTAATGACCTTATATAATCCTAATAAATATTATATACCTATATAATCCTAATATATTAATTACCATATATAATTCTAATAAAGTAATATACCCTATATAATCCTAATATATTAATGACCTTATATAATCCTACTAAATATTATATACCCTATATAATCCTAGTAAATATTATATACCCTATATAATCCTAATATATTAATGACCCACATTTCCATTACTCCACACAAATGCATAACACCACATTTCCATTACTCCATACAAATGCATATTGTTTACATCACATTGCCATTACTCGTATATAGCTAATTATTTTCTTTCACAATTTGCCCTTCTTCATGATCGTCGCGATGATAAGTAGCTTCCTGAGTGGTTTCTTCCTCGAACCTGATGTTGCCATCTACGAAAGGAGGCAACTCATCAAACTGGTTGTACTTAGGGTTCACAAAATCGACGAAAACCGTGGTTTTCGAGCGTATCGCTGAGGTTCGAAATCAAAAACTGTTCGGTAAACCGGTCCATTCAAAAAAAAATTAAAAATTTTGAAAAAATTTATGCGCTCGGTTTTTCGCCAAAAACCGCGGTTTTCGTCAAAAACCGCTCACAAAAACCATTTTGCGATGAACATCTAGTTGCCAGCGGTTTTTCGCAAAAACCGAGCGGTTTTTCTATTTTTTTTTAATTTTTCAGAAAAAATTTGATTTATTAACCCTTCGGTTTTTGACGGTTTTTTGGCGGTTTTCCGAGCGGTTTTTGCGGTTTTCGTAACGCGAATTTCGAAATTCGGTTTTGTGAACCCTGGTTGTACTCATCCTCATCCACAACATTCTCAACTCCGACGATCCTTCTTTTTTCCTGAAGAACTACATGGCGCTTCTTATCTGCCGGGTCGATTACATAGAAGACTTGTGCTACTTGCTTCACAAGTACGAATGGTTCGTCTCTGTATCCGACATGTTCGATGTCCAAAGTAGGAAAACCGTACTTGTCCACCTTGACACCCTTTGGGAGTTGTACCCAACGACACTGAAACATCGGAATCTTAAAAATACAATAGTCGAGCTCCCAAATCTCTTCTATGAACCCATAGAAGCTACTCTTCTTACTGCGTGTGTTGTCATAGGCATCTATGCAGACACCACTATTTTGGTAAGTGCTTTTGCTATCCTAAGATCTCGTGTAAAAGGTATATCCATTTATGTCGTATCCTTGCCATATCAAGATTGTATCTGATGGCCCTTTTGCCAACCACCTCAACATAACACTCGTTTCTTTCCTAGTCATATGCTGTTTGAACCAATGATTGAACAAATGGTTATGCTCTTTTGTTACCCAAACCTCTGATCGTCCACGATTTTCCTCTCGTAGCTTATCCTTGTGCATGTCCATATACGAGGACACCTCAATTGACTGTTGCAAGACAGTGAAATGAGCTTTTTCGAACAATCCATGATCATAAGAATTTGTTGATTTCCTTCCAATCGTCCCTTTCCCAGCTAGCCTACCCTCATGGCGAGATACAGGCACTTCTACCGGTTCCACCCCCTCCATGTAATCCATGCAAAACTCGATAACCTCCTCAGTCGCATAACCTTCCACAATGCAGCCCTCGGTAGAGATCGATTGCGTACATACTTCTTGAATACCCATGTACCTTTCGAGCGGGTACATTTGATCAGAGTACGGGGCCACATATATTTATCTCATTCACAAGGTGAACAATGAGATGAACCATTATATCGAAAAATGATGGAGGAAATACATCTCTAGTGGCATAGTGTCTTGACCACATTATTCTGCGATTCGAGAAAGTCCGATGGGATCGATGACCTTACGTGAAATCGTGTTGAAGAAGAAACACAACCTCATGATTGCCTCTCGGACCTTTTCGAGCAAAATACCTCTAAATGCAATAGGAAGCATTTGTGTCATCATCACATGACAATCATGAGACTTCATGCCGATTAACTTCAAATCTTTCATCGAGACCAGTTTCTTGATGCTTGCGGAGTAACCGGACGGAACTTTCACACCATGCAAGCATTTGCAGAGGTCTGTTCTCTCTTTCTTCGATAGAGTGTAGCAAGCTGGGGGAAGGTAAAGTCAGCCTTTCCCGGTGTCTTGAGGATGTAGCTCAGCTCTGATTTTCATATCTTCCAGGTCCCTTCGTGCCTTCAGTCCGTCCTTAGTTTTGCTAGAAATATTTAGCAAAAGACCAATCAAGCTGTCACATACATTTTTCTCTACGTGCATGACGTATATGTAGTGTCGAACTTCTAAGTCCTTCCAATAGGGCAAGTTCCATAATATCGATCTCTTCTTCCACGTGGTCTTCTCAGTACGAGACCTCGATTTATTATTACTATCTCCCTTTCCAAGTACAACATTAATATCCTTAACCATATCATATACCTTTTCCCCACGACGAGGCCTTGGAGCTATACCATCCTCTTTTGTCCCGTCGAATTGTTTCTTCATATTGCGGTAGGAGTGATTCCTGCGAAGGAACCTACGGTGATGCATGTACACAGTTTTCCTCGAGTTATTGAGCCACACACTAGCGGTTTCATCCATGCACTGGGGGCATGCTTTGGCCCCTTTTACAGTACGACCGAATAGGTTACCAAGGGCAGGAAAATCATTGATGGTGCAAAACAACAATGCGTGTAGGATGAAGTACTCTCGCTTGTATCACAGGATCTTCCACCAATGGTTGTAGGTATACATCAATATCATTGCCAGGTTGTCTCGGCCCTTGGATAAGTAGCGACATCATAATGTACTTTCATTACATACACAACCAAGAAGGAAGGTTGCAGATGCAAAGAGTCACGGGCCAAGTACTATGAATACTACTCATGTTACCGAAAGGATTCATTTCATCCGTACTCAACCCAAACCTTATATTCCTTGGTTCATTCCCAAAGTCCTTCCTAAAGAGCCTATCGATGGTTCTCCACTGGGCAGAATTAGCAGGGTGTCTCAGCTTTCCATCCCTTTTACGCTCTTCTGAGTGCCATCGCATCAATTGGGCATGCTTTTTGTTTCCAAATAAACGCTTCAACCGAGGTATTACTCATAAATACCACACCACTTTAGCGGGAGCTCCTTTCTTCACCACGGTGCCCTCGCTGTCATGGCCTTTACGCTTGTATCGCGATGATTTGCACACCGGACATACATGCATGCCTATATACTCTTTGCGATAGAGTATACAATCGTTTGGACATGCATGTATTCTTTCTACTT
This sequence comes from Otatea glauca, assembly GCA_036346275.1. Classification (NCBI taxonomy): domain Eukaryota; kingdom Viridiplantae; phylum Streptophyta; class Magnoliopsida; order Poales; family Poaceae; genus Otatea; species Otatea glauca. The sequence continues at coordinate 52,387,489 of CM070721.1, forward strand.
CCAATCCCAATGGACATACAACCTTCTTAGCTAAATAAGTGGTTATCGGCAATACGTTTCCATCTGGAAGCATGTCCGCTAAGAGATGTAATAGCGCCGTGAAACTCTTATCGGACCAACCATTGCTTGCCTTCAATTTTAGAAGTGAAAGCACAGTGTGTAACTTTGTGTATTCCTCCTTGCAACCCGGGAACAAAGATATGTCCGAGTCGTCCAACAAACCCTTGAATTGATTAAACTCTCTCTGACTAGTGTAGTTCCCTTCTACATCGCGCAACGTCTGAGCAAGATTATTATCGTTATCAATGTCCAACCTATCCTCATCAGATCCATAACCGATGTCAGCTGCCATAATGCCTTCTCCATCATCCAATACGTTATCACCTTCATGTATGTTTTCCTCTTCACCGTGACTTGTCCAACGTGTATAGCCAAGTACAAAACCCCTTCGAATCAAGTGCAAGTGGATGTACTCTTTGTCTGAAAATATTTTCTCATTCTTGCAATCAATACATGGACAATGTATGTACTCTGTCTTCTTGTGCAACTTGTTCTCCTCAGCGTCTCTTAGAAAAGCAGATATCCCGTCGATGTAATCTCGGCTGTAACGGTTCGCATTGTACATCCATCTCTGGTCCATCCAAGATTAATTAACATATAAAAATTGATTAAAAAAACTAATCTAATTACTTATCATCTAAAGGAGCTAGATAATAGATTCATCATCTAAAAATGATGAGCACCTACCAAATTAACTAAAATTTCATGTATATTAATATCCAATAATCTTAATTAAATAAATTTAATATATGCAAGATGTATATTATATGTCCACACTAATGGGATCAAATTAATAGTAATTAAAAAAACTAATCTAATTACTTATCATCTAAAGGAGCTAGATAATAAATTCATCATCTAAAAATGATGAGCACCTACCAAATTAACTAAAATTTCATGTATATTAACATCCAATAATCTTAATTAAATAAATTTAATATATGCAAGATGTATATTATATGTCCACACTAATGGAACCAAATTAATAGTAATTAAAAAACTAATCTAATTATTTATCATCTAAAGGAGCTAGATAATAAATTCATCATCTAAAAATGATGAGCACCCACCTACCAAATTAACTAAAATTTCATGTATATTAATATCCAATAATCTTAAATAAATAAATTTAATATATGCAAGATGTATATGTCCACACTAATGGAACCAAATTAATAGTAATTAAAAAACTAATCTAATTACTTATCATCTAAAGAAGCTAGATAATAAATTCATCATCTACCAAATTAACTTGAAATACAATTTATATTAAATATATGCTTGATCATAATTCATCATCTATAAAAGGAACACAACATCATCTAATGAACCTAGTTAGGAAATAAATTCATCAACTACAAAATGGTAGGTAAATAAAAATAAACAAAATCTAAACTTTTCATCTCATCTACATATAAACCTTAATTAAACTAGGTTTAAAAATTAAATTGCAACAAGATTAACACAAATCAAGAGAGGAAAAAAAATAACTCACCAAAGAACAACTAGAAGAAGTACAAGCACAAGAATTGGAGAAAACGAAATCTGAAAATTAGAAGTTTTGGTTTGCTCTCGGGAGGAAGAAGACCAGTGCTGCTACTGACCACCTATTTATAGACAATATTATCACTGGCGGTTGTTAACTAGAACCGCCACAGATAATCCAATAGTATAAGTGGCGGTTGGAGGATAGAACCCTCCAACTGCCACTAATGATGTATTTGTTATCAGTGGTGGTTCGAGGATAGAACCGCCACTGATATTCTTCTCGCTATTTTCAGTATAGAACCTCCACTGATAATTATATTTGTGGCGGTTCGAAAAAAATCGTCACAAATAGATCGTCACCTATTGCAGGTTTTGGCGTAGTGGAAAGACGATCTAGGCAGTATAAATATCACAGTTATTGTCTATAATAAATACTTTTTTATGTATTAATAAAAGATTGCAAAACCTTATAGAGACAACTTAAGATAACATCTATTATAGAATTTGCCTTTAGTTTTATCTTTACATGATATAAAGAAATATATAGATAATAATTGTCTCTACTATTGTACATACTCTAGATACATGGAGATATCGATCTGTATGAAAACTACGGGTAGAGGTCGATCATTCCCAGACGTTGACAGGCCGGTGAGCCTCCAACATCGGTGTTAATTAGTTGGTGGATGCATCACTGCAAGTCACGCTTTGCGCGGTACGTGCAGTGGGTGTGTGTGACAACACAGTGCAAATGACGAGACCACGCGCGCGTTCCAAAATCCAAATGCGAGTTCACTGCACGGTCATGGGCCTCAATGCCTCATGGCCTTGGCGCATGAGCTGATGAGCGTGAGGAGGTCTGGGTAATTAATTAAGCTTGGGTAGTAGTAGTACTATTAATCTTAGTTAGCTTCAGTTGAGTTCTCCTTCGATTCGCTGATAAAAAAAACAGAGAGAGAGAGAGCTCTTGATTTCACGGTTCTGCCATGCATTTGCCGTCTGTAGAGTTGTAGTGCAGCTCATAGCTACTAGTATGAACGGCGCGCTACGCTGTGCCATATGGTCTAAAGGAGGCAATAGATTGTAATGTGGCTATTGGATGCGTATAAGTAATAAGCACAAAGATGAGAGGATTAGGCAGTTACAGCGCACATAAAGTCGGTGCAGGTGCTGTATATATGGATATGTTACGTAGCGTAATTAGCACTGATTAAACATGGATTGAGTAGTCCAGTGTGATACACGCGGTTGTGCTTCTTATATTGTGTTTGTTAAATTAGAATTAGTATGGATCCATGTTGATTGCTCTAGATCTTTTGTTGCTTTTGAAAGGAGGCTGGATTCAGACATTATGTTTTAGGGTTGGTGTTGGTTAGTACTATCTGTATGCATGAGTCTTATGGGTAAGTGATAAAGGGTGTTTTAGTTCAGGGTTTAGAAGCGGCAGCGCCTAGATTGTATGAATAGGAAAGTGCCATTAAACAATATCAATTTTAGGAGATGATAATTAAAAAACAGAGTTACACAGTACTCTAGATGGAAATTAAAAAGTAGAGTTATGCAGTACTCCAGATGGCTACCTGTGGTGTGTGTGGTGTTTGGTAAGATGCAGCAACAAATCCGATACCAGATATCAGTTTACTACTGCGAAAACCATATGCAGCTTGATTAGAAGATGTGATATGGCAACAGAAAGGAAGATAATAGTGCTATGTATAGTTACACAACGTTGTGTGATGGATACTTGATCATGAATAATAACAAAGCTAGAATGATCCTACAGATCGTAAATAGTAAATGGTACACAGAGAACAAATTAATCAGCTTATATTGATAGGCAAGCTTACTTCATTAGAAGACTTCCCTTGCGCCAAAGGTGGGTGCACAGGTGCCTTTGGGTTTGTAAATGCGACCTTGTCTGAGATAGAAATTAGCTTCGACTCTTACAGGAGTAAGTTTTTTTTTTCAGATCTTGAATATTGGGTATGTTCTAACAACCACCTAGTTTCCGTGAATAAAAGTTCAACATAAAATTAATTTAGAGAATCTTGCAGTCAAGATTTACATTTTGGTTGGCTGACGAAAGCAAAAGGCACCTTTTACAATTGAATCATTCAGCCAGTGCACCTATAGTCCGGTAACCTGCATAAATGAAAATGCTGTTGTGAATCGATCATGCATATTCCTGAAAGCAGTCGGGCAAATTTAACTCCTATCCATTTGTGGGCATCATTACATACAAATCTAGATATATTTAATACTTTCTTTTGCTAAAAAAATTACCATAGCTTTAAAGGAAAAACTCGAGGAAACAATGAATCAATGGTGAATTGGTAAAAGTCTATTAAAAATATAACTCACCACAGGTAGCATGAGGCCTTTGCTAGGAGGCTAGGAGCAGGCGAGCAACTCCCTCATGGATACGCGAATCTCTATGTGACCCAGAATAACAAAAGGTATGCTTAAGGCATTGCACAACAAAATAAGATGCAAAGCTGTGCCAAACGGTAGAAGGCAAGCATCCTCAGGATGTACATAGCAATGAAGAAAACCTGGTTGGCCCATTGGACGCATGTACTTGACGGCTGTACAAAATAGTTGCATCTAACATTGTTTTGCAAATCCAATCTAGCAATTAGAGCATAATACAGTTTAGTAGTTTTAAGAAGTTAGCGTGCTTTTGAATTATTATTTGGTCTAAGCAAAACTGAAAGTAGATCCTTTGTAGTTTGGTTTTCTCCACTATTAACATCATCGAATCGTCAGCATGTGTGAGAGGGAAATACTAAAATCGAGATGATCACGCAAACATTGAACTGACAAAACATATGGACACAAACCCCCAACTTGTTGTATGTGGCCTGCAAATAAACATTGCCAGAAACTATAGGCAAAAGAATCGCAAGAAGAGATGCTCAGATGGGCTTTGTCCATCCTCGTCACATAATCCAGCTAAGACCTATAAAATAGAAAAGAGACTATAATAAGCCCCAAACACAAAACCTTATGTCATAGGATCTTGATGCAAACCTTATAGCTCAGTCAGAATAATACAGGAGAACAAATGAAGATCGACTAACTTACTGGTAAGAGGCGAAACTTCGGTTTCTTGGGCCAGTGGGATAGGTACATTGCGAGGTAGAGATGGATAGATCTTTGAACACCCAAGCATGAGGAGAGGTGAGGCCGGCGGCGTGGCTAGCGCGGCGAGGAAGACACGAGGACGGAAGCTCTCAGCGGCGGGCGGGAGCCGGCGGAGGCGACAGCTGGCGGGCAAAGCAGTGAATGCGCAGCGAGGGCACAGGGCATCTGAGAGCCGGCTTGGAGCGAGAGGTGGCCGTAGCAGTGCGGGAGGGCGACGGGGGCAGCGGGCTGGCCGGTGCAGTGGCGGTGCAAACCAGGGGGCCAATGGAGCTTTGGGGGGGGACGGACGATGCGAGCGAGGCGGGGAAGAAGGAACCGTTGGAGAGTGATTGTGCCCGCGGAAGATATTGGGGACCCGGGGGGCGACGGAGGTGGGATATGAGCTGGGGATCGCAAGCTGTTGGACCGCGCAAGAGAGGCGAGGTGCGGGGGACGCGATTGAGGGTGGGCGGAGGGCGAGCGCACTCGGGAAGCGGAGGAGGCGAGAAGAGGCCTTGGAAAGATCGCGGTGTGGAGATCTTCGAAGGTGCAAAGCCATGACGCGTAAAGATACTTCGGATCGGACGGTGACGGGATGTTGCCGCGATTTCCGATTTCGCGGAGGGGTTCTTTGAAAACTCAATGACGTGGCGTCGCTGGTTGCTTGCCGATTCTAGGCGCTTTAATATAGGTATGATGCCCTCCCCCTCGACCGTGTTGACCGCCTTATATATACTCGATTTGATGGACACTACTACATAATGGTACATCATCATCGTTTCATCTGTGTCGGTTCTTAAGTTTTTAGGAAAAAATGATTGTGATAGATTATTTAGGAGGGGTGTTAATAATAATCACTATCGGTTCTCAGGTTAGAAGTGATTGTGATGTAGCACTCGACCCATCACAATCGGTTCTTATGTGAGAAGCGATAGTGATGTGCACGGTCATCACTATCGGTTCCCACATAAGAAGTGATAGTGATGTGATCAGCACGGGTACATCACTATCGGTTCTTTGTGAGAAGCGATAGTGATATGCATGGACATCACTATCGTTTCTCATAAAAGAACCGATATTGATGTGCGCATTCTCATCACTATCGTTTCTTTTGTGAGAACCGATAGTGATGACTATGCTTATCACTATCGCTTCTCACATAAGAAGCGATAGTGATGTGATCACACTTATGTGAGAACCGATAGTGATGACCGTATGTATCACTATCGCTTCTTAAGTAAGAACCGACTGTGATGTGAGGACCGACTGTGATGTGCCTTCCTAGGTTATTTATACTACTCAGACTGAACTCTCCTCTATTGTTGTTCCAGTGGAGATTTCTCCGCCGTCATTCGAAAAAATAGCTCATATTCTGTGGTTGGAAGCAATACTTGGGTGAGAAAAATTGAAATCCTCAAGGGTGTGTGTTAAGAGGGTAAATTTGAAGCTTAGCTTGAGGAGATTTCTCCTCATTTTGCAGAATTTGTGGTTTCTTCAAAATATGAGCATTCCTTCAAACCCCTTCAATTTTGCACTATGTAATTTCGATATGTCGCAAAAAAGTTTAGGTTGCACTGGTATTGTGCATATTCTATCAAATTTCACACGCATGTATTTAATTATCTTAATTTGTAGTGCTCACACGTTAATCTGGCATATCTTTTCAGTGCTGACTTTTTTTTTGAAAATTCTTTTGAGAAAAGATATTTAGTATCCCAAAGTATATTTATGCAAAATTTTAAATAATTCTAACTATATTTGTAAAAGTTATGGTCTTTTGTCTCTTTGATCAAATAGGACTCAAAATTCAGAATTCATGGTTTAGGTAATTTGTCATGTGCTCATCTGTGTCGGTTCAATAAAAAAATGATTGTGAAAAGTAAATCACTTGTATCGGTTTCACATAAAACCGATAGAGATATACAATTATTTGTGTCGGTTTTTTTTACTAAAACCGATAGAGACATCTAACCATCAGTGTCGGTTTCTTTGGGAAAACCGATTGAGACATCTCATTACTAGTGTAGGTTTTTTGACTAAAACCGATAATGTTGATGTTGCAGGTCAGTGTGCTTCTCTAGTTAAGCCTCAAGCATCAGTGTCGGTTTGTCAATATAACCGATGGAGATGTTAAGTCATCAGTGTCGGTTTTTTCATAAAACCAGTAGAGATATATCATCATCAATGTCGGTTTTTATTATAAAACCGATAGAGATATATCATCATCAGTGTCATTTTTTATTATAAAACTGATAAAGATAGTAAAGCATCGGTGTCAGTTTTTTTAGTATAACTGATAGAGATGTTAAGTCATTAGTTTCGGTTTTTTCATAAAACTGATACAGATATATCATCATTAGTGTCGTTTCTTATTATAAAACCGATAGAGATATATCATCATCACTGTCGGTTTTTATTATAAAACCGATAGAGATAGTAAAGCATCAGTGTCGTTTTTTTTAGTATAACCGATAGAGATGTTAAGTCATTAGTGTCGATTTTTCCATAAAACCGATAGAGATATATCATCATCAGTGTCGGTTTTTTTTATAAAACCGATAGAGATAGTAAAGAATCAGTGTCGGTTTTTATAGTATAACCGATAGAGATGTTAAGTCATTAGTGTCGATTTTCAACAAAATTGATTGAGATGTTGGTAAGCACAAAATCGATTGAGATGTTGGTAAGCAGTGTCGGTACACATTAAAAACCGACAGTGTTTGTCTTTCTTACACATTCAAAGCCTTCGTTACCTCCATAGCCGCCAAGACGCATTTTATTCCCACGCACAGTCCCGGCCTCCCCTAACCCTAGCTCCCGCCGACACCACCGTGCGCATCTCCTCACCGGCGGCTCCACCCACCGGTCGCCTACGAGCTCCTGCAGCGCACATCTCCTCATTGGCGGTGTCACCCAGCGGCTATTCGAGCTCCCCTCACCGGCAGCTCGAGCTCCCCCCATCGGCGACCTCCCCAACCAGCGGCTCCACCCACCGCTTCCCCATCCACCCCATCAAGCCTCAACGCCAGCATCCCCGCTTCCCCGTCGACCCTAGGAATCCTCGACGCCGGTGCCCCCGCTTACCCATCGACCCAAGCTAGTCCCACTGCCGACGTCCTTGTACCGAGCCCATTTGAATATTTCGTTGCCTGGTAATGCAATCTAGCATATTTGATTTCTAGTCATGCTTGTTTGCAAGTTTTTCTGGATGCTAAGCATTGCCATATTCCAAAAGGGCGGACTAGTATTACCTACGGGACATGAATTTCCTCATTTCCAAAAGTGCACATGTTAAAAGTTATTGGCTACCATAAACAGTTTGCATCTTGAACCATAAATAGAGAACAAAGAATAACATAACAGGAAGGAGCAGTAAGCAATAGAGTTTGTGTTTGACTGCATATTAATGTTTGTCTATTAATGAAAAAACACAGAGATACAAAGGAGCCTGAGTTGTCATGGAGTCAGTCAAGACACTGAATATTGATCCATTTTAACAACAAATCTAATTCAAGAGACAAGCCTACAAAGCTACGAAACAAGAGGTTATCATTACCACTGCAACCACATATGTATATAACTAGGTTGATGACACAAAATTATGGCTATCTAGACTGCTATATTTGCCAAAACATTTGCAGGAGTTGACTATTTAGAGAGAAATCACAGTCTCCATACCGCAACCAGTGAGATGATTTTTGGAAAGTGGCAATACTGATTACACAAGCATAAAAATGGTGATGATCAATAATATCACTATGCAGATAACTCATTTGTCAATTCACTTTTGCTGCTTCAACTGAAAGATTTAACATGAATAGCATATATCCATGAAAACCTAGACAAAGATTCAAGAGAGATGACTAGGAGGTTTGATACAAGCTTCCCGGCTCTCTATTGCATTAGCAGAGCTATGTTGCAAACTTGAAAATTATTTTATTGTTCATGCATGTGGTTTGATACAAGCTTCTAAACAGATTGTTGTGCATTGACTTCACTAGCACCCCAATACTCCTATTGACATATACTTTTTTTTTGGTGCTTGTACATACTTTCGGCATATTACATGTGTTTATTTCTGGCATATTACTTTTATTTTATATCTCAGCATGATGTTATAGTTTAGGCTGCGTAACATATATCTCCCGTTCGAGGGTACTTGTTTATAAATATGACGATTGAAATGGCATATTTATAAGCAAGCAGTCTCGAATTGTCCACATTTTTTGGACAGTTCGAGGATATGTAGTTCGAACAAGTTCATGAGCTATTTACAACTCCAGAGTAGATTTTAGTAGCGTCTCCCTGGTGTTTTCCGGATACACAACCCTCTTGACCTATTGTCGAGACGTGTATCTGCACTCAACAAGTTACGAGACCACTTATGCCAGTGGTACTAGATGGAAGTTATCTCGGAGGAGGGTAGGTTTAGAGATCCTGAAAGCTCCTAGTAGTCCATATGTGAACGATATCACATATGTGAATGCAATTGCATGTGTACTGACTGTTAAGCATATTTGAGTTCTATTTTGTGAACGAAAATGATATGTGTTGTAATAAAGTATTTTGCGTTCTGTGATTGTGATATGTGCATAGTGTGTGTAATTTATACTGTATGAATGTGATATGTGCATACTGTGTGAAATATATGCTGGGAGGGTGAATTGAAAAACAGCACACCCCCTCATCTCTATCGGTTCTCCGAAGGACGCGGTAGAGATGAGGGGGTCATCTTTATCGGTTCTTTGTAAGAAGCGATAGAGATGACCACCTCATCTCTATTGGTTCTAATAAGGCGGTTCTTAGAAGGAAGCGATAGAGATGATATCCTCATCTCTATCGATTCTTCGTAAAAAGCGATAGAGATTACCCTTCATCTGTATCGCTTCTTTGTAAGAACCGATAGAGATGAGACCTTATCTCTATCGATTCCTTATGAGAACTGATAGAGATGAGGAGATCATCTCTATCGCTTCTTACAAAAAAACCGATAGAGATGAGCCCCTCATCACAATCGGGTAAAAACCGACTGTGATAGCGTCGTCTATCACTGTCTAATAACTTTGTGTCGTCACCAGAACCGACTGTGATGACAAAAAAAATCCGATTGTGATGTATATTTCTGTAGTAGTGGGAGATGCTACCATCGTTATGCTTCTTAGCCAGCATAATAATAGTATATATAGCTAGCTATCGAAACAGCTGTCCCAGCGACCCTTACACACACAAGCACTTCCCTTCCTGGATAATGAACAGCTCATACCTACCTAACAAGAAAAGCTGGGACAAAATATGGACAAGTTTGGAGTTTGGAGAGCAATTAAGTTCACTTTGGTTCGACCACGGGACTGGCCAGTGGTTTAAAGGGAAGTACGTTGCTGACAATGTTTGCTCAATGCAGCACTTCCGGGTTAATCAAGATCAGATCGACGGAACATCAGCGAAAGCGACACGCCAACACGTACGAAGTCGACGGTGCTCGCGAAAGGTAAAAGGAGAAGCAGATCGAGAGAGAGAGTGCGCCTAATTTGATGTCGATCTCTCCTTAGACTCTTAGTACCTTCTGCTGACGAAATTATGCTTTGACATGAATGGGATAAAATCAGCAGATTTGCAAGTCAGACTTATTTTTGGACAATTTCAGCTGATCCAGAGTAAGTAGTTCGCGAGCTCCGATCACTACCTGCGAATATTGAATCGAGCACATTGCTTTTCCATCTTAATTGATGTAGATGGAATCGGCCAGAAACTACGGGAAATGATACATCATACATGCTAGAAATTGCCAAAGAAGACAAAACTCCATATACATAACCAGTTTGATGGCTAGGCTACAAGTAGGATTGCTTAATTTGCAGGCCAATGAAGCGAGCTCGATCTCCTGCCCTGCCCACTACGAGACGGTTAAGCCACGCCAATCACCGGTTAGTTGGCGTACCGGCTATATACGAGCCAATTGTAACAAAGAAAAATAATTTCAATGTCCTTAATCCAACGGTTCAGAGCTTAGAGAACAATAAAAGTTCTCAGGAGAGAGCGCGTGTATAGTAATAAACAAACAAAGTCTAACTGCTCAACAGCTCAAGTTCATGGACCCTACTAAAGCTGCATTTTTAAAGGAAAATCTTCATTATTTTTTGGTATTATTAGCGGAGTGTCCATAGGTTGCAACAGATCTCTATTAAATAATATGAGTTTAGAACTTGATATATCGTTTATTTGAGATCAGTTACAACGCACGGACACTGCAAGTAATATTAGTATAGAAGTATAGATTACAACAAATTATATTAATTTAAAATTATAGAGGACTGAAAGAAACTCCACTAAATCACCTGATTTGACGATAGTCTTGTAACAAAACCAGGGCACAACGCATGCCAACTTATGTTTACCATAATTTGTGAATATGAGGTTTTTATTTTACTTATCATCAGAAAACCGTATCCCAGAGAAAAAGAAAATGGTATGTAAAAAGACCAGAAAGCACGCAACAGTCATTATAAGCTAGCCTTCATAAATCCTACCAGATTAGTAGGTCTGGTCAAGTTATTTCACTGACGGGAACTTTTTAAACTAATTCGATTACTCCCAACTTTTATAGAGATCCTTTACACAATAAACAGACACTGCAGTAGCAGAAATGTAGAAGTGTGTATATATCTGCAACATTTACACAATAAACAGAGAAACAGTACAGTTGCCCACAGGGTTCTAACTTTCTTAGAACAAATCCAGCGCGTGAGGTATGAACCGAAATATGCACTCCAGTAAACACAAAATGCAACAGTACCATACTAACAATGTTTGAGAAATAAGATGATTGAGCACAACTACGTAGACACCATGTTCAGAGCAACAACATAACAAAGGCTATAGATAAACAAACGAAGTCGACGGAGAATATTTAGTAACAAATCCTAATGGAGCTTCAAACTTTTCAACTACATAATCATGTCATTCCTATCGGGTTAAGTCTAAGTTGCTGCCTTATCCATACACACCGTGTTCCTACACACAGCTTAATGTAAAGCCAAGTGAATTTCAAAAACAAGGGGGTAATATTTGCTCTTTAAAACATGACTCATCTTAATGTACATAAGACTGCCAAAAAAAAAGCAAGGAAAGCATCTGCCCGATGGCAAACACAACAAAAATAATTTGTGTAAAAAAGCTGCATCTTTGCGAGAAAAACAATGGCTGTCAAATCTAATTTAGCAATCACAACACAACATAGTTTTTGCATTGAAGCAAAACATGGCCTTTCAAATTGTTTGGTCAAAACAGAGCTGGAAAGAATGATATCGATTGTCATTTTCATCATCATTTTGGTTTTCAACTCAACCAAACAGCTGAATCATAGTGCATGACCAAAATAAATTTTAAGGAGACTTATCGAAGCTGATGTTTGTAATTTTAAGGAGAGTAAAAAAAAGTTGATGTTTGTAACATATACAACTGAGACACTAACTATAAGCACTGTATATAGAACAGTGGGCTTGATTAGCACTATTAAAGCATTTTGGGTACCACATATCTTCTGCCTTTCGTCTTGCTCAGTGGAACATAGGATAGATTTGACATACAAATACACATTATGAACAACATTATATAATAACTAATAATCAATAAATGTCAAGACAACTCAGCATTTGAGCAGATAACGTTGTTACACTGACCTTAAATAAGAGTGTTGATATGGTTCTAAGAGATAAACCAACACATACTAACCTATGCTAAAATTGAAAACATACTACTGATTAATTTCAACCAATTAGTAGTTATCCTGGTTCAAAAAAAAAAACAAAATAACTAATTGTGGCCATTGAGTAACAGTCAACATCAACACAAATGGATAAAAAAAAATTCTTAATCTTATGCGGAAACTCGATGCAAATGATGATAACTTGATGCACAAACAGGAGGATACAACACGTTTAGCATTTTCCCCTAATTCTAAATTACTAACCATGAAGTTGAGAAGAGCTCCGGTCTTGTTTTTTTTTAAAAAAATAACCTGGCTCCTTTCCTTGTTCACAAATTTCCAAAACAATTATTCAAATACACATGCGCTTTAGAAAAAGAAACCTCACCAACTAATTGAATTCACATATGTCAGTAATTATCAAAAGAATATTCCCATAATCAATTATACATATATCTATTTTTTTAAAAGAATCAGCAAGTCAAGCAGAACATCTAATATTCCTTCAATAAACATAGTCATATGTCACAGTACAGCTAGAATGGTGATTAGAGCATCCAGCCATCATCTCTATCCAACATAAAAAGAGATTGAAATTGGCCTAATCATTCATGATCCATTGCTACTGTACAGACATACAAACCACAACCACTCAAACGGGTAGTTATCACTTATCAGGACACCTACAATAGCGGACGGTGATTATCACACCAAACCATAGCACAACACAAACTACAACGCCCGCTACTGCAACTTGCACAGAATTTGAACGGTGAGAAAAAAACATGTGCATGCGCCATAAATAACATTGTGGATTGAAATACATATACTTTATTGGAGTACCTATACGAGATAGACAACACACATGACATGACATGCATGCCTAAGAAAATAGGTAGAAACAACACATGACATGCCTAAGAAAATTGATAGGAAACAACCTCATCATCCCAATATTTGTTAACTCTACACTACCTGTCTACAACAACAATATTAGACCCCCTTCTTTGATCTCAGGGGTATGATTTCACCACCTCTCCCTCGGCACTAAACTGTTAGCACGATTCCCTCTCCTTGGCATTCAATGGCGCATATAGGGCAAATATTTTAGGGTATCAAGTTAAATAAGGGGGGCATTAGATTAAAAAAGTTGAAGCATTAATTAAGCAAACATGTTCATTATGCACTAAAGAGGCAAAATCACCAACATCGATCGTTGGGCATCTTTCATCAGTAGTATTGGAGTACTATGTCCTATACGAGACAGACACACATGATAAAAGTGGTATACTTGTAGTAAGTATTATTAACTCAGCAATATCCCAAAGGAGTCAAACTACAACTTTTCATCAGCCAAGTAAACATTCAACCTGGAAAACAAGACTCAATCAGGAGACTGCAATGTTTGTCCAATACAAGTCAGTCAACACTGTCATTGACAATAAAATTAGTCCTATAAGCACATAGCGCATGGCTAGTGTGCGTGATGCTTGATGCAGTCCATATCACAAGAGGAAAAAACTAATTACTTGATGGTTGGGCAGAAGAATGTGGTGGGTGTCTAACGCCAACTTTGCTTCTAGCATACACACACAACCATTGACAAATGCTACGTACCGTGCCTGGCCTAAACAAATTAGTACTCGCTCCGTTGATAAATAAAAGGGCGTGCACAACAAGATCACGTCAGCTGGCTCTTAGCTTGTATACATCAGCTTTGGTCTATATGAATGAGTGAGAAAAGATGAGAGAGAAGATAGCTGGCTTTTATTTAGTAGCCAGCTTTGCACGGGAGTATAGGTAGATCATTTATATACAAGAGAGAAAAGATAGTTATTGCACAACATCTAGAGACAACCTTTAGAGACAGTTATTGTACAAACTGGCTTTTAGCTTACTATTAGCCAGTAGTTGGCTTTGCTATTGTACTTCCTCTAAGGCGTATTTTGACTTTGCACAAGGATTAAGTTTATGGTGAAATTGAGAAAGGCATGAGAGGAAATGACTTACATATCCCTCTTAATTGTCTTGAAAGATGAGAGATAATGAATAAATGCATATAGTTGAGAGAGAATAAATAGGGGTATAAGTGGAAAGACTCATTAAATCTACATGCACGTCTTATATTTTCAACCAGACCATTCAAACTATAGGCCTTATATTTATCAACGGAGTGAGTAATTAACAGTGCTGAAAAGAGGTTACACGGTTATACTGGTTCAAACGGAGGAAATATTCAAGCCACGCGCTTAGTCATCATCAGCATATCTCATACGGTTAGATTGCACATATGTTCGGTACCGTAAGGTGTAATCTCAATGTCCTTGTCGAATAAAGTGTCTATTCATCTTAAAAAATAAATAAAGTGCCCATTTTAACTTTCTCGCAGAAAAAATTGTCAATTTGAGCTATTGCAAAGTAAATGAACAATACAACTTTTAAATCGGTGTACCACGTACTACATCTGCTTTGTTTTACCTATCATTTTAGGTGTTGATACGGTCTTACCCTGTACATATTTAACTGTTACTTTTTTTCTAATTATATATTGGTAAAATTTTTAAGATTCTAATAATATGAAGGTTTTGTTATGAAAAATATAGTAACATCGTTTTCATACGACAGATCCTAATGCTTTTGTGTAATTAGGGATCAAAGCTTTAAAAAGGATGGCTACAAGTAGTTAAAACGACACCAAAAGTGGTGGGTATTTTCTTATGCCAATTTATTTCTGTTACTATTATGTGATCAATCTGAGTATTTTGATTAGATCACGCTTTTTACCATGACAATAATTCTTACAAATCAAAATGGGGTAACTTTTTTTTAGTCTTCCCTCATTCCTCCGTGAGCCCCTAAAAATTGCTAAATCTGGTTCCTCCGTTACTGGATCGTGCGGTAGGCAATCCTTTTCACATCCAGTCATCAACAACACGGACAAGAACTAGTTGTAGGCCCGTAGCAGCTGCACTATAATTTACAACGTATATATATAAAAAGGGAGTTACTAAAAATTGGATGTCGCGAGCATTTTTTTCGGATGCGTCGGCACAATATTTTTAAATAATACGTGCAACAAATTTAATCATCATGTACAATATTTTTTTATGGGTATTCCTACTGCCATCGTGCGTTTTTGTTGCACATAGTGATTACAATTGTTGCACGTATAGATAAAAAATATTGCGACGATCCGGATCGATATTTCTACTATCATCGTGTGTTATTGTTGTACACAGCAATTACAATTGTTATAGGTATTGATAAAAAATATTGATGACGTCTGATAAAAAAATCTCATGTTAGACGTCAGATTAGCAGTTATTCCGATATAAAAACCAAGAACGGTCATAGCTTGCTTCCCTACACTCCCACCCAGATCCTCACCTCGCCGGCCGCCACCACCACCATGCGGAGCGTGGCGGCGGGCACCGTGACGCGCGTGGCACAGAGGGTGGTGGCCCCGTCGGCGCCCACGCCCGGCGGTGCGCTCCCGCTCTCCTGGCTCGACCGCTACCCCACGCAGCGCGCGCTCATCGAGTCCCTCCACGTCTTCAAGGGCCGCTCCGACGCCGCGGAGGCCCCCGCCACGGCCATCGAGCGCGCCCTAGCCGCGGCGCTCGTGAGCTACTACCCCATTGCCGGCCGGCTCGCGGTGTCCGACGGCGGCGAGCTGGTGGTCGACTGCACCGGCCAGGGCGTGTGGTTCGTCGAGGCCACCGCGAACTGCACCCTCGAGGACGTGGACTACCTCGAGTACCCGCTCATGGTGCCCAAGAACGAGCTCCTGCCTCACCCCACCTACCCCGCCTATGACCCTCTCCCTGAGGACTCGCTGATCCTTCTTGTCCAGGTAAACATGATGGCAAATTATTTGGCTTTTTTTTTCTGTTATATGTTCGCGTTCTGAAAGGAATTCTTGAAGTCAGCATTTGATTGCGCTGTTCATTTCCCAATGCAGGTCACGCAGTTCGCGTGCGGCGGCTTCGTGGTGGGGTTCCGGTTCAGCCACGTCGTGGCGGACGGCCCGGGCGCGGCGCAGTTTATGACGGCGGTGGGCGAGATCGCGCGCGGGCGCTCGGCGCCGGTGCTGGAGCCGGCGTGGGGCCGCGACGCGATCCCAAACCCGCCCGCCGCGGCCGTCGGCCCGCTCCCGGTCCCGACGGAGCTCCGGCTCCAGTACCTCGCCATGGACATCTCCACGGACTACATCGACCATTTCAAGGCCCGGTTCCTGGAGCAGACGGGCCACCGGTGCAGCGCGTTCGAGGTGCTCATTGCCAAGGCGTGGCAGTCCCGGACGCGCGCGGCCGGGTTCGCGCGGGGCTCCCCCGTGCACGTGTGCTTCGCCATGAACGCACGCCCCGTGCTGCGGCGCTCGCTCCCGGACGGCTTCTACGGCAACTGCTACTACATCATGCGCGTGTCGGCGCCCGCCGAGGCCGTGTCCGACGCGCCCGTGCACGACGTGGTCCGGCTCATCCGCGAGGGCAAGAAGCGGCTCCCGGCCGAGTTCGCGCGGTGGAGCGGCGGCGAGACGGACTGCGGCGCGGACCCGTACCGCGTCACGTCGGACTACCGTACGCTGCTGGTCTCCGACTGGTCGCGCCTCGGGTTCGCGGAGGTGGACTACGGGTGGGGAACCCCCGTGCACGTCGTGCCGCTCACCAACCTCGACTACATCGCGACGTGCATCCTCGTCCGCCCCTCTGCGAGCAAGCCCGGCGCGCGCCTCATCACGCAGTGCGTCGCCGCGGACAGCGTCGACGCCTTCCACAAGGACATGATGCGCCTCGACTGATCCATTAGTAATTAACTACCGCTAGTCACCGAGCATATTTGTGTAATTTGATTTGTTCTTTCCTCCTGTACTACGCACCCCACGATCGATTAATTAGTGGATGAAAACACATTACAATACACACATATACACTAGCTACATTCATGAAATGCGAAGCATTGTTTATTTATTCTTCTATTGATTGAAACTAGTCGCCTTTTACAGCTTTACTCGACGTTGCTTGTGATTGTGAAGCACTGCAACGATCGAGCTGGTGGGGAGCCACTGTCTACTAGTGTCTCCCCTTGCTTAAGCAAAGCTAGAGCAAGTGAAATATTATTGTATCTGTTACTTGTCACTTCATCTCTGTAGCCTTATGTCATATACTATCCGTCTGCTCAGGCATCGCGATCTTGGTTTGTTGGCCGGCCTAGGAGTGCTTGCTTCGTGGAGGGTTGAGCTGGATCTCATTGCTTTGCTTCTCTCGGCGTTTCTGTATGTGATTGGTTAGTGGGGCGCGTGTTGGTTGGGTTGGTGATTCGGCGGTCCAATAAACTAATAAACAAGTCACTGCTTGTGCTTCAGAAGCGTCTGGCTTCTCGCGTGTTGACCTGACCAAGTTGCCGGCCGTTTCGTTTGTGACTCGATCGACGCCTTCGATCGGTCGCGACCTCACGGTTGACCTCTAGGCTGCAAACCGCACGGAGTTCAGCTCGACCGGCATATATGAAGCTTTGGCCTTTCCTGTGTCGGTGGCTCGGTGCAGCCGTTCAGTGCTCTGTGCCTGTGTTAGACCGTGCTCGTATGGACGCGTGCGCGGTCGATTTAGCCTTTTTTTCTCGGCAGTGCCTGCGTCGTCGCAGGTTAAAGATCAGCGGACACGCGGGCGGCTCGGAGATTGGCGAACGTCACGTCGCCGTCTCCAGCACGTAATTCTATCAACTTTCTGACAGATCGGCCACGCTCAGCACAGGAGAAACCATGAAAGCAATCGAAAGTTTTTGAACCCGTGGTGGTGTTTGAAACGATCTGCAGGTTACAGAGCAGCGACCCCACCGCTGGAAAGCAAATATTTCTAACGGAATGATTTCAGATTGGCGTCTGATCTTTTCGAACGTTTCAACATTTTTTATTCATGTATGAATTTTTTTCTATATGTGCAATATTTTTTTCGACAACAGTAGAAATGACGATCGGATCGTTGCAACATTTTCTTCACATGCGTGCAACATTTTCTTTCTACGCGTGCAACATTTTCCTTCGATAACAACAGAAATATGCGTGCGAAAAAAAATATTGCAGAAGTTGAAATTTTTTTTGCATACGTTAAAAAAAAATGTTGCGCCGACACGTCTAATAAAAAAAGGCCAGATCGGACGTCCGACTGCTATTATCGCCCTATAATTCTATCTATCTTTTAGAGCTATGGGAGTTTCAAAAAAAAGTAGTTCAGTTTCTACAGTGTCAAATAAGGCCTAGTTGATAAAATTTTGTGCCGATTCTAGTAAAATGGTTTTCATTGGAGTATTTGTCAACATATCCGATAATGTTGAATCTAAAATTGCACAGACAGTTGTAACAATACTGGTGCATCAATAATATTTACCGAGACTTTTTACCATTTTTAGGAGAACTTGGGACTAGAAGACACCAAAAGTTGATATGTCTACTATTTAAACTTTTGATACATTTTAGTACGAGATCAATATAAATTTTGATAACTCCCCGTAACTGTAAAATGTATGTATCTACTGAGTACGTTTTCTCACTGTGAGTAGCGCCCAACACGGATTCAAAACACGCAATCAAAACAGCTGCACGCGTAAAGCGATGTAAAGTGCATAGAACAGGCGTCGGGTGCAAGTCACTTCGCCTCACAGTCGCAGGATACTCGATTCTCCATCAACGTCTTGCGGCTGAAAAGGTTAGTGCATCGATCATTTGCAATTGCGTATTCCAGTGCCTAGGAAACCCAGAGCATAAAAATTGGTAGGACCAAGTTTCTGATGCACCATACAACCAGCAACAGCCCTAAGCAATGTAGATGAAACAAACCTTTTAATGATAGTTTGTGAGTGAAGACAGGTCAGCTGAATTGTTCCCTGCCATATACTGTCATGTGTCAATGAAGCATCAGGAGTGGTCTTACACTGCATAGCAGATTCAGGAATTGAGCCACTAACAGTATCTGTTTTTTCAGCATCTACCTTTTCAGGGGAGGATTTTTTAACTGAATCCAAAATTGGAATTGATCCGTTTTTTGAGTGAACTTGGACTCACAATTGTCTTGTGGACATGGCGCATCAGAATCAGATTCTCTGATGCAGCAGCCTTCTCAGTTTTGGGAAATTTTTCTTACTTCAACCCGAGGTCAGCTTGGTCAATAGAACTAGAATCATGTTGCACAGTTTTCAGGGGAGTGATCTTCAAAAGGTGGTTCAGAATCAAGGGCCTCCATGAATTCGTCCAGTGGCATAATTGGTGGAAGATTCTCTCTATCCTTCATGTCATCGACCATAAGTTCCTTCATGAGATCAGTTTTCTCATTCGCTGGACTTTCTAAATTGTTCGACAAGTTACTGTTGCCTGTCCCAGCAACTCCATCTTGCGCAGTGTTATCCGATTCCTTGCATTTTCTGTGTACACTTGTTCTATCATCAGATTTGGTTTGACCATAGGTTTTGGTGGAACATGAGAAAGCAAATCACCCCCAAAGGCCCAAACACAACCTCCACCAAGATACCATCAGTTTCTTCCGCTTCAACCTGAAATTCTCATTTGTGTGTTTTCCTCACTGTGCGTCTAACATCAACTTCTCTATTAGGAAGAACAACCTTCTTTGCAAGCTCTTGTTCAGCTTTAGCCATCCGCCACTCTGAAAGCTCCTTTGAAGCAAGTTCTTGGGTAGTCATTGTACATAGGCATGTAGGCGTTATGTCTCTAGCCTCTAGGCATGACTTGTTCCCCTAACACAGGATTACTTTTGAGACATTTTATCATTCTCGAGAGATACTAAAATTTACATTGATCCAGTACTAAGAGGTGCTAAAAGTTGATACCTCCGCTCTTTAAACTTTTGATACCTCTTGGTACTAACTAAATATACATTCGGTACCTTCTAAGGATGGTAAAAAAAACTCTTATTTTTATCTTTGAAATTAAACAAAAGTGATCTACATTTCTCCTTGTATTTCTTATTAGACTTTTTACTATCCCAGGAGGTAGTAAAATTTACATTGAGTTAGTATTAAGAGACCTTTTAAATTTTTTATACCTTTTAGTACTATCTTAATGTAAATTTTAGTACCTCACAAGGATGGTAAAAAATATCTTCTTATTAACTCATCCACAACTCTAAACTTTGGGCCTTTCCAATCCCACCTTTCTTTTCTTCTGTTGCCTCATCCGCAGTTGTTGGCGCCAAAAAATATGATGATGGATTGATAGGCTCAAACACATGCGAACGTCGGGTTTAAGAGGTTCGAGGTGTGCCAGCCGATTTGATCCTGCAATCGGTAAGGTAGATTGAAATAATGCTCAAAGCCGACTTATTATAACAATCGGCAAGAAATCCAAACAGCTTTCAAAGCCAATTAGACTGCAAGTAACGATAAATCTAAACAGCTTGTTACGACTGATTAGATGATTTGATTAGGTAAATTTTCCCAAGAAAGACGATGCGCAACAAGATCAGAGAAAACCAAATCTGGGTAACTAGTGTAATCGAAATTGACCAATAATCAGCGATGCACAACTTTATTGATTAAGAATGAATTACAATGTCTAAATTACAAGAACTACTTCTAGTCGACAGGAAAGTAAATAAAAAGTAGATAGGAGTTGTTTGATTAATTGTTGTATTTTTTCTTGACTCGTCTGTGGCCCCTTTTATAGTGTACAGGTCGATCTTATTCATCTCCGATGCATTGCCAACCATAATCCGTATTGGCCTCTATACAAATAAAAATTTTATCTTTGAATTAATATCGGTTACAATTCCATCTTCAACTTAACTTTTCCTATTTTGAACTGATATCAACCAGAAATATCCAATTTTATCCTTAACCTGACAAATAGGTTATGCCTTGTCAAATTTTGGTGCTAACATATGCCCCTCTTCCAAAAATGTTCTTCGTCAGCTTCAACCACCATCGGCTTAACCATGATTTTCACAATATTTTACCACCATTTTTTGGCAACTGCTCCATTTATTGTGCCGTAATATCTTGAGCCGTGTAAATTTCATCATAACTGCTCACGAACTGTCTGGAAAGTTTCCCGCCTCTTCACCTTTTTCACCCGCCTATAAATATGGGGCCCGTTATCCTATCATTTTCATACGCTCAAGCTCTCGTATCCTACTACATCGGCTTGCTCCATCATTTTCCCCATCTTCAACCCCTCTTTGGTAGTGTTCTATCTCATCAGCTCAAGGACAATGGACCCAAAACAGGAATTTATCCCTATGCCTGATAGTGAAAACCAGTTTTACCTAGGTCCGTTAGGCAACCTAGATCCATCGGCTAACATAGATCAGGATATACCTAGGCTCCCTCTTCATGCTCCTAAGTACAATATAAACGGATGGGGTAGGAGCTTTAGAGCTTGGCCGACGGCTTTACAGGCGTGACTGATATATTCGAGTAGCCACACAGAAAATGCTCTTGTGGGAGCAAATGGGCATATTAGAGTGTCCCCCTCTTTCCTTGGTTGATCTAGAAGCCAACAAGCCCTTAGTGGCTACGGTATACTATTTCTGGTTGAACACACTGAGTGCTTTTATGTTCAGGTTAGGTCCAATCGGGCTAACTCTTCTTGACGTGGCCTAACTATGTTGCCTAAGACCAGACAAAAATCAACTATCGGCCCTCAGCGCCAAGCCACAATATAAATTAATTTCAACCAAGAGAGAAGGCTGGAGCAAGCACAGTGAAAATAACAAAGGAACTAGTCCTGTATTGGACAAAGAGCATGTCGCTTTCTTAAATATGTGGCTTGACTGATACATCTTATGTAGAGCTTCTCTTGGGACAACACAAGTTTATCAAGTCATAGCCGAGCAACTCATAGAAGGCCATCGGGTTGCCTTAGGAAAATTATTCTTGGGAGCAGTTTATCAAATGATGCACATCATCAGGAGTCGACTCTTCACCAGACTGGGCCAATATTCAGTCAGCAATGTTGGCGACCCATTATGGTTCATACAATTTTGGCTCTATTCTGCTTTCCGCTAATAATTCCATACCGACTCATCAATGACAACCTTGTTTGCTCATGAAGAATACTTCGAACATCAAAATAAATCTTTTAGAGATAGCCGATCATTCAGTGAGCGATTCATCCTCTGCTCATTGGACACGAAAATACTCCAACAGGGGCAGCCAAGTACTTATCCTTTTTCTTTGAACTGGATAGTCAAGATTACCCACCAAAGGAGTTTTTTAGATACAAAGATGCCGATGGATACCTATATCCTTCTTTTCTGCATTTGACAACCAACAGCTCAGATATGCCTGAAGAAACACTGAACTTGTAAAAAATCTTTTTATCTCCCTGCGTACTCTCTGTCGGCTTGCATGCTAAGGGTCGAACATTTCAACTATCATATGATTTTTACCAACCAATAATTTATTCTAGGCAGTTTGGGTTTGGCCAAGTTCCTCCCAACTTCTGCCTCTTGGATGAGCTACACCCAAGGGACACGGTGCTCCGTGAATCAATGGCTCAAATAGCCATGCATTTAGCCGATGACTTGCAACTCCAACATCTACCTCACTTTCTATTGCATCAACGTCAAGCCAAGATGTTTAAGCAATGGTGGTCATTGATCTCCAACAGGCTTTACCCTGAAGAACGTACACTATCGACCGTAATATTTTATCTCTTGCCAGATTATCAACCGGAGCCGACAATAGTTTCTGAATCCATTAGTTTGAGTTCTAGCAGTGACGCTAGTTCATCATGTTATATTAATTCAATCTCTGTCGATGTCGTTGACGAAGAGTCGGCTAAGGTAGCTCACTTTAATACTTTACATTTTTCTCCTTTTCCTTAAGTTTGCTAATCGGCTTGAATTATGTTGCAGGGGAAGCAAGCTAGCAAGGACATCGTCGGAGGATCATCAGGCACCGAGCAATCGGGCAAACGGCATCGCTCGGACGTCGGATTTGCAATAGCCGGCTACTCGTAAGCTACCCTAAACACCCAAACACCATTCTTGTCAGACCTGGATAAGCAACAACCGAGTAAGTACCCGTCGGCTTCATCTCATACTTTTGTTGCCCATTTTGTTAACTAACTCTTTAAGCAGATTATTTAACAAAGAAGAAACGTGATCAACCTAACAAGAAAGTAATAGCCAGCAGGGGTAATAAGCCTCAAGAGCAATCGTGTGAGAGTTCTTCACATGTCTTAGGCACAGGTCAGGTAAAATCTCCTTAAAATCAATTTGCAATGCATTTTACTTTCACTGATTCGGTTAACAAGACTTCTAACATTTCTTGCAGCCTGCTCTCTCCCCATCAGCATCCGTGACTGATATTTTGACCGATCTTCCTACAAAAGCTGATCTCCCTCCTCCTCCATCGCAGCCGACACCTCAAGCAGTTGCCATTACTGTAGAGCTAACCGACAAGCTAGCTCAGTCCTCGTCCCACATGTTGGGTTTTGACATATCGGACTTAGAGGAGCTAGAAATAGTCACGGAGTCCTTTCTTGAGACAATTCAAAATATCATAGCTGCATCCAAGGACGCATCGGCTACTATTGCGTTAGCCCCAAATACAAAGAAAAATTCAGGCACCTCTTCAAGCTGCTCCACAGTCCATCGGCTTTACTCCTAGAGAATTCTTAGTCGATATGTGGAGCTATGGATGTAGTAAAAACTGAGCTGCTAGAGGAAGCCACAACAGCCTTACTTGACATCTGTTTTTTAGATGACAAAAAAGAGGAAGTGGAAGTAGCAAAGGCAAGAATGCAGCTCCGATTGGCTCAACAAGAAGATAAGAAACTTCTGGACAAGCTGGTGGCCAATGCTAAGGCCAAAAAAGCAAAGTTTGATGAGGACGTAAAGGAGCTGACAAAATCAAATTGTCCTACACCAACTTGGAATCGGCCAAGAAATCGCTGAAGGATGAATTAATCAAGGCAAATGCCGATCTTGCCAATGCCCAGAAACACATGGTAGATAGCGCATCGGCCCTTAAGACTCAGAAAATCTCCATTGCTTCATCGGTTGCAGCTGTCCAAAACAATCAACTAAAGTTGCCCTCGTGCCTGGTAGCCAAGAAGTCGACCAGAAAACCCTGGACAACATGGGATCAACACTTGCAAAAGATGTTGCTGCTGTGTTTGGCTTAGTCCAAGACATCTAATGCCTCATGCAACCTTGTTGGTTTTTAATGCCTTATTATCGAACTATGTCCACAACCGGCTGCTTTTCTGGAAACATTATTCCTTGAATGTTTGTAATGGGCTGGTCTTAAAACAATACTTTGAATGTTTTGTACTTTATTTATAATCGGTTGTTTAACTGATTTATTATTTATGCTTTTCGCTTTTGCCTCCTTTCATGCTAGGTATCACTTTTACCATCGGCTGTAATGTTTTGTCATCAAACTTCATAGCCAGAATTAACTACATCGAGTTAATTTGGCTTCCAAAACCAATAGTCATCTATAGCCGACTATGATCCCACCCAAATACTTGGGTGATATTTTTTTCAAGTATTTGCCATTAATCGCCTTGAGAAATATCACCCCCTCCAACGTTTCCAAGATATAAAAATTACCATCCATAAGCTGATGAACCTTGTACAGCTCTTTCCAAGTTGAATACCATTTGCCAATTTGACTATCCCTAAATCCGACAGGCAATATAGTTTTTCAAACGAGATAGGCTTCACAAAATGACTTAGGCATTACCTTTTTATTGTAAACTCTCGCAACTCTCGCTTTATTCTTCTTAAGCTGATCCAATGTATGTAAACATAATTCTGCCAATTGTCCAAATTATTGGTCACTAAATCCTTATAATCTTAAGCAAATAGTTCATTTTACTTGGCTATTCTAATCGAGTCGATGTTAATTTCCACGGGCAACACAACTTCCTGTCCATAAACCAGCTGATAAGGCGATAGCTTGGTCGCACCATGACAAGCAATACGATAAGCCCATAAAGACTCCGATAACGTCACATTCTAATTCCTTGGTTTTTCTTCGATCTTCCTCTTGATTAACTTGATCAATGTTTTATTTGACGACTCGGCTTGACCATTGACTTGAGCATAATAGGGCGATGAATTCAATAATCTTATACCCAGACTTCTAGCAAAAGCCTGAAACTCATCGAACATAAACACAATGCCTTGATCAGTTGTAATTGTTTGATTAATTCCAAACTGATGGGCAATATGTTCTGTAACAAAGCTGATAGTTTCAACACTTGTGACCTTCTTGAGAGGTATCACCTCCACCCATTTAGAAAAATAATCAGTAGCGACCGGAATATACTTATGGCTTTTATTTGATGGAGGAAATATTTATCTGATTACATCTATTTCCTATCCTCTGAACGGTCAAGGCTTGATAATTGGGTGCAAAGCCGATGCTGAAGCTAATTGCAAGTTGCTAAATTCCTGACAAGTTTGTCATTCCTTACAATACTTGAAGCAATCTTCCAACATTATTAGCCAAAAATATCCGGTTCGCCTTAATAACCATTTCATCTTATGAGCCGATTGATGTGTTCCACAAATACCTTCATCCACTTCACCTATTGCCACTTTCGCTTCTTCAGTTCCAAGACATCTTAGCAATAAACCCTCTAATGTCTGATAATAGAGCACATTATCGAGCAAGACATATTTTAGGGCTTGTCTCTTAATTTTTTTATCAGCGGGCTTTGAAGGATCAGTTAAATAATCATTTATTTTGCCCTCCAATCTGTGGTGATGCACATGATCATTTTTTCGATCGGCTCACACTCTTCTAATCGGTCAAAAAAATTATAGCCCAATGCTTGTTTAGCTAACAAATTGGCCTTGCCATTCATCTCACGCAGAATATGGCAAATCGAAAAGGAAGTAAATGAGTTGATTACATTTAGGCACTGCTCTAAGGATTTGACCATAATAACATCATAGCAGTTATATTCTCCACTAATTTGTTAGACTACTAATAAAAAAACACCATAAGCCTCAACAGAGTCGACTTCGATATTATCGAGCAACTGTAGGCCTTTAAGTAACGCTTCATATTCGGCTTGATTATTAGAACATTTGCAATTTAGCCTGAATGCAAACTCAAAGCTATACCCTTTCGATGAAATCATCACCACACCGATACCATCACTTTCTCTGCATATTGATCCATCAAAAAACAATTGCCAAGGGGCAACAGATACTAGATCAACATTCATATTGGTTTCGTATCCTGTTATAAAATCGGCAATCGCCTGACCTTTGATGGCCTTAGTCAATTCGTATGTTAAGTCGAACTCGATGAGCGTATATGCCCATTTGCCAAGTCGACCTTGCAAGATTGGAGTTGATAGCATGCATTTTATAACATCGGTTTTACAAACAATTTTACAAGCCGATACTAAAATATAATGCCTTAATTTTGTGCAAGCAAAATATAATGAGAAGCAAAGTTTTTCTACAAAAGGATACCAGATTTCAGTGTCAATTAACAGTCGACTTAGGTAGAAAATAACTCACTCTTTGCCATCAATCTCCTGTGCGAAATAGCTCCTATTGTCGCCTCTTTGGCTAATATATATAATTTAAATAGGACGCCTTTCCTAGGTGCAGTCAAAACTGGAGGCTTGGACAAATACTCCTTAATGCACTCAAAAGCCTTTTGCTGATTGGCTCCCCAAACAAATTCTTGATTTTCCTTTTATTTCAGCAATGGGGTGAACGAACTAATTCAGCTAGACAAATTTGAAATAAAACGTCGTAAATAATTAATCTTGCTGATCAACTTCTGTAAATCTTTCTTGCATGCCAGCAGCTTAGTCTTGGCTATAACTTTGACCCTTTCTTGATTAAACTCAATTCCTCTTTCATGGACCATAAAGCCTAAAAACTATCCAGTCGATACACCAAAAGCACATTTGTATGGATTCATCTTCAATCCATGTGCCTTTGTCTTTTTTAATATTGTTTTCAAATTTGCCAGATGCTGCAAATCTTCTTTAGATTTCACAACAACATCATCGATGTAAATTTTCACAATATGACCAATTAAATCATGAAAAATTAATTCATGACACATTGGTATGTTGCACCAGTATTTTTCAAGCCAAATATCATTACCACCCATTCAAAAAAGCCTAGGGCACCAGGGAACCTGAAAGCTATCTTAGGGATATCGGCTTTTGCCATAAATATTTGGTTGTATCCGGTATTACCATCAAGAAAGCTAAAAATCTTATTCCCTGATACAGCATCGATAAGCATATCGGCTATAGGTATCAAATACTCGTCTTTAGGTGTGGCTTTATTCAAATATCTAAAATCAACACACACCCTAAGTTTACCATTTTTCTTCATAACAAAAAAAATATTGGAAACCTACTCAGCATATCGGCAGGGCCTGATAAACTTAGCCTCCAATAATCGCTCAATCACTTCTTTTATAGTATTATACAAGGCCAGATTAAATCATCTAGAAGACTGTGTAAACAGCCAATAACTTGGTTTTATAGGTAGTCGATATTCAACAAGTTGTCGGCTTAAACCAGGAATCTCGTGATACTCCCAAGCAAAACAATCTTTATAATTTATCAAAAGCTTAACCAACTTTTCTTTACAATCTACTGCTAATTTCGAACTAATAAAAGTTAGTCTTTTTCTATCACCGTTACCTATATCAACTTCATCTAGTAAATCAGTCGACATGAAATCCTGGCCTAATTTCTCAGCTTCTTGAAAGTCTTCAATGGCCTAGTAGCTATCCGTTGCTTACCGATAGCTTCGTATCTTATCTTGTAAAGCCTTTATTGTCGATTTGGACTCCATTGGCACAAAATTTTGCCTTTCTGGTCAAGAGTGTTTGGCGTTACGTTGATCGGAATAAGCCTTGTTTTGTTGATGCAGATAAAATCACAATCGTCTTGGGTTTCACCCGATATACACTCAGCCTCGTCATGTGGCCAATTTGCATCTGAACTGGCCATGGCTCTGTGAGCCGATGTGTCAGCTTGGATCACTCCAACTTCATCCCTGTTCCATTGAACGAGCATCTGATGCATGGTCGACGGGATGCAGTAGTTGGCGTGAATCCAATCTCGCCCTAACAGAACACTGTAATTCCCTTTAACATCAACCACAAAAAAGATGGTTAGCAATTTTTTATTACCGACTATTAACTCTGTCACCATGGCCCCCTTTGCCTCAGTAGGATCGCCTGTGAAGTCATTTAAAACCATGTTAGTTTTAACAAGATCTTCATTGGACTTTCCAACTTTTTGCACCTAGTGTAAGGCATCAGGTTGATGGTTGCGCCTCCATTGACCAGCATTCTTGATATCGACTTACCATTGATATGACCTTTCAAATATGATGGTTTCAGATGTCGATGATCATCTTGGGGTTTATTCAAAAGCTATATCTTGAGCCACTAAACACAACTAGGCAAGCGTTTCTTTGGCCGACCCAATACTTATTTTAAACTCGGCCGATAGAGTGAACACCATGTTGATGTCCATCAGAGGTGGAGAGACATCTTCAATCCCGGGTGAATCCAAATCGTCGGCTGAATTGAATTCCTCCTCAACCAGTTCTTTTTTCCTTCACTCCTTTTAGCGATTTTCATCGGCCAAAGCTCATTAAATGCTTCATCCCTTTGTTTTCCTGCTCAGCCTTCTTCATTTCTTGGGTCCTTAGCCTTTGGAGTCATCTGTGTTGAGATCGGCTAAGCCCCGGAGGACACCATCTAGGCTTTGGTTCGATCAGCTCACATATTTTTCCCGCTAGATCAACCTTAACCATAGAGCTTGACCCTTCATTCGGTCATATTTACTTCTGGATCGGCCTAGAAATCCTTTCATGGATCGATCCCTTATCGATTTGTTCATCACGATGACCTTGCATCGGCTCAGATATTCTATCTTTAGCCGACCGTTGTCGCCAGTCACCTTGGCGTGGGTAATGTTCCATCAGACAAGAGTATGGTGATGGCAAAACTGACCCCTTTCCCAACAGAACTACCAAAAAGGGCACCGTTGGTGCGCTTTTTCAAGGTTGTTGGGCCAACACATATTATTTGGACATCCTGCAGGATAACACAACTTGTTGTTTCTCCTTTCATATTTTCTCAATAGCTGAAAGAAAGTTAGTTTTGGCTTGCGAATCGGCTTTCGTGGTGGTGATGCTCTCTCAGCCTCGTACCACTTGTAGATGTGCAAGTCTCACTTTGGCTTAATGGTCCTTGAATTCTTCCCTCACGATTAGTTTCTATTTGAAGTGAGCCAGCCATGATTTTCAGGGTCTCCCTGCTACTAGAGCTTGACTGAACATCAATATGACATGCAACTCTTGGCCCTATGTCTTGTATCGTCTCTTTTCCCTTTCCAGAACATTGGACCATGTTGATCGGAAGGGATTAGCATCAAACTACATCGTTGGCTCTTCTTCAAATTTCAGTTGACTGTCTTCTATAGCCGATTGAATCTGTTGACGAAAAATATTACAATCTTTAGTATAATGAAAAAAAGAATCATGTCATTTGCAATACCTTCGCTTTTTTATTTCTTCAGCCGACGGTATGGTGTGTCCTTCGGGTAAGCGTATTATTTTTTCTTGCAATAGTAAATAAAAAATACGGTAATACTTGACTTCATCGAAAGCATACTTTATTTCCAACTTATTCTTAGTCGGTTTAAGCCACGAATATACTAAAGATTTTTTGGACCCTTGAAAGTTCAAAGCTCCATTAAGTTGGTTTTGGTGTTAATGACAAATCTAGTATTGAGACTAACTCTTTTGATAATCATAATATTGATTAGTTTCAATTGTTAATTAATGACAAATCTTTTATGAGACTAACTCTTTTATTGATTATATCTTTGATTAGTCTCATCTCATTGAAAAATGGTAAACCCAAGGTATGCACTCGTATTCATTTTACGATATCTTAATGCATATTTTGGATTCAAGTAAAATGATGAACTCTATCATTATTTAAACCTCAAGATGTGCATTAATGTTTCAACTCCATATATACATGAATGCACACATTTAGGGGGAGTTCATACTTAAATCTTGAAGTTTCAAAGTATTGATCTAATTCATCTTTCTATATCAAGGATCATTACTTTGAAACAACCCCTTAAGTATATTTAACTTGTGTAATTGTAGTATACTCATGGCAATATAGGATAAACTCCAAAGCAATAAAAAATTGAATATGTGCATATTGATTCAAGTTCAATTATTTGCATGCACACATCTAACGGAGTTTATTCAATAATTAATGGTCTTAAGAGTATTGATCCCTTTCTACCACTCCATATAAACTGGATCATTACTTTTAGATTCCATCGAATTGAGTATATGAAACTTGTGTAGTTAATATATACTTATGACAATTTAAATACAATTTAAATTGTGTTCGGTTGCCATTCAATCAACAAAGAACTAGTCATGTGTTGATGGTTCACTTTGTTGATCCTAGGGCAATCGAAAGTTCTTAAGTATATGAAGCATTAGTTGCATTAGTATACTCAAGACACAATTAATCTTTCAATCATTTGTCTTTGGGTTGTGGTCAATCATCAAAGTAAAAGATCAAAGGATCTTGGGAGCATCCATTATGTGTTAATGGAGTGTAATGATGATTGAGACAACCATGTATTTTGGATTAACACTTTCAATGAGTTTGAAATAGGTTAAGTCCAAGGTTGAGATGGATAAACGGGACAAAGACGTTATCATGTGTTGATGAGCATCAAGAGAGGATCCCGAAGCTAAGACAAGGGGAGTTCATCATGTGTTGATGAACAAGAAGAAGATACCGACTTGGAGAGAAGATGGAAATCATAAAAGCTCCAAGTGGATGTGCTAGAGGCAAAGGTATAACTAACTAGAGCTAAGGATGTGTTCCTAGTCTTTTACCGGTCTTGGTGTTTGGATGGGAGACCGGGTTGCTAGTTAGGTGCCGTATTATTAAGAGGGGTTAAGTATTTTAGCTTGAGCTTTATCATGTGTTGATGAACTCAATCCGGTTCACTCTAGCTCACTCTCTATTTGGTTCTTGCATGAGCTAAGTATTTACATGTGTTGCAAATAAGAGAGCTCACACTCGCTTCTTATTGAATCTTAATCGATTTGGTTTTTGCATGGAACTATGGATTTGCATGTGTTGCAAAAGGGAGATAGCTCATGTAATTTGGTTTATGTGGTTTTTGTATGGAGCTAAGTTTTGCATGTCTTGCAAAATGTGAGAGCTCATGCATCGGTGTTTTAGCTTGTGATTTGATTATGTATTGATCATCACAAGGCTAAGTAAAGTTTATGATTTGTCTATTTGCAAATGTGTTTTGCAAATAATCTAGAGGTTATGGTTTTGATCCTAGAGCATGTGTTGGCATTTGCAAATGTGTTTTGCAAAATGTCGGGATCATGTGTTGATTCTTACATGGCTAGAGGATTGATCTCATGGGTTCTCGATTTATTTGCAAATGTGTTTTGTAAATTATTTTGATCATGTGTTGATCACCAAATGGAATAAGATTTGATCTTATTGACTCTCTCTAGCTTGTAGTCACGCTCTTGATCAAGTCTATGTAAGGGATTTCGAGAAATCAGATTTTAGACTTGAATGACTACATTAGAGTCTTTATTTTTGTGATATTTAAAAATATATATGGTTGATTAAATCTTGAAAATGGGTGGAGATTGTAGCCCTCGTGATAAGCTTCGTATAGAATCAAAAATCACCTAAATCGGAGTTCGGAGTAAAAAGTTATGAGTGATTTAGTGCTTGGACCAGTGGTAGCACCGCCCCTAGTAGGGCGGTAGCTACCGGCCCTAGATGGGCGGTAGCACCGGCCCGAGTGGTGCTACCGACCCAAAGGGCAGTGTAAAAAGTCCAGAATGCATGTTTTTAGCCCGAGAAAAAGGGAAAAGGCCCGGTGCTACCGCCCGAAGCCCGGTAGCACCGGATTTTCTGAATAACGGCTAGTTTTTCTAGCCGTTGGCCTAAAGGCCGGTGCTACCGGCCCTAGTAGGGCGGTAGCATCGGGTTTGCTACGTTTTTGACCCTTTTTGCCCCCCAACAGCTAGTTTTCTTGAGGGGTTATAAAAGGGGCCGAGCTAGGAGGGTTTTGTGGCTGCTCTAGCACCCATTTGAGGTATTCTTGGGAGAGCAAAACCCCAAGAGCTCATAGAGCCATATTTGAGTGATTTAAGATGAATTTGATTTAGAGTTTCTTGTGTATAATCTCTTTGGTGTTGATTTGCTTTCTCTTGAGCTAGTGTGAGCCTCTCCTCTACATTGTGCATGTGTTGCACTTTGTGAGCAAGGAGAGAAGCCTCTAGTTGCATGTGTTGCATCTAGAGAAGGATTGAGCATCCTTGTGCATGTGTTGCACTTGGTGAGGTTCAAGCTAGAGGGCTTGACTTTTTACTCTTGGTGTTTGCCGACACCTAGACGGCGTGTGGAGGTGTCGTGCACGATGACCTTCTCAAGGAGATTATGAGAAGGCCCGGCAAAGTTGTAAAGGTCGGAGCTCGCCTACCCGGAGAGGGAAAGAGCTACCACTAGTGGAATCGAGGCGGGTGCTCAATTCGTGGAGCTGGTCCAAAGTGATTTGGGCTTGCCTCAACGTGGATTAGGGGAGACCGGCAAGTCTCCGAACACCACGGTAAAACATCGGTGTGTCTCTTTATGTTTGCTTGCAATTCTCTATTTACATTGTTGCAATTTACATTCCTAGAATTAAATTGCTTGATTGTCTTTAGGATTGTATATTCTTGAGTAGAGACATAATTAGCTAGTGCACTTAGTAAGCCTAGTTGATTTAGGCTATTATTTGTCAAAACCTTAGTTTATCGCTTCCGCATTGTGTATTGTTTAGGTTTTGACATAGAGATCAATAGAGCGTGTGTTTAGTGAGAAGAATTTTAAAACCGCCTATTCACCCCCTCTCTAGTCGGCATCCTCGATCTTACAACCCTTTAACCCATTCGGCTATATTTATTTCAGCCTCATCATCTTCCAGTAAATCACTCGAACCGTATTCAACAAGGTTAACCTTTGCTTTATCTTTATTATTATTATTATTGAATTTATCCCTAAAATCTTTGTTATCAGTAAAATGGCTTTCTTGAGCCGATATCCGATGTACCAAATGACTTAAATCGGTGAACTCTTGTCCGCCGAATGTTTCCTTCAACTAGAGTACTAACCCTTGGAAGACCAAGTCGGCTAATTTTTTATCGGGCAAGTTGACATTAAAACACCGATTTCTAATTTCTCAGAACCTCTTAATGTAATCTATGACCGATTCACCCAATTTTTATCAGACAGAACTTAAATCAGAAATCCTAAGCTCCAAACATCTAGAGAAAAAGTACTCATGGAATCGACTCTTCAAATCGGTCCAAATATTGATTGAATTTGTGGGCAAAGTCATGAACCATGTAAAAGCTGCATCAGATAATGACAACGGTGACAATTTTATCCTTAATCCTCCGAAGTGGGCTGCCTCACCACATTATGCAATGAACTATCCAATATGCTCTAAGGTGGTGGTCGAATCATCTCCTAAGAACTTAGCAAAATTGGGGACCTTGAAATTATTAGGGTACATAATTCTATCAATATAATCGGGATACAGCTTCCGATAGCCAGTTATCCTCCCCTTCGGCTGTATGTCGAATTAATCCCGCAGCACTACAGCAATCTGATCGGCCCAATTTGTTGTATTGGCCGATAATGTGTTAGGAGTTTGCCAATTAGGATCATAACTGGCATTCTACCCCTCGAGCCAGTTGATAGGTTGCTTGAGCTGATGGAAGTTGATGAGGCTATTCATAGCCTACGTTTGGGCTCTTGGCCATCGACTCTAGTAATGGAACAAAGGGCTCCGAGTAGGTCACAACCTTGTACGGGGTTGGATCACTCTACGAAATTGGCTCGATGTACTATATGCGCATAGGGATTTCAATCGGTTGTGGAGCTAGGAAGGTGTAAAATGGAACTAATGGTGGTAAGTTGGCTGGTGCATCTAACTTAACAGCATTGGTATATACTTCATAATGCACAACCCCACTTGTACGAGGATCTCGCGGCAATATTATAGTCAGCTGGGTTAGCATCATAGTAGGAATTGGAGCCGATGGCTTAGGATCGGCCACTAATACTGGGCTCTGTTCATTTGGCGCTACCAAGTAGAATGGGTAATTTGGAAAAGCTTGCATTGGATCCAGGAAACTTCCAACCGATGCTAATTCTTGAGCTATGGTCTTAACACTATTGGCTATCATCAGCTTAAGAGTTATTACCAGAGCTAATAATTGGTTAATTAAGGCATGGTGCACAGACTGATTAATCATAGCAGATAATTCAGTTTGTGCAGGCATGTATCGGCTTACCGATACGTCGATGGTCTGTGTATCGCCAAAGGGGTTGACCGTCGGTTACACTGTCTTTTGCATAACACCACGTCGGGTTTTTTATAGTAATTTAGCATCATCTTATCGAGCGTGGCTTTTCGATCTTCAATTTCCTTGCACTGTTCTGGGGTTAAATCATCCATTATTAGGATGATTATAGCATCGGTGTTGACGTATGACTGTAGAATTGATTTTTCTGAAGATATTGCGTCCCACCGGGCGTGCCAAAAGTGTGTTGGCGCCGAAAAATATGATGACTGATTGATTGGCTCAAACACACGTGAATGCCGGGTTCAGAGGTTCAAAGCATGCCAGCCGATTTGATCCTGTAATCAGCAAGATAGGTTGAAATAATGCTCAAAGCTGATTTAATGTAACAATCGACAGGAAATCCAAACAATTTTTTAAAGCCGATTAGACTGCAAGTAACGATAAATTTAAATAGCTTGTTACAACTGATTAGACTATTTGATAAAGGTAAATTTTTTCGAAAAAGGAAATGCGCAACAAGATAGAAGAAAACAAAATCTGGGTAACTCGTGTAATCGAAAATGATCAATAATCGACGATGCGTAATATTATTGATCAAGAATTAATTACAATATCTAAATTACAAGAACTACTTCTAATCGACAGGAAAGTAAATAAAAAGAAGATGTGAGTTATTTGATTGGTTGTTGGATTTTTTCTTGACCCACTTCTGGTCCCTTTTATAGTGTACAGGTCAATTGTATCCATCTCTGGTACATTGCCAACCACGATCCGTATCAGCCTTTGTACAAATAAAAATTCCATCTTTGAATTAATATCGGTTATAATTCCATCTTCAACTTAACTTTTCCCTTTTTGAACCGTTATCGACTAGAAATATCCAATTTTATCCTTAAACTGACAAATAGGTTATGCCTTGTGTTTGCACCAAGATTTGGCAGGTGAGGTCAAAATTGTCAGGATAGAGTTGACGTACCATAGCCGACATCTAATAAGGAAAGATACCCAAGAACTTTGATTATGGTTGATATTTTAGGAGAAGTCGACCGGATTAAGGCCGATACGGATCATGTTTTGCAACGTATTGGAAAAGGGTACGATCAACCAACGAATATAAAAGACGGTCATAGGAAAGCAACAAGAACACACACAATCCAATCAATCAACTCGTATTACTTTCATCTATTTTTCTATCGACTAGCAGTAGTTCCTGTAATTTAGAAGCTTTGTATTTTGATCTTGATCAATAAAGTTATGCATCGCCGATTGTTGATCTTCATCAATTACACCATTAGGTTTGATCTTTTTCCATTTTGTTGTGCATCGCCTTCTTCGGAGAAGATTATCCTTTACCATCTAATTAGTCCTAATCGACTAATTAGACTTATCGTTACCCCTCGATTTAATCAGCTTTTAGCTGTTTAGATCTAAGCCGATCGTCTTGTGATCGATTGGCTTTTGAACGTATCATATATTCATCTTACCGATTGCAGGATCAAATCGGTTGGCACACCTTGATCGACTGAACTCAGTATTCGTCGGGTGTGTTGTGACCAATCAACCCTCTTCACGTTTTTGGCGCCAACACCTTGATAAATTTTGGCGCTAATAGCAGTCCTCGTTCTTTTAGACTCAGGCTCGATCTAAGAACTAGAATATATTTGTTAGACAATATCCTATATTGTCTTGTATAAAGATTGCTAGTATCCTAGATTGCCTTGTATAGAGGTTGCTACTATCCTAGATTGTCTTGTATAGAGATTGCTAGTATTCTATATTGCTTTGTAAAGATATTGTCCTATATAAGCTTTCCTTTTGTATATATATGTACGTATATATATACTGTTCTATTGACCTCATGAAGTGTAACATTCCAAAATTTTGGATTTTAGAATGTTTAAATTTGAAAATTCACCATTTGCATTTTTCTTGAATTAATTTCAGCTCAATTTGAATTTTCTATTTATGAAAATATTTAATTTGGCTAATCTATTTATCAAACAAAAGATTTTCAATCGTAGCTGGGTTCGTTGTGCTTCAAGGAATTTTTCTGTATTTTTTGAGATTTTTCTGAATTTATTTGCTTATATTTGAATTTTTGGGATTTTATTAAATCGGAAATATTTTATTTTCGAAAATCTTCCCCGGGCCGAATTCCTTCCGCCGGCCCATTTCCCTTCCCCGCGGCCCGTTCCTATTCCCCACTCGGTCCGGCCCATCTTCCCCGCCTCGGCCCGCTTCGCGCGTTTGCTCGGCTTGCTCGCCTTGACCCAGCCCGGCCGCGCCGTGGGCCGTTCGATGTGCGCCACGTGGATGGCCAGGATGCTGCCGTGTCGCCCTGCGCCGCCGCCGCCGAAACCCTAGCCGCCTCCGCGCCGTTTTCGGCATCCGTGCCGCGCCCGCCTCCCTAGGCTATTTAAAGCCCCGAGGACCCCATCCCGAGGTTCCCCGCGCCGCGCCGCCGTTTTTCCCTAGCCCTCGCTGCCCGAGTCGCCGCCGTCCTCTCCCACGAGCTCGCCGAAGTCCTCCGCCACCGCCGAAGCAATCCGCCGCGTCGATAACTTCCTCTGGTGAGGCTCCGCCGTATTCCTTGGTCCCACCGTTCTCCCCTTATTCCCCGCGTCCTTTTGCCCCTAGCCCCGTGGCGTTCCGTTGCATTTTCGTGTGCCACCGAGACCTTCTTCTCCGCCTTCGGCGTTGCCGCGCCAGCGTCGCCGCCATCGTCCCTTGCCTTCTGCGTGGCCGTCCGATCCGCCCTTGCCGCCGGATGCCCGCCGCGTGGATGGGCCCGTCGGGCGCGCATCGCCACGTCTGCGCCGCGTCGCCATGACGCCACCGCCCGCGTCGGCAGCCGCGTGGTCCAGCCACGTGTGCCCTAGCCCCACGTGGAAGCCACGTCATTGACGCGTGGCACGCCACCTCAGCAAGTCCGCCGCGTCGCCCCCAGATCCCCTCGGTGGACGCAGTCCACCGTGAACCCAGGCGCTGACATGTGGGCCCCACATGTCAGTCGGCTTTTATTTTTCTTTTTCTGATTTTTCGAGAAATCCAAAATTCCAGCAAATCAGATCCTGCCACGTGTCAGCCTCTCTGATTTTCTGATCTGG
The DNA here is from genome assembly GCA_036346275.1 of Otatea glauca. Lineage (NCBI taxonomy): Eukaryota > Viridiplantae > Streptophyta > Magnoliopsida > Poales > Poaceae > Otatea > Otatea glauca. The sequence goes on from CM070721.1 coordinate 52,425,366, forward strand.
GAATCTTCCAGGAGCCCGTTCTCCTTCGTTTGAGCTCCGATTCCAGTGATTCAAATTTCTAAATTCATCTAAATTCAAGATCTATCTTCCAGTACCATTCTTTTCAATTTTTGAATTTTTTTGAATTTGTTTTATTTATTTGCTCTCGTTTCGCGTGTAGACGACGCAGTCGAAGGTCAAGCAAATCAACAGTCAGAGGTAGATCCAGCAGGAAGCAACGAAGGCAAGTCTTCCTTGAACATGTTGATCCCAAATTTTATGAAAATGTTATGTTGTTTTCAAATTATGCACGCTTACTTTTGTGCAAAGTACTTTAAATGTAGTCTTAAGGTTTAGTTAAATTCGAGTTTGTTATACCCTCATCGGTATTGATCATGTCGAACCTTTGACACCCTAGATGATATATACTAGCTGTTTTATTTGGTGATATCCAGTAGATTAGCATGGAACAGTAGAATTGCTTAGTCCAGCTTAAACGTTTCGGTATTATGCCATGATGGGAATCATTTCAAATGTTGTTTAAACTTATTTGTGAAATTGCGGCAATTGGTGTTGCTGTTGTGATTTAAGTAAAATAAAGTGGAAATGATTTAGACCGGGGCGGATGGATGTTTGGCGGGTGCAGAAAGCACGAGACCTTGGTATCTGAATGTTCCGCCCTAGTCAATTAAGGACTGAAGCGTGTGTTACCATGGACCGAGCCCTACCGTACAACCACAAGTCTTTATGGGTACGACCTGGCTAAATAATTTGTGCGTCTCATTATTAGCTTCGCCAGTTGGTGAGTGCCAGATGTTGGCAGGCGCAAGAGGGAGCTTCTGTACTGGGCAGCTAGAACCCTAACAGCGGTGAAACCTTAGCGGGGGAGGTTAATAGTGGGGTTGTGCATTGTAAAGGCCTTGTCATGATCTCTCTGCCGACACCCTTAGCGGGGGAGGTTAATAGTGGGGTTGTGCATTGTAAAGGCCTTGTCATGATCTCTTTGCCGACACACCAAAGGAAGTGTGTTAATTGCATGGCAACAAGAGTCGATCATGTCTTGTGGGTAAAGTGTACACACTCTGCAGAGTTAAAACTACTTAAGTAGCCGTGCCCACGGTCAAGGGCAAAGCAGTGCGCTTGCACATTGTAGATTTCATGGTTTTGTTTTAAAGGAAAATGGTTGTTTTGGGAATCCGTGAGCAGATGGAACTCTCGGGTTATGGTTTGGCGGATGGAGCCAGTCAGGTAGCTAGAACCTGTTTTAATTGTCATATCAAATTCAATTACTATACAATTACATTTTGATCAAATGATGCTTTGTGAAATTACTCTTGGTATTCTGATTAAACTTTGCTTTATGCTAAAAGAGCCATATTATGCCTTCAATTGTTTAGCCTTGCATATAGTTATCATGCATTATGTTTCCAAGACTTGCGGAGTACATTATGTGCTCACCCTTGCGACATCCCCATCCTTCCACAGAAGAGTTCGCAAAAGCTGAAGGTGACTACGATTTCTACGCTTGTGGTTATGATGAAGGCGATCCGGAATGCTAGGACGCGAACCCCAGTCGATTGCCTGTTGGGCAAATGGATGGACTTACTTTGCTTTTGTTATTACGTTTCCGCTGTTTCTTATTGAACTCATGCTATGATGCTGCTTATTTGTAATAATTGGCCATAAGGCTAATACTCTTTTGCTTAATTAATATTATTTGATTCGTGATATGGATGTGTTGTCATCACTGTTTCCACTGTGTGTGCTAACTTTTCCTGGACTAGCACAGGTTATACACAGAGGGTTCGGATTTGGAGATCCGGTCCCGACAGAGGTGGTATCAGAGCCATATCGACTGTAGGTCGCATCCCTAGTTAGTCTGTTCTTCTTAGCAAGAACTTCAAAATTATTTTTCTAAATCAAACCAACAAATTGCTGTGAATAGATTATCTCATCTCATCTTATTCCTAGGTTCTTACTTCTTTCCTTTGCTAAAATATTGTTTTTTAAAAAAATGTTTAATTTGATCTTATCTCTTGAAACTTCTTTAAGCCTCGAGTCTTCTGCAAGAATCCAGATCAAGGAAGAAGATGATCAAGCCATCAAAGAGTATATCCGAGGAGACTTCCATATAGGATAAGTTAGTAGTGCTCAATAGTGTTGGAGCGTTTTATCCCTTTTTAGTTTAGCATGTATAGTTCGAGTGTATTAGAATTTTTGTTGCTTGATTGTTGGGTGTGTTGTACACTTGCGCTAGCATTGTGTTGCAGCCACCTTTCTTTCGGAGTTTTATCGCTTGTTTGGTCTTGGAATGGCTACCTCCCTAGTCTTCTCATCTTTTGCTCTTTCCCTCTCATCTATTGCTAACCTATCCCTGGCCGTTGCTTCAGATGGAAGGTCAAGGAAGAGGTCGTGGAGCTGGTCGCAGAGGAGGTCGTGTAGGAGGTCGTGGTCGTGGTCAGGTAGAGCCACAAGAGCAGCAAGATGTTCAAGATCAGCAAGAGCAGCAAGTGCCACCGTCGCCGCCACCAATCCAACACCCAGTCGCAAATATCCAGCAGATGATGGCAATGCAGCTTCAGTTGTTGCAGGCCCTTGCTCAAAATATGGTGAACAATCCGCAGCCAGCACCAGCCGCAGTACCAGTGATGCCGCCCCAATCAAAGCTTGGAGAATTCATGAGAACTAGACCGCCTACCTTCACAGGAGCAGGTGAACCCTTGGAGGCAAATGATTGGTTGAGAGATGTGGAGAAAAAGCTCCAGTTGGCTCAGTGTGATGACCATGAGAAGGTTCTCTATGCGAGTCATCAGTTAAAAGGAGTAGCTACTACTTGGTGGGATAACTTTTGTGCTGCCCATCAGAATGCTCAAGCTATAACCTGGGAGGAATTTTCTGAAGCCTTTCGTACTGCTCATGTGCCTGCCGGCATAATTGAAATGAAGAAAAGAGAATTTCGCAAGCTGCATCAGGGAAACCAGAGTGTTTCTGAGTATTTGAATAGGTTCACCCAGTTGTCGAGGTATGCACCAGAGGATGTGGCCACTGAAAGTGCAAAGATCTGGAGGTTCATGGAAGGACTTGACCTTGACATCAAGGTGCAGCTAGTTGCTTTGGATTTTCTGAATTTTCAGCATATGGTGAACAAAGCACTAGTGCAAGAGGATGCTCAACGCCAACAGCGGGAGTCCCGCAAGAGAAGGATGGCATTCCAGGCTCAGCATGGAGCGAGTGGTTCTCGTCAGCGCTTTCAATCTTAGCAGGCCAACAGGACACCTGTTCAAGGAGCACCCCGTACTCCTAATTCTGGACCTCGCCCAGTTGCTCAAGGACCCCAGCATAATGCCAGTGCTCAGCCGTAGAAAGGGAATTCAAATGCTGTAGGAGTTCAGTGTTTCCATTGTCACCAGATGGGACATTATGCCAGCAACTGTCCTCAGAAGCGTCAGCAAGTGACCCCAATGCCATTCAACTTGGGATCCAATTCCGCCAGAGCTCCTACGCAAGGACAAGGTCGTGGAACACCCCAGACGCCAAGAGCTCCGCAATCCTTTGGAAGAGCACGTGTCAACCATGTGACCGCCGAAGAAGCTCAGGAGGCATTGGATGTGGTTTTGGGTAAGTTCCTTGTTAACTCCATACCTGCCTCAGCATTATTTGATTCTGGAGCATCGCATTCTTTTATATCGAAGAATTTTGTTGAACAATTTGGTTGGGAAATCTTTACCCTTAAGAGCCCTATGATAGTTCAATCACCGGGAAAAGAATTGAGAACTAGTTCAGTATGCCCAAGTGCAACCATAAAAATCAATGGGGTAGAATTCCTAGCGAATCTTATCATCTTGGATTCTAAAGGAATAGATGTCATCCAAGGGATGGATTGGTTAATCAAGTATAAAGGTCAAATAGATTGTGCCAGTAGAGCCATTACTCTTACCAATTCAGAAGGCATTCGAGTGGAGTATATGCCTGATGAGTCTTCAAGTAAGAAGTGCGCTTTGAACAGTTTGAAGGAAACAACTTTGGAAAGTATGCCTGTGGTGCAAGAATATCCAGATGTATTTTCTGAAGATTTTCCAGGTATGCCGCCTGATCGAGATGTAGAGTTCGTCATAGAGCTAGTCCCTGGTACGGCTCCTATTTCAAAGAGACCCTACCGCATGCCAGCCAATGAACTCGCCGAGATGAAGAAACAAATTGAGGAGTTGCAAGAAAAAGGATACGTTCGTCCAAGTTCGTCACCTTGGGGAGCGCCAGTTCTTTTTGTAAAGAAGAAGGATAATAGTTTGCGTTTGTGTGTGGACTATAGAGCCCTGAATGAAGTCACATTCAAGAACAAGTATCCGTTGCCCAGGATTGATGACCTGTTTGATCAGTTAAAAGGAGCATGTATCTTCTCCAAGATCGATCTTCGATCTGGATACCACCAGTTGAAAATAAGGTCACAAGATATTCCGAAGACAGCTTTTGCTACCCGATATGGATTATATGAGTTCACAGTTATGTCATTTGGTCTGACCAATGCACCAGCTTATTTTATGAACCTGATGAATAAAGTATTTATGGAATACCTGGACAAGTTTGTGGTAGTATTCATAGATGATATTCTTATCTATTCCAAAGATGAAGCGGAACATGAAGGTCATTTGAGGATGGTGTTAGAAAAGCTCAGAAATCATCAATTGTATGCTAAGTTCAGCAAGTGTGAGTTTTGGTTAAAAGAAGTTGCTTTCTTAGGTCATGTAATTTCTGCTGGAGGTGTCTCAGTAGACCCTGAAAAAGTGAAAGGTATACTTGATTGGAGGCAACCCAAGTCAGTGCCTGATATCAGAAGTTTTCTTGGTTTAGCGGGATACTACCGAAGATTCATAGAAGGATTTTCAAAGATTGCAAGACCGCTTACCCGATTCTTGTCAAGAAGGAAAAGAAGTTTGAATGGTGCAAGCTTGTGAGCAAAGTTTTGAGAATTAAAGAAAAGATTGACCTTAGCCCCAGTGCTCATTTTACCAGACATTCGAAAGAACTTTGAGATTTTCTGTGATGCTTCAAGACAGGGTCTTGGATGTGTCTTGATGCAAGAAGGCAAAGTAGTTGCATACGCCTCACGGCAATTGCGACCACATGAGGAAAACTATCCAACCCATGACTTGGAAATGGCTGCAGTTGTGCATGCATTAAAGTTTTGGAGGCATTATCTCATCGGGAATCGATGCGAATTTTTTTACAGATCATAAGAGTTTGAAGTATATCTTCACTCAAGCAGACCTCAACCTAAGACAAAGAAGATGGTTAGAGTTAATAAAGGATTATGATGTGGGAATACATTACCATCCTGGCAAGGCTAATGTAGTTGCCGATGCCTTAAGCCTAAGAGCTCTGCAATAATTTGATGATTCAAGAAGGTCAACTTTGCTCTTCACGAGGAGTTTCAACCGTTTGAATTTGGAATTAGTGGATGAAGGTTTCGTCGCTGCATTAGAGATTCAACCAACCTTGGAGGATCAGATCAAAAAGATGCAAAAGTAAGATAAAGAAGCTGCTAAGATCAAGGATAGAATAAAGGAAGGTAAAGCCCTAGGATTCTCAGAGGATGAAGAAGGAACCGTTTGGCTTGGAAAAAGTATATATGTGCCGAATCAAAAAGAGATCAAGCAATTAATATTAAAGGAGGCGCATGAGTCAGCGTACTCAATTCATCCAGGCAATACTAAGATGTATCAGGATCTTCGTGGTATATATTGGTGGCCAAGGATGAGAAAAGAAATCGCAGAGTATATAGCTATGTGTGATGTATGCCAGCAAGTTAAAGCTGAACATCAAAGACCCGCAGGATTGCTACAGCCGTTAAAGGTGCCTGAATGGAAGTGGGAAGAAATTGGAATGGATTTCATTACAGGACTTCCGAGAACCAGATCAGGTTATGATTCAATATGGGTTGTAGTGGATCGTTTGACAAAAGTTGCACATTTCATTCCTGTGAGAACAACTTACCAAGGAGATCAACTTGCAGAGTTGTATATGTCACGAATCGTGTGTTTGCATGGTGTGCCAAAGAGAATTGTATCAGATCGAGGCACTCAATTTACTTCAAGATTCTGGCAAAAGTTGCAAGAAGCATTGGGTACCAACCTGAATTTTAGTACAGCTTATCATCCTCAGACTGATGGATAAACTGAGCGAGTAAACCAAATCCTTGAAGATATGTTAAGGTCTTGCGCATTGTCCAATGCGGCAAGTTAGGATCAAAGTTTACCTTATGCAGAGTTCTCATATAACAATAGTTATCAAGCAAGTTTGCAGATGTCGCCATTTGAAGCCTTGTATGGAAGAAAGTGCAGAACGCCTCTCTGTTGGAATGAAACAGGAGATCGCCAAGTCTTTGGTCCTGATATTTTGCAAAAGGCTGAAGAACAAGTAAAAATGATTCAAGAAAGATTGAGAACAGCGCAATCTAGGCAAAAGAGCTACGCTGATAATCGTCGGAGAGAGTTAACCTTTGCTCCTGGTGACTATGTGTACTTGAAAGTCTCACCGCTCAGAGGAATGCGTCGATTTCAAGTTCGTGGAAAGTTAGCACCAAGATTTATTAGACCATTTCCAATCCTAGCTAGAAGTGGACAAGTGGCTTATCAGTTGGAGCTACCACCGCAGTTGTCAAATGTGCACAATGTGTTCCATGTGTCACAGCTGAAGAAGTGTCTCAAGGTACCAGAAGAGCAGATGCAGTTCGAGAATGTTGAGCTACAGGAGGACCTTACCTACCCAGAGTATCCGATCAGAATTTTGGATGAGGCAGAACGCAGAACAAGAAACAGGACGATCAAGTTTTGCAAGGTTCAGTGGAGCAACCACTCAGAAAAGGAAGCAACTTGGGAGGGAGAAGAGGATCTTAGAGAAGAGTACCCCAACCTTTTTCCCTAGTCCGTCCAAATCTCGGGTCGAGATTTCTTTTAAGGATGGGAGGTTTGTAACATTCCAAAAATTTGGATTTTAGAATGTTTAAATTTGAAAATTCACCATTTGCATTTTTCTTGAATTAATTTCAGCTTAATTTGAATTTTCTATTTATGAAAAGATTTAATTTGGCTAATCTATTTATCAAACAAAAGATTTTCAATCATAGCTGGGTTCGTTGTGCTTCAAGGAATTTTTCTGTATTTTTCGAGATTTTTCTGAATTTATTTGCTATTTATTTGAATTTATTTGTTTATATTTGAATTTTTGGGATTTTATTAAATCGGAAAATATTTTATTTTCGAAAATCTTCCCTGGGCCGAATTCCTTCCGCCAGCAAGTTTCCCTTCCCCGCGGCCCGTTCCTATTCCCCGCTCGGTCCGGCCCATCTTCCCGTCTCGGCGCCGCGCAGCGTTTGCTCGGCTGCTCGCTTCGATTCACCCCGGCCGCAAGATCGCGGGCGCTCGATCGCGCGCCACGTGGATAGCCGGGATGTTGCTGCGTCGCCCCGCATCGCCGCCGTCGAAACCCTAGCCGCCTCCGCGCCGTTTTCGGCGTCTGTGCCGCGCCCGCCTCCCGAGGCTATTTAAAGCCCCGAGGACCCCATCCTGAGGTTCCCCGCGTCGCGCCGCAGCTTTTGCCCTAGCCCTCGCTGCCCGAGTCGCCGCCGTCCTCTCCCACGAGCTCGCCGAAGTCCTTCGCCACCGCCGAAGCAATCCGCCGCATCGATCTCTTCCTCTAGTGAGGCTCCGCCGTATTCCTTGGTCCCGCCGTTCTCCCCTTATTCCCTGCGTCCTTTCGCCCCTAGCCCCGTGGCGTTCTGTCGCATTTTCGTGCGCCGCTGAGACCTTCTTCTCCACCTCCGGCGTTGCCGCGCCAGCGCTGCCGCCATCGTCCCTTGCCATGTGCGTGGCCGTCCGATCCATGCCGCCGCCGGATGCCCGCCGCGTGGGCGGGCCCAATTGGGCGCGTCGCCTGCGTCTCCGTGCAGCGTCAAGACGACGCCACCGCCGTGTCGGCGGCGCGTGGCTCCGACCACATGTGTGCAGAGTCCGCGTGGCACGCCACTCAAGAAGTCCGCGCGCCGCCTCAGATCCTCGATGGACGCAGTCCACCGTGAACCCAGGCGCTGACATGTGGGCCCCACATGTCAGTCGGCTTTTGTTTTTCTTTTTCTGATTTTTCGAGAAATCCAAAATTCCAGCCAATCAGATCCTGCCACGTGTCAGCCTCTATGATTTTCTGATCTGGGAATCTTCCAGGAGCCCGTTCTCCTTCGTTCGAGCTCCGATTCCAGTGATTCAAATTTCTAAATTCATCTAAATTCAAGATCTATCTTCCAGTACCATTCTTTTCAATTTTTGAATTTTTTTTGAATTTTTTTTATTTATTTGCTCTCGTTTCGCGTGTAGACGACGCAGTCGAAGGTCAAGCAAATCAACAATCAGAGGTAGATCCAGCAGGAAGCAACGAAGGCAAGTCTTCCTTGAACATGTTGATCCCAAATTTTATGAAAATGTTATGTTGTTTTCAAATTATGCACGCTTACTTTTGTGCAAAGTACTTTAAATGTAGTCTTAAGGTTTAGTTAAATTCGAGTTTGTTATACCCTCATCGGTATTGATCATGTCGAACCTTTGACACCCTAGATGATATATACTAGCTGTTTTATTTGGTGATATCCAGTAGATTAGCATGGAACAGTAGAATTGCTTAGTCCAGCTTAAACGTTTCGGTATTATGCCATGATGGGAATCATTTCAAATGTTGTTTAAACTTATTTGTGAAATTGCGGCAATTGGTGTTGCTGTTGTGATTTAAGTAAAATAAAGTGGAAATGATTTAGACCGGGGCGGATGGATGTTTGGCGGTGCGAAGCACGAGACCTTGGTATCCAATGTTCCGCCCTAGTCAATTAAGGACTGAAGCGTGTGTTACCATGGACCGAGCCCTACCGTACAACCACAAGTCTTTATGGGTACGACCTGGCTAAATAATTTGTGCGTCTCATTATTAGCTTCGCCAGTTGGTGAGTGCCAGATGTTGGCAGGCGCAAGAGGAGCTTCAGATGGGCAGCTAGAACCCTAACAGCGGTGAAACCTTAGCGGGGGAGGTTAATAGTGGGGTTGTGCATTGTAAAGGCCTTGTCATGATCTCTCTGCCGACACCCTTAGCGGGGGAGGTTAATAGTGGGGTTGTGCATTGTAAAGGCCTTGTCATGATCTCTTTGCCGACACACCAAAGGAAGTGTGTTAATTGCATGGCAACAAGAGTCGATCATGTCTTGTGGGTAAAGTGTACACACTCTGCAGAGTTAAAACTACTTAAGTAGCCGTGCCCACGGTCAAGGGCAGGCGAGGTACGCTTGCACATTGTAGATTTCATGGTTTTGTTTTAAAGGAAAATGGTTGTTTTGGGAATCCGTGAGCAGATGGAACTCTCGGGTTATGGTTTGGCGGATGGAGCCAGTCAGGTAGCTAGAACCTGTTTTAGTTGTCATATCAAATTCAATTACTATACAATTACATTTTGATCAAATGATGCTTTGTGAAATTACTACTGGTATTTACAGTTAAACTTTGCTTTATGCTAAAAGAGCCATATTATGCCTTCAATTGTTTAGCCTTGCATATAGTTATCATGCATTATGTTTCCAAGACTTGCGGAGTACATTATGTGCTCACCCTTGCGACATCCCCATCCTTCCACAGAAGAGTTCGCAGAAGCTGAAGGTGACTACGATTTCTACGCTTGTGGTTATGATGAAGGCGATCCGGAATGCTAGGACGCGAACCCCAGTCGATTGCCTGTTGGGCAAATGGATGGGCTTACTTTGCTTTTGTTATTACGTTTCCGCTGTTTCTTATTGAACTCATGCTATGATGCTGCTTATTTGTAATAATTGGCCATAAGGCTAATACTCTTTTGCTTAATTAATATTATTTGATTCGTGATATGGATGTGTTGTCATCCCTGTTTCCACTGTGTGTGCTAACTTTTCCTGGACTAGCACAGGTTATACACAGAGGGTTCGGATTTGGAGATCCGGTCCCGACATGATGGATAGAAGTGCTATTCATAATATGGTATCAAAGTTGATTTAGGGTTAGTGTCGGGGATCGGCCATCCTGACACGTGTCCTCCTCTGACCTCGGGGGACTGTTTCTGGGCCCCGACGCCTCTGGCCCAGACTCCCATGTAAAACGGTGGCCCGGAGTAATGAACGAACTGCTCCAAGCCCGCCTCCGACCAAAGGCCTTGCGAGGCCACGAAGGACACTCATCCCCCGACCTATCCGTCTGTCCCGAGCTCGTCCCGACCAAGTAGGACGTCCGACCTCCCTCGCGGGTCGGACTCCCCCGACCTTCGACCAGTCTGAGGTGACCCCCACCAAAGGCCAGGTATCGGGCCCTCCGCTGGCCACCAGCCACGTGCCCTATGACCACGACCGCTTGAAGTGACCACACGGGAGCAGGTCGCTCCTTCCCTAGGCAGCGCGAAGGTTGCCAAAGTCAAAACTCCGGTCCCATCGTCCAGTCACACGCAGTACGAGGGTACGCTCCCTCCCGAGGCGGAGCCAGGACCACGCATTGCAACATCAAGATCCGACAGTCCACAGAGGCGTGCACGATGTTTCCCAAGAAAACGGCAGACTACTCTGCTCAGTGAGTCTACCAACCCGGCGTGGACGAAACTGGACGGCGACCTGTCATCAAGACGGAAGACTGGGGTTCCTGGGACATTCTCCATCCTTCCCTCTCCCAATTCTCCATGTAACCTGCCCCCTCCGACTGTATAAAGGAGGGCAGGGTCTTCTGTGAGGGGGGCTCTCCCTTTTTCCAGCTAAGTCTTCGCGAACCGGCAGTAATACTTGTACACCCCCTATTCACCAAGCTCTCCTCGTTCATCGCTCCCAAACGATCCCGAGGTCGAGCTCCCTTTGTAACACTCCCCGGAGGAGCCTTTAGTTCTTTTTCGCCCACGAGCAGGATCGAGTAGAGTCATTATCTGATCTAGGGGCTCAACCAAGATAAACATTGCGTCCCCTATTTGGTTGTCCCTTTTTTTCGTGCTGCGCTCCCGCCGAGGTCCCTCCCCGGACGAGCGAGGCTCTGGGCCTCGCCCCCTTGTACGATCCTTCCCCCTTTTCTTTGCGGTCGACGGTCCCGATCGTCGACAGCTGGCGCCCACCGTGGGACCCGAAGTTTCGTTCGTCCAAAGCTCGTTATCTCGGCGGCATCAGCACATCTAGCTCCACCGCCGGCATGTCACGAACAGCAAGCCTGGGCTCGGACGCTGTCCCCGAGTGCCAAGGCTCCACATCCATGCTCTCGCCCTCCTTGCCGCCTCGCGAACGCCGGCCTTCGTGGTCGATTTAACGTGAGGCGACTTCGGAAAACGACGGCACGCTCGAGACTCCTCGAGGCGACCGGCTCGCCAGTTGCCATCAACTGCTTATCGCCGCTATTCGGCGAGAAGACCGTGGTATGGCCCGCTCCCTATCTGGCCAGCTCAGCCCTCCCCGTCCGAACGAGCCTGCCCAAGAACACCTGCGGGCCATCGCTCGGGTCATGGCTGACCCCGCCCGAGCCGGCTCGGCCCTCTTCCGATGATCCCTGGCCGAAGAGCTCAACAAGGCGACCGACGACGTCGCACCCCGACGACGAGCAGGCTCCCTGGGCTCTGGGTCTCACCCCATGGCGGCCAGCGGTCCCCCGCCGCATGATCACCGGCCGTTCCACCGGCAAGCTCCCCGTTCACGGGCTCGCACCCCAACGTCGTCTCCTCCGCCTCGCCGTCAGGATGAGGTGGAGCGCTGAACCGCCCGCCGTTAGTGGCGTAATAGCGATGCTCGCTCGAGCAGCCATACTTCCGGAGACCTCTCCCCGGACGTTTCACCCAGGCGCCAGAAGATCCGTGACCACCCACACCACCACCATAACAACGCTCCTGCCGACCGACGTGGCCGGTGCGGGGTGCACCGCCGGCTTGAATTCTCCTCGTTTACCGATGATGGCGACTCGACGCCCGGCGATGGCAGCGGTAGCCTTCCGCCTACGGCCGCCGGCGATTTGAGTGACTGCCGGCACGCCGGCGGCCGGTTCAAGCTGGCAATGATGGAACGGTTCGACGGGATCAAGAACCCCGCGGAATTCCTCTCCATATACTCCACCGCCGTCTTGGCGGCCGGTGGGGACGAGGCCGCGATGGCCAACTATCTCCCAACCGTCTTGGATGGGGCCGCCCGCACCTGGCTCTTCAACCAGGCGCCCGGCACCTTCTGGTCATGGCACCAGTTGAGGAGCGCCCTCCACTCCAACTTCCAGAGCTGCTATGAGCGGCCTGGACGAGAAATAGATCTGGACCGTGTTATCCAGGGAAAGGGGGAGCACCTGTGAGACTTCGTGCGCCAGTTCACCCGCGCGCGAAACTCGATTCCCAACATATCTGATGACACCGTCATCAAGACCTTCAAATTCGGTGTCCGAGACAGACGCCTTACGGAGGACCTCGAGATCGCTACGAGGCTCACCGTCAACAAACTATTCCACATGGCGGAACGATATGCAGACGCAGACGACGCCGTTCGCTGGAAGCACGACTACGATCAAGGCAAGCTCGGCCTCGCCTTCGGCGAGGCAGGGCCGTCCGGCTTTAGGGAACGAGACCCGTCCCCGCGCGACAAGAGGCGAGGAAAAGACCGCGGCATCGAGGGCGGCCAGCTCCGCGTGGTCGCCACAGTTGACAACAGGCGCGGAGGGGCGGAGGCACGCCAACCCGATCGCCGGGGGCCCTGGCCTTAGCAGAACCGCCCGCGGCCGCAACAGGCTCCGCGCCAGCCCCAGCAGGGGCAGGGCCGGGGCGAGCCCCCTCATGCGAACGTTCGACCCTGGGGCAATGAGGAACAGCCCGGCTTCGACGCCAACAAATTTTGTCTGTTCCACAAGATCCACGGCCACGATCTGCGAAGCTGCAGGACGTGGCTATTCAAGCTGGACACCTTTTATATGGGGGCTGGAGAGATGCCCACGCTCCCGAAAGGCGACGAACAATCTGGTGGGGTCGGCACTGGCCAAGCTCAAGCAGGCCCCGACCTGGAATTCTAGCAGGGCGATCGCCATGTGGATGTGATCTTCGGTGGCTCTTCAGCATACCGATCTCGACGCAAGCTGAAGGATGCCACACGCACCGTCTACCAAGCCACCGCCGAGAAGCCCACCGACCAACCCTGCAGGTGGGATGGCGTCCCCATCACCTTTTCTCAGGACGAGGCTCCTCCGGGGATGTCCCGAGAGTTCAAAACTGCTCTGGTCGTCGCCCCCACCATAAGCAACACCGTCGTTGGCCGAGTCATTGTCGACGGGGGCAGTTCCCTCAACCTGCTCCTGGCAAGCGCCTTGGATCGGATGCAGATACCCCGGTCGAAAATCAAGAACATAGCGATCCCTTCTTCAAAGATCGCCCCGGAAGCTCGACCACCCCGCTCGGGCAAGTGGTCCTCCCCGTCACCTTTGGCGATTCTGTAAACTTCCGCACCGAGCTGATCACCTTTGAGGTCGTGGACAACGATCTCCCCTACAACGCCATCCTCGGGCGCCCCGCCCTGATCAAGTTTATGGCCGTGAATCATTACAGGCACCGGTGCATGAAGCTCCCGGGGCCCAGCGGCGCCATAACGGTCTGCGGCGACCTCAAGGCGGTGCACGGCTGCAAGGAAAAGGCCCTGGCGCTGGCCGGCATACTGCCCCAGCCGGGTCCCGAGACCGCCCCGAAGGGCACCTGTCGGAAGACGGCCATCCAGCCGAATGGCCCGACCAAGGCCGTGCAGCTCGAGGAAGGGAATTCGGGCAAATGCATCTGCATTTCCGCCCAGCTTGACCCTAAATAGGAAGACGAGCTCGTCACCTTCCTCCGAGCTAATAAAAGCATTTTTGCATGGGAACCGGCGGACATGCCGGGGGTCCCACGGAAGGTGATCGAGCACAGACTACAAACAAAGCCTGGCTGCAGGCCCTTGCGCCAGAAACTGCGGCGCTTCTCCCTCGAGAAGGCGGCAATAATCAGGGAGCACCTCGACAAGCTCCTCAAGGCCGGTTTCATTCGCGAGGTCAACTACTCGAATGGTCGCCAACCTCAGAATTGTGCAAAAGAAAGGCGGGAAGTGGCGAATGTGCGTCAATCACACGGGTTTGAATGCCGCATGCCCTAAAGATAACTTCCCACTTCCACGCATAGACCAGATCGTGGATTCCACCGCCAACGCTGAAATGTTGAGTTTTCTCGACGCCTACTCCGGCTACCACCAGATCAAGCTCGCCGTGGAAGACGAGGACAAAACCGCCTTCATCACGCCGTTCGGAACCTTCTGCTATACGACCATGTCGTTTGGCCTCCGCAACACGGGCGCCACGTTCCAGCGGCTGATGACTAAAACCTTCGACCCGCAGATCTGCCGGAACCTCGAAGTGTACGTCGACGACATCATCATCAAGAGCCCCTCTAAAGCCAGCCACATCAACGACCTGGCCGAGACCTTCGCCAACCTGAACAAGTTTGGCATCAAGCTCAACCCCGAAAAGTGCGTCTTCGACACGACCTCCGGAAAAGTGCTCAGCTACATGATCGGGGGGTCGGGCGTGGGCCCGAACCCGAAAAAAATCGAGGCGATCGAACAAATGACCGCTCCGACCTCGGTAAAACAGGTACAAAGCCTCACCGGCTGCATCGTCTCCCTCAGCCGCTTCATCTCCCGGCTCGGCGAGCGAGGGCTGCCCTTCTTCAAGATCCTACGCAAGCACGAGGGTTTTGAGTGGACCCCCGAAGCCCAGCGGTCTTTCGATGAGCTCAAGGCGTACCTCTCACGTCCGCCTCTATTGACAACTCCACAGCAGGGCGAGGCGCTGTTGCTTTACCTCGCCGCCACGACCCAAGCCGTCAGCGCGGTCCTAGTGGCCGAGCGGGCGGGGCGATAGCACCCGATCTACTACGTCAGCGAAGTGCTCCACGGGCCGAAGGAGCGCTACCCCTTGGTCTAGAAGCTCCTCTACGCCCTCTTCATAGCCTCGCGGAAGCTTCGGCACTAATTCCAAGTGCATACAGTGGTTGTCCCGAGCGGGCTCCCGCTCGGGGAGATCCTCAAGAACCCGGAAGCCGGAGGTCGCGTCGCCAAATGGGCTATAGAGCTAGCCGAATTCGACCTCCGTTTCATGGCCCGCACCGCCATCAAATCTCAGGCGCTGGCGACTTTGTGGTAGAACAGACGACGGAACCTGCACCCGAGCCCGAGGTCGAGGTCGAAGATCCTTGGACCATGTTCTTCGACGGGTCAAGGTCCTTTGAACGCTCGGGGGCCGGTGTTCTCATCATCACCCCTCAAGGCGACCACTTGAGATATGTGATCCGCTTCAGCTTCCCCGCTACCAACAACGCGGCGGGAATACGAGGCCCTATTGGCCGGCCTACGAGCTTGCAAGTCCCTGGGCGTCCACCACCTAATTGTGAAAGGGGACTCCCAGCTCATCATCAATCAGTACAACAAAGTTTACCAATGTTCGGACCCGCTGATGGCCAAGTACCTCACCGAGGTGCGCAAGATGGAGAGGTGGTTTCGGAATCTGAAGATCCAGCACGTACCTAGGAAGGACAATTCCACTGCCGATCTCCTTTCCAGGCTCGGGTCGTCCGGCGATGAGCTCCCACCGGACGTCATCCTCGAAGCCTTGGCCGCGCCATCCGTCGCCGACCAGGAAGACCCGGTGGCCTTTCTCGAAAGCATTCCGTCGTGGATGGACCCGATCATCAAGTTCCTCGACCAAGGGGAGCTCCCCGCCTCTTCGGCCGAAAGGAGCAAGCTCCGGCGGCGCGCGAGCTCGTACAGGCTCGTCGGTGGGCAGCTCTACCGTCAAGGGGCCCTGGGCGTTTTGTCAAAGTGCGTCACTCCTGAAGAAGGTAAATACTTGCTCAATGACATACATTCTGGCCTATGCGGCGCTCACTCTTCTTTCAGGACCATGGTCGCGAAGGCGTTCTGGATGGGTTTTTGGGCATCGTTCGTGCCTACCAGGCCTGCTAGTTTCACGCCCGGAAGGCCCGGCAACCGGCCTACACCCTGCAGACCATCCCCCTCGCCTGGCCGTTCTCGACGTGGGGCCTGGACATCCTCCGTCCCTTTCCGAGGTCGGTCGGGGGGAAGAAGTTCCTATTCGTGGCCATCGACACCTTTTCGAAATGGATCGAGGCGGAGCCGGTCTCCGCTATCACTGCCAAGGCCGCGGTAAGGTTCTTCCGTTCCTTCGTGTTCACGAGGTACGGAGTCCCTTGCAGGATCATCACCGACAACAGGACGCAGTTCACCAGCGAGCTATTCCAAGAGTTCTGCGCGGATATGGGGACCAAAATCTGCTATGCCTCGGTAAGCCATCCCCAGAGCAACGGAGCGGCCGAGCGCGCCAACGGGCAGCTCGTCCAAGGGCTCAAGAAGCGAGTTTTCGACAAGCTCGGTCGGCGCGGCCGGGCCTAGGTGAAGGAGCTCCCCACCGTCCTTTGGTCCCCCAGCTGGGCAACGGGGACGAGCCCTTTCCAGCTCGTCTTCGGGGCCGAGGTTGTCCTGCCGCCTGAGGTCATGCTCCGCTCCGTCAGGGCAAGCTCGGTCGATCAGGTCGACCTTGAGCAGGAGCGGTCCCTCGACCTCGCCTTGGCAGAAGAAGGTGCCGCGCAATGCTGCGCTCGGCACGCTACCTGCAAGATCTCCGCAGGCACGTCGCCTGAGCCGTTCGACCCCGGGGCTTCCGCGTTGGGGACCTGGTCCTAAGACGAATCCAAGACCGTTCCCACATCAATAAGCTGTCCCCGCTGTGGGAGGGCCCCTATAGAGTCATCTCGGCAAGCCGTGCGGGAGCTTACCGTCTGGCGGCCCCCGATGGCAGGGAGCTCTCGAGCTCGTGGAATGTGGGCCAGCTCCAGAAGTTCTATGCCTAAAGATCCTCCATCCATGCTTGAGTTAAGATATTTCTTCTTGCTGCCGTGCTTGTTTCTTGTGTCCCGAGCAATCGCGACCCGGGGTGTGACCCGGACGCTTGTGTCACGGCACTCTGGTTCGGCCCAGGTATGCGCCTATAATAAAAGTCCCCTTCGCCTCCATCGCTAACCTCTTTTAGTTTATGGAGGGGGATGGCGCTCCGCCACGACCCCGAGCTACAGGTCCCTTCGTCAAGGGTCGCGCCATCTTAAAAGTCCTCGGCCCCAGGGTTCCGCCTGCTTTCTCGCGGCCTTAGTTCTCCTTTCTTTTAGGACGCCTCGAGCGGCGCGACCTCGCGACGTGACCATAAGGGCAACCATAAGGTCACGCGGCGGGCCCAACCTAGGGACGTCCATGCGTGTTCTTTTTTGCAGCGCCTAGGGTCGCGTTCTCTAGGTTCGCCTCAGGGATGAACAACCCGAGCCTGGGCATTCCCAGGATTGGGGGCCGCTGTAAAACGATCCTTATCGAAGTAAGCCGTCTATTCCCTCGTGCTGCCAACCATTGAACGTTCTCAGAGGGTGCCCCGAGCCCGATGACGTTTCCCGGGCTCGGAGGTCGCAGTTTTAAAATTCACCACCGGGGATGACTCGGTCGCAATAAGCCAGCCTGCGCAATAAGCCGACCTTTCCCCCAGGCCCGAGTAGCCAGGTTCGAATTTCTAAACCGCCCTCTGAGGGGGCCACGCCGAGCTTGAAGCATTCCCGAGCTCGCCGGGCGCACCGAGGCCTAAACCTGTCCGAGCACGAGCTACTCCGGTGGCGACCAGTTGTGCCCAAACTCGAGTAATCGCCAGCGAGGCCTCGGCTGAGGACGCGTTTCTAGGTTCGCCTCGGGGACGCCAAGATCCCGAGCCCGATGCATTTCCGCTCGGAGGTCAGAAACGATCCTTATCGAAGTAAGCCGGCTATTCCCCTGCGCTGCCGACCATTGAACGTCCTCAAGGAGCACCCCGGGCCCGATGGTATCCCCAAGCTCGGAGGTCGCGATCCCCAAAATTACCACCATGGATGATCTCGGTCGCAACAAGCCGCCCTGTCACAATAAGCCGACCAATTCCCCCGTGGCCAAATGGTGAAGACCGATCAACCCGAGTCGTGCCCGAGCCCGGGTGATTCCGGGAGAGGCCTCGGTTAAACTGATCTTGAGCATCCTTTAGCTCGGTCAGCTCAGGCTAGGTGCAAAGTCTACAAAGGCGACACGGGCCAGCAAGCGAGCTAAGTCTTCCAAAGAAATGAGACTTTACAAAATTAGCAGAAAGTTACATTGTCTTCACAAGGGGGTGCGAATCCTTCCCCCCGACCCATCCACTAACTTTAAATTTTACTCCACAGACATATCTCGGGCAAGCTTCTCCCGCTCGATCGGAGACCCTCCGCCGCAGCGCGATAACCTCAGCCTCGGCCCTGTCGACCCGGTCGCGGTCGCTCTGAAGCTGAGCCAAGGCACTCTTCCCCGCTCGAGCCACCTGCGTCAGCTTCCCCTCAAGCCCAGCGACCCTGGCCTCGGCCTCCGCCGCCTTAGATTCTGCTCCGGTGGCCCTCGCCTCCAATCCGACCACTGTATTCTCGAGCACAGCCGCCGTCGCTTCAGCCGTCGTCGCCTTGGCTGTGAGCTCAGCCGCCTCGGCGCGTGTGGAGATCGGATTCCCCATCTGCGTCCAGAGCCCCTCCGCCTCCTTTCGCGCGGCTGCAAGATCCTTGAGCGCGGTCGACGCGTCCGAATGGCTATCCCCGTGGACCATATGGGCGACCTCAAGGCGCTCCCAGAGTCCCTCCGTCTCCTACCGTGCGGCCTCCGCCTTCGAGCGAAGGTCGAAGACCTCGAGCTCGAGGCGCTAGATCACCACCACCGCGCTCGCACGGTTCTCGTCCAGAACGTCCTGCGCCTTCCGACGAACTCGGGCGAGGGTCTCCTCCGCCTTCTTCCGCTCCTCCTCGACGGATTCGGAGAGCGCCGCAGCATGAAGGTCCCTCTCGGTGTTTAGCTCCCGCTCGGTCTCTCGGGCCCTGCGCTCCCACTCGGACTCGACGGCCCGCGCGAGCTCAAGGGCCCGGGCCTCTCTCAGGCGCGAAGTTTCCTCCTGACCACGCATCGCGGCAGCTTCGAGCTTAGCGACCTCCCTCGACCGACCGAGAAGGCCACAGAGGGACCGGAAGCTGAGCACGTGGCTGCGCACGACCCCGTACCCCTGGGAGATCAGCCGTAAGCCCTGCGAAGAGAAGGAAAAAATCACCACAACCACAAGAAAAAGGGAAAAAGAAAGAGAAGGAAAAGTCACCACAAATGCGCTTATCCGCTGGCCGATCCTCCAAAGCGTCGGCGGTCGATGGCGCCGCTGAACACCAGGCGATTCGCGCAGGTGACAACCTCGGCGGCCCTCGCTGCCGCGGTAGCGTCGGCACCCCCCGAGGACCCAGGGTGATCCGCTCCGGTCAGGGCGACGGCAGCCAAACCCCTGAGGCTGGCGAGCGGCTCAGGGAATCCCTGGCCACCTCCGACCACCCCGTGCCCCGGCTCAGCCGTCGGTCCGAAAATTGTCGCCCGCTCCTCCGGCAACTCCAACACCGTTGGGGACGACTCCGCCTGGGGCAAGATGACCACCCTGGTATAGGTATTGCGCACAATAAATTGTTAGGGGTTGCTCGGAGACCCTACCACCACAAAAGTTGAGAGGCAGAAGGGGGTACTTACTGCGCCGAGCGGATGTGCGGCAGCCTCACTTTTTTTGCCGGACCTCCTCGCGGAGGGGAGTCGGCTCTCCGTTTCCCCGGGGACGCCTCCACCGGAGGCGCGACGACGACAACACCCCCGACCACGGTGCCCTCGACTACAACACCCCCGACCACGGCACCCTCGATCGCGGTGCTCTCGACCGCTCCCCCCTCGGCCACTTCGTCCTCCTCAGAAGACGCGGCAAGTAGCACCCGCTGCGTCCTGGGTCGCGGCACGAGGCGATCGTCATCCTCGACATCCTCCTCCTCGACCTCGCCCTGGACCACAGGAAAGGTCGGTGCCCCTCAGACGCTCGAACGTCGCGACGGGGCGGGATGACGAAAAATGTATGAAACTCGTACCTGGCGCGACGATTCCACGACAGCAGCGGGAGAACTCCCCCCTCGGGAGCTTAACGCCAGAGCTCGTGGCTCATACCATATCCAGGCCCGTGGCGGCGAAGCCGCCTCCTCGCTAACAGAGAGGCAAGGATCAAGAAAAGAAGGACCAAGGAGGCAGAAAGGGGGAAGCAAGCTCAGGCTCGGATGTCCCCGAGCTCGGGGCGTTCAAACTTACCACGACCCGGTCGCCCCACTCGATGTGGGGCTTCTTGGCAACTTGCCTCGGGCGCCAGAGCCGGCTTACTCCCTTCTTGCCCTTGACTGGACTGGAGCGGCAACAAGCGCCGCCGTGTCCCAAAGCTCCCTGGTCGCCTGCGCGAGCTTATCACGATAAGCATCCGAATCCGAGCCCCCAAGACCAGGGTCAAGGCAAAAGCTATTACCTCACCGCTTCGCCCCAAGATGTTCTTGGGGATGTTGCCGTCGAGATCGTAGGAGGTGGCAGCCTTCCCGAAGATCTCCTGCACCTTGAGGCGATCCAGGCCGCCTTCGGCGCTGCAAGAAGCCAAAAAAGAGAGCGTCAAGAAAACATAGGAACTCCGACCAAGGCCCAAAAGAGCTTAGGGTCGGCCAATGCTAACCCTCGTGGCCTTCCCGGGTGGCGTCGTGCCTCCCGGTGATCTCGTAGAAGGGATGCAACCTCTTCCGAAGAGGAAGCACCCGGTTCCACAAGTAGTCGTAAACGACCACTTGCCCCTTAAGCCCACGCGTGGCGCAGATATGGATAAAGGCGATCGCCGCTTGGTCGGCCGCTGAGTCCTCAAGCTCCGGGGTCTCCCGCTTCCCGTCGATCGCAGCACCAATGTAAGCGTGCCCGCTTCGCTCGCCCTTCTTCAGATAGAACCACTTCTCCGTCCACGGTCCGAGCGAGTCTCAGGTCGGGATTTGGAGGAAGGAACAAGGGAGTCCCGCCCACAGCCGGAAGTAGAGACACCTGACGACGGGGTCCTTCGCGGTACAGGACAAGGAATAAAAGCGGAAGAACAACGAGGGGGTGGGAAGAACGCCCAGGAACCCCTCGCAAAGATGAGCAAAAATGGAAAGGTGGAGGATGGAGTTTGGTACCAAATTAACAAGCTCGATCTCACATTGTGCGAGGACCGCAGCCAAGAAATCGCTCTTCGGGGTTCGCAGCCCGAAGAGCATATACTGCTCTGTACTCACGATCTCGTCGTCCCGAGGTTGCGGCACGTTCTCCCCGGACGGGAGCTGCCAGGTGAACGGATCCAGCAGCCCCAAAGTCTCCATCTCCTTCATCCGCTCCATGGTGAGTGTACTCCTCCCTGGTGAGCGTACTCCTCCCGAACTTCGCCATAAGGATAGGGGGGCGAGTTTGAAAGCAAAGGGCAGAAGGCACCAGCGCGGGAGAAGACAAGAACACGAGCGGCCGTGGGGGGGAGGAACCCCGAAGGCAGTGGCCCCCCGGTCTTTAAAGACGCCTCGTCTACCGGCGTCACCGCCGCCTCAAAAGGCGCGCCCATAGCCAGCGGGCGGTAACCGAGGCGTCAAGGCCCTTCGAAACCCCTGCACGGGTGCCTTTCCACGCACCCGCCGAACCGTCCCTCCAACTTCCTCATCCGCGGGACCCCCAAGCTTCCTGAGCCCACTCAGAAATAAGGTGCTGGAGTTCAAGTGTCGCCAAGAACGATCTCACCAAAAAAACACCCCGGAGCGGCCTTCCCCAGGTTTGAAAGGGAGCTCAAGAAACCCCGAACCCGGCCGAAGGGGTGATCCCTCCTCGAAAGACTTCAGACTCAAGAGCGCCTAGAGTCTCAGATCGCTTCTTGAGCCTCGGGGGCTGGTTGTCGGGGATCGGCCATCCTAACACGTGTCCGTGCCCCCCTCGGGGGGGAAAGGGGGGCTTTAAGCGGTCCTCCTCTGACCTCGGGGGACTTTTTCTGGACCCCGACGCCTCTGGCCCAGACTCCCATGTAAAACGGTGGCCCGGAGTAATGAACGAACTGCTCCAAGCCTGCCTCCGACCAAAGGCCCTGCGAGGCCACGAAGGACACTCATCCCCCGACCTATCCGTCTGCTCCGAGCTCGTCCCGACCAAGTAGGACGTCGTCCTCCTCGCGGGTCGAACTCCCGACCTTCGACTGGGCCCGAGGTGACCCCTACCAAAGGCGGTGACGGGCCCTCCGCGGCCACCACCACGTGCCCTATGACCACGACCGCGAAGTGACCACACGGAGCAGTCGCTCCTTCCTAGGCGTGCAAGGTTGCCAAAGTCAAAACTCCGGTCCCATCGTCCAATCACGCGCAGTATGAGGGTACGCTCCCTCCCGAGGCGGAGCCAGGACCACGCATTGCAACGTCAACATCTGACAGGTCCACAGAGGGTAGGTACGATGTTTCCCAAGAAAACAGCAGACTACTCTGCTCAGCGAGTCTACCAACCCGACGTGGGTGAAACTGGATGGCGACCAGTCATCAAGACGGAAGACTGGGGTTCCTGGGACATTCTCCATCCTTCCCTCTCCCAATTCTCCATGTAACCTGCCCCTCACAGATAAAGGAGCGCAGGGTCTTCTGTGAGGGGGGGCTCTCCCTTTTTCCGGCTAAGTCTTCGCGAACCGGCAGTAATACTTGTACACCCCCTATTCACCGAGCTCTCCTCGATCATTGCTCCCAAACGATCCCGAGGTCGAGCTCCCTTTGTAACACTCCCCGGAGGAGCCTTTAGTTCTTTTTCGCCACTGGGCGGGATCGAGTAGAGTCATTACCGATCTAGGGACTCGAACCAAGATAAACATTGTGTCCCCGCTTGGTTGTCCTTTTTACTGCTGCGCGCTACCACGAGGTCCCTCCCCGGATGAGCGAGGCTCTGGGCCTCGCCCCCTTGTACGATCCTTCCCCCTTTTCTTTGCGGTCGACGGTCCCGATCGTCGACAATTAGGGTTTCACTAACGTTACACTTGTGTTATTTACCACCTTCTCCTTGTTGGCCGGCCGCTGCCGCTCTTTCTAAGGCTCTTCCCGCTGTCGGCTGCCAATTCCGGCGTCTCCCCAGGCCAACACCCACGCGCCCAGCATGAAGGCCCCATCTTCAACCCCCAAGGCCCACGTCTCAGGGTCCGCTGCCCCGACCGCCCTTCTCCGTCGACGCTAGACTCGATCTTCCCCACCGCGCCACCGTCGTCGGATCCACACGGGCGCCCCCTCCCCCTGCTCTCAATCTACCGTGCCCCAACCAGAAGTCCTGACTCTCTTTGAATTAGGTTGACATGGATTCAGAAGCTTCAACAACAATGTCAGGAGCCCAGCAAAGTCCATGACCTTCAAAAGGTCATCTAAAGCAATAGTGCTATTACCCGATTAGAGGTGGGCGTCGTGCCGGGCCGGGCCGGCCTGGCACGGGCCCATCGTGCTTCGTGCCTGAATTGTGCCGGGCCACAACGGCCCGCCGTGCCGTGCCGGGCCGGTCCATTTGCGCTTCGTGCCGTGCTGGCCCAGGCCTGGCCCATTTGCACTATTACAACGAGAGGAAAGGAGCCGGAGACACATGGAGTTGAGGCAGTGGACGAAAATATTATAAGAAAAAGAACTAAAATTTATTTATTCTTGAACAATTACATAGAACGAGGGGGATGCACTGAACATAGGCGAGAGAGGAGGCAATAGGCGAGAAAGAGAGTGAGCGAGACAGGCGAGAGAGATTGAGAGAGACAGGTGAGAGAAAGAGCTAAGAGAGATTGAGAGGGATGGGTGAGAAAGATCAGCTTTTTACACCGTCTCTCAATTTCTCTCAGCTCTCTCTCCCGTTTTGCTGGTCTCTCTCAGGTGTTGGCAATGGGGGTGACGTCCATACTGTTGGGTGCGTCCATGACAGTCATGCCCTGTGAGTCGATGACCTTCATGTTGGGCTTCTTCCTCATGCCCTAAGTCATCAGCCCCGACACGACCCGTTCTACAGTGTCGTGCCGGGCCGAGCCGCCAATTGTGCTCGATTCTCAAGCCCAACACGGCCCGTACTACAGTGTCGTGCCGGCCCGGCACGGTCCACTTCGTACCGAGTCGGGCTTCAGACCAAGCCGTGACGTGCCTTTAGCCGGCCCAAAAGAACTTGGCCCGAGTGCTCACCTCTGTACCCGATACTTTATTTTCCAAGAGAATATGTATCAATTGTTGCTTCATATCACACTCATTTTTATGGTCATGTTAGATCCCAAATTGCTGCTTAATATGTTATCGTGTTCACTGATCATGTTAGGCAACAAACAAGTGTATGTGCTCGATGTTGTACATACTATATCGCGATTTTAAGCTAGATAGAGTATATTATATGCATGTGGCGTCGTTCATTTTGGAATTGAGGTAACATAATATTTCTGAACACCTTTCCAGGAGAGCAATCCTTACTGTGGCATTGACTCAATGACGTCGGCAACGACGACATAAAAGAACATGCAAACATGCAGTAGATATTGCTGACAACAAAGGAGGTGAGGATGATTCTTTTGTAATAATCCCTCCATTAAAGATGGAAGGAATACCGGCACAACAACGATTTGAGCCGGCTCGGTAGCCGAGTCACGAAAAAAATTTACGTTCAGATCATTTTTAAAAAAAATTACAATTAGGTCTTTTTTTCGGAAAAAAAATATTACGGTTAGGTCCTTTCGTGAAAAAGAATATATATTACGTTTATGTCCTTTTTGCGTTTTTAAGCGTTACGCTCAGGTCTTTCTTCAGAAAATTAAAATTACGTTTAAGTCCTTTTTCAGGAAAAAAAACACGGTTAGGTCCTCTTTATGGAAAAATATATATACTACGTTTAGGTCCTTTTTCCATTTTTTTAGCATTCTATTTAGGTCTTTTTTTCGGAAAAAAAACCATTTAGGTCCTTTTCCGGAAAACAAGAAAAAAAACGTTGCCATTTTCCTTTTTTTTTCTAAGAGGACCTTTCGTTTCAGCGAAATCGCATATCCTTCGTAAGAGAACCCCGAATAAGTGCGAAAAAACCGCAAATACCTGAATAGATGCGAAAAAAAACGCAGATGCATTTATATCCTTTCAACAGTTCCGCCGAATAAATGCGAAAAAATGCGATTATGTTTGTATCCTTTCAACCGTTTCACGTATTTCCTCGATTTTCTCGCGTGGGGAGCGGCAATCGCACGTTTTCTCGATTTTCTGGAGAGCGACGGTCGCGGCGTGGCATGCCGCGATCAATTATCTAATTAATCTCAGACCATGCAAACATGCAGTATGGAGAAAATCAAGGTATATATCAAGTTAGGTATATCATGTGGCAAATACTTTCTTCAGTTTTATTTCATTCATAGACCACCAGGGCAAGTTCGGGAAGTCGAACAGTAGTGAAGATATGCATATCTTTTTAGTTACAAGAAGCACCGTTGCAAGTTATGCTGGAGCCGACCGGGGTCTTGCCATCATCAGCCGTGATGGCATTGAATCTGAACCCGGAGGGCCAAAGCAGCAGACCCCCTGGTATGTTCAAGGCGGATAGGACTCCCGTGCAGTCCCTACGAGGACGGCAACTTAATCAGTCCTCACAAGCGAAGACCGTCCGGTCGACCCAGAACTAGATGAACATTGTTGCTACAGTATCATAAACAGTGTTTTCCGTACAATGAAAGATCTATGCAGTATTTTTACCGATCTGGACCATTCATTTTCGATCAGATGGTCCCGCGAGGACTGTTTAAGTGTGGGGACTGCACGGGAGCCCTGTCCGTTCAAGGCGTCAGTTGGACCGTAGTATTGAGGTGTATGGACGTTAGTTCACATAAAAGCTTAACTCGATGAGAAAAACGCAGGCAATTCACTTATACTTCAACACTATCCCTCACGTTTAAAGCCTGCCTAAAACGCGGAACAAAAGTGGATTGCAACTTTTTTAATTGCGTCAATCGGGTCTTGAACTTAAGACTTATTGGCTCTGATACCATATTAAGTTACATGCAGTAGTCAATTCATCCAAAAGCTCAAGCTGATGAACAATATTGAGTTACATAAATAGTGTTTTCAAATAGTATTCCCAAAATAATCTGAGCTGTCGCTTTTTTATCCAATAGTCCAAATACAACTGTTTAGGTTCCATTGGATCTCTTTCCCATCAGCATACGACCAGCAACAACCAAATTCTATTATGAGTAGTGCTTCTGGCACCTCTCTTCTAGTATCTCTATGTAGAACTGATGACTACAAACTGGATGGAATATGGAAGAGACACCCCTAAAATGGATGCTTGCCCCCCTGGACCATGCCAACCAAGACTTCCTACCAGGTTTTCCTATTTGGGGACAATTCTAGATACGCAAGATTGCACAAAACTATGGCAAGGGAAGCTAGAAACGCTCTACCGGCTACTGTGGCTTCCAAGGCATGGCTCCCTAGTTAGCAGCACTATAGGCTTGGCCACTACCGTCAGGCACCACATCAAAGTAGGATTGCTGAGCAACGTTCTGCGCCGGGGCAGCCACCTCGGGAGGCGCACTGGTGGCCAGCCACTGAGCGTTGGGCTGCCAGCCAAGCTGACCAGATTGAGCTTGAGCAGGCTGCGTTGGGTGCCCGTAAGCCAGAGGCTGCTGCACAGGCACGGCAATGCGCTGGGGCTGAACGTAAGACTGGGACATGGGAGTATGGGACTTAGCGATTCCTGTGTCACGTGACAATGATACTGCTGCATGGAGTGGTACTGCTGCTGCTGATGATGACAAGGGTGCATTTGCTGAACAGGTGGTGGTGGAGGCAACGGTGGTTGTGGATGCCGTGATTGCTGGAGATTACTTTGGTTTGAATCCCATTCTGGTATGCCATCGTTGTCGTTCCAAGGCTGGGCTGCCACATATCTCATCATACTTGCGAACCATTTCCCTCGACTTGATCTATTGGGCGAGAAGTGGCCAGTAGATGCTGCTGGCTCCTATAGGCCTGTGATGTTATATTGACAGCTGCGTTTGAGATGCTAACAAAATCATATTCAGGAAGGTCATCGTCATCCCTAACAACACTAGGGCCAAAGCCCGGAGGCGTCATCAGTTACAACATCCTGACAGTGGCGATGCTCATTGGAAGAGCCAGATGGAGGACCAGGCGTTTTGGTAGGCCAGGAATACATGGGCACTGAACTAGAAATCACAGCTGTTGCTTCCTTAAGATAGACTGCCTCTTGGAGCCATCATGCTGTTGGGTATCCTAGGTGAGACATGGGTCCTCCGCCACACGATGACTCCAATAACAGATGTTCCGGTCATGGTTAAACTACCAGAGTGCTCCATTGGCAGGAGCTCAGCAAGTATTTGTGCTGTCTTCCCTTGAGAAGGGCAGAGGTACAGCTCCACCCCTTCAACAGGCTTCACTAGTCCTACTCTCTCGTCTGCAATATATGAGTCAATGGTCTGAAGGAGAAAATGGTTAGCAAATCAGGAGCTCGGTGATGGTGTTAAGCTGAACCACATAATAAAGTAGTAACAGATGATAAGAGTAGGGAGGACCTGCAAGAGATGTTGTCGGCCACTCTCAAAAGAGCCCTCCTTCCAACGTAACTCAGTCACCTGTAAAAGATCACCAATCTGCAGACTACAGGACAAAATATTGACCATCAGATAGGGATAGGAAACGGTATAGTCTTATAGATCATCCGAATTCGATAGGATACAAATATGGTGATCTATCCAAACAGTAGTTTATTCACTGTTCGAATTGGTATTTGAATCTGACACAATAAAATAAAATAAAATGTGAATGTGAATGTGAATATTGTTTCGATTTTCCCATCCGAAAAATGCTATACAATCTGCATCCAAATTCGAATTCCACAAAGCAATATATATATATAATTTGTTACAGCATGTACAATCTGTTTGATTTTTTTCAATTTAGTGTTGAATTATGTCCATTAAGCTTAATTCGCCATATTGGATTGCATACAAGAATATAATCCTATTATTATCTTGTGTTGTATAAATTATGCGATGTCCAAATCTGACCAAAGTGGGTAGAGATATTCTATTCGAATTTTTGTTTGGACTTTATACGGATTCATATTCAAGTAAAAAATATGGATGCGAATGTGGTTTGGCCAACATTCGATTCATATTAAGTCCGTTTCCACCCCTACCATCAGATAGCATGATAGCATTTCTTTTCACATAAATCAACACATCAATGCATAAAAAAGAATTTATAGACTTTAACAGATGAGGTGAATGAAAGATGTGAGTGCAGTCACTAACATAAATCATAACAAATTGTATATGCTATGCACACAGAAAAAGGTAGAAGTAAAGTGCTATGAAAATTTTGGAATTTTCCTGTTATGGCTTTTGTGGAAGGCAAACAGTGGATGTAAGAGCTCAAGAGTTGGCTTGGAACAGCTAGGATATCAGAGAGGCGGAGGTAAGAGATCCCCCTCATGGTGGCAGCGGGACTTGTTCCCAGCCATGTCGCAGGAGGCTCTGATACTTGCCGCCTTGCCGGTTAGATGGAAGAGGCACTTCTTTATTTCTTGCTTATACGGGACAATAATGGCAACCCCCTTCTCTTAAGTAGGCGCCTCCTAACAATCATATCTAATCATACCTAACTTAGAGATAGGAGTATTAGCTAACAGACTTATCTCCTAAGATCTCTGAACTAACTCAAACTCCGACGTGCCTCTAGCTCCTTGCCGCGCAAGTCACGACGGCTGTGCCTCCTGCTGACACACAGCCCCTTGACATGAACGACGACGATACGACTTTTGCCAAAACGAGCCCAAATTACTAACATGGAATATGAAAAGTCTACATGCTAAGCACAACAAAGATCAAATTCAAGTCTGTGCTGAGTACAAATACAATTGCCATAATCAATACTAGGGATGGCAATGGGGACCCGATCCCTGTTTTCCCGCGGGGAATTCCCCTATTAGGGGACGGGGACAGGGACGGGGGAAATCTCTCCCCGCGGAGGGCTTATTGCGGAAAATATTGCCCCCGTCGGGGATCGCGGGGACGGGGACGTTCCACCGTTCCCCGTCCCCGTGTTATCACTAATAGGTGGAAGTAAATGATCATTCTCAAAAGAAAAAATATATATGTGAGGTTATTATTAATAAATATGCTAAATATGAATTACTCTAGTGATTCACTCACACTTCAACCACACATGCATCATTACTTTAGTGATTCATTCATGTAGCATGTGATCTTTTATATAGCATTTTCGGGGATTATTCCCCGTCGGGGCTCCGCAAACCCGTCGGGGGTCGGGGACAGGGGAGAATTAAGCCCGTGTACGGGGACGGGGACGGGGACGGGGGGCGGGGAAATTTTGCTTATCGGGGATTGGGGATGAGAGGGAGCTCCCGCGGGGATTTTCCCCGTTGCCATCCCTAATCAATACTCGTCTCTCAAGGATGTAAGATCACATGGCACCATGACATAGTCCAACATTCAGACTAAAACGTGCCCATAATCTACTTATCAGGCTTTCCCTTTTCCTTTTTTTTTCTTGCCGTATATTTGCTCTTCCAACTAGCTTTACAGCACTTTGCCAAAAAGCATCATAAAAGCATATTATACAATGGTTTAGCTCAAGTTCAGTATGCAAAACAATTTATTCGCACCTCCATTACCCGAAAACAGGTTCCAATATTTTTTCAAAAAAAATACCTTGAGAAGGCCCAATGCTTCAACATAACACTAATGTGACACTAAATTTACCAAATGTTACGAAGATTTCAGTATTGAACTATTAACGTGACTATTTTTGGAGTGGTGCCTGTTCTCAGTGGCTTGGCTTTTTATGGCTTTCTTACTATCGATCTGCACAGGAAAATTTGCATATGCACATCCATGTGTGCAACTTGGAGCACAGTCAATTGGTTTTGGTTGATTTATATATCCAAGTTTCGAGGAATTAATTTCAGATGTGATTACAATAGCGCCTACAGTTCATTGCAGTAAATGATTCTGACTTAAGCACAAAATGAAAAAAGTATATCCGCAATACACTCCAATATAATATGCCTACAAAACAGTTAGATAAGAACACCGACACTAAGAGACCACTCTGCATGAAACTGACAGAAATATATTCCCACCAATGTGTCATGTAATAAATTCATGGTTATATCTAATCTTCCAATTTTATGGCATCCCATGGCAAACTGTGAACAGGCACTCTGTGATTTTACATGATACACACAGTTCAGCATAATATAGACAAATGGCTATGATGTTACCACAAATAAACACATACAAGAGTGTCTGTTTCCACTGGGATCTTATAATCATTTATTTCATAGAAGTGGCAGAGACAACTGCTTGCGATGCAACAAATACAAGAATGCAATCAATGCATGTATTTCAACAACAAAAAGAACATGGACCAAATGCCAATTTTAATAAAAACCATATTCATCCAACTGAGAATAGCATATATCAAACCATACAGAGAAACAATTTTTTACCATTATAGCATGGCTCCTGGATTTAGGAATCTGTTCAAGAAATTGTTCAAAAGCACTGAACTTCACTCTTCCCTTGACCTCAACAAGGCGGTGCCACTCATTTGTGGATGGCTTTTCACCACTGACAAAGAGGAACAACAATATTAATTAAGGATATCAGCAAAACGTTAAGATGTGTATTAGGACATGTGCTGTTCTCTAAAATAGTATTACGTATTGTTTGCTTCAAAATCTAGGAATTATAAAAAAAAATACTTTTAGTAGTTAATTGCATATAATGACTATAAGCAATGTAGATGGAAACAACCTTTTGAAGATAGCAACAACATCTGTGAGTGAAGAAAAAGTCAGCTGAATTGTTCCCTCCCATATACCGTCATGTGCCAAGGCAGCATCAGGAATTGTATTACACTGCATAGTCGATTCAGGAATTGAGCCACTAACAGTATCTGTTTTTTCAGCATCCAACTTTTCAGTGGAAGATTTGACTAACACATCTCCATTTGGTTGTTTAACTGGATCTAAAATTGAAACTGATCCGATTTTGGGTGACTCTAACTTAGACTCACAATTGTCTTGTGGAGACAGTGCATCAGAATCAAATTGAAACTCTGATGCAGCATCCTTATCCTCGGTTATGTTATGGGAAGTTTTCTAAATTCAACCCAATGTCAGCTTTGTCAATAGAACTAGGATCGTCTTGCACAGTTTCAGTGGAAAGATCTTCAAAAGGTGGTTCAGAATCAAGGGCCTCCATGAATTCGAGCTCCACCGAATCCCAACCCCCACCGAGATACCATCAGTTTCTTCCAGCTCAACCTGAATTTCTCCTTTGTGCGTTTTCCTCACCAAGAGTCTAACATCCACTTCTCTATTAGGAGAACAGCCATCTTTGCAAGCTCTTCAGCTTTAGCCATCCGCCACTCTGTAAGCTCCTTTGACGCAAGTTCTTCGGTAGTCATTGTACATAGGCATTTGGGAGTTATGTCTCCAGACAAGACTCGCTCCCTCAGCACAGGATTACTTTTATCTTTCAAATTAAACAAAAGTGATCTACATTTCTCCTTGTATATCTTATTAACTCCTCCAAAAAATTTGAACAGCTCCTCTTCTATTCTAAACGCTAAACTTTGGGCATTTTGAATCCCACCCTTCTTTTCTTCTGTTGCTACATCTGCAGTCTTTGTTCTTTTCGACTCATGCTTGATTTGAGATACATTAACCCCAGCATCAATATTGGAAGTCCTGACTCTCTTCAAATTAGGTTGTGACATGGATTCAAAAGCTCTAACAACAATGTCAGGAGCCCAGCAAAGTCCATGACCTTGCAAAAGCTCATCTAAAGCAACAGTGCTATTACCCAATACTTCATTTTCCAAGGGAACATGTATCTATTGATGATGTCTATCATCACTCACTTTTATGGCTGTCTGATCCTACATTGCTACTTAACATGTTATTATGTTCACTTTTCCTAGCAGCAACCTCTGTGATAGTATCAGTATCGGCTTTACCTGCATCATGTGATGCGGTTGTGATTGGTCCATGCAATGCATCACCATCCACTTGTTTGTTGCCACCAGCTGATCCAACAGGTGATACATTTCCAACAGATAGCTGTGCACTCTGCTGGTCAGAATCCATACTCAAGGCGGCAGCCAGAGTATCCCTGTGTTGAAGAATAAGTAAATTGCTTTTCTTCATCAGTTTAAGCTTTTGGGTGAACTAGTACATACAACTCAATATGCTATCATAGCAAAGAAGTCTTGAGTTCAAGACCCAGTTGACGCAATTAAAAAATAATAATTACAGCCCACTTCCATTTCACCTCTCGAGCAAATTGCCGTCATTCCTCATCAACAACTGTGGATGTGCCTTCGGCAGCAGTTCCTTCTGAACAGAACGCTTGCCAGCAGATGACTGCGACGGCACAGATTTCAGCATCTAGACCTTCGGCGACGCCGTCATCTTATTGCCCACCGCGGACGGCGACTACTAAAGCGCAACAATCCCAGGCAAAGCCGTCTGAACACTCAGCACCTGCTGCGGCGGCCTCAAGGACACCGTACTCAAAGGTCTCGCCCCGAAAAGGTGCTGCGCGCTGGGCCTGGGAGCACCAACCTGCGCCGGCTGCTGGCTCATGGGCACGATCAGGTACGAGCTGATCGCCCCAGTTGTCGGGTTAGAACACGGTAGGGTACTGTCGACAGAAAAGTAGATGAAAAGTAGACGCGGATTGGTTGGTTGGCTCTGGGCAGCCTTTTCTGATCACCTCTTTTATAGCCATTGGCCGATTGAGTCCTGGTACAACACGTTAGGAATAGAATCTGTATCGACCTCTATTTGGAGGGTGCTTTCCTTAACAACCTGTTTTGTTTTCAAATATCTTGATCCGTTATCCAATCGTATCTTGTTGATCTTGTACTGCCGATTTTGACCCTATCTACCAAATTTTGGTGCAAACATATGCCCCCCATTTTTGGGAAATAACATGTTATCTTCCAAAAATTTTCATCATCGATTTGAACATATATTTTCTTACCATAGCCAAATTTTTAACTGCATCGATTTAATTTGGCTTTCAGGTCGGTAATCGGCCAACTCGTATATTCGTATTTGAGTTTTAGCCAATCAAGACCTAACCAGTACCTTGGACAAACCGATGCATGCTACACGATCCCACGTTGATCCCTTACCAAATCGGCTATCACGAGCTGACGGGTGGTATGATTTTCCAGACTAGATCGGCTTCGTCGAACAAAAATCATTTGCCGAATCCGGTTTTTTCTTCCTCCACTCTTTTCTCGCAATCTTAATCGGATGAAGCTCATTAAAAGTTTTATCCTTCGTTTTTCTTGTTCACTTCCCTCATCTCTTGGGTCCTTAGCGCTCAAGTCTTCTTCTTTGTGATCGGCTTAAACACGAGGACACTATCTCGCTTTGGTTCGATCGACTTACATATTTTTCCTAACAGATCCATACTAGCCGCATGTTAGACCCTTCATCTTGGTCTTGTTTACGACTTATGGTCGGCTTAGAAATTCTTTCTTTAGCCGACCATCGCGCCTATCACCTTGGCATGGGTATATCTGCATCGGACATGTGTTTGGTGATGGCAAAGCTAATCCTTCTCCCAACAAAATTGCCAAAAGGGCACCGTCGGTGAGCTCTTTCAGGCCGCTTGGCGATATTCATTAATCGGCCGATGTGGAGGACTTCGTCGTGGCCTTTCATTCCTCCTTTCATATTTTGCTAGTAGTTGGGAAAAAGTGGGCCGACTCAGATCGGCTACGAGTGGCAATGCTCTCTCACTGATAACCCTTTGGTGTGATTGTTTTAAAATTTCTCCTTCACGGTCGGCTTTTATTTGTATAGAGCCAACAAGTAATCATGAGTGTCTTATTGCCATCGAATTTGATTGTACATCGCTTGACGTGTCATTTTCATAGCCGATGATATATGAATTTGATCCTTAAGCTGCATCTTGTGTCGGCTTTTCCTTCTTTTAGAGCAATGAACCATGTTAATTGGAAAAGGATCGTCATTCACCGCATCATCGGCTCTTCTGCAAATTTTAGTTGGTCATCCTCTATAGCCGATTGTATCTTGTCTTTGTTATTCTTCAATTCATCTTTGAAGTCGTTATCATCGGAGAAACGGCTTTCTTGAGCCGATACTCGCTGTAGGAGATGACTTAAATTGGTGAATTCCTGCCTACCGAATTTTTCCCTTAATGGGGGTATCAGCCCCTGGAAAGCTAAATCAGCCAACTGATTATCAGGCATGGTAACACTAAAACACCTATTTCTCACTTCCCTGAATCTCTTAACATAATCATTTACCGATTCCTCAGTCTTCTGTTAGATAGAACTTAGATCTGAACTCCTGAGTTCCAGACTGCCGGAGAAAAAGTACTCATGGAATCGGCTTTCCAAATCGTTCCAAGAATGAACCGAATTTGGAGGTAAACTAGTAAACCAAGTGAAAGCAGCTCCCGATAAAGACAAGGGGAATAATCTAATTTTCACCGTCGATCGAGTGCCTCGCCACACCGAAGCGACAAAGCGTCCGACGTGTTTCTAAGGTCGTGGACCGAATCATTCCCGAAAATTTGGCAAAATCAGAACTTTAAAATTATGTGGATATTGCATGCGATCTATATAATCCGGATACGACTTTCTATAGCCGATGACTCTACCCTTTGGTTGTAAGCCGAATTGATCTCTCAACACGCGTAAACTGGTCAGCCCAATTAATGTTGTTAGCCGACAAGGTATCGTGGCTCTGCCAATGATCATGACTAGTATTCTACCCCCCGAGTGCAAACTCGGCTGTCGGTTAGACTGAGCCGACGGATCTTGTTGGTTTTGATCATACCCATTATACCTCCTAACCGTGGTTCTCGTGACAGGACAAAGGGCTCGCATAGGTTATGACCTTATGAGGACCGGATTCTCGGGCGAATCGACTCTTGGTACCGGACGTGTTTAATTTGTTCAATCTATTGCGAGACCGATTGTGGGAAAATATTAAATGGAGCCGACGGCAAAGTAGCCGACACGTTTAGTTTAGCGACATCGATTCGCACGCCGATAATGTGTTACCCCACTCGGTCGAGGATCTCGTGGTAGCATGACGGTAGGTTGAGTCGGCATCATAGTGGGGAGTGAAGTTGTAGCCGATGGTTTAGGATCGACTTAGGCACTCTGTGTATTTTGTGCTATTGAAAAAACAGAGTAACTTGGCAGGGCTTGCATTGGGTCAAGCAGATCTCCAGATGATGCCAACTCCCGAGCTATAGTTTTCACGCTATTCGTGATCATCGGCTTAAGTGTCGCAACGAGAGCCGATGATTGATTTATCATAGCATGGTGCACAGATTGATTTATCATAGCCGATAATTCGGCTTGGGCGGGCAGGTATTGACTTACCGAACCGTCGGTGACACCTGCATCGCCGAGTGGATTGAGCGTCGGCAAAGCGGTCCGCTGCGATGATGCCGCGCCGGGTTTTTTGGTAACAACCCAGCATCATCTTCTCCAAAGCAGCTTTTCGATCTTCAATTTCCTTGCGCTGCTCTGTCGTTAAATCGTCCAACGTGGGGACGATTATAGCTTCTGTGTTGAGATCGGATGGCGGAATTTCTTTACTTGATGAAGCCATCGGTCCCACCGGGCGTGCCAAGAGTGTGTTGGCGTCAAAAACTTGAAGTAGGGTTTCTGACAGCAGCACACCAGACGAACACCGGGTTCAGAGCGTGCCAGTCGATTTGACCTATAACCGACAAGGTAAAAGATATAAAGTTCACTCGAAGCCGATCGTTGGGATCAATCGGCTTAGACTCAATCAGCTTGAAGCCGATCAAGATCAAAGTATCAGAATAGATCTAATTAGCCGAT
Organism: Otatea glauca; assembly: GCA_036346275.1. NCBI lineage: Eukaryota > Viridiplantae > Streptophyta > Magnoliopsida > Poales > Poaceae > Otatea > Otatea glauca. The sequence continues at coordinate 52,461,255 of CM070721.1, forward strand.
TAAGGCTAATCAGAGGATAAAATTCTCTCAAAGTCGATTGTAACGATCAATCAGCTTAAACTCAATCAGCTTGAAGCCGATCAAGATCAAGGTATCAGAATAAATCTAATTAGCCGATTAAGGCTAATCAGAGGATAAAGGCAGATCGATTCTGAAGAAGGCGATGCGCAATCAGAATAAATCAAACCTGGGGTGTAATTTGAAGAAGATCAACAATCGGCGATGCGCAACTTTATTGATCAAGATCTAAAAACGGATCTATTTTTAGATCTGAACATTCTATCCCGTTTTTTGCTATCTAAATGGTATCAAATTGAAAAAGTTTGTATACAAAAGTTGTAGATTCCGTCGAGAGCTACAATTTTCATATAAAGTTTATCTCCATCCGACATCATATGAAAAAGTTATGATTTTTTTTAGAAATTAACAGCAGACAGAGTAAAAATCGCACGTTTAAAGCAGTACTAATCGCCCGTATGTGGGGCGATCGCCCGTATGTGGGGCGATCGCCCCATATACGGGCGACCGGCGTCCAATTTTGTAATTTTTTTGCCCCGACGCCTAGTTTTGAAAAAAAGATTAAAAAAATATTAAAGAAAAAAAAATTCTCGATGTTTCTATGCTTTTCGTCTCATAAGTACTTATACAAATCTTTATACTAACGATCGAAGGGGTACGTAAGTATTATTTACTATTTATTTATATTTTAATAACTATGTAACTTTCTAAAACAAAAATATAGAAACACCTCTCAAAATAGTTTTAGATTTATTTAGCTTCTTCTAGATCAGGAGCCTCCGGTATTAATTTGTTCTTCTCCGCGAGTACTTCGCTATATTTTCTTCAATCGTGGCGTGTTTTGTCGAACCAATTCATCTGGACGAGGGCGCGGTAACGCTTACGCCGAAGATCAGCACCGGATCGAGCTAAGTACAGACAAATTTGCTCGGGTGAATAACACTGCTACCAAGATGTAAGTACTAACATTGCTATTAGGACTTTCTCTCGTGTGATCTTTTGTTGCGTCAGTGCCATGCCACCAATGTTTTGCAAAGGACACACTCAATACTCTTATGTCAGCAACTTTTTCAACGTACTATACAGGATTAATACTTATATGGAGACAAGATTAAAGAAAAGAGAGATAAAAACTATTTCTTGCATAAGAAACAGCTTGGTCACACAAATCAAAAGAAGATACAACAAAAACATGCATTAGGATGAGGAGGGTTGTATCTATATCTTGTATAATATTTATTTGGTATTCTCTATATATTTATGCTAAGATACAAATTAAGGGTTAGATGAGTAGTATCTAGTCCTATTTATTGATATATAGATGTTTAGATATAACAATAAAAACCCTACATTAAAAGTGTCAAAGTGTGACCAGCATCCGCGAAAGCAATTGACCATCGTGGATTTGGACATGAATAAAAAGGAACTGGGATAGTACCACGCAACATAAATGCAATCTTACCTAAGCTCTACCAACAACGAAGCAAACAACCATAACACTCGTTGCCTTCGAATCAAACGCTTCCCCCGTGTCCTCCACCGAAAACAAAAGGAAAAGGAACACACAAGAACTTTACCGGTTGCGTGGTGACTGCTACTACCATTGTTCTCACTGGCGTACACGTATGGACACACCACACGTTTCGACTACTACTCTCCTTTATATGGCGTATATTTTAAATAGCTTTGTATGTAAATATGCACAATTAGTATGATGTTCTATCTATATCCTTAATAAACGTTAAAAGTACTTTATATTCTCTATATGTATGCATTGAATATAGTAATTATTAATATCTTATTAGAGTATGGATAAAAAAAATACGTTATATAAACCTGAACGAAAGAAGTATGCTTAGCGTGCCTTCCTCCCGTCGCCCAGCACGAAACTTTGCAAGGAAAAGCCGCCTCGACGGTGATAGAAATAATCTTGTAATAAGAAAGTTTTAGTTTGGAAAGTTTGTATTAAGAAAGTTTAGAATGAGGAGTCCGATTAGGACAAGAAAGTAGAATCCTATTCTATTAAATAGGACTGTAGTTTTGGATATAAATATAAGAGTAGATTTGAGTTTTGTAAGTTAGCAGATCTAGAAGTAATAAAGAGAAAATTGTTCTAAAATTTTTGATGTTCTGTTTCAACAGACGGCTCGACTTCCACGTGCGGTTGGCACCAATCATCCTCACATGATCACGTCGCCGTCGAATCGCGTGTCCTCAACTCAGCCGCAAACCGACGCCGTACGTTTAATAATGCGGCAGACCAGGCCGCTTTCTTGAGTGCTCGAGGGTAGCGTGGTGCGAACTCGCCGCACGTTGCCGCGCGCGGCACGCATCGGCGGCTGCCTGCCTGCGTAGTCTGCGGAGTTTAGGTGACGGTTGGTCGGTTGATTGGTAGCCGTGCCTGTCTCCACTCCACATGTGCATGTAGCCATCGTATCACTGTGCTCCGGTCTCCGATACGTACATCGGGATTGTTAATTAGCATGTATCTGTATACGTGCCGTGCATATAATTGAGCCTAATTAACCAGTAACCACCTTACGTCTATCTCTTTGAGTTTGGTTGTTACCTTGTAATCTGGTTGTTATACCGTGATATATATAACCGATCACGGCAGGTCATTGAGCATTGTGTTGTCATCTCTCATGTTCCACTCACGTTTACATGGTATATATCAGACAAGCCGATGCAGAGTTGCCCACCCATGAAGCGCAACTGCTCGGCAAGTCAACTAAGCTTTGTTAGCATTAGACTTAGGGTTCTTAAGCCATTAAATAACATTAATCCGATAGCCAAAACTAGAACACCAAGATGCGGAAGAAAATACCGTTCGGTGAAGCCATCGAAGGTGAATCGGTAGCGGTGGCCGAAAGCTCGATGACGAGGTGGTAGCCGTGATCACCAACGACGATGAAGAAGGAAGAAGCCGTAGGGATGGCAGCAGTGTTGGCCTTCGGATTACTTCTGCACGACTTAGGATCGGCCTTATAACATCTAGGGGCTGTCTAATCTCAAGTGTTAGCTTGAAACCATGAGAGGTTGGCTCCCCATTATATATGTGCAGTGCAATTCGGGACCAAAACCAATAGATGGAAAGAGCCTCCGATCATGGCACAAAAGGTGGGATCTCATCCCCTAATTTCGGATCTATTGATCCTTTCCGGATTTGTTGATCCTTGGGTAGTTAGTCCAAGATTAAATCCAACATTCTCCCACTTAATCGTAAGGCTAACATAAGTCCATACTTAACAAAATAACACACCAAGGTAATGCATTTACAGCAGTCAATTAATGCTACTGAAACCCCATCATCTATAATATATTATTCCATCTCGATAGGATAGCCACTTATTCTTAACGGGAGTTGGTTTGTTTTTCTTATGGTCCTTAATTTTCCAGGATCAGATTCTGAATTCTTATCATAATTAATTCAGAATTATAGGCTTTCCAATAAACCCATGTTAGCAACATGTTCTCGAAAGATACTGGGTGGTAAACCTTTAGTGAGCGGATCCGCAAGCATAGACTTAGTGCTTATATGCTTAACATTAATAGTTTGATCCTGGATTCTATCTTTCAAACATGATACTTAATGTCAGTATGCTTGGCAACACCACTTGACTTGTTGTTACTCGAATAGAAAACTGCGGCTAAATTATCGCAGAATATTGTAAGTGGTTTTGATATGCTGTCAACCACCATTAGTCCGGGAATAAAATTCTTAAGCCATACAGCCTGTCCGGTAGCCTCATAACATGCCACAAACTCAGCTTGCATCGTTGAAGATGCCGTAAGGGTTTGTTTGGAGCTTTTCCACGAAATGGCTCCTCCCGCAAGTGTGAAGACATAACCTGACGTGGATTTCTTAGAGTCAACACATCCTGCGAAGTCAGCATCTGAATAACTCATAACCTCAAGGTCATCAGACTTCTTATATGTGAGCATGTAATTCTTAGTGCCCTGCAAATAACGCAAGACTTTCTTAACAGCTCTCCAGTGGTCCAAACCTGGATTAGATTGATATCTACCAAGCATCCCGGTTATGAATGCTAAGTCAGGGCGAGTACAAATTTGAGCATACATAATGCTTCCGACAGCTGAAGCGTAAAGAATCGACTTCATTTGATCAATTTCTAATTGATTCCTTGGACTTTGGAATAAACCAAACTTATCACCCTTAACAATAGGAGCAGGCGTGGCAGAGCAGTTATGCATATTAAACCTCTTAAGCACTCTGTCAATGTATGCCTTTTGGGATAAGCCTAATATCCCTTTGGACCTATCTCGGTGTATCTCAATGCCCAAAACATAAGAGGCACTACCAAGATCCTTCATGTCAAAATTAGCGAAAAGAAATCTTTTGGTCTCATACAGCATATTCTTATCGCTGCTAGCCAATAAGATATCATCCACATAGAGCACTAAAATAATAAATTTGCTCTCTTTAGTCTTAATATAGATACAATTATCCACCTCATTTTCTTTAAAGCCAAATTTCCTTACTACTTCATCAAACTTAAAATACCACTGTCTGGATGCTTGTTTTAGTCCATAGATTGATTTCTTAAGGTAACATCCCATTTGTTCCTTACCTTCCACGACAAAACCTTCCGGTTGAGCCATGTATACATTTTCATGCAAGTCACCGTTAAGGAATGCAGTTTTTACATCTATCTGATGTAGCTCCAAATCATAATGAGCGACAAGTGCCATGACAATTCTTAACGAGTCTTTCTTAGACACAGGAGAGAAGGTATCAACATAGTCAATCCCCTCTCTCTGTGTGAAACCTTTAGCTACAAGTCTAGCTTTGAATCTTTCAACGTTTCCCTTGAAGTCATGCTTAGTTTTATAGACCCATTTACAGCCTATTACTTTAACTCCATCAAGTATGTCTACTAAATCCCAAACATCATTAATGCTCATAGATTTTAATTCATCCTCCATGGCCTCGAGCCATTTGTCTGAATCCTTATTACTTATGGCTTCTTTAAATGAGATGGGATCATCCGCCTTCCCTATATCATTAACATCTTCATTCATGTACACGACATAGTCATTTGGAATGGCGGATCTTCTAACCCGCTGTGATCTTCTTAAGGTTTCATCAGGTATCACAGATGGCTGTTGAAGTTCTTCATTAATTGCTGATGTAGGTTCATCATTAGGAGCGAGATTACTAATCCAGAATCATTAATCGGGGTTACAACACCAGGATTGTCACTTAGAGGTGTTATTATTTGTGGCACATTAATAAAAGTCTCTTGGATTATCGGTGATGGAACATAAGTCCGAATCTCCTCGAGATCTATATTTCTGGCCTTTGAGCTCCCACTGATTTGACCATTCTCCATAAACACAGCATGTCTAGTTTCTACAAATTTAGTATGACGATCTGAGCAGTAAAATCGGTATCCCTTAGATCTATCAGGGTATCCGATAAAATGGCAGCTCACTGTTTTAGAGTCTAATTTCCCAATATGTGGGTTAAAGACTTTAGCTTCACAGCAGAGATGCCCCACACTCGTAAGTATTTTAAGCTCGGTTTCCTGCCAGTCCAGATTTCATAAGGTGTCTTAGGGACTGATTTGCTAGGAACCCGATTAAGTATGTGGGCAGTTGTTTTTAATGCCTCCATCCATAAGGTTACTGGTAAACTGGAATAGCTGAGCATACTTCGCACCATATCCATAAGTGTGCGATTTCTTCTTTCAGCTACACCATTTTGCTGAGGTTCACCAGGAGTTGAGTATTGAGCTACTATGCCATTTTCTTGAAGATATCTTGCAAAGGGACCAGGAATTTGTCCATAAAGAGCGTGTCTACCATAATATTCTCCTCCTCGATCTGATCGCACCACTTTAATCTTTAGATTGTGCTGATTTTCTATTTCAGCCTTGAATATTTTAAATTTATCGAGCGATTCAGACCGATCACGAATGGGGAAAATATAACCATAACGGGAATAATCATCAGTGAATGTAATGAAAGAATCAAAACCATCCACTGATGTCACAGGAAAAGGCCCACAAATATCAGTGTGGATTAATTCTAATATCCCTGTGCTTCGGGTAGCCCCTTTCTTAATTTGTTTTACGTATTTACCCTTAATGCAATCAATGCAGGGGTCTGAGTCTGAGAAATCAAGCGGGTGGAGTATCTCTTCCTTAATGAGACGTTCCATTCTCCCCTTCGAAATGTGGCCTAAGCGACAGTGCCACAATTTCGATGAAGTTTCATCATCAATTCTTTTACGTTTATTTGTGCCATCACATACATTCATTAACACAATGGATTCTTTAAGGGAAAGAACATAAAGCTTGTCACGTTTGGGAGCAAGACCAACATCATTAGAATTAAACTTTATTATGCATTGGCCGTTCCCAAACTTACAAAGAAAACCTTCATCATCTAATAATGAAACTGAAATAAGGTTCCTTCTCAAACTAGGAACATAAAGAACATTATTTAGATTAAGTACAAAGCCATTTTCTAATAATAATGGTAGGAACATAAAGAACATTATTTAGATGAAGTACAAAGCCATTTTCTAATACTAATGGTAAGACCCCAATGGCTTCAACTTCAGCCTCCTCCCCATTAGCGACTCTAAGGCTTCGCTCCCCCTTTCTTAACGTCTTCACGGAAAGGAATCCCTGTAAAGAATTTGAAACATGTATAGAGGCACCTGAGTCAATCCACCAAGAATTAGGAGAAAAATCAGCATAAAGAGATTCCTCAATAAAGGTGATTTCATCATTACCCTTCTTCACGAGCCACTTCAGAAATCCTGGGCAATTCTTCTGAATATGCCCATCTTTCTTGCAGAAGCGACATATGACGCTGTTGGATGAAGAGGGTGTTGCAGGAGCTTTGCCTTTATGCTCTGCTTTATTTGACTCAGTTTTGGGAGAGAAAATGAGTTTCTTTTTGGACTTATGGTCTCCTTGGAATTTTCTTTTCTTATTGCCAACAAAGTGGACAACATCCTTCTTGTTGGCCTTCAGTCTTTCCTCCTCCTGAACGCACATGAAAATTAACTCGCTCATGGTCCACTTCTCCTTTTGAGTATTGTAATTGATCTTAAAAGGACCAAACTCGTAAGGTAAAGAAGTCATTATGAAATGAACCAAAAAGCCTTCTGAAATAGCCATGTCCATTTCTTTAAGCTTGGAAGCCATATCTGTCATCATCATGATATGCTCTCGACCCGCCTCATCCCTCATACTTGGAAGTGAGCATTTTCATGATTAATGTACTGGCATAGACTTTTGAGGAGCCTTTGAATTGCTCCTCTACTGAAGCCACATACATTTTAGCATCTTCGGAGTCGGGGATTGCTCCCCTAATTCCTACTGATATTGTGCTCTTCATTATCATCAAGGACATGCGGTTAGACCGCTCCCATTTCTCTACTGCAGTTTCATAGGACTTCTTTAACTCAGAGAAGTTCTCATCATCAGCAGTAGGAGGAGTGGGAGCAGCCTCACGAAGTGCAAGGTCCAAATCCATTATTCCAAGAGTTATGAGCAGTTTTTCCTTCCAGGAGGGGAAGTTATTACCAGAAAGCTGTTCCATGCTATTTAAGGTACTGGCAATGTTTGTAGTGGTCATAGCTGAATAAAATATATACAAATATTAGTAAGAAATTTTAATCTCTGGCACAAAATTAACCCTACGTTGGTCTGGTTAATAATATGCTAATGACAATTCTAATTCATAATCACCGTTGGGCAGAATATGAAAAAGAACTTAACTTTTAATTTAAATGGGTATGACTCATGAATATAATCAACTTTGGTCAGAATATAATCATGATCATAAAATTAATCCCAAAACATTATTAAATCTCTAATCAAGATTTCTCGTTGGTTCCATTTTAATTAGAGACAACTTAATTAAATATTTTATCCAGCAATTTACACTCTTAAAACAGTCCAATCATCATATTAAAGAATAATCAGCATTTAAATTCTGAGAATATCCTGTAAATTAAATTAATCCCACAAATATCTAATTTTCGGGCAAAATACCCCAAACATTAATTCATAAATGAAAACAGCAATTAAATACGTAAGAATTGCTGTAAAATTAAAGAAGCCCAAAACTTAAGTCATTTCGGCCCAAAACATGACGGCCCAGCCATCCTCCGCAAGAACCCACGCGCCGCGCCCAAAAACAAAAAGCGGCCCACCCGCCAGGAAGCGCGGCACTGGTGAAGACGCGCGCCCAACCCGCATGGCGAAGCGGCGACCACACGGACGGCCACGCACGGAGAAGCGAAGCTCCGGTCCAAGCGCGGAGAGCGAGGCGGCGACTGCGCGGGACGCGAAGCGCCAACCCACGCGCGGAAGGCGAGGCGACGGTCATTGATCCGGAACGAACGGCTGCGATCAGCCCGAGCCAGAACAAAAAGTGACGCGCGAGGAAACCCTAGCTCAAAACACTCCGCCTCCCCGAAAAACGCGCAGCGGCGACTGAGCAAGAGGCGAAAGGCGATGGCGGCGGAGCGGTGGCGCCAAGACGCGAACGAAGCCGCTGCTCCAGGCTGGCCTGCCAAGACCGACGCGCTCGCGCGTGGGCGGATCGATGCCGTCTTGTGATGGCGGCGAGAGCTACAAGCCCTGGCGCAGCGCTGGCGAGACTAAGGCCCGCGACGGCGAACGACCAGCGCGCAGCAGAGGCGAGCTTGGATCGAGGCGCGGCGGTGCATAAAGCGCCAAAGGTAAGCCCGAAACCCCTAATTTTTTAGACATTAGGTTTTGCTTGATTTGGGGATTTAGGGTTCGGGTTCATCAAGATTCTAATTTGGGGATTAAATTTAGGGTTTTCCATAACTCATCTCCTTCCAAATGCTTAAACCGAAAACCACAAACACATAAATGTGAGGTTAATCACCACCTAACCGAATCAAAGATACATGATTTAAGCGGTTCAAGTTAGGCTATCGGTGGCTCTGATACCAATTGTTAGCATTAGACTTAGGGTTCTTAAGCCATTAAACAACATTAATTCGATAGCCGAAATTAGAACACCAAGATGCGGAAGAAAATACCGTTCGGTGAAGCCATCGAAGGTGAATCGGTAGCGGTGGCCGAAAGCTCGATGACGAGGTGGTAGCCGTGATCACCAACGACGACGAAGAAGGAAGAAGCCGTAGGGATGACAGCGGTGTTGGCCTTCGGGTTACTTCTGCACGACTTAGGATCGGCCTTAGAACATTTAGGGGCTGCCTAATCTCAAGTGTTAGCTTGAAACCATGAGAGGTTGGCTCCCCATTATATATGTGCAGTGCAACTCGGGACCAAAACCAATAGATGGAAAGAGCCTCCGATCATGGCACAAAAGGTGGGATCTCATCCCCTAATTTTGGATCTGTTGATCCTTTCTGGATTTGTTGATCCTTGGGTAGTTATCGCAAGATTAAATCCAACATCAGAACGAAAATCCTCCGCGCAGCGTCGAACATGAAGCGTGCAATGCCCTCCACCACTCCACCGGTCTTCGACCCTACAGGTGCAGAGCGCCATCTCACAGGGAGGATCCCCAGCGCTAGAGATGCACAACGACGTCGCACACGAGAGCCAACCTCGGCCCTCCGGCAGCACTCCTCAACTGACGTTGAGCACTTAATTGCTTTCAGGCTCGCCGAAGTGAACCTGGACGAGGTTAGACCTGACCCGATGTTGGAAGAGTCACGCCAAATGGCTCCAGTCTCACAGGACACGTACGGTTTCCGCAGCCCAGGACATCCACGACGCTGGTGGTCAAACGAACGACCTCAATCTTCTTAACTTCTGCAGCTCCTCCAAGGCCAACCTACGGTCCCCGATTCTCAAGGCTAAACCTTTGCAGGCGATACAAATCAAAACAGGCGCGAAGACCAAAGAACGCTGAAGTCCTGCAATTAATGTTGTCGTCCTTTCCTTTTATTGTCTATGTGTCTCCCTCCCCAGTGTGCTTCTTCTGTGGGTCTTTTATGTTTGCCCCTGCGTCGGGCGACGCATCATCTACCTTGTAATCACAGATGGGGGCCTGTATGTTTACCCCTGCCAGCTCTCGAGCATGAAGTCCCCCGTGCCCGAGATACAGAGGTCCCTGGCCTCATGTATCCCCGGTTGTAGGTTTTTAGAAGTGTTGGTGTCAAAAATTTGATGTAGGATTTCTGACAACAGCACACCAGACGAACACCTGGTTCAGAGTATGCCAGTCGATTTGACCTGTAATCGACAAGGTAAAGATATAAAATTCACTCAAAGCCGATCGTAACGATCAATCGGTTTAGACTTAATCAGCTTGAAGCCGATTAAGATCAAAGTAACAAGGTAGGTCTAACTAGCCGATTAAGGCTAATCAGAGGATAAAGGCAGATCGATTCTGAAGAAGGCGATGCGCAACAAAATCAGAATAAATCAAACCTGGGGTGTAATTTGAAGAAGATCAACAATCGGCGATGCGCAACTTTATTGATCAAGATCGAATTACAAAGGCTAAATTATAAGAACTACTCCTAGTTGACGGAAAAGTAGATGAAAAGTAGACGCGAATTGGTTGATTGGCTCTGGACAACTTTTCTTATCACCTCTAGACCTCTTTCATACCCATTGGCCGATAGAGTCCTGGTACAACACGTTAAGAGTAGAATCCGTATCGGCCTCTATTTGGATGGTGCTTTCCTTAACAACATGTTCCATTTCCAAATATCTTCAATCTGTATCCTGATCGTATCTTGTTGATCTTGGACAGCCGATTCTAACCCTATCTGCCAAATTTTGGTGCAAACAGGAAGTTATTGAAATGACTATGGTTACACCTGACCAACTGGCTGTGCGCCAGTTGTTAATAGTTTTCTCAAGTTCAACAGGGGTGTTCTCCTTCCTTGCTACCACCAGGTTTACAAGTGCATTGACCCTTCACAAAAAATAATTCCGGCAGGCCATCAGGAAGCGGAAAAATACTCCCTTTTTAAATTGGAACGTCAGGGGCTTGAACTCACTGGCAAAGAGAGCAGTCATCAAGGAGCTGGTCTCAGATACTAGAGCAACCATTGTATGCCTGCAGGAGACGAAATCGCAGCATGTCGATGAGGATCTAGTAGCACAAACTCTGGGAAACAATTTCAAGCAAGATTTTTTGCTTCCTGCTGGCCCAAAGCACAAGGGGACAATCCAGATGAAAGAAGATGGAAAAGCTTGGTCCTGCACGGGTGTCTATGGGACCCAGCTTAACAGCGACAAAGTGTTGTTCCTACGGGAAATTCAGGACCTTCAGAGCCACATGCACGAAGAATGGCTCATCCTAGGAGAAACATGATCTACCAAGCAGCAGATAAAAGCAATGGCAACCTCAACAGGAGACAAACGGGAGCTTTCTAGAAACTCTTAGACGACACCCAGCTCAAGGAAATTAGATTGAATGGGAGGAAATTTACTTGGGCAAGTGACAGAGACAGCCCGACCTTAACCAGGATCGATAGGTTCTTTGCTACGAACGCTTGGGACATGCTCTTCCCAGATTGTCGACTACAAGCATTAGCCTCCCTAGCCTCTGATCACTGTCCTCTGCTCCTTGATGGATGTGTCAAGATGAAGAGATTTACTGGTTTCAGATTTGAAGCTTTCTGGTCGAAAATGCCAGACTTCAACCAGATCGTGCAGACAACATGGGACAAACCGGTACACACAAATGATGCCCTCCTAAGGATACATATTAAAATGGCCAGAACGGCAAAGGCTCTCAGGGCTTGGAGCAGACGTCAGGTCTGGGATATACAGCTTCAGTTCGCCATGGCCATTGAACTAATTTACCAGCTTGACAGGGCGCAGGATAGCAAACGTCTTTCCATACAGGAAAGGTCGTTTCGAAATAGGCTGAAGCACAGGTTACTCGGATTGGCGGCCATTCGGAGGGTTCACATGAAACAGCGCTCTCGCCTCACCTTCATCAAAGAGGGGGATGCAAGCACCAAGTTCTTCCATATGAAAGTCAACGCGCGTAGGAGAAAAAATCACGTCCAATCCATTCTAACAGATAGGGGCCTTCTCAGAAACAAAGAGGAAAAGCAAGAGGAACTTTTCCGTTTCTTCCACTAGCATTTAGGCCTGACAAACACAAGGTCGCACACGCTAGATTGGAACACCCTAGGCATGCAACCAACAGATTTGAGACTCCTCGAGGAGCCTTTCCAGCTAGAAAAAATTAGGGAGGTGGTCTTCTCCCTACCAGTCGACAAGGCACCGGGGCCAGACGGTTTCATTGGTCTGTTCTTTAGGAGCTGCTGGCAGACCATACACAATGATCTCTTCGCACTGATCGCCCAGCTCTACCATCTCGACGGCCGGAACCTGCACGTCCTTAACTCAGCAAATATAGTGTCATCACCCAAGAAGCAAGACGTCGTACGTATAGCTGACTACTGTTGAGAAACCACGTGGCCCAATGAAAAGCCCACGATGGTCCCTTAGCTGAAACCCTAGTTGAGCGCTATATAAGGAGGAGGGGGTCGTCCCCCTATGTACAAGAATCATAAAGCAATAAAGAATTCTGTCGTCGCTCTCCATATACCTGTCTCTCTCTCTCTCTTCTCCAATTTAGATCTGTTCGGGAACCCCGGACTATTCGATAACGAGGTTCCTTAACACGTTATCAGCACGAAGCTCTACCGGAGATCAGATTGAAAGGTGAGAAAAGGTGGGAATTAGCGATTGAATCTAATCGGTTTTTTCTATGCATGCATCTACCCTACGTGGCACGAAGCTACACGAAGAACGCTCGAAGCTACTCAGTACAGTACGAAGCTACAGTACTATTCATTAGAGAAAAAAAAGGAGGAACATGGCAGCATGTGCCCGAAGCACTACGCTGCCGTCGTGGGCTTGAAGCACCGCCGCCGCCGCGCCGCGCCGATCCGACGCGCCGGCCCACGCCGCCATGGCGAAGCCCGCTACTTGGCGCTGCGCCGCCGTCGGCTGCCGGTGATGCGCTCGAGCGCCCGCGCCGCCGCCTCGAACCAGACGCAGAGCGCCGCCGCCTCGACCCAAGACGCAGGTGGCGACGCCTCGGCTCCCACGCCAGAAGCGCCACAGCGCCGCAGCGTCGCGCCGCCGCCTCGGGCCCAGACGCAGCGCTGCTGCGCTTGCCGGCTCGCCTCAAGACCGCCGCCCGGCCCGGCCACAGCGATCCGCCGCCTCGGCCTCGCGTCTGCCAAGACGGCCCGCAGACGGACGCCGCCTGCTGCGCCGCTCCATCGGCTGCGGCCGCCGCCGCCGCTGCGTCGCGCGTCGCCCCCGCCACTGAAGCCACCTCGCCGTCGTCGTCTGCGGCGTCGGCCACGCAGCTGCCGCTCTCGGTAGCACGATTCGTTCGCCGGCCACTCAAAGCACACCGGCGAAGCGCCGCGCCCGGCAACCGCCGCCTTGGCTTCCTCGCGCCCGCATCGCGTCGCCTCGGCTTCCTCGCGCGTCGCCGCCTCGGCGCACCGGCTCGGCCGCGCCCGCTCCGCAGCGTCGCCGCCTCGGCCGCATCGGCTCGGCCGCGCCCGCTCAGAGCGCGCGCCGCTCGGCCACGCCGTCGCTCCGATCCCGTCCTCGGCTCGGCCGCCCGCCGCATCGCTCGGCCGGCCCGCCGTCGTTGCCTCGGCTACCATCGTCGCAAGAAGCACAAAGGGGAGGAGGCGCGACACACGGAGAAGCGACGCGGGCGCGAGGGGGAGGAGGCGCAGGCACGAAGGGGAGGCGAGCGAGCAGGCGGGAGAGTGAGCGGGCGGCTAGGGTTGGAAACCCTAGCCGCTGGCCCATTTGAAGGCCCACGAAAAAAAAGACGGGAAAAGGAAAAGAAAAAGGAAAAGAAAGAAGGAAAGGAAACGAAAGAAAGAAAGAAAAAAAATTTCTTGCCCAACACTTGCCCAACACTTGTTGGGGACACGCAGTCCTACATGCAGCAGCTCTCATCAACTTCAGACCTTCGGCCTACAACATCCATTCTCCTATGCAACTTGTGCACAGGATCATCCCAAAGATCTCCCATCTCATGAAATTTGGGTGTATGGTATATGTACCTATACCACCCCCTCAGCGGACTGCAATGGGCCCTCTCCGCAAGTCTGGGATATACGTTGGTTATGAGAGTGCATCCATAATTAGGTATCTGGAACCCATGACTGGAAACTTGCATATAGCCCGATTCGCTGATTGCATCTTTGACGAGGATCGTTTCCCGTCATTAGGGGGAGGAAATCAACCTTTGGATGAAAAATGCCGGGAAATCATATGGCATTCCACTGGGATCCCCGCACATGACCCTCGCACTAATGAAGCAAATCAAGAAGTCTAGAAGATAATTGATTTGCATAATTTAGCAAATGAAATGCCTGATCATTTTTGTGATCTGAAGGGCGTGGTTAAGTCGCATGTACCCGCAAGAAATACACCAGAGAGGGTGGAAATACCAAAGAAAATAGAAGGTATCCATCATCCTGTTCAGAGGCCTCAAAGAAAAAGAACAGGAAATCTGGCTCCTCAAACCCAAAGTACCCGGAGACGTCTGGAGAAAACTGGGCGAGAGGACTTACCACAACCAATCACGAAAATACCCCAAGGAAAGAAGGGGAGCCAGTTGAGACCTAGCACTGGAAAGAAGCCAACAGGAAAGGCAATCCCAGACTTGAATCTTCCACTGCAGGAAGCCGCCGAAAATAATGTGTGCGCACACATAGGCGATGAAAAGCTAAGGGAACTTGCTCCTGCGATAGGGAAAAGTAGCGAAGAGCAAGTAGAAGTGCATGAAGTACCCCATGAAGAAATGGCCATAAACTTTGTAATAGCAGGAGAATCCCTGAATAGACCAACAGCCAACGTTGATGCATACTTCGCAAAGAAGATTGCCTAGATCATTGATCATGATCCCGAGCCTGCATCTCTCGCAGAGTGCAAAAAAAGGCTAGATTGGGAAGAATGGAAAAAGGCAATCACTGCAGAGTTAGTCTCTCTGAACAAGAGAGAGGTGTTTGGGCCCGTATGCTGCACACCTCTCCATATAAACCCCGTAGGTCACAAATGGGTCTTTGTTCGGAAGAGGAATGAAAACAACGAAGTTGTAAGGTACAAGGCAAGGCTTGTAGCTCAAGGTTTCACTCAACGTCCTGGAGTTGATTATGAAGAAACCTATTCTCCGGTCATGGGAGGAATTACCTTTAGATATTTGATCTCAATGGCGATCAACTTGAAGTTGAGAATGAAGCTAATGGATGTTGTCACAAAGATATTTATATGGAAACTTGGATTGAGAGATATATATGAAAGTACCTAAAGAATTCCTATCCCAAACCAAGGCGGAGCAAATAGAAACACATGCAAAGTGTGAAATTGGAGAAATCATTGTATGGGCTGAAGCAGTTAGGAAGAATGTGGTACAATCGCTTGAGTGACTTTCTCTGCAAGAAAGGCTACACAAACAGCGAAGATTGTCCATGCGTGTTTATACAGCGATCCCTTAATGGATTCTGTATAATCTACGTCTATGTAGATGACTTGAACATCATTGGGACGGATGAAGAAATTGAAGAAGCATGCTCATACTTGAAGTGTGAGTTTGAAATGAAGGATTTGGGTAAAACCAAGTTTTGTTTAGGCTTGCAGCTTGAACATGTCCAAGGAGGAATCTTGGTACATCAATCAACCTATACGCAGAAATTGTTGGAAAGGTTTGGATTTGAAAAAGCATATCCTGCGAAGACTCCAATGGTCGGAAGGTCACTCCAAGTAGACCTAGACCCACACAGACTTAGAGAAGAGGGGGAGGAAGTCCTGGGAGCAGAATTCCCATATCTGAGTGCAGTTGGAGCGCTCATGTACCTTGCGAATAGCACTAGGCCGGATATTGCGTTCGCCGTAAATTTTCTAGCCCGGTACAGTGCAGAACCCACCAAAAGGCATTGGAAAGGGATCAAGGACATCTTCCGTTACCTCCAAGGAAGCAAAGATCTTGGTTTGTTTTTCAGAAGAAACAATGAATTGAATTTGGTTGGCTACGCCGATGTTGGGTACTTATCAGACCCGCATACTGGCAAGTCCCAAACTGGCTATGTTTTCCTATGTGGAGGAACAACAATTTCTTAGAAGTCGTCTAAACAGACTCTCGTCTCAACGTCGACAAACCACTTGGAAATCATCGCTTTGTATGAAGCATCTCGTGAATGTGCATGGCTCCGAAGAATGGTTCACCACATCCAGAAGTCATGTGACTTGAACATTGAGCAAACTCCCACGATAATCTATAAAGATAATGCAGCTTGTGTTGCCCAAGCACAGATGGGTTATGTGAAGAGCAATCTCATGCAGCTCGTCAAAAATGCAATCAGCGAATCGGGTTGTATGCAAGTCTCCAGTCATGGGTTCCAAATACCTGATTATAGATGCACTCTCATAACCAACGTATATCCCAGACTTTCGGAGAGGGCCCATTGCAGTCCGCTGAGGAGATGGTATAGGAACATATACCATACACCCAAATTTCCTAAGATGGGAGATTTTCGGGATGATCCCGTGCACAAGTTGCATAGGAGAATGGATGTTGTAGGCCGAAGGTCTGAAATTGATGAGAGCTGATGCGTGCAGGACTGCGTGTCCCCAACAAGTGTTGGGCAAGTTACAACTCTGCAAAAGTGGTGCCGCAATGAATTTAATCCTCTTTATTAGTGCTTGACTTGTCCATTTTGCGTATGGACATGCGGTGCAGAGTGCTCAAGCTGCTATCCTCCCATTGCGGTGCAATAATCATCAAATGCCTTTGAAGTAAATTCTCGACATTGTCCATTCCGATGGACTTCACGCGATGATCGGGAAAGCATTCTTAATTCTTATGATCTGCGAGATCGACTTTGCAAAAGCATGGTTTCTTGTTGACAATAAGCATACATGCGACCATTTCGAGGAAGCATCGATGAGCACCATAAAGTATCAAAACGGCCCTGACAAGGGCTGAATCGGGCCGCAAATATCCCCCTGGATGCGTTTCAAGAATGCAGAAATTTCACTTTGCACTTCATGACAGAGGGTCTGGTTATTAATTTCCCGGTGGCACATGCAGGGCACACGAAATCTTCAAGATTCGAATTTTTTTTAACATTGATGCCATGACCTTGTGAGTTGTTCACTATATTTCTCATCATTCTAAGACCAGGATGACCTAATCTACCATGCCATAAAGAAAATAACTCAGAGCTTCTAAAGACAGTCTTCAAGGAAGTATACACTTCGGGTGCATGAATATTCGTGTAGTACAACCCAGATTCATATGAGGGACATTTTTCTAATACCATTTTTTCACATACCGCGTGCTTCACAATGCACAAGTATTCTTTGCCATTTTCTTCATTGGTTTCTACGTGAAAGCCATTAGCGCGGATGTCTTTGAAACTTAAGAAGTACGCGTTGATTCGGGGTACAAAAAGGGCTTCTTCAATTACCAAAGTTGTACCCATAGGCAATATAATTGTGGCTCTTCCGGAGCCTATTATATATGAATCGCTTCCTGCGATCGTAGTAATCTTTCCAGCGTTCTTCGTGATCGACTGGAAGTATTTGGACTCTCTTAAGATGGTATTTGTTGTGCCACTATCAACAATGCATATCTCTTCCATTTGGGCGCTACACGATTTCTAGATAAAAGAAATATAATTCTAATCAGATAGAGGCAAAATAAAATCCAAACATTGCTTGCAAATTTGAAGAATACTGGAATAAAGAATAAATTGCATATTTATTCATGAGAGAAGTATGCTCTTCTAGAGCTTACAATTCATTATTCAAAAGAAAATGCTAACAACCATAATCTAAATAAAACATACATTAAACAGAATATGTAAAATATGCATTAATTTCTGCTTCTATGTCATCGACAGAAGTTTTCTCTTCATTTGCCATAAGTTTGGCTGCAGCATCGATGTCCAGGCTATTCTGTGAGGATGAGTCAAGTGGGGTATCTTCATCCATGGCATTATCATCACCAATCTTGGCGAAGTGCGCCTCTGCTGGGGCGTTTTCTTTTGCCTTCCTCTTAGCCTGATATGCGTTGATCACTTCCTTGGATTCCCGACATATCTTCGACCAGTGTCCCCAAGTGTCGCACCTAAAGCACGTTTGGTTCTGCTGTCCATATGGCTTGGCGTACGTCTTTTCCTTGTCATCCTTCTTTACTGGGGCTTTGGACTTTCCTTTAGCCTGAGACCTCTCTTTTCCACCTTGCTTACCCTTCTTTCTATAAATGGGCTTTCTCACCTTATAGCTATGCATTGACTTCTGTGCCAGTGCCCCTTCCAGGTGGCTGCGAGACATAGTTCTTGTGTAGAACATCGTCTTGCGATTTCGCAACTTGCATTACATCAATCAGTTCGCTATACTACTTGTATACGTCCTGACAATAGCTGTGTGCCCTTTGGATAGCATTTGGGTGGAAGGTAGAGAGAGTTTTCTCAATCTTCTCCTCATCAGTGATCTTCTTGCCACATAGAGAGAGATTGGTACAAATTCTGTGCAAGACAGAATTGTACTTGACCACTGTTTTGTAGTCTGCAAACCTCAGGCGGACCCAATCTTGCTGTGCTTGGGGCAAGATGGTGTACTTGAGCTTCTTGAACCGCTTCTGAAGTGCAGTCCAAAGCTCAAGTGTACTCTCCTCAGCCATATATTCATTCTTCAGAGTGGCTGAGAGGTGGTGCCTGAGGAAGTGCAAGGCTTGATCGTTCTGCTCTGCGGTAGGTTTCGCATCCTGCGAGGACCCTAGACCAATCGCGGCACGGAGCTTCTTGCCCCCAAAAACGATCTTCACGTCCGATGCCCAAGTGAGGTAGTTCTGACCGTGCGGGGCCAGTTCTTCAAACTCACGGTTCACGATGCCGGACATCTGCATGATTTCAAAATTCCGACATTAGATTACTGCGTGTAATCTAATAGAAAATGGTTGCAAAAAAAGCATAAAGTGCAGAAAATAAGTTGCCAGTATACTAAATAAAGCAATGAATCCAAAATTCATAAAGAATATTCATAAATGTAGAGCATAAAGCTAGAAAATTTAAAAACAGAGCCAGATAATTCTTTAGATTTTCTAGCAATTTTTTTTCAATTTTTTTGCTGTTATTTTCTTTTACTTTCCTTTCTTTTCTTTTCTTTCTTTTTTTTCTATTTCTTTCACAGCCGAGCGCCCACCTGGGCCTCATTTCTTTGGCCCATCACTCGCACGCGCGCGGCTAGGGTTCCCACCCCTAGCCGCCGTCGTCTACTTAAATCTTGGCGTGTCGGGCGAGGCGCGTCGGCGGCGGCGGGCGCGGCGGCGGCGGATTCAGGCCCAGCGCGGCGGCGACGACGGCAGCTAGCGCGGCGGCAACCGGTAGCGGCCGGCGTTCGTCTTGGCCGGTCTTTGCTGCGTGCGCGAGGGCCTAAGCGGCGGTAACCTTCTGTGATGGCGGCGAGAGGTTGGTCGCGGCGGCCGGCGCTACGGCGCGACCTCGGGCTCACGCGCCCGGCCAGCGCGCGAGCTCACGTCTTGCGGCAAAGCCCGGCCCGCAGAACCGAGGCGACGGCGACGGCCAGTGGCGGTGCTCGGCCGAGACGGCGGCGGCGGCACACAGGAGCTTGGCGGCGCGGCGCGGCCGAGGGCACCGTGGCCACGGCGAGCCGACGAGGCGGCGGCGCGCTTCTTCCGTCTTGGGCGGCCGGAACGCTGGGGCCCGGCGGCTGCGAGCTCGGGCGCAGCGGCAGCGTCGTCTGTGATCGGTGTCGCCAAGGAAGCCGAGGCGGCCGAGTTCGAGCGGCGGAAGAATGGAGGGCAGGAAGGCGGAGGCCGGGCCGGCGCTCTTCGCGGCCTTGTGTGGCGTGCGAATCGAGGCGGCGGCGGCCGGGCGTGGCAGCCATGGCGGCGGCCGCTTAGGGCTCGCCGTGGCGCCAGGTGCACAAGTCGAGGCGACGGTGGCGCTCTGCGGGCGTGCAAGCCGAGGCAACGACGGATTTTTTTTTGTCGTGCATGAACAGTAAATACGCTTCTACTGTTGCTTCGAGCCATCTGTAGCTTCGTGGCACGAGACGAAAATAGTACCTGATTCGTAGGATAGATGCATGCATAGAAACAAGAGCGATTAGATTTAATCGTCGAATCCCACCTTTTCAATCTGTTCGCTGGTAGAGCTTCGTGTTGTTAACGTGTTGAGGAACCTCGCTATCGAATAGTGTGGGGTTCCCGAACAGATCTGAATTGGAGAACAGAGAGACAAGAGGACACATGTTTAGAGAGAGCGACGACATAATTCTTTATTGCTTTGTGGTTACTTGTACATTGGGGGTCCCTCTCCTCCTTATATAGTGGTCGCCTAGGGTTTCGACTAAGGGACCATCGTGGGCTTTCATTGGGCCACGTGGTTTCCCAACACAGCCTTACATGAGTGAAACGGGAAATAAAGGCGTGTAAGACTGATATGTGGGGTCCACGATATCAGACCTGTTATAATAAAATGTCAATTCTAAAATATAGTTTGTGAAATAGAAATTAAAATTTATATTTTTCTGATAGTTTGTAATATATATATATATATGTGTGTGTGTGTGGGGTTTTTGCGAAATTTAGTCTTCGCTGAACATGGAAGTGTTCAAGTAACACCGGCGCGTGCTACCTGTGACCCTTGTGATGCTATTACAACCATTTATTTGATTAAACAGGTACATGATATGACACTGGAGAATTATTCAGAATAATATGGTACAAAGAGCTTTGCACCGAGAATAGCGGCACGGCCTACCGGTATCCTTATCTACGGGCTACGGCCGGGCACGTAGCTTGAGAAAGCCTAACTGCTGTTTCGCGTTCATAAAACATTGTCACGAATTTCCGCTGGCTGTTGACCAAGATGAGACTATCGACACTGTGTACCAAGACCTTTCGTGCACTATGGCTAGGTCAACCCAACTGCTTCACAAAACTAGCTAGGTGGAGTGCATGGCTGCCATCTTGCTGCCAGAGCCGTGCATGGTCTTGTTTGAATCAATACGGTTGGCCCTTATTACGTCCGCATATTTACTAGTATCATCTTAGCCCCGATTTGTGCCGCGGAGACGACGAGATGCTGGGCTTTCATTCCGCGAGAACGACGTGCACCGGTTACTCGATCTCAACTGTTCGATAAGCATGGTGTCAGTCAGCCCACGGCGAGCACGCGTGCAGCTTCGCGTTCTGTCTGCTGTTCATCGCAGAACTCAGCGGAAGTGAACAGCGGTGAACAGCGCGCTTATAGCCTGACGCTGATCCGTGAACTGTCCAATGGTTGGTCAGTGGCCGCGACGCGATTCCTCTTCTACTCTGCAATCCGGACCGTTTGATTTCCGATCGAACGGCCCACAAATCACAGGTATCTAATGGCATGGCTATTTGTAACTTCAACGCACGACAGGATGATGAAACTTCCAAAGAGAATACTTCTGAAGTGGCCACACGGACAGACGGACTACAGAGAGTATCACGACTTCACGAGCACATTTCTTCCGTCTCTCACTTGACGAGAAGGATGACGAAGACATGACCACAAGTGCTGGCTGCTGCAATTGTCAAAGATCCTGCTGGTCGACGTGTCGTCATGACCTGATGTGTGAAGCCTAGCGAAAGCAGGGAGTTGCAGCTGCAGCAGAGACGGCAAATGTATTAATTAGGCGGTTTGGAGGCAGCAGGGAGTCGCCCAACTGTCGAAGAAAGCGAGACTTAATTAGGCGGTTTGGGCGCCGGTACTGGTACTTTTCAGCGTAATTGGCCCCCTGAAGCCGCCGTGTCTATCGCAGTATTCAGGTTGCTGAAGGGAAGAGAAGAATATCGATGGTACTGTTGACATTTCAGCTGGTGCTGGTTACTTGCTACTTGCAGTACTTCATGGGGGTTCTCGTTTATGATCTCTTCTGATGATTTCAGAGGCCTATAGATAGGCATGGAAGTACAGTTCTTCAACCTTTTGGTAGGTCTGGAAATTCAGTAGATTGAAATCTGAAATGATTTACAATGCTAGCTGCAAATTTCGGCAAGAAAATTGTACCCACATTTGGAAAGCCTGTACTGAAAGCTCTGTACAGACTTCTTTACCATGCTCAGTAGTGAGCAAATCCTAACCATATACTGTAAAAGTTGACATATTCTTAACAAAAACTCTCTTATATTACAAATGGAACAGGTTCTGGGGAGAATCTGTTCGAATTCAATGTCTGAACCCAAATTTCTCTATCAAATCTCACATTGTGAACACAAGCCGAACCTGGAGCAAAACTTAAGGATAAACTGTAGGATGAGCAGAATCTGATCAACACCTGTCTGATTCAGGATTCCTGACGGGGGGCTTTCTCAGTACAGAGCAAGTTCAGAACTACTTCATAGAGTAGTTCACTGCAACAAGTGAGTGCACCAGGAAGGAAAGAGAGATGCAACCAGATCACTTTAATTCTCTTCTAGATCACCATTAGACTTTCGAGGCTTTCTGCCCCGACGTTCCATTCACTACCGGATAACCACTTCCTCCTTTTGTCAGCACCGTTGCACCTTCAAGTGCTCGTCGGCGTCAAACTGTCAGTGACCACTGCTTGGCTTCTCCGTACGTCCACCACGCTGGAGAGGTGAAGTAACTACAGAATTCAAGTTCCATTTAGAATACAGGAATTTTTCTCTACATTCCTGCATAAACTGAAATAAAAAAAATTTACGTTCCCGATAAGCCATATTGAATTGCATAGAAATAAAATAAGCCCTAATTTAGGGTTCTCTCTTTGTTCAGTAAATATAGGTTCTGTTTGAGGGAGTTTTAAGCCAGTTTTAGTTTCTAAAAAGCCAGTAAACCTTTCAAACAGCTCAACTTTTAAGCGATTTTTGGCATAAGTTAGAAGCTATATATAGCTAGAAAAAACCAAAAGTTGAAAGCTAAAATGAATATACTTTTATAGCTTATTACTAAGAAAAATTATTTATTTATTAAAGGTTTTTTATACAAAAGCTACGGTTGCTTTTTAGACTAAAAGAAAACAAACATTTTTTCTGGATGTTTTTCAGAAAAACTGTGGCTACCAAATAAGCCCATATACACACAATATTCAATCCGATGGCTCTAGTCCCAAAACATGCATCAGTTCTATTTCCCACGTTTCTCCTCCGTGCCACGGACCACGTTTCTCCCCTGCTCCATCCCATCCGTCCGTTCCGCAGGGAGGCAGGGGCAGAACGGTCATTCGGCACGGAACCCCCGGGAACGGGAAACCTGGCCTTTTAAAAATCGCGGTGGCCAACGCGCGGTGCCAGCGGAGGAAGAGAGGTCGCCCGGCCCCCCAACCCAGCGCTGCGTGACCAAAGCCGCCAAAAACACAGACCACCACCCCGCCCCACCCCGTCTCCTCGACGCCAATGACCGCCTCTTGAGAAGCAGCAGCAGC
Organism: Otatea glauca; assembly: GCA_036346275.1. Classification (NCBI taxonomy): domain Eukaryota; kingdom Viridiplantae; phylum Streptophyta; class Magnoliopsida; order Poales; family Poaceae; genus Otatea; species Otatea glauca. The sequence continues at coordinate 52,484,714 of CM070721.1, forward strand.
AGCAGGAGCCACCGCCGCCGCCGCCGCCGCCGCCTCCCCGGAAGGTTCGTTGGTTGCTTCCCTCCCGCTTCGGCCGCATTCCGTATTATGTATGTTTCTCCTGGGCCAGTTCTTGGTTGGATTGTTGGGGAGCGGGAGCATGTGGCGACTCTGCCCCCGTTCGGGTGTGCTATTTCTGGGTGCTTCGCTGCTTGGCAGGCTAGAGGACGGGCCTTGACAGCTGGAGAATCACGGGAATTTAGGGTCTTTGTTCCTGGCTGGATCTCCAGTTTAGGAGAGCTCGCGCCCTTTTTTCACCGCGAGGTTTGGGTTCCTAGCGTTTCTTTTTCTTGGCTTAATAATGGCCTCCCTCTCTTTCCTCTAGCCCCGGCCGGTAGGTTTTTGTTTCTTTCTCCCGTTTGCCGTATTTGAGCGGTTTGCTGTCACCGTCGTTTTCTCCTCGTTTCTTCCTCGTAAGCTTCGGGTGTTCTGTTCCCATGGTGTCTCTGTAGTCTGTGCTGTGCAGCAAATCTTGCTTTGTTTGGTTGGTTAGATTTGGATAAAAGATGCTTCTTTTCTTTTGATTTTTTGGTTTCTATTGATGCTAATGTTGTTCCCGTGCAAATTCAGGTTGCGATCCCCCATTCGCGCGCCATCTGATTTGGCGCGAGAGTTTTAGTCCGTACTTCCCATGGCCGCCTCCATCGCTGCCTCGGCCTTCTTCCCGGGGTCGCCGGCGCCGGCGCCGGCCGGGCCCAAGAGCGCCCTCGGGGAGCTCCCGGACAGCCTGGACGTCCGCGGCATCGCCGCGAAGCCGGCTTTCTCGACGGCTGCTGTGAGGACAGGCAAGGCACGGACCCACGCCGCCGTCCCCAAGGTGAACGGTGGCAAGTCTGCGTTGGCGGATGGGGAGCACGAGACTGTGCCCTCCGCGGTGCCAAGAACGTTCTACAATCAGCTCCCGGACTGGAGCATGCTCCTTGCGGCCATCACGACCATCTTCTTGGCCGCCGAGAAGCAGTGGACGCTGCATGACTGGAAGCCCAAGCGGCCCGACATGCTCACCGACACGTTTGGTAGAATCACACATGGCGGGCTCATGTTCAGGCAGAACTTCTCCATTAGGTCCTATGAGATTGGAGCCGATAGGACGGTGTCCATAGAGACGCTGATGAACCATTTGCAGGTGAAACATCGTGATTTCAAGGCATCAGATTGGTCTGGTTGGGTATTGGACATTGAAACATTCTGGTTTTTATGCAGGAAACTGCACTTAATCATGTGAAGAGCGCCGGGTTACTAGGAGATGGTTTTGGTTCAACACCAGAGATGAGTAAACGGAACTTGTTCTGGGTTGTCAGTCAAATGCAGGTCATCGTCCAGCGTTATCCATGCTGGTATAATTCACAGATGCTATGTTCTTTGTGTTTTTTTATCGTATATAATTTGAGCTTGAAATAAGTTGTAGCTTTTGGCATTATCTTATTATTCTTGACACATGCTAACAGTTTGAAGGTACAGATGTATGGTTAATTACAGCTTGTTTCCTTTGTTATTTACAGTGGCAGTACTTTACTGTAGTTACAGTAACGACTAACGAGCATAACACTTTACAGTAATCATGGAACAATAGGTTTGGTTAGATGGAGTTTTCGGGTTGTTTGACAATGAATATGAAAGAGATACCCCATAGTTGTCTGGTTTATGTCAATTTTCATTGGAGGAGCAATTATGATCTGTAACTGTGTGCAGTTGCAGACTCAGTAATTGAAACAGATGCCTTCTGTGAATCTCCTAATATATCATCTCTTACATTTACTTACAGATGTTAGAAAAGTTTACTTTTGTTTGCTGAAATTGGCGTGTTGCCAAGGAGGTTATGCTTTTATGTGTTTTGAATTAGTTTCTTATTCTTTCTGCAGGGGTGATACTGTTGAAGTAGATACATGGGTACGTGCTCATGGTAAAAATGGAATGCGTCGAGATTGGCATATACGCGATTCTATGACAGGCCATACAGTATTGAAGGCTACAAGGTTCAAAGTTTAATCACTCATAGATACCATTAATCACATAACCTATCGGCATTTGCTATTTAACTGCTCGCCCTGTCATGTTACCATTTACCTGTGTAGGCTAGGTAGATTTTCTCCCTGCTCAACATGTTCACAGTTGCCTTGCAGCCACACGCAACTGGCTGTGTATTCTAATTTTCGGCTAAATGTGCAGTAAATGGGTTATGATGCACAAGCTTACTAGAAAGCTTGCGAGAATTCCAGATGAAGTGCGGACCGAAATAGAGCCTTACTTTTTTGAGCACGCTGCTATTGTAGATGAAGACAACCCAAAACTTCCAAAACTGCCAGAGCATGAAAGTGCTACTGCAGCCAAATATGTCCGGACAGGCCTGACTGTAAGTTTTGCACATGCATACAAGATTATAAGTCTATTCTACATGGCTGTTCTATTAATGTTTACCATCTTTTGCTTTCTGTCATATATATTGCAGCCTCGGTGGGCTGACCTTGATATCAACCAGCATGTCAATAATGTTAAATACATTGGGTGGATTCTTGAGGTAAAGTTTTCTTCCCCGCTGCGCGTCTTTATTGCACTTATTAAGATTTCTTGTTTAGATGACTGGATCGTTAAAATAAACTCATTTGCCTCCCTTGTATAGATGTCTTAGTTTATTCGTAGTTATCTACTATTACTTTTTCTGCTTCGGAGCTGAGTATGTTACTTTTAGCGCAACCTTTGCTGATCTACTCTCTTATCTTTGTATACACTCCTTGGAGGTTGCCTAATGTTTTTTGTTGTTAGGCATTCTTTTGTTGTACATGTAGTACTGTTGATGTGCAATACAACTCAAAGAGATCCATTTGTTAAATTGTATTTCGGATGTGTTCTGTTGGTAGAATATTGGGAGCCAATAGTTCCCAGAAGTTAATGTGCACTACAATTGTAGGTGCTAGGGGGGCTCAAAATCATGCGTCTAACTATGATTAGACGTTACTGTAGGAAAGTATAAGATCACACCTGGTCAAGATCCCAAATGAATGTGCCTATGTCTTTCAAAGTAAATGATATTCCTTAGCTCCGATGAGCAAATGATATTCGTCAGCTCCGATGTCTTTCAAAGTAAATATTATTTACAACATAGCTGTGTAGCACAGGTTGGACAAGAAATGTATTCCCTGATAGATTTAACTATGTTTGGTTGGTCACCTAGGTACCTAACCACGTTGCTCACTTGTGTTGCTTTCGCACAAGAGCTTGATTGGAATTCTTATATGCAACTTGTCCACAAGCCATTCATTCACTTTTTAGGAATAAAAAATTATGAACAAAAATAATGGTTATTTGCCTGGTTGATATTGTGCCATGCGTTGTGGGCTAGTCATTTATGCATTTATTGGCGGGCTACAAATTCAGAAGCAAAGGATAATTATTTGTTCAGGTGATCTGCAACCCCACCTGAAACAACCAAAAAGATGAGGAAAATTAAAACTTTAGTCAGTACCTATTATACAAAAATAGTTACCAACATGCGCTTAACACTACTTTATCTCCCCCCTTAGAGTGCACCAATCTCCATTCTGGAGAATCATGAATTGGCGAGCATGGTCCTAGATTACAAGAGGGAGTGTGGCCGACATAGTGTGCTGCAGTCACGCACTACCGTCTACACTGATTGCACCAATGAGTCCGGAGAAACAACTTTGCACTGTGAGCATTTGCTGAGCCTGGAATCAGGACCTAAAATTGTCAAGGCCCGGACCATGTGGAGGCCGAAGGGAACCAAGTCCCAAGAAACAATAGCTCCATCTTCATTGTATAGTGCATAAGATGTTTCAAATGGTGATTTTTGGCAGCAAGAAATTGTTAAAGCTGAGAACAACTACTTGTGTTCTCTATTGGAAAGCACACAGGGCATAGATGGATGGTACGTCATAATCCCATAAGGTCATAACAATGGGAGACCTAGGTTATTTACATAGAAAGTATGTGTGAAGGTGGAGATAAAAGGGGACAAGAAGACGAAGAAGGCCTCTTGTGCATGCTTTGTTGTTTCGATTTTTTTTTTCTTTTCTTTCCTTTGAGAAAATCTTCTGTTACACGGATGGGTGTTGTAAGTATTACAATTGTAGCTACTGCTGTATGATGGGAAGTGAATGCTTCTCACACATGTTCTGTCTGGGGCTATGTCTATATATTGTGAGCCCTTGAAAACAGCTTGCCTGGGCACACTGTTCACAATTTTACGCTCATATATTGTATCGATTGATATTTATTTTGAGACTTTCTAGTTTCTTCTCCTGGCTGCTAAGCGTGTCGAAAGTTGAAACTTCAGATCTGTGTCTTACGCTGGCCAATCTTGAAATGGTGCAGCAAAATGATACGAGTTGCTTGTGAGTTTCGACTTGCTTAGTTGAAGCAGACAGCTTGACGTGATCAATGACAGGTTCGCAGGTCCAGTTTATTTTATTGGGTTGACTGATCAGAAAGTAAAGAATTTTTGCGGAATATCACGGGTACCTTATTGGATCTTGTACTATTTATTTATAGCGAAGATTACAACTATATTATAATTAATAAATTTTACAAAACTATAGGTTTTTTACAAATTATCAGAAAATTACATATTTTAGTTTTTATTTTACAAAACTACAGATTTTAGGAGAACATATATCACAAAGCTACATATTTTAGAATTGATCGTTTCTTGTAACAGGTCTGACAATATAGGCCCACATGGAAGCCTCACACGCGTGAGGGCCCACACTGTCATACTCGTTACAAGAAACGATCAATTCTAAAACCTATAGTTTTATGACAAGTTCTCCTAAAATATGTAGTTTTGTGAAATAGGAGCTAAAGCTTGTAGTTTTTGGATAATTTCTACAAAAAAACCCTGTAGTTTTGTGAAATGTACGGTATTATAATCTAACTCTATCTCTAACATCCAATTTAATCTCTAATTTGAACCAATTCGATCTGAACTTTATTCGGACATTGCCCCTCAAGATGGGCTAAAATATTAACCATGCCTATCTTGTTACATATTATAGCACCCTCACTGGAACCTAATTCTTTAGTGAAGCAATCAGCCAACTGTTCATTAGACTTGATGTACTCCAGCTTCAGTATTCTATCATCCAGCTTCTCTTTGATAAAAAAACATATCAATTTCAACAAGCTTGATACGATCATGTTGTACCGAATTGTTAGCAATGTTGGTCGCAGATTTATTGTCACAATACAATACTAAGGGACCACTCATCAACACTCGAAGTTCAAAAAATAGACTATTTATCCTAATTATCTCACTCAAGCTTAATGCGTTGCTCTATATATACTCTATCTTTGCAGTAGATTGGGTCACAACTTTCTGCTTCTTACTCCACAAAGATGCAGTATCTAGATGTAGACCTCCTATCATCTGTAATGCTCACCCAACTAGCATCACAATATCCTTCCACATTCAAGTGTTGATTCTTCCTAAACTAAAGCCCTTTCTCATGGCTCCTCTTCAAATATCTAGGATCCAAAGACACTTCTATGTGTCCTGTTCTAGGGTCATGCATATATCGACTTACCACACACTTCATATGAAATATTAGGTCTTGTATGGCACAAATAGATGAGATGTACATCCAGTCTTTGATAAGCCTCCTTGTCAACTATATTACCAAACTCAGCACAGAGTTTGTGATTCTGTCAATGGGCGAAGCAACAGGGCAACACCCAAGCATACCTAGCTCTATTAACAGATCAAGGACATACTTCCTTTGATAGAGAACTATCCCTTTTGGAGACCGAGCGATCTCAATTCCAAGGAAGTATCGAAGAAGTCCAGGATCCTTCACCTCAAATACTTCTTCTAGTCTCTCCTTCAGCCACTTGATTTCTTCACTATCGTCTCTAGTTATCATAATATCATTAACATAGGCTGCTAGTATGGTGATATGTGATCCTCTATACTAGTAGAACACCATATGATCCCCATTGCACTGGATATAGCCCATGCCACAAATTACACATCTGAATCTGTCAAACCATGCTCGTGGAGACTACTTCATGCCATATAAAGATATTTTAAGCTTACACACCTTTCTGATGGTCTGTTTATTCTCAAAGCCAGTAGGTATCTCCATATACCTCCTCTTGTAAATCTCCATGAAGAAATGCATTCTTGACATCCAACTGATGAAGAGGCCACACCTAAAATTAACAGCAGAAGAAATCAATGTCGTTATTATACTCATCTTTTTTACTGGTGCAAAAGTCTAATCATAGTCTATCCCATACGCCTGACTATAACCTTTTGCAACCAATCTCTCCTTGTATATATCCACCTTTCCTTCAGGAGTTTGTTTCACTGTAAAGATTCATTTGCATCTCGCTGTTTTCTTTCCTGCTGGAAGTAGAACAAGATCCCACGTCTTATTCTTTTGAAGTCACTCCTCTTTCATAGCATAATTTTATTTAAGTTCTTGCTTAGCAACCTACCAATCCTTTGGAACATGCATTGTTTGGAGAGATGTAATGAATACTTTGTATGCATGAGAGATATAGGAATATAAGACGAAATTTGCAATGTCATGCTCAAAGCCATGCCATGGCAGAGACTTTCCAGCATTAGCCCTAATTGCCCTCGTTGTGCAAGATATAACTCTAAATGAGAGGAATCAGAAGGAACAATACCACTTACCCCAAGGGGAGGCAAGGAACTTGATGGTGAGAGACTTGAGGAGACATTTAGACTAGGATTGAATTAACTGGGCTGACTGGTTGTTCAGGTTATGATTCTTCTGATAAAACTTTCTCAAGTGCTGATGACAGTTGATGTTTCTTCCCCTATCTCCCTAATTCCTCTACTATCTCTGTTAGAACTTGCTCATCTATCGGCGCAAGTGCCAACGACGATGGTTGTTTCTCTCCTATCTCCATAAGCGTCTTTTGTAATACACCTTCAGTTCTTCTGGGGTTGTCACATCTCTTGCATATTTTTTATTCGGTCTCAAAGATGGATACAAAATTGTCCCCACAATAACTTCTTCCCCTCGGTTATCACTCCCACTCTCCTTATACTCCCCTCTCGAATATCACCCTCAGTGATAGGAGAGAATTTCTCTAAGAATTAATCGAGATCACCATTACTCATGTAGTATGACTCGAACTCCTAAAAAGTTACATTCATACTCACAAATATTTTTCTTTCTATTGGGTTCTAGCACTCATATCCTTTCTAACTAGATGGATATCCTATGAAGACACACTGCACAGCCTGAGGATCCAGTTTACCAACTGGTTGCTGGTGATCCCGTACAAAGCACACACAACCAAACACCTTAGAGGAACCTTGAACTCTTGTTGACCTAAAAGAAATTCAGCGGGAGACTTCATCCCAAGTATTCGAGATGACATGCGATTAATAAGATATACAATTGTCATCAACGCCTCGCTTCAGAATATCTTCAGCACATCCATCTGACACATAAGTGAACGTGCTACCTCCAACAAATGCCGATTCTTCCTCTCATCCACCCTATTCTAACGCAGGGTTTCTGGACAAGTGGTTTGATGAAGTATCTCATTCTTTGAGAGATATACTGTAAACTCTTTGTTAACATACTTAGTTCTATAATCTGTTTGAAGAATTCGAACCTTCGGATCAAATTGAGTTGCCACGTACCGATGGAAGTCCTAGAAACATCAAAGGACTTCACTCTTGTGCTTCATCATATAGGTTCAAATCATACGAGTATAGCAATCAATGAATGTGACAAACTATTTAAAACCACTCACAGAGGTAATTGAGCATGGACCCCAAACATCTTAATGTGTTAATGAAAAAGATTCACAACTCCGAAGACAAATACTACTATAAGTAGACTGTGTATGCTTTTCAAACTCACAAGCACCACACATAAGTTTACTCTTATCTACTTTATTAAACAACTTAGGGTATATCTGACTCAAACTCTCAACCAAAGAATGGTCAAAATGATAATGATTCAGTAAAACCTCCTCCTCAACTCCTCTTGCAGCCACGACCAATGCTATATCCAGCGGATCAACATACCATAGTCCGTTATGCTTGATTCTGGTCGTAATTCTCTTCCTAGTTCTCTTCTCCTAGAACAGACAATAATCCTCATCAAATAAGATTGTGCATTTGAATTGATCGATGATGGAACTAATTGAAAGAAGATTAACCGGAAAGGATGGGACATACAACCCCACAAAAAAGGATGGGACATGCAAGACAAAGGATAAAATAATGGATGGTATGTACTCTACATATCATATTCCTTGAATGAGCTGAAAGGTCCTATCAACTATATAAACCGTTTGAGAGTATGTATATAGAATGTTGGATGCAAATACCCTAAGAGAACCTATGACATACTTAGATGCCCCTGAATCTATGATTCAATCATTATGAGGATAGCGTACCATTGTTCCCACTGCATAGCCTGCTCTCTTGTCTGAGTAACATACATACTTTCTTTTGCTATAGCCATATTGGCTCTGGGGCCATCTCTGCCCTTGCCTCGACCTTCACAATCTCCACTTCAACCTCCATGACCTCGATCTCCTCCTTGGCCTCCACGATCACCACGACCACTACGATCTCCACCTCGGCCTTCACCATACTGTGAAAGAGGACATGCACGACTCAAGTATCCTCTTACCCTATAGTTATAGTACTCCCTATCATCAGGTATACCATAGTCATTTCTAACTGGGTTGTTGTCCCCCATCACTCGTAGTCAAACTTTCTCCTGCCTCCTCCATAGGAGGTTAGTTCGCCAAGTGAAACATGACAGCTCTACTCTCAAATTCTGAGTTCAACCCCTTCATGAAGTGTGTGAACTGCTTGCATTGCAGCCACAATCTGCCAACCTCAACATTACCAGCACATATTAATTGCAGTGAATCATAGTGATCCAAGTCTGCCCGTATCTGCTGCAACTCACTAGCATACTCTTGGATGGTCTTCTCTTCCTGTTTCAAGACCTCCATCTTGCTTTGAGCTTCCACCATCATCATTGCATTGCCTACCCCAGAGTACATGTTGCTCAACGTTTTCCACATCCCCACTTCATTCTGCATCGTCTCCACCATCTGAGAGATCGATGGAGACATCAAAGTCAGTAACCAAGTCACCACCACAGAGTTGGTGGTGTTCCACATCCTCCAATCCATGTCTATCTTGTCTATAGGCTCAACATAAGTCTCATGCTGGTAGTGTTCCACTCTTCATCCTCATAATTAATTGAGCCATTCGAGATCAACTCAGGTAATTCTTATTCCCTTCTAACTTCACATAATTTAACATTAGCTCCAGTTTCAATTCAAACAATCCTATACCAGCCCTTGGACCAATCATACCTATCACCAAGAGGTCCTATAATATAATTATCATATCACCTTGTGTAACCAATAAGGAAGTCGAATCAACAATTGCCCTCTTCTTCTCTTCGATTGCCTTAATTGCAGCATTCTCCTCCTGCTTCCTTGCAGCCACAATCACCTCTGGAATCATCTCGTCCGAACAACTAGAGCAATCACGATCACAAACCTATGCCACGCGTATCTACACGATCACGACAATCCTTCAAGTATCAATGCCAACACATAACATTGACGTGGCACCTCTGATACACATAAAATAAAATTAAAAAATAGCAAACCAGTACCTACCTTTTTTCCTTTTCTTCCCTCTTTCTTTTTCTTCCTTTTCTTTTCTTCCCTCTTTCTTCTTTCCTTCCTACTTTTCTCTCTACCTCCTTCGATGAAGTTGTTGATGATGGCCCAAGCTGATCCGACGACCCGAGATCGAGCAGTGGCGCCTTTCCTCGAGCGGCACCTATGAGTGGATCCACACGGTGCGGTGGAGCCCTTCCTCAAGCGGCGCCTTCAATTGCCGGCGATCTGAAGAGTGGTGCCTCCGAGTTGATCCGCACGACGTGTTGCCACCCGTAGCGGATCTGCGCAGCGACAGCCCGAGCGGATCCGGGCAGCGGTGGTCCTAGCGACGGCCTAAGCAAACCCCAAGCAGAGGGCGGTGAAGATGGATCTGGGTGGCGGTGGTCCTAGCGACCGCTCAAGTGGACCCCGAGTGGCGGGCAGTGAAGATGGCGGACGACAGCGGATTGAGGACAGTGGCTCAGAGGTTGGGGCTCCGATACCATAAAGTATTTTGCATAATATTGTGTGTATCCTATTGGATCCCACACCATCCTTTATTTATAGTGAAGATTACAACAATATTAGAATATAACTCTATTTCTAACTTTCAATTTTATCTTTAATTTGAACCGGATTCGATCCAGTCTCTATCCCAACAAAAAGAATAACAAATTGTATTTTATATCTTGCTTTCCTCGTGAAATCTTCTATCGTCTGCATGTTTCTGGCAATAATCCATGATCCATCGCTTTTGAAACCACAGTTATCTGAAAATCATCTTACTGTTATCTTTGTAATGCTGTAAGCTATGAGTAATACTCCATGGATGGATCTGCAAAGAGTGGACAAGCGATGAGTTTCCATGCTTACCAACTTTTTTCCCATAAGGATTCCTATGGAAATTTTAACAGAAAATATTCTGAAAAATTCGTGTAAAATTCCTGCACACCGAACAGACCTATTTAATCTGCACAAGTGGAATTTTGAACCGTGGAGGTGACGTGGAGATTGAATCAAATGTGAAGGTTTTTTCTGGATGCTGAACTTGCCAAGTGTAGTTATCGGTGATTCGAATTGGGTTACTTAATTTAATGAGGGCAAATTGTGTTATGCAAATAACTAAGCGAGGATTGGTTGGGAGGAGTGTTGGATATTGGTCAATGTTATTTGTTTGGTTGATTGATCTCGCACCTTGAAATAATCTATCTGTCTGACTGTCACTAAGTAACATGTCTTTGCATGGTAAACAAGGAAATATGCACGTTATAAGTACACTAGTATAGTGCCTGTGCTAACGCTACGACGGTAGTACCCTACTTATCAATTAAATGAGAAGATAAGTATGAATACAACACTTAATAATAAAAGAGAAATTTAGAATTTTAAATGAATTTAGAAAGAAAAACGAAACTAAATGGAGGTCGAATGGGCTAAAACGGGCTCCCAAAAGATTTTAAATCAAGAAAGCAGAAAGAAAAAGAATTTTCGATTTTAGATTATTTTTTTGCTTCCACAGAGAGCACAGTGCGTGCTCTCGGGCTTGGCAATAAAGGGGAGGGAAGGCCGGGGTGGCCGGCCGATCGCAGATGGGTCGGCACTGGTGCGGCGAGATCGTCGGCACCGGCGCCTGCGGGGGAGGAGTCACGGTTGCGGTGAATTTCGCCGGGAAAGATGACGGTGATGGCTTGGGTTACCTCCAAAATCCGGCGATCTTTTGCAAGAGAGAGCACTTGGGGATTTACGCAATGCGATGGGGTGGAGAAGTGCTCATGGCTTTTATAGCCCGAAACAAGCATATTTATGGAAACCATAATTTGGGATCAAATCAGATTGGGAGGAAATTTTGGCAATAGAGTACGAAATTTGGGAATTAACACCATAGATGGAAAGAGGAGATTTGGTGCGGGATTGATGGAGCTTTGGAGCTTCTTTCTTGCTTTAATGGAGGGAGGAAGAGAAGAAGCTTCTGCAGTGCAGGCTGCTGACTAGAAGAAGCTACATGTGAGTTGCCTTCATTTTTTTAAATATAGAAGGATTTTTGAAAAGATAGCACATTAGGTTAAAAAATTCTAGAAAAATTCTCAAAAAAACTTTCGATTATTTTGTACTTAATAAAATTATTTTCAAAAAATTAAATTATAAATTTGTTGAGAGACACATCGCCATGAGGTCGTGACCAAGAACCTCGCCGCGTCGGCAAAGCCACCGATGGCGACCGTGGAGCCATTGCAGACTTGTGTTCTCCCGGTCGAGCTACCCTATCTCCCGGTTTCCTTTTTCCAGCACGTAATGTATGGTCCTTTCCTTTTTCAGGACGTTTGTTTCCTTTTCCTTGATTCCAAGACGTTTGTTTCCTTTTCCTTGTTGATGCTGGAGGTGAGGGAAGGTCTGTTGTGGGTCACAGGGATGATTTCGGAAAAATATGGAAAAATAAACTGCGCTCGCCGACCGTTGGATCCATAAGGAAAAAAGATAAAATTAAGCATGCTTTCGCCAAATTATTTGGTTCCATGAGAAAAAATTGAAAAAAATTAAGCAACACTCACAGACAGTTGGTTCCTTAGGTAAAAAATAAAAACAAAAATTCAACGCTCTCCGTGCGCTGAAATTAGGCTCTATGGGGTTAGATACGTAAAAAAGTCTCGAGAAGGGTCATATTTGGAAAAAAATACGATCACAATGCCAGGACAATAAAAAATTCAAGTCTTGTTTCTTTGTATGTGATCCTCCCTGTTTATTTCCTTGTTTGATTCACCCTCCTTCCAAATATGTAGTACGCACAATTTTGGCCAGTAAAAAATTCAAGTCTAGTTTCCTTGCATACGGATCCTCCTTATTTATTTCCTTGTTTGATTCTCTCTCCTTCCAAATATGTAGGTGGGGGAGTCTGTTGTGGGCCACAGGGATGATTAGACACACTAAATAATGGCCATCGGATGTGGGTGAGTAAAACTGAGGAAAGATCTGAGACGTTCATTTTGATGAATGCAAGTTTCTGGGGACGTTTTGCTGGGTGCACGAACATTGGACCATCTCTAATGAGGTGAATTATTTAGGGTGGACGTAGGAAAAATTGCTTAGGTGCATTATAAAGGGTTATAGATTACCACAATCTCTTATTTTTTCCCTCGAGAGGACAGTACATTATAAATATTTCTTAGAAAGGTCCTCACAAGATTAATATACCTGAGTCTCCAATTTTTATATCGGATGAGTGTATTGCACTTCTTTATTTTCCGCCAAACTTTGGATCCTATGACTGCGATATGCTTACCGAAAGTGATTTATTAATGAAAAAAAGTACATATAACACCCTATTAAGGATAGATGCATGGCAAAATATTGGATAGAAAGATTTAATGCGAAAAAATCCTTGTGGGGAAAAATCACGGAAACAATCCACTATAATGTTCCAATGATTACAAGTACAGATGTTGGTTTATATAGCCAAAAGAGTCCTAGTTGTGGGAGACTTGGACTAATAACCTATTTAGATAAAAAAACCAAAAGATACGGTAAGTTGAAATATTGAGTACATGTTTGGAGGGCTTAAAGCCAGCTTCAGCTTTTGAAAAGCCAACAAGCTCCCCCAAACAGCTCAACTTTTAAGCGGCTTTTGACATTAGCCAAAAGCCATATATAACTAAAAAAAGTCAAAAGCTGAAAAGTTGGGTTAGACCTGTTTTTGCAGTCTATTGCTGAGGAAAATTAGCTATTTATTAAACGATCTCTTATAAAAAGCTACAGTCGCTTTTCAGCTCAGAAAGACAAAAAGCAGCTTTTTCAGAAAAACTACAGCTGCCCTAAACAGGCCCTTATCTCCAACAAACCTCCTCTTAACTTAAAATCTATAACAAAGTTATTTCTGAAAAACCCTAATGGGTAATAAAGCACTATGAATACAAGTGCGTTAAAAGTCCAAAAGACTACTGAACAAGGAAGACTGGAACACTTAACCCAAACACTTATAGTGCAAAAAAACCACAAAGGGTATAAAAGACTAGCACGATCTTATCCAAATACTTCTTGCGAAGCAAAATTGAGAAAACCACCAGTAGATCGAGAGAAAGACTGGAACAATCAATCCAAATACATAGCTATAACAAAACAGATGAAGAAATCTGGGTCTTCAAGGATTCATAACTCCAGTAAAGTCTGAGTCTGTACAACTGATCTCCTGAATTAAACACTCAACCATCAAAAGGGATAAGTCAAGACATCACATGTGGTGTTGGATAGATAGCGAAGAACACATAATATGGACTTTTGACATGCTCCATATGGAACATAAAATTCAGCAAACTGCTTACTGAAAATTCATAACATAGTTGAAACTGCTCAAAAAATGTTAATATGAAGAAAAACTTCTCGTACCATCAATGGAGTATAAATTGCAGTAGACCCCTCATATCGAGCAAAGACAGCAAAACAACGTTGTAGTATCCACGCAGAAATAAACTCTTTCTTGTACTTTAAACCTTCATCTCAAACTAACATTGGAGCAAAACCTTCACTAGAAAAACTTTGAAGAGTATAATGTTATTGTCAGGGTGTCATCGAATTCCAAATAAACGTTGCCAAAACCTCCATAATGGTCAACGTATCCAAACGGTGAATAAAACATCAAAATAATGGTGATGAAACACTAGTCTCCTCGACTAACATAATTTTTTTTAAAAGCCGACGATGAAACGTCGAATAAATTGCCAAGAATCCGCCAATGATAAACAGAAGATGAAATGTCGAAGAAAATGCCTATGCTCTGATACCACTTGTTAGGGATAGATGCACGGTAAAATATCGGAGAGAAAGATTTAACGTGAAAAAACTCTTGCGGGAAAAAACACGAAAAACAATCCACTGTAATGTTCCAATGATTACAAGTACACTAGTATAGTGCACTGTCTTCCGGTTTCCTTTTCCCAGCACGTAATATATAGTCTTTTCCTTTTCTAGAACATTTGTTTCCTTTTCCTTAATTCCAAGATATTTGTTTCCTTTTCCTTGAGATGATGCTGGAGGTGGGGGGAGATCTGTTGTGGGCCACAGGGATGAGTTAGACACATTAAACAATGGCCATCGGATGTGGGTGAGTAAAGCTGAGGAAAGATCTGAGAGGTTAATTTTGATGGAGGTAAGTTTCTGGGGACATTTCGCTGGATGCATGAAGGTTGATCTATCTCTAGTGGGGTGCATTATTTGGGGTGGACGTAGAAAAGAATGCTTATGTGCATTATAAAGGGGTATAGATGGGTTGGCCTATATAGTTAAAAGAGTCATAGTTATAAAAAATTTAGACTAATAACCTATTTGATAAAACCAAAAGATATGATAAATTGAGATATTGAGTTATCTTCAACACAGTCTGAACTTTTGAGTAAAGTTCAGATAACCAGTTTCAAAATTTAATGTTTTAGATAGACTTTTGAGCAAAGTTCAAAGTAATATATGGACTTTTTCCTTATCAATTTTTGTCCAACTCAGCCGGGTATCCAACTCTAGTCTAGACACACATTATCGCTAAAATAACTTGATCTAAGAATAAATACGAAAGAAACTAAAGGAATCTAAAATCGTCTACGGAAATCAATGGGTCCTACCCACGCAAAGGTGCCATTGACGGCCGGTGGAGCCGCAGCGGGCCGCTAGGGTTCCACGAGGAGGGTTCTTGGCGGCTGTGCGGACAGCAGTGCTCGGTCGGTGCTCCACTTCTCTGCTCATCTGCTCATGGGCAATGGGCAGAATGGGATCCTCTGTTCAGCCCAATAGGTCCGAAAGAAAGTGCCAGACTTTGCTTTGCTTTCGTATTTTGAGAGGGCGTAGAAATATTTTCGGAAGCTCATCTGCTTTCATGTTCTCATTCTCTTTCAACGCCCTTTTAATAGTGAATAGCATTTGTTTTTTGAGGGCGTAGCCTTATTGGTAAATGCATTTTTTGTAAGAAGAATATACAGTTGTTGCTAAAATTGGGGAGGATGGAAATTCATAAGCATATAATCGGAAATACAAATGAAATGAGAGACAATACATCTATTTTTATGCCTTTTGCTATGAATAATGTAAGACATATAAAAACGAAAGACACCTCCCAAAGAAACAAGGAAATCTCTCTTAGGAGACAGGCAGGCGTTTTACTCCTGCACATATGTTCTCTACTAATAATTATGCTAATACATATATAGTAAGGAATCTTTGGGGTCAAAAAAATTATGAATGCCGGTCAAATGATACTTGAGATGTACTTCTATGCATCACTACTTAAAAATTGTATAAATATTACAGCATGGACGGTGGACGGAGGTAGACAATGATTATTTACCCATTCGCTTGCTTCAAGATTTATGCAACTTGTATCTATACTCCTTTATAATGCACCTAAGCAATTTTTCCTATGTCCACCCTAAATAATGCACCTCATTAGAGATGGCCCAATGTTCGTGCACCCAGCAAAACGTCCCCAGAAACTTGCATTCATCAAAATGAACGTCTCAGATCTTTCCTCAATTTTACTCACCCACATCCGATGACCATTATTTAGTGTGTCTAATCATCCCTGTGGCCCACAACAGACCTCCCCCACCTACATATTTGGAAGGAGAGCGAATCAAACAAGGAAATAAATAAGGAGGATCCGCATGCAAGGAAACCAGACTTGAATTTTTCTTGGCCAAAATTATGCGTACTACATATTTGGAAGGAGGGTGAATCAAACAAGGAAATAAGCAGTAGGATCCGCATGCAAGGAAACAAGACTTGAATTTTTATTGTCCCGGCATTGTGATCGTATTTTTTTTCGAATATGACCCTTCTCGAGATTTTTTTACGGATCTAGCCCCATAAAGCCTAATTTCAAGTAGCACGGAGAGCGCTGAATTTTGTTTTTATTTTTATCTAAGGAACCAACGGTCTGTGAGTCTTTTAACTGTTTTCAATTTTTTCATGGAACCGGTAATGGCGAAAGCATCATTTAATTTTATCTTTTTTCCTTATGGATCCAGTGATCGTGGCGCATTTTATTTTTTCATATTTTTTCGAAATCATCCTTGTGGCCCACAACAGACCTCCCCTCACCTCCAGCATCAACAAGGAAAAGGAAACAAACGTCCTGAAAAAGGAAAGGACTATACATTACGTGCTGGGAAAAAGAAACCGGGAGATGGGACAGCGCGGTCGGGAGAACGCAAGTCTGCAATGGCTCCATGGTCGCCATCGGTGACTTTGTCGACACGACGAGGTTGCTGGTCAGCGACCTCGCGACCGCCGTGCCTCGGCAAATTTATAATTTAAATTTTTTAAAAATAATTTTATTAAGTACAAAATAATCGAAAGTTTTTTTGAGAATTTTTCTAGAATTTTTTAACCTAATGTGCTATCTTTTCAAAAATCCTTCTATATTTAAAAAAAATGAAGGCAACTCACCTATAGCTTCTTCTAGCTGCAGCCCAGACCAGAGAAGCTTCTTCTCTTCCCTCCCTCCATTAAAGTAAGAAAGAAGCTCCAAAGCTCCATCAATCCTGCACCAAATCTCCTCTTTTCATCTATGGTGTTAATTCCCTAAATTTCGTGCTCTATTGTCAAAATTTCTTCTCAATCTAATTTGATCCCAAATTATGGTTTCCATAAATATGCTTGTTTCGAGGCTATAAAAGCTGGCGAGCTCTCTTCCACCCCATCGCATTGCGTAAATCCCCAAGTGCTCTCTCTTGTAAAGATCGCCGGATTTTGGAGGTAACCCAAGCCATCATCGTCATCTTTCCCGGCGAAATTCACCACAACCGTGACTCTTCCCCCGCAGGCGCCGGTGCCGGCTATCTCGTCGCACCAGTGCCGACCCACTGCGATCGACCGGCCACCCCTGGCCTTCCCTCCCCCTTGCGCTGGCCAAGCCCAGAGAGCACGCTGTGCTCTTTGTGGAAGCTGCAAAAAAAAAAATCTAAAATCAGAAAATTCTTTTTTCTTTCTCTTTCTTGATTTAAAATCTTTTGGGAGCCCGTTTTCGCCCATTCGACCTCCATTTAGTTCCGTTTTTCTTTCTAAATTTATTTAAAATTCTAAATTTCTCTTTTATTATTAAGTGTTGTATTCATACTTATATTCTTATTTAATTGATAAGCGGGTGTACTGCCGTCGTAGCGTTAGCACAGGCACTATACTAGTTAAAATGGTGATGCATAGAAACACTACTCGTGGTACTTTTGTTCTCCTACATGAACTTGTATATATATGTGAGAGACCGATAATCATTGATAGTCAGGTTGATAGATCCCCTTTGCCCTAATTATTTTTCTCGCGGCATCTTGCCTGCATATATATGGACTCGAGCATGTGCAAAAGAATCTAAAACCGGTCATTACACTCTATTTTAGTATGGCATACAAATTACAGCGATGTACTCTATATTATAGCTATCAATACCATACTAGTACTGGCTGGTATGTACCATTTCAACCCCTAAACCGATATAAAATAGCACTATATACCGTACATGCCTCGATACCGGTTATACCGGCTCAATCGGTCATACTAGCTTTGATACTGGTCAATACCAGTCATGATCGAATTGATAATATGGTCCATTGAACTATATGTTATATTTAATAGTATTACATATAATTAAACATATAAAAATATATATTATTATATTAAACCGAAATGGTATATTGGTATGGATCCATACCGAAATATATCATTTCAAGAGCCAAACCGGTACAAATTGTGCTCTGTATGACTAGATCGGAAGGCAGATGCGTATATAATATAAATTTAACACCATGTTCCATGTCTGATGTGCATGTTAGGCAAGAGATGATTAGTATTAGTGCAGTAGATAACACAATTAGTCTAGCATACTTTCTCTGATGCAGAATCCCAAAAGCATTTCCTTAGATGCTTACAAAAATTTGCATAGATGCATGGAGGGCATCTGTTAAGTTCTAAGTAGCTAGTTGACTGAAAACATTGTTCCCTCCAAGGTTACAAAAACCGCCGAAATTCGGCGAAATCTCGCCGAAATCTCGGATTTCGGACCCCAGCGAGTTTGCATAGACCGGCCGGATGTAAAAAATCCGAAAAAAATTTGAAATTGCTACAGTATATTTCGGATTTTTTATTTTTTCGGCGAGATTTCGGCAAAAACCGCCGAGATTTCGGAATTTTAAACCGGATTTTGAAGTTTTTTGGCCGGATCTGACCGGAATTATATCAATAAGTTCTCAGGAAGTGATCTTCAATGATAATGTTTCGAAAAAGTTTATTTTTTAGACTTTTTGGCACTTCGGCAGAAACACGTTCTGAATTTTAAAAAATTGAGAATGCATTTTCATGCTATGAAAAATTTATGGGAGTATCATAAGATATGTAGGATAATACATAAAATTTATGAAAATATTTTAACATCATTTGTTATGTTTTAAAAATAAAAATCAGAAATAGGATAAAAGTCAGTTCACGCGGGACCACTTGGAAGTAGTCCGCGTGAACGACATTTCTGCGCCGGACTACTTCCAAGTGGTCCGCGTGAACGCAAGCTATTGCGCGGATGGAAAAATCCGGAAAAAAAATTGAAATTGCTACAGTAAATTTCGAAATTTTTATTTTTTCGGCGAGATTTCGGCAAAAACTGCCGAGATTTCGGAATTTTAAACAGGAATTTGAATTTTTTGGCGGATCGACCGAATTATATCAATAAGTTCTCGAAGTGATCTTCAATGATAATGTTTCGAAAAAGTTTATTTTTTAGACTTTTTGGCATTTCGGCTGAAACACTCTCTGAATTTTAAAAAATTGAGAATGCATTTTCATGCTATGAAAAATTTATGTGAGTATCATAAGATATGTAGGATAATACATAAAATTTATGAAAATATTTTAACATCATTTGTTATGTTTTAAAAATAAAAATCGAAATAGGATAAAAAGTCAGTTCACGCGGACCACTTGGAAGTAGTCCGGCGTGAACGACCTTTTGCGCCGGACTACTTCCAAGTGGTCCGGCGTGAACGAGGTTTTGCGCGGATGGAAAAATCCGGAAAAAATTGAAATTGCTAAAACTTAGGTAAAAACTTAGGTAAAAAACAGAACATTTAAAACTTTGTTCTAAATGCAACTTAGGTAAAAACTTAGGTAAAAATCTTAGGTAAAAACAGAACATTTAAAACTTTGTTCCAAATGTAAGCATTGAACTTTGTTTGTTATATTATATTTCTAAAAACAAAAGAAAAAAACATAAATGGTAGTGTCCCTTGTAAGAATTTTATAAATTCACTGGAGTGTGATCATGAATCAAAATTTTTATGGGATATTAAGAACTTCCTTATCACCATTCTGTAAATTTTAAAAAAATTAAACTTTTTTTACTGCTAAATCAAATCTATGTATTGATCATCAGACTTTTATCAGGACGTAGCACTGTCTGAATTTTCAAACATTATTTGAGAATGCTCATCATCTAAAAATTTTAAGAAAACATTAATGTTATATCAGGACCATTCACAAAAATTTCAAAAGTTTTTAACATGGTTTACATAATTTTCATGTTTTTCAATTTTACCGTAAGCATTTTAACAGGCGAAGAGACCAGTAGTACTGTTAGAATTTTTAAAAATTCATACAGTTTGATCATCATCTGAAAATTTTATGAGAGCATTATAGATACATCATAACCATGAAAAAAAAAATTCAAATGTTTTTACCATGGTTTGAACCATTTTGCATTCGGTTCAAAATTACCGGTCAGCGTTTTATCTGGACAGTTCTAATGTTTGAATTTTTAAAAATTACACACACTTCATAATAATCTGAAATTTTTATGGAAACATAATAAATGTGTAATGACTCTTCAAAAAAAATTTGAGCAGTTTATAACTTGATTTTTACCATTTTTCGTTCGGATCAAATTTGTCGGTCAGTGTTTAATCAGGACAGTACCACTCTCTGAATTTTTAAAAATTCCTCAGATGTGATAATCAGATGAAATTTTATGAGAACATCATCAATGTGTCAGGAACCTCCAAAAAAAATTTCAAAATTTTTCGTTAACGTTTGGACCACTTTTCTGCCAGTGCAAAAACCCGAAATTTCGGCAATTTCGCCCGAAATTTCGCCCAATTTCGCCGAATTTCGCTATTTCTCGGTTTCAAACAAGCCGGATTCAAATTTTAAATTTGAAATTCTGGACGAGATTTCTCCGAAATTACCGAATTTCGCCGAAATCTCGGTATCCGGCCCACGACGGTATTTTATCCGAAAACGAAATCCGAAACCCTGGTTCCCTCTCATTGGTTTCTGATGATAAAGAAAACAAGAATATATCATGATCCTAGAGAAAAGATAAGGGAAGTACTCCATAATGGTTCGACAGATTAACAATTTGAAGATCTCTGCTTGGTGATGAGGTCGTTAGCTTGCAGCATATATATTCCCCTCTTTGTTTGATTGCTTGCATTGTGCATATACATACTGATTATGCCCATCGCATCATTGCTGATGATACTCTGAAATATTATTCTTGCTCGATCGCTGCCACAAGAAGCTCAGACCTCACATGATATACCGATCGACAGGATACGGTTATAACGGCAGCCGGTAGTTTACGTTCTTGTTAATGATAGGATTGTTAAGGCAGGAGAGTCCTATTCATGCAACACGTATTGTTAATCACAACAAACGAAATCTGGAAACGGCTCCTCTCATCTACTGTTATTAGTGTACATCTACTGTAGCATCTATGATCTGCCGTCCAACTGCAACCGGTGGCTCTAATTCCATTCCTTTTTCACCATACACAATTATGTTAGTTTGGAAACAACCTACCTTTACGAAGGATAATCTAGAAATAATATATCTATTAAAGCCCGGAAGGAATGGGGGGAGATTCTAGGGCACAAGGTACGGTTTTTTGCGAAAAAGCTCTCCAAAAAATCTGAAATCACGAGCAGGTCCTTCTATCGGTTATGTTGCAAAAAAAAGACCCCGTAGTTCTGCAAATTCAACTCGGGCGTCGGTTCTTTAAACTCGAAAGATTTTAAATTACGTTATTTTGCGAAAAAATCCCGTAGTTCTGCAAAATCGACACGAGCGCTGGTTCTTTAAACTCGAAAGATTTAAAATTATGTTTAGATCCTCCCGGCCGCCGGTTCCTTGAGGGAAATTCTCTTGTCCTCCAAATCACCTATACTATAGTCTGCAGAAACGCCGCGCTCCGGACGTTTTGAGCCTAGAGGGAGCCGGCTCGGCTCGAGCCGAGCCGGCCAAAATTTTTTACATCTGGATCCTTTCTAAAAAAAAATTACGTATAGGTTCTTTTTAGGAAAAAATATTATGATTGGGTCCTTTTTCCGAAAAAAGATTATATATTACGTCTATGCCATTTTAGCGTTTTTAGGAGTAGCGCTCGGGTCTTTTTTTAGAGAAATCAAAATTACGTTTAGGTCCTTTTTGTAAGAAAAAAAACATGTCCTTTTTTTTAAAAAAAATATGTGTTTCATTTATGTCCTTTTCCCGCTTTTCTAGCATTACGTTTAAGCCCTTTTGCGAAAAACACAATCTTATTTTTAGATCCTTTTCGCGTGTTTTCCTCGATTTACTCGTGTATGGAGCGTCAATCGCGCGTTTTGTCGATTTTATCGCGTGTAGAGCGGCGCCAACGGCGTAGCAAACCGCGCATAAATTTCTATTTAATTTGGCGCCAAACGCATACGGGGGCATCTCTTTGCCTTCTTCCTCTTGGGAAACGTGAGACGCAAAGAAAGACGAAAATCTTCAGGATCCTGGTACGTGTCTTCAGGATCTAGGTACGTAGTATCAATGAAATGTTTTGTTCTATTGTGTGCTCACAGCGGATGTATAAACTTTCGTATGTACTTCTTAATCACTAAATCGAATCGGCTCTACGCAGTATGCACGCAGATTGCGAAAGAAAGGTTGTCGAACCGAGTCGAGGTTTAATGGCGAATGAAGCAAACTACACTCATCACGATTCAAACAGGTGAGATCAATTTTTCAACCTTTAACTATTTTATCATCTAAACTGTATAGACCATTATTGATCTTATTACGTTCTACATCTTTTTATGAGTACGAGGAGGAAGCACACCATACGTATAACTCACTCATACCACAAGCATAAATATAGGATTGAAAATGGAAATGGAATTTTCGACCACTCCAGAGAAAAACAGGAATGGAATCTTTTTTTCGGAAACGAAAAATATCGGTACGAAAATAGAAATAGAATTTTTCTTCAGAAACGAAAATAGGAGAACCAGTTCCGCCGAAAACGGAAACGGGAATTCCGTATAAATGAAACTGGAAATTCCTTTTTTAAATTTAAATAATATCAAAAATATATATTTGTTTATAGAAAATATTAAATAGAGTTCAAAAATTCTACAAAAATTCTCAAAAATATATTATAACATTTTGAACTTAGGAAAATTATTTCCAGCAAGATTTTGGTTTTTTTTTCTGAAATAAATTATTTATTTAAATCTAAAAATAGCAAAAATCATTAACTAAATACTGAAAATTCAGAAAAAAAATCATAAAATTCGAATTAAATGCTCAATTAAAAATTTTCAAAATCAAAATTTTAGGGTGTTACAACTGGGAATATATTTGGATGGAATTTTTTACTTTCGTTTCTGTATCCGCTCTGTTTCATTTCGCATCCGTTTTCGTCACTATCCACTTTCAGGGTTTTCAATTTCGTTTCTGTTACCGATAAAAATAAAATGAAAACGAAAATGGAACTACCATTCACCAAATGTTTCTATTCTGTTTTCATCCCTACATAAAAATGTGTGCACGCTAGAATTTTTGCATACTGTACATGGACAAAAGATTGAGTTTCACCTATTTTTTTACAGGATGAATATCATACTAGTAGGATGCCTCAATGTGGCATGAAATTTAGCTCAGCAAAAGAGGCTTGTGACTTTTGGATCTGTTTTTGACATCAGCATAAATTACGAAAACAAGAGTAAACTTGATGGAGTAATCATTTCGGCAAGATATGTTTGTTCCAATGAGGGCTATCGAGCAAAATACAAAAGAGAGTAAGAGACCAAAACCTGGCCTCCCCGGGCTGAAACAAGAATAGGTTGCATAGTTTGGATGGGCATCACGATAGAACGAGAAGTAGGAAATTATGGAGTATATGATTTAGTTCTTGAACACAACCATGACCTGCAATTGTCAGAAACATGCCACTTGATGCCGTCACAACGAAAGATATCAACGTTGCAAGCTTTTGAAATTGAAACAACATATGATTCTTTAATTGGACCTAAAGCTGCACATGAGCTAGCAAGTCGTCAAGTTGGTGGATCAGTAAACCTTGGCTATACACGTCGTGACCACAAGAATTATTTGCGAACAAAGCGTCAAAGCGACTTGGTGTATGGCGAGGCCGGAAGTATGCTGAAGTACTTTTAAGACAGAGTTGCTGAGAACCCTTCATTTCAGTATGCTTTGCAACTAGATTGTGGAAAACAAATAACAAACACCTTCTGGGTTGATGCTAAGATGATCATTGACTACACATTTCAGCTATGTTATCTTTCACACTACGTTTGGAACAAACAAAGAATATAGGCCCTTTGGTGTCTTTGTCGGATTCAATCATTTTAGAGAAAATGTCATCTTTGGTGCTGCTGTTCTATATGATGAAACATTTGGCTCTTTCAAATGGCTCTTCTACACCTTTTTATCTGTAGATAATCAAAAACAGCCTAGAACTATCTACACAGATCAAGATATTGCAATGGGAAAGGCAATTGAGGTGATATTTGCAAAAAACATGGCATGGATTGTGCACTTTTCATATAATGCAAAATGCTATCAAACATTTATCTCATCACAAGAAAGAAGGCATAAATGTTCTTTTTGATTTTAGTGCTCGCATGTACGACTACGAGGACGAGGAAACCTTTGAAGAAGCTTTCAGTGTCATGAGAAGCAAGATGCAAAAACAGACATGGTTTGACAATATCTATCAAGTAAAAGAGAAATGGGCAGAATGTTACACGGGTAATGTTTACACATTAGGGATGAGAAGCACACAATTAAGTGAGAGCTTGAATAATGACCTGAAAAACCATTTGAAGTATGATTTTGACATAATTCGGTTTTTCAATCATCTAGAGAGGGCTGTTGAAGGAAAACGAGACAACGACCTAGATGCAGAATACGAGTCAAGGAAAAAATTACCCAGAATCAAAATGACATCTCCTATATTAGTGAAAGCATGCAAGCTTTGCACACCTTATATATTTGAAAATTTTCAAAAGGAATATGAAAGATCTTTGGCAGCATACATCAAGGCATCAGAAGAACATAATGAATATATTGTTACAATTGTTGATGAAGAATCGGCATTTGAAGAAGAGTGCAAAGTTCTAGGTAATTACTCAGAGCAACTGGTTTTGTGCAGTTGTGGGCAATTTGTAATGATTGGGCTATTCTGTAGTCATGCTTTGAAAGTTCTTGATGCGATGAATATTAAGTCACTGCCAGAGCGCTATATTTTGAAGTGATGGACTCGAGAAGCACAAATAGGTACTATTCAGGACAGTCATGGAAACAATATTTTGGAGGACCCCAGGTTGGAGGATAGGTACCGCTTGAAATTTCTCATTCAGAAGTTTCTTTGTATAGCTTCTCAAGTAGCTGAATATAAAGAATGTATCATGCTAGTAGATAACGTTCTGGAGAGCCTTAGGGAGCAAGTTGAAGACAAAGCTCCTAGTAATCGATGAAGAGCTTAAGCTATATCTGAACCACCCGATGGCTCGTTGCACACTGCACGCTTAAAGACTCAAAAGGGTGGTTCAAGGCGAAAGAGAAACTGATTGATATGGAGCACCCCAATAAAAAGAAAAAGGGACAGACTAAAGTTGTAAGCAAATTTGTTCTGTTTGTTTATTACGAGCTATTCAATAACACCATGTATTTACTATTTGTTTGCGCCAAGATTTAGCAGATATGGTCAAAATCGGCAGATTTGAGTCAACAGGAAATAACCGATGTTTAACTCGAAAAGATTTAAGGATATTTGGTAACTGCAAATATTTGAGGAAAGACCGATCGGATTGAGGCCGATACGAATCGTGTTCTGCAACGTGTTGTAATAGGACTCGATCGGTCGATAGGTATAAAAGGTAGACGCGGGCAGGCTAAAAAAGACACAATAAAATCAACCAACCCGCATTATAATTTCATCTACTTTTTTGTCGACTAGGAGTAGTTTTGTAATCTAGATTCTCCTGTAACTCGATTTGATCAATAAAGTTGCGCATCGCCGATCATTGATCATCTTTTGTTACGCCAATTAGGTTCGATTTTATCTGATCTTGGTGCGCATCGCCTTCATCAGAGTCGATCTGCCTTTATCCTCTGATTAGCTTTAATCGGCTAATTAATTTACCCTTACTTCTGATTTAATCGGCTTTCAGCTGGTTAGGTCCAAGCCGATTGATACGCAGAATCGGCTTTGTGTGTCTTTTATATTTTTCCTTACCAATTGCAGGATCAAATCGGTTGGCACGCCACGAACCAACTTAAACCCGGTGTTCGTCTGATATGTTGTGGTTAATAAATCCTACATCAAGTTTTTGACGCCAACACTATTTCAAACATGGATTAATGTTTTGTTTGAATTATTTTCCTCAGAAAGAAGAGAAGGGCAGGCCAGTAGCACAAGGCCAAATACCTGTGGAGCAAACAAACTATTGGAACAAATGAGAAGGGATTTGAAAAATCTGGGGTGGATCAATAGTTACACCTAACTACCGACGGTATTCTACCTACATGTTTAAATCACATTTTCAAGCAATATCAATCTTCTTTTTCAGTCTTTCTAATTAGTTCTGTCTCCCTTTAACTTGTAGAGTTGTAGCATGGGCAGAACACAATTTGATAATACTTGGAACTTTGGGCACAACTCAGATTTTTCTGATATATAATAATAGCCTCATATCAAAATTAAAAACTTAACAGGTTGTGCATTTCCGTTTTGAAACATTGATTTCTTCTTTATATAATGTCACTGCTAGTTTCTGCTATGTATCCTTATCTTAGTATTCAGTAATGAACTATTTTCACATGCAGTTTTTTTAACAAATGTTAGCAGAGTTATAAATGTATTTATTTTGGAGATAGAAATTTGCATATGCATTGTCAATTTTTTCGGTGGTTCACTTGTTGTAGTCTACAAGCACCAATTGTCGTGTACTTGTATGTATATAAATCAGTCAAATAAAATCTCACCACAAAGTATATAGATGTCTAAACAACTAGGTGGTTAGCCCTGCATGCAGTGACAAAACAACAAAAGATGCTTTAGATGTAGACTTCAGGTCAATATCGGTAGAACAAACAAATCCTTTTACTTGCCATCTGGCTGCACAAGTATCAAGCAACAGTTGGATAATTAAGCATATTAATGATGAATTTATTCTAAAAATAAGCTATGACAATAATTGAAGATAGAACAAAGGAAACAAATAAACTAGACACAAGCAATATGCCTATTGCAATATCTATCTCATCCATATTATCAGATAAACAGAACAAAGAGATGGTTCGCATGCGTTACCGAGACGACGCGAAGACATGGCCGAACCGATAGTAGGCGTCGATGAAGATCAGCAGGGGATGTAGTCAAAACCAATCGTCGGTGAAGAAAACAGTGAGCAGTCGTGTGAAGACGCCTCCCAAAAACGTGATTCGTCCTCTCCCGGTGCAGGATTTCAAGGACAAACGTTTCAGAGATCTGCTCTCCTAATAGTCAGTGCACGCCGGTGAAGGGACGGGGAAGACGGATGCAACGTAGTACTAAGGGAAGGCAAAAGTTTCGAGAGATAGATTGATCTATGTTCTGCGTATATATAACAGAGATAAAATCGTGGATCACGATACGAGTCGGTTACGGATTCTGTGTATAACCCATTCCACGATTCGAGCCGGTTACGGATTCTGCGTACAGATAATTCCGCATATCGTGACCGTTTTGACCACTTAATCCCACGCTGCAGAAACTGCAAAAGAGAATTGCGCTTGCGCAAGCCATCGAACTCGATTTCGCTGCACCATTCACGCGCATGTGTGTTCTCTTTTTCTTCTCATGCTCAAGCATGGTGGAGGGTACCTCCCTTATAAGGTGGTCTTCATCCACCTCCACTAGCGATTTAGGACTATTGCATTTTCACTTCTCTTCCACCTAATGAGCCTTTGGGATTTTCCAAGAATTATCTGTGAACTAATGGGCCTCTAGCCCAATAATTCCAACAATCCCCCACCAGATCCCAGAGGTCCCATAGGTCTTTGCCTATTCTAAAGTACTATTTTTATACCAGTTTTCGATGACAATGGACTATACCTTGAATTGCACCTGGACTTCAAATTACATTCATATGCAACTTGAACAATGGACTACACCTTGTATTGCAAGTTTTGCGCTTAAAAGTTTCACTTAAAGCCCTAACTGATACTAGGTTGCCGACAGTCTACGCCTTGGGTGGAGCATATAAGTCATATTCCTTGGCCTCTTCATGAGCTTCTTAGAGAGTACCCACGTCTCACGGACTACGATCAACAGTCGGACTCATATAAATGTGTTCTTTCAAGAATGCTCTGTGGGACAGCATCTTTGTTTGTGTAAAAACCAACAGAACACATTAAAACCGTAGTCAACCTGCCTCACAGATTTTAAGAGTACGGTATCTTTTACGGAGTGGGATGTAGAATGTACTCTTCCTCAGTTAATCCAACAGCTTGTTATTACTAGGGTATTAATTCACAGGATCTCCGATCACATAGTTTGGGTTACCACTGTGGTTAACTATTTGGTAGGTCTCATTCCTATCTCCCTAGATGCACTATCTACCACATTTCGTGATAGACCCTTTGTAAACGGACCTGCCAGATTCTTAGCAGTTTGGATGTAATCCAAAGCTATTACTCCGGAGTTTCTCAATTTCCAAACAGATTTCAACCGTCTTTTTACGTGTCTTGAGGACTTCATATTATCCTTGCATTGTTCACTTTCACGATAACCGTTTGATTATCACAGTTCATAAGGATAACTGGTATCGGTTTTTCAACTATCGGTAAGTCCATCGAGAGCTCACAAAGCCATTCTGCTTCGACAGTGGTTGTATCCAATGTTGTGAGTTTTGCTTTCATGGTTGACCTAGTCAATATGGTCTGTTTACAAGATCTCCATGAGACAGCAACACCACCAAGAGTGAATACATACCCACTTGTGGCCTTGAGCTCATCAGCATCAGATATCCAGTTAGAATCACTATATCCCTCAAGTACGCCAGGATACCCAGTATAGTGAATTCCATAACTCATAGTACCTCTCAGATAACGCATTACTCTCTCAAGAGCACGCCAATTATCATCACCCGGATTAGAGACAAACCGGCTCAATTTGCTGACAGTAAACGAAATGTCAGGCCTTGTAGCGCTAGCTAGGTACATAAGTGAACCAATAATCTGAGAGTATCTCAGATGATCCCTAGTAATTCTTCGGTTCTTCCGAAGTATTAAACTAGCATCATAAGGTGTTGGACAAACCTTATTGTACATATAGCCAAAACAGCTTAAGACCTTTTTCACATAATGGGATTGCACAAGTGTAATCCCATCCTCACCTTTAATCAGCTTGATGTTCAGAATTACATCAGCTTCTCCCAGATCCTTCATATCAAAGCTTTGGGACAAAAACATCTTGACCTTATTAATCACATCAAGATTTGTTCCAAATATAAGTATGTCATCCACATACAAGTATAGAATAACTCCCTCACCCTCACCATAGCGATAGTATACACATCTATCAGCTTTGTTTACAGCAAAGCCTTCAGATGTTAAAGTTCTATCGAACTTCTCAAGCCATTGCTTGGGTGCTTGCTTAAGGCCATACAAAGATTTCAACAACTTACAAACTTTGTTCTCTTGACCATTTACTACAAATCGATCGGGCTGTTCTATATAGAATTCCTCATCTAACTCCCCATTAAGGAAAGCTATCTTAACATCTATTTGATGAATGAGAAGACCATTAAAGGTAGCCAAGGACAATAGTACATGTATTGTGGTCAATCTAGCAACAGGTGAATAAGTATCGAAGAGATCCTCGCCTTCTTTTTTAGTGTAACCCTTGGCCACAAGCCGGGTCTTGTACTTCTCGATAGTACCATCTAGTGGCGAATCTAGGATTTAAACCTAGGGTATGCCGATTAAATAATAATTCGGTAAACGATTTAAAATTTATCGAGCAATTCGGTATACAAGTAAAAAAATAATTAAAAACAAGATGATATATTTAAAAGAAGCTTATATACCTATAATATTACTTCTTCTTATTCGGTCTACGCCTTCTAATAGCCATAAAACTCTTGATTATATCATCTTCTTTCACTTTGAAGAAAATATCTCGCTCAATGTTGCAGTTTGTGACGGGGGAGGAGGTGAAGCAGCAGCAACCTTCTTTGCTGCATGTTTCTGAAAAAGAGATGCAATGTCTCCGTTCCTCTTCATAATTTAAAAACCTTGCAAATAAAATACGTCCATTGAGTGGTTAAAATACTAACTAAGATAAGCAATAAATAAAGATATAACTATGTCAGCTATAGTAGGAGTCGAATAAAGTATATGTGTATGATCGAAATATACTAAACTAGCAATCAGAGGGGGTGAATGATTGCGCGGAAGCTAAAATCAAATTTTTTATCTACAAAAAATTCACCCCAATTCAGACTTAAATAATTGCTTCGTATTCAACAAAACAGAGTAGATATGTTCGGTAAATCACGAATTCTCAAAGATCCAACCGTTGGATTGACCTGAAATTTGAACATAATAAACTAGATTCCAATACGCATCTAACTAAAAAAGAAGTAGTACGATCGGACCTACAGATAAAAAGCTATAAATCCTGCAAGGTTGCTGTGCCAGATTATGACGAGAATCATGTATGGACGGGGCCAAATCTACAGGGTATGCCACGGCCCACCTGGCATACCCTGTAGATCCGCCCCTGGTACCATCAGGCCTAAGCTTCTTTTTGAACATCCACTTTCATCCTACTGGCTTACAACCATAAGGACGATTTGTGATTTCCCAAGTTCCGTTAACGAGAATGGAATTCGTTTCACTACAGACCGCATCCTTCTAGTAGTCTGCATCAGGAGATGCATATGCTTCTAAAATGATCTTGGAAACATCATCCACAGGGTACAGTGGTACACAGTGAAATCATCACCAAAGGATTTTGCGGTCATTTGTCTCTTGCAACTTCTAGGATCATCACTGTCATTCTCCTCAGGAGTTTGTTCATGTGTTTGGTTAAAAATGATCAATTGGTATGGCAGGTTCAGGAGTTGAATCACAAGCTTGACTCGAAATGCTATGCATATCCTTCATAGGAAATATATTCCTAGAAAACATTGCATCTCGAGACTCCATTATCGTACCGACGTGCATGTCGAATACCTCAGATTTAACTACTAGAACCTATAGGCAATGTTGTAATGAACATATCTCAGAAAGACACAATCAACAGTTTTAGGTCCAAGTTTGCGCTTTTTTATTATCGACATATTGACTTTCGCCAAGCACCTCAAGTGCGCAAGTAGGATAGTGATAGTTTTCTTCCTTCCCATCACTCATATGGAGTTACCTCACTATTTTTAGTGGGAACTGTATTTAGGATATGACTCGAGGTCAACAAGTCCTCCCCCCACCATGCCTTAGATAATCCCGCAGTGTCCAACATGGCATTAACCAAGTCAGTCAGGGTGCGGTTCTTCCCTTCAGTAACCCCGTTTGATTGGGGCGAATCGGGAGGCATCCTCTCATGGATGATACCGTGCTCTACACAGTATTGGGAGAATTCATTGGAGACATACTCTCCACCATGATCCGACCTAACTCTTTTGATTTTTCTTTCCCGTTGATTCTCAACTTTTGCCTTATAGATTTTAAAGTAGTCTAAAGCCTCATCTTTTGTTTTTAAGAGATATGCATAGCAAAATCTAGTCGCATCATCAATTAAAGTCATGAAGTATCTTTTTCCACCCTTCGTCAACACACCATTCATCTCACATATATCCGAATGTATGATTCTAATGGTGCCAAGTTTCTTTGCTTGGCTGCCTTATGAGGCTTCCGAGGTTGCTTAGACTGCACGCAACTTTGGCACTTATAATCTTTGACAATGGAAAATTTCAGAATTAATTTTAGCCGAGACATAGAACCAAAATTAAGATGACATAATTGTGACTGCCAAACACTTGCCTCACTACCAATAACATTGTCACAAAGATGATTCACAAATTTATTACAGACGTTCTCAAGAGAAAAGCGGAACAAGCCTCCGCTGTCATAGCCTTTACCGATAAATAGTCCATACTTTGATATGACTACTTTATTCAACTCAAACACCAACTTATACCCTTCTCTACAAACAAGGGAACCACTAACGAGATTCTTGTTGATTGAAGGGACATGTTGCACATTCTTTAGCCGCACGGTCTTTTCCAAAGTAAGTTTAAGATCTACCATGCCAACACCAAGAACAGAAGCATGTGACCCATTTACCATCAACACGGAAGAACCCCGAGCAACCTTGTAAGAAGAAAGCAATGATACATCAGCACAAACATGAATATTAGCCCCAGTATCAATCCACCAATCGGTAGATTGACTAGCCGAAAGAACAGTGAGTAAATTACCACACCCAGGTGTCTCCTTCTCAGCATTGCCAATAGCCACATTGACAGATTTGGAGTTTTGTCCCTACTGATCCTTTCCTCGTTTGTAGCTTGGATATTTCTTTGCCCAATATCCAATCTCACCACACACGAAGCAAGGCTTGTCATTCTGCTGTTTCTTCTTCTTAAAGTTGGTAGTCTAAACATCTTTTCCCTTTGACTTGAACTTACTAGAATCAGAACGCTGCACAAAATTGGCGCTGGTTTGTCTCTCAACCACCTTTGGGTGCTCATCCTTCGCCCGAGCTTTCTCCTCAACATCAAGAGACGCGATCAGATTCTCAACAGAGATTTCTTGCCTCTTGTGTTTTAGAGATGTGGCAAAATTCCTCTACGAGGGAGGTAATTTGGCAATGATGCCACTAGCCACAAACTTATCGGGTAACGTGCACTTGAGGTGATCAAGTTCCCTCGCAATGAACTGTATCTCGTGAGCCTGTTCAACAACTGAAAGTCCATCAACTATTCTGTAGTCATGATATTGCTCCATAGCATACAGTTCACTACCAGCATCTGTGGCACTGAATTTATTTTCAAGTGCCTCCCATAACTCCTTTGCATCTGACATGTGCATATACACGTCGCAAAGACGGTCTGAAAGAACGCTAAGAACGCATCCTACAAAAATTGTGGTGTCATCCTTGAACTCCTTTTCCTGCTCAGCAGTAAAGGTTCCTCCAGGTTTGCCAACCACAACCTAGTAGACATTCATAGCTGTAAGCCACAGAGTGGCTCACATCTGCCATCTCTTAAAGTGAACACCGGTAAATCCATCCGGTCTCATTGCCTCAGCAAATCTAGATGCTTTCATCATATTTACCATAAAAAGCCTATCACGTTTTTGGATTGTTGGATAATTAGGCATATTAATGATGAATTTATTCTGAAAATAAGCTATGATAATAATTAAAGATATAACAGAGGAAACAAATAAACTAGACACAAGCAATATGCCTATTGCAATGTCTACTCATCCATATTATCAGATAAACAGAACAAAGAGATGGTTCGCGTGCGTTATCGAGACGACGCGAAGACGTGACCGAACCGGTAGTAGACGTCGATGAAGATCAGCAGGCGATGTAGTCGAAGCCGATCGTCGGTGAAGAAAACAGTGAGCAGTCGCATGAAAACGCTTTCCAAAAACATGATTCATCCTCTCCCAGTGTAGGATCTCAAGGACGGACGTTTCGGAGACCTACTCACCCAACAGTCGGTGCACGCCGGCGAAGGGACGGGGAAGACAGATGCAACGTAGTACTGAGGGAAGGCAAAAGTTTCGAGAGATAGATTGATCTCTGTTCTGCGTATATATAACAGAGATAAAATCGTGGATCACGATACGAGTCGGTTACAAATTCCGCGTATAACCCGTTCCACGATTCGAGTCGGTTATGGATTCTGCGTGTAGATAATTTCGCATATCGTAACCGTGTTGACCACTTAGTCCCACGCTGCAAAAACTGCAAAAGAGAACTGCGCCTGCGCAAGCCATTGGACTCGATTTCGCTGCACCATTCACACGCATGTGTTCTCTTCTTCTTCTTCTCATGCTCAAGCATGGTGGAGGGAACCTCCCTTATAAGGTGATCTTCGTCCACCTCCACTAGCAATATGGGACTATTGCATTTTCACCTCTCTTCCACCTAATGGCCCTTTGGAATTTTTCAAGAATTATTTGTGAACTAATGGGTCTCTAACCCAATAATTCCAACAGCAACCATGTGAATTCTATTATGGCTTTGGTCCAATTACATAATTGTGCTTTTATCCTCCCAATAAAAGTTACACAATCACCGGTGGCGAACATAAGTATGGGATGCAAAGGGACTAAAGCACCGACTACTATCTTGGTGTCCTTCGTACCCCTTACTCCCGCAGCTTTTTTTTCAGTGACCTTTAAACGCCACACCGATCAGCACACCTCCTCGATCTATTTTTCTCAGCTTACACCACACAATCGCAGAACAGAACCAACACATGGATGGTTCGCAATTTCGCATGGAATCAGAGCTCGACCCGAGGCACTGCTTGGCAGCTGAACAAGTCAGAGCTTGACAGTGAGGCGTTGCTCGGAGTCAGAGCTCAGCGGCGAGGCACTGCTGAGCATCGGGGCTCGACGTACGGCGGACGGGACACACATTTAGGCGCAAACCGGGAGCAGTAAGTTGGAGCTTGGTTGAAGCAGTGTACTATCGAAGCTTCAAGATTTTTGAGTTCAAAGCTAAGTTTTTCCTTTTCCATTTGAGCGAAAGCTCGGGTTTTCTGTAGAAGTGATCAAGTGAAGGAAAGGAGATTCATATCGCGGTCTACTATCTTATCGATGAGGCAACGGACAGCTTTATAGTGGGTGGCGTTAAGGGGATCAGAGCCATTGGACGGCAGATCATGTGCGCTACAGTATCTGTACAGTAATAACATTACATTAGAATAACCGTTTTCCATGAAATCCGTAAATATTAATATATGCATACAGACGCGCATTTCACTCTTGATGGACAATACATATAACAATAAGCAATGCATGATCAAGAATATATTAGTCTCCCGCGATCACAAGATGATCAACAGAAACGATGTGTCAGATGAAATCGAACTAGCGATTTTTAGAGGAAATGGGAAGTAATATTACTCGCCTTGAGAGAACAGGCACCCGCATTTGGGAACTATGAGCGCGTAAAGGAGGAAACCCATCCGTTCATGATTCAAGGATGGAATCAACGGTAGCATCTCAGGTAAGCTAGCAACGAATGCAAGTGCAGCTTAGCTAAGGGGATGGAGTGAACGGAAAGTGTCTCGCCAAAACACACGAGTGGTGCTGAAGATGAGAAACACAAGCAAGTTGGACGAAACCAACGTTTAATTAGCAAGCTAGCTAGCTTGCTATCACCCAGACGCCGGACAGTAGCTGCTAGCGATCGATACGATGAAGCCAAGTGATCGGCCGCACATTAGAAGCAGAGAACGTCACCGTCGACGTCGTCGTGGTTTCACCCGACAAGCATATCGCTAAGTATCTGCCTAATCTGCTAAAGTATGGCGAAATGGCCGGTGAGCAGGGGGAACGGGGGGCCCTCCCCTCCAAATGATGCTTAGCTACGCTTTCGGCCAAAAACACTGCGCTTTTGATTAGTTTAGTTCCGGTCAAATCGTGCATGATCCCCTAAACCCCTCCCTCGATCCCCATCATCTATCACATTGGCGTAGATTGTTTATTCCCTTGGCTTTTCTTAGAGTAGCGAGTGATTCATGCATGGAAGATGGAACATTTCCTCGTGCCCACTATCTAGGGTTTCCACTAGCCTTTACCGAAATGCCCTTAGTTGG
Organism: Otatea glauca; assembly: GCA_036346275.1. NCBI lineage: Eukaryota > Viridiplantae > Streptophyta > Magnoliopsida > Poales > Poaceae > Otatea > Otatea glauca. The sequence continues at coordinate 52,520,503 of CM070721.1, forward strand.
ATTGGAAGCTTCAAAGTTGAAAAATGGTTAATTAGGTCTATGGGCTACGAATTCATAGGGTTTGATTTTATGGGAAGATTCCAACTGAAAGGTACATTATGGATATTTTCGGGAGTGGTTTGTGACCTACTTCCTCCTGTCATAAATAATTGTTGTTTTAGATATAAATGTAATTAAACTTTCGAAATTTTGACTATCAATATTTTTTTAAAATATTTAAATTGGATACATGAAAATCATATGTGTAGATTTGTTCCAAAAGTAATTTCATAATATTATTATAATAGAAAATAATAGTCAAAGTTGTATTTTGCAGACCGTATCAATGTCTAGAATAATAATTATTTATGACCAAATAGAGTATATCTGCAGCATTGCAACTGAATAACACATGGGGGTGAGTTTGACATTATTTAGTAGACAGTGTACCACCAATTAATTTACCAGGCCAGTTCGTAGTTTCGAGAACTCGGTGTAAATTCAAGTACTCACTCTGTTCAATGATGTAGGACGCTTTGTACAAGATACGGTATCCAATAAATAACTGTGATAATCAATTTTTATAGTAATATGTAAGTTAAAAACATAAAAATAATATATCTACAAAGTACTTCTTACAACAAAAAAAATCGGCTGGTACATATTAGCAGTCAAAATTAAAATGTCATATATTTCTAAACAAAATACATCTCATGCACATATAACTGTATGCATGACCAAGTTTTATATACAAACAATAGTAAGGCATCTCTATTGCCCGAATAGTTTCTACAGTACAACAGCAACATCAAAAACGAGGACGAGCCGTAGCTTGTGTGGTCGAGAGCTTGAAGCGCTTACGACCAGTCGCGAGTTCGATCTTTGGATCAGACTCACGGGCCTCATCCTAATAAAATTAGGTTTGAGTACACATATGTGTTTAGTGGGACAATATATGTACCCACACTCAAAAGGCTAAAAGGACTCCAAAAAATATCTCCTTGACGTGTGTATCGGATGCACACACACGTGTGAGGTGTGTGTGGGGTGTGTAAGTGTGTGTGCGCGTGTTCTCGTACCTCTCATGAAAAAAAAAGCAACGTCAACAACTACAATAGCTGGAAAAGTTACAGACGAAGGCATGCATTATATTGTGTGACTACCATATAACCAAAGGAGAACAATAATGATGTGTAATTAACTGATTATATAGTTGCTGCAGCAGTAGGCTAGCTGTACTGTACCAAATGGAGAGCGAGGAGTGAAGGAACGGGCAAGTCATCAGCAAGTGGGCAAATGGTGAGGAGAAGAAGCAACGGAGGAAGCCACCCGAGTAGACGAAGTCGAACCATCAACCGTGCGCGCGCGGGGCGTCGCCGAAGCCTCCTCTTGCCGCGCGCACCACGAACCCGCGAGACGAGGCGCGGGCTGCCGGGGAAGGAAGGCATCGGGTTCGGCTGTCGCCAAAAGGCGAGCAGGGGACAGCGCGCCGACATGCCAACTGCCGCCCGGCCCGACCCTTCCCGAAGCCAGCAATTTTCTACCCTTGACAAAAAAAATTCAAATCTGATGGCTTTTAGACTGTAATTATAAAAATAGCCAGTTTTCTGACCGTAGAGGACGTATCACCTATTGTGTTTCTGTATATACCGTAGAAAGGTCCTGTCGAGCTCCCCTTGCTTTGCAAAACTGACCTACCAAAATCAATTAATTAAGAGTAGTGCTTCAATGCTTTCCCTTCCGATACAAGTTGTACAAATCTTAAAACAAACGAAGAGATAAGTAATCACCATCTACCCTTCATTCATTCATTAATATTTATGCAAATATAAAAAAAAATAGAAGCACCTCTCATTAATTAATCACTTAATTAACCACTTTAATTAATTAATCACTTAATTAATTGCTTTATTTAATTAAATCGCTTAAGAGCAGTGATTTCATGCTTTTTCTTCCAATATAAGTTGTACAAATTTTAAGCAAACGAAGGGGTAAGTAATCACCATATACCATTTATTCATGCTTTAATATTTATGTAACTTTAAAAATAAAAAGTATGGAAGCACCTCTCATCGCTTAATTATAAGGGTTGCATAACCTACTAAGCTGGGAATACTCGACAAGTGTTGCTACCGATCTCCCGCAGCTCAACAGGACTACAGCCGAGCTCCCACTTTGCGGCAGGTGCTTCCACGGTACAGGAGCGTGGCAGGTGATACATGTGGCTTGCCGCTCCGTTCATGATCGGGGAGATAGCTATTTTTATAAATTCACTTGTACGATGGTCAAATTTGCAAAAAGAAAAAGTGAGTCAAGGGGCTAGAAAAGTGCTGCTGGCTTTACTCTTCTCCCCCACAAGACCCACGGCCACTTAGAGCATGATAGGTGGGGCCCACAAGCTCTGTGCAACTTGTCGGTGTGGGAGTGGCAGGTGGTTGGGGTGCAGGCGTTGGAGGGGGTTGTGTGTTATCTACCCTTTGTCTTCGCTTGCGCTGCAGGCTTTTTTGTTCTCGTTATGCCCCTCGGGAATCCAGAGGAGAGAAACATGGTGTATACTATTTAACATATAACTTTATGTTGTGCACTATTGTATAGACAATCTATTAATTATATAAAGAACTATTATAAACAATTATATAAACAATCTATTACATAAACAATTCAGTACCGGAGATATTTCAAACCTGTATACATGTCTATACTACTGTAGATACCCTGACACCGAAACCGGCCACTCGCGCGGCACCAAAATGTAGGGGAGCCACGGGCAGCGCGCGCACCTTTAAAGGCAGCGTCCGCGCAGCCACCCCACACTCGTCCTCCAACACACGACACACCACACCCCACCGCAACCCGACCGCGACCGGGCAACCGATCGAGACATCGTGTCCACGAGCCGCGCTCGGTTCCTCCTCCGCCTCCTCCACAACGGCACAACCCCACGTACGAAGCCACCGCCACGCCGTGCCAGATCGCGCATACCGATCGGCCGGCCGAGACAGCGGAAGCCGAAACGACGCACGCGCGCGCTCTCCGATGTCGACGAGCTCGACCAACTCCGCTGAGTCCCCGGCCGTGTCCGGCCTCGACTACGACGATACCGCCCTCACCCTCGCCCTCCCCGGCTCCTCCTCCTCCGGCGACCCCGCCGCCGACCGCAAGCGCGCTCATACCGACCACGACAAGCCGCCCTCCCCAGAGTACGTACTTTTGTCCTTCTCCACCTTAGCTAGCTCATGTACTCAATGGTAACGACATCGCGCGCCGCGCGCAACTAGACTGCTCTGACATGGCCCTGGCATGTGTGACGACAGGGCGCGGGCGATAGGATGGCCACCGGTGCGGGCGTACCGGCGCAACGCGCTACGTGAGGAGGCCGCGAGCGCAGGCGGCTGGGGCAAGCTCGTGAAGGTGGCCGTGGACGGCGCGCCCTACCTGCGCAAGGTGGACCTCGCCACGCACGGTGGCTACGCGGCGCTGCTCCGCGCGCTCCACGGCATGTTCGTCCCCTGCCTCGCTATCCGCGGCGCCGGCGCAGACGGGGACGGGAATAAACTCGTGGACTCGACCACCGGCGCCGAGTACGTGCCCACCTACGAGGACAAGGACGGCGACTGGATGCTCGTCGGAGACGTCCCCTGGAAGTAAGCTAGCTTATCCTACCTCTTCTCTCGCTAGCAACCTTCTTCTTGCCGACCGATTTGCACAACTGTATAAAAATAAACAAACATGATAATCTGATTCAAATCATGTAAACGCAGGATGTTCGTGGAGTCGTGCAAGCGGATCCGCCTCATGAAGAGCTCCGAGGCCGTCAACTTGTGTAAGAATCCAAGATCATGTCCTACAGCTACAAGCTGCCACTAATTAACTGCATCGATCGGTAGATAATCAAAGAGGAGCGTACGCATCACACAGACACTAACATTTCCGCTTTGCTTGATGCAGCTCCAAGGCCATCATCCCAATGATCGCTCGATGCGCGCGCGCAAGGCTGTCAATTAATCTGTCTGAATTTAATTCAAAACGTGTGTGCAAATGAAGAGGCTTGGCTGCTCAGGTCCTCCATGTACGTATACCTTAGCTAGGATCAGTGATCAGCAGTTGATGTGTACTGTACAGGCCACATGGAACTTCCTCCTTTCAAGTGCTCCTCCGATCCTCTCGGTCGGAGAACGGCCGGCCGGGCGGTTTGGTTTTTGGACGACGGCGACGGTCCAGGGGAGGCGCTAGTGCTTGTCAAGGAGTCCTTTTAGTTTCTTCCATGTTAGCTGTTACCGCAACCATGTGTCCAAGGACGTATACACGATATACATGTTGTTTGTTGTTGAATTGCTGTCACTTGTTGCATTGTAAGGTCAAAATCTCTACTACTTCTAATTACGATTTGGTGGTGGTACGTTCTTCACCACCAACCCATGTATAAAAATCGTAAAATAAACCGAACCATCCGATTCCTCACGATCTTCTCCGTCAACACCCGCTCCTCCCCGCCCATCACCGATGTCTCCGCCGCCCGCTCCACACTCTAGTTCCTTGGCCCTCGCCCCGACCACGATCTCCTTGGCTCGTCCTGCGTCCTCAACGTTGCCGCGGCCGCCGGGGACTCGCAGATTCCCAAGGGGGACCTCGAGGTGTGCCGCACGATGGTGTGGCTCGAGGAGACGCATGACGCGTACGAGGCGGAGGGCGAGCTCGAGAGGGTATACCGGTCGACGATGCAGGGGAGGGACCTGTTGAAGGCAGAGGAGTAGGAGGAATCGGCGGCGGCGGTGGGTGCTGAGGCGGTGTAGGAGGAGGTGGTCGCCGTGCTGAAGCAGGCCGAGGCGGGCAAGGTGGTGGACTGTGCCCGCCTCATGGATCGGCAGCTGCGCCACCTACATGAGGCATTCAGGAGGATCTAGGGGCTCCACGTGTTCGACATCTCACACAACCAGCTCGAGGTGAGAAACTTGATATCTTCTTATGTTTATATCTGCTTTTGCAGATCCCCTACACCACTATACCATATGAAGATGTGTAGACGAACTATAAAAGTAGTAGAGATATGTAAGATACAAGCTAACAAATAAATATAGAATATGTAATTAGACACTGCAAAATTAATTAAGAATATCCACTCAATTTACCTTGACATAGAAAAATGTGAACTAACATCTTTCCGGTTGTCCCAATCATCACATGTTATCATATACAGTTAACATGCTCACTAATGTTCTCGGCTAACGTTGGAGTCACTTCAGTTCCTGGTGAGATGGACATGAAGATTGGAATTTGGGTGGTCAAGCTCTTGTAGGAGTTGCAATATACAAATTAACTGATTGCCTGATTATGAAACTGCATTAATTGTAAACGAACTTGTGCGACTAATTCTAGGATATGGGGCAATTTACCTCTGAAATGGCGATGATTTCTTTTGGGATATAATCCATGCCAAAGATACAATCAACCTTCACTGCAAACAAAACATAATTGTACATATGAAACCATCTATAAAATTTCAGTTTTAGCATCACATGAAAAGTGCCAACTACTTCCTAATTTGGGAGCTTTGTACACTATCATGAGAATCATGTACCTAAAATAATGTATAGAATTACAATAAGCATACCAAAATCAACACCCCAATCAGCATACTGTCGGTAAAGAGATCTTAAGGCCCGTCTAGCTCTAATATCTATATGAACACTCATAAATCCACGTGGCATCCATGCACATGTTCTTTAGGTAAGACCTATATCACGAGCTGTCCATTGCCGGCCATTCTCTACATAGAGTTTTATAACACACTAAGAATAATAGATAGAACTTCATGACTTCCGTTGCAGTTCTATTAATTCACATTTAAACATAACGATGAAGATAAGAAAACAAGAGGACTGAGGCTTCCTCAGGTGGCGAAGCCCATCCGCGTTTGAGTGCCGACGCGGGTGTCTTGTAGAGCGGAGTGCAACACCGACGTATATGCGTGTGTTTGAAGGTGTAGTGTATTTATAGCTTAGCCGTAGTTTTTCTTCTTTACTAAATGTTAGTGCTCTTGCTAATTTATTTTAAAAAAAGTTAAGAAAACAAGTTTCAAGACATAATTATTCGGACGGATCATGGTTGTGTAGCTAGAAATGTCGCCGTTCCAACAACCGACGGGGAGCATCTCAGTATACGATCGTGCGCAGTAACTGATTGGATTACGACGCGGATGGCACCACTATCGATACTAAGGGCTCCGGATACCGTGAGAGAAGCAAAACAGTCAACACGCTTCAAATATGAAGCATGCATTATATCGATGCACTAGTTCAATCTTTGAGGACAGCGAGATCAAAATCAAAATCATGTCTCGATAGGACGTACATATATTTCTTGAGCAGTGTCGTACTACAAAATTTCTTACTATGCTATCTTTTTTTGGGCTTACACCAATGTTTCTGTAGTTCACAAACGATTTCGGCATTGTGTTGCATCATCCAAACCAGACATCACGGAAAGGGAAAGAAGGTTGCTATAGGGCCATCCCAAGAATATCATTTCTAAATGTGTTCTAATATCATGAATGCTTAAATTCATGTCGGAAGAGAAACTATAAAAACTTGTGTAATCAGGAGAAATAGATGTTTGATCTTGTAGCACAATTTTCTTTTATTGCTTGACCTTTATATTTCGTTGCCAATTTTATTTTTCGTAGCAACGCACGGGGCATTGAACTAGTATATAAATACGAGTCAGTAGTGGTCGTCCGTCCTCCCTCACACATGCTCTCTTGGTTCGGTCATTATCTACTTCTCTCTTTCTGTGGCAATTTAAAGTGTAATTTTTTTAAAATTTCATTATTTGGCTAAAAAATATGTCCCTGTTACAACGTAGGGTCACTTTCACTGGTAAGGTCAAAATATACGAGTACAATCTGTCATTTCTGTCGCACCTTTAGGCTTTAGCTGCCTATATTTGCCCCTTCTTTCCTGTTAGCGCTGCTGTGTGTTGTTCTTTTGGTTGGAAATTCTGGGCTTAGTTAGGTAGATATATAGTGATTGCTGTGGAGATCAGTGGTATTGGGAATCCATGTGCTTGGACAATTGCAGAGACTCATCAACCGAAAGTGGTATTGAAAGGTCCAGATGCCAATCTGCTTACCTAACCCCTGGTTCAACCTGGAACTGAACTTGAAGCTACTCACCTAGAATGCACTCGATTTCGGCCTAACATTCCTTTTTCTAAACATTTCCTCTTATTTGCTAATTGCTAATTAGAAGTACTTAAATTAGTTCAACAGTAGTGTTATCAGAGATCCAGAGGACAATGCTAGCAGAGTTGCATATATATATATATATATATGATGGAGAAATGGGGCACATGGGGTCTCGCCATCATGATTTCAAATGCACGAATTCAAGCCAAATTCAAGTATAATTTTTTAAACTTTCAGTTTTAGAGTATATACCCATCTATAACAATTCAAATGAAAGACATACCTTTTAAAAAATATACTCGAATTCAAAGATTTAAACGAATTTGGATCACATGCTTTGCTGATTTATATATAAAATCAGCACATACCTACAATCAAACTATCATCAAAAAAAAATCTCTAGTTTGAATTTCAGTTCAAACTTGTTTGAACTAGTTAGTAAATTGGCTAAACTCAATATCCTAAAAATTTCAAAAAACACTGCATGCAAATACATAGGGGAAATAACCATTTTGGATCATGGTGCCCGGGCACCATAGAGCACTAGGTAATTATACTATTATATATATATATATATATAGGAAAATGGTTTCATACTCCTGGGTGTATGTACTCCCACTCTAAGTATACCACTTAAATGATGTTGTTATACCTCTTTATCTTTTTGAACATACTCTAATACTGATTATAAGATACTCCTAAGTGAGTTCTATGAAAAATTTCATCAAACTCCACCTTTTATAGTATAATTTGTGTATGCACTCCTTTTGCATATGGAATAGTGTGCATAGCAAAAATAAAGGGCTTCGATAAAATTTTTTCAACTATATTGTATTGGAGTATCTTATAATTATGATTGAAGTATAATGAAAGTGATAAAGAAGTATAACATATTCGTTTAAATGGTATATTAGAGGTGGGAGTATGTACACTGGAGTCTGAAAAACTTCTATATATATATATATATATATATATATATATATATATATATATATATGTCGATGGGACCCAATATGTAAATCCGGATCTTCTATATATACTGCACTAGTTTAGAATCACGCTAGTGCACACAGTAGTAATATAGACGGAATATCAATTTCATACACGGCAAAATAAAGATAAACGAACTAAATTTGATAAACAAATAGGTGTTATGACTTTAAGGTTGAGTTTACACTTATTATACCACGCATGGCTTAAGCCCTAGAAAAGAACTACAACGGAAAAAAATAAAAAAACTCAGAAGCGATCTGCCACAGGCAATCGACTTTGGCTTAAATCCTAGTAATTAGCCTCTTCACGATACTCCTCTAAAGCTGGTGTTGACACCTTTTCTTCTCCAACTGAATAATGTTTACTACAAGGGTGAGCATGTGAGTACTCAACAAGTTATACACAAAATAGAAGTCTAAATAAATATATACAAGGCTTAGTAAAAAAGATGACTGGTATTGTTTATTTTGCATAAAATAGTCTTTTGCAATTGAATTCAATAAATGAATTAAAATGATAAGTAAAACAAATAATGATAACAATAATAGTTACTTGAGAACTTTCACATGGTTGCATACAACCTAAATTAGTTCTTTACATGTCCATCTTCCATGTTTTATTCTATAAAATTTAACCCTCATATGAATTTTTTGAGCATTGTATATAATCGGGGCATGGCTATTCAAATAGGTTTACACCCTACAGAGATTGTACACTTTACACACAATATGCAATCCACTTGATCAGAGAAGATCATAACAAAACCTTTTCGAAACATCGTCACACCGATTGACCCTCCCGACGAGCTTTACCTGGTAACCTAACCAACCATAGGTAGTAGGTCCGGAGCACACCTTTAGATTAAAGAACGGGAGTTGCCCATGATGCATCCCACAAAGTGAGACTACACTCTTCACCCAAGTACATGGCCTAACTTACCTCCTAAGGTAGCCAACGATGACACTTTATAACTTACTAAGCTAGATATGTCCTATTCTAGGCATTTGGTTGTACGATGTCATTCAGTTCAATGGTGCACAAAGTTACATCCATAATTGACCAGGGCAAGTCTACCCAATACACTATTCTGACACACATATTCATACAGAATTATTCAAACCCTCACACAGTTCCACCGCACACAGCCTTGCCGCTTGCCCCAGTCTAAATCATTTCCCCACCCCTATTGGTTAAAGCGCAACGTATGCCATCATTGGGTGACAACACATAACACACCCCTTTTCACAAAGATATTTCATAGTCAGTCAGGTGTGAAGTTGCATTTTAAAATGATATCAATAACCTGATGTATCTAAGCATTCTAGTCACGTCCAAACCAACCCACGTTGGTTCTACATGATTGACCAACTAATAATTAACCAACTTAGAATGACAAACGATTATGATAATACAATTGACAAGGTAGGCATATATAACAAATGGCTTGCATAGCTAATCCCGAAATAGTGAAACATTTGATGCTTTGACCTAGCATGAAATAATTTAAAACAAAACAACTTTGAGAAAAAATAAGTGCAATATGGTCAAAGCACAACTTACCTTGGAATAAGTCCTGGTCTTGACCTTGAGCTAACTCTTCTACTTCATATGCTTCCGACACTTCAACTTCTATGAGAAACAAGCGACAAAAACCAAATAGAGGAAAAAACTCCAAAAAATAAAAAAAATAAACTAAAAGGTAGAGCTTGATTTTGTAAGAATTTAGAAAATTGAACGGGCTCATTTGAAGTTTGTATAAAGGAGAATAGGCTATTGAAAGATTAATGAGAAAGGAAAATACTGATAATTGAAGGAGAACTGAGAAAGAAAAATACTAATAATTAAAGGAGGCCATAGAAATTAAATAATAAAATTAACAGAGGCTGACAGATAGGACCATGGTCCATAGCCAGTTTCAGGGAGTAGGGTTTGGGTCTACGGTGGACTTGACTCATGGAACAGTGATCTCACATATGGAACCCACGTGTCATAGGCTTGGTTCATAGTGGACCTGGCCTATGGTGAACCTATCGATATTGAGTTTGGGTTGGGTATGTCACGTGTATGGTAGACCCGACATCGATGCTAGCGTGGGAATTTTTTTAAAATAATACATTTCTTAATGCAAATTGCAAAAGTGTACCACGAAATATTTTTTTTGCAGAAATATTCCCCTGTCGCCCGTTGGTTGGGCGACAGGGGCTACTCGCCCTACCAAAAAGCGACAACTGGCGAAGTCGCCCTCCCAAGTGCGACAAGGATGAAATCGATGCGGTTGGGCGGCAGGGAGCGAGCGGCCTCTGCCGCCCAACCGGAGGCGACTTGAGCGAAATAAAAGAGGCGCGGTCGGCCGAGAGAAGAGAAGCGGAGAGAAAAAGAGGGTGAGGGTGAAGAGAGAAAGAAAGAGAAGGGAAGAAGAGAAGAAAAGAAGGGGAAGAAGAGCGGCGACTGCGCAGGTAATTTTTTTACGCTCTATTTTATGTAGTTTAGGGTTAGGATTAGGGTTAGGTTAGTACTAATTAGTTTCACGGTTTTTTTAGGAAGGTTAGGGTTAGATGTAAATATTTTCGCGGTTTAATTTATGTAGTGTTTAGGGTTAGCGTTAGATGTAATTAGTTTCACGGTTTATTTTGTTTAGGGTTAGATGTAGTTAAATGTAGTGTTCATATTTTTAGTAATTTAGTGTTTAGGGTAAAGATGGCCCATGAACAAACACCGGTCCAAAACATGAGTAATTATCTATGTAAAACATACGATTATTTGCGTTGTACATACAGTCAGTTACTCTAGTTATTTTCGCGGTTTATTTTGTGTAGTGTTTAGGGTTAGATCTAGTTAAATGTAGTATTTATTTTGTTTATTGTTTAGGGTTAGATCTAGTTAAATGTAGTGTTTATTTTGTTTAGTGTTTAGGGTGGCGGCTTTAGCAGCATCCGATTTGTTTAGTTGTGTAGCAAGAAATCATGGTAGTGTTTAGCAACAAAATGTAGTTCAATCTAGTTATTTTTTTAGTAATTTAGTCGGTTTGTGGATAATGCATGTACATAGTTGTTTTTACGAATAATAATATGTTATTACGGTTTTACTGAGATAGATGTCGTGGATATGTTTTTACATATAGAAGTGCGTATATATATTGTTAGGGCTATAGATATTTTTTAGAAATACAAGTGCAGTGATGAATATTTTTAGTAATGTAGATATTTTTCGCAAGTGCAGATATACATACGTATAGTTTATAGTACTTTTTATGAAGAGTAATTAATTCGTGTGGTAATGAATAGGTTCGCAGATATGTCAGAACGAGTTCCATTTAGAATCTTTTATGGAGAAGGGGTTGTCATGTATGGTTCGGAGGGTGCGGATCTGAGTAACTTTCAGTATGTGCATAGAAGTTTAAGTAGGGTCGAAGAGCGGACATTTGCTTTTGTGTTGAATTGGTTGTATTATACGTTTCGGATGGAACAAGAGAAGTGGCAGCTCAAGTTATCTTGCCTTTGCACCATGCGAGATGATCCTGTTTATTGGGAGTTGGTTGAGTGAAAGGGCGCATCTTGGAGGTCATATGTGAAATTTGGGCAACATGGATGGTGTCGGTGCTTTTGGTGCAAGCGTATGAAAGGGCTATTGCACCTTGAAGAAATGGACGCCGTGATGGCGTGCGAGGCTCAAAATGAGTTCACTTATGGTGACAGAAATTGGGGAGTCTAGCGGGAGCGGCATGTTGGGATTGCAATGAGGATATTGGCTACAGGTGGTGAGCAAGTTGAGATTTGGGAGTATGAGGGAAACATTGGGCAAGATCTTGCGGGGTAAGTAGGCGAAGGTGAGGAAATTGAGGAAGTAATAGCAGAGATGGAAGAGGAAGACCTTGAATATGAACAAGTAGAAGTGGAAGGCGGCGATGATTCGGATGAGGAAGATGAAGATGTTGAGCCACTTGTGCGGTGATTGGAGTACACATCAATTTAATAACCTGGTTGTGAATGAAGGTAATGATACACCTTGGTAGTATAGCGACAATGAGGTGAGACCTAACAGCATGTACCCCACAAAAGAGGCGGTGGGGATGCTATCAAAGATTGGGCCTTACCACTAAGAAGAACTTTCGAGGTTAAGAAGTCCACCCCAACCTTTCTGACGTGGTGTGCGAGATGCGAGGATGCCCTCGGAGAGTGCAGCGTACAAGCCCAAATGGGGCACCCATCGGCTATGTTGAAGGTTGAACAACATAGTTGTATGGTGAGAGAAACCACAGTGGCTCACAGAACTTTGTCTTAGGGTATATCGCGAGTGTCATGTACCGGAGATAGTTGAGAACACAATTTTGAGCCCGTGCTATTATCGAGCAATTGAGAACAGATTTCAATACACAATTAGCTACGGGAAGGCATGGCGGCGAAGCGAAGGCCTTGGAAATGAGATTTGGGAAATTTGAAGACTCGTACCATAATCTGCCCGCCTTTGCTCGGTTGCATTCGGGGAAGAAATCACGGTACTTTTATGATTATCGGGACATCCGTCAAGGAAGTGGCGAACAAGAGGCATCTCAAGAGAGTTTTCTTCGCATTCGGAGCATGCATTAGGGCGTTCTATCACTGTCATCCATTGTTGTGTGTGGACAGCACATTCCTGACCGAGAAATACAAAGGACAAATAATGACAGCTGTGGCGTCGACGCGAACAACCAGATTCTACCTGCGGTGCTCACATTAATTTAATATTTCTGTTTCGTAGGCTACGAGCAGCAGGATTGCTGCCACTGGCACGGATGGTGGAGGCGCACGCAGGTGCGCAGGGGAGGGACGCGAGCCACCGGTTCCGTTGTGAGTCCCTTCACCGCTCGGTGGATCGGTGGAGACAGGAGATGCACACCTTCCACTTACAGCCGGAGAGATGGCGATCACTTTGGAGGGCGTCTCCTACCTCCTTGGTCTCCGATCGTTGGTGACCCTGTGGTGCCGCGGGGCGTCGACCCATTGTGGCGGATGAGGTACTGCAGCGGTTCCATGGTGTGCTACCGCCTCGCGCGTGTCGAGTCTTCACCGGCACCCATGGTCCCACACACGGTGGCCCGGCGGTTCGTGGTAAGCAACTAACCATTCAAACTTAACTTCGCATATATATATTGGCTAAACTAACAAGAAAACTTAAATTTACAGGCGGAGCACATCGTTGAGCCTGCGGACGAGCAGAGGGTGAGCCGCCACCTTGAGGTGTACCTGCTCTGGCTGTTTGGCTGGTGCATGTTCACGAGCTCCCACGGGGATAGCGTGGACAGGCACTTCGTCCAGTTCACGAGGGCGATCGCGGACGCACCCCTTGACGTCGTGCCGCAGTACTCCTAGGGGTCAGCGGTCCTCTGCGCGATGTACCGTGGGCTCTACGACGGCTGTGGGCGGATCGCCGACGGGTCGATCCTCACTGGGTGTCCATTGCTTCTGCAGCTTTGGGCATACGAGAGGTTCCAGATCGGGCGCCCCGGGATCGACACGAGTCCTCTTCTACGCGATGGTGACGACGATGTCGACGCGCCGACTATGGGCACCATCTGGTTCTACCGACGGGTAAGATATTGCAAACCACGGTTGTGAAACCTACGCTTTAACATTTCTCAGTACTAATTGTAATGTTGATTTTTTGTCGCCACTGCGGCCTAGGTGGGCACACGCGCAGGCGGCTTAGCTACCGCATGATTCGTCGCGCCTTCGACCACCTCATCGAGGATCACCGCGTCTGTTGGGCGCCGTATACGGCGAGAGGCGTCGGGCTCGTGTGCGGGTGGATTGTCCACCTATGCACACACGACGCGGCGTCTTGGCGTACACGTCGGTTCCTCGTGTTCGGCGTCCCGGTCGAGGCTGTTGTCCATCGAGTGATGAGGCGATTCGGTCTATGACAGAGTTCGGTCCAGTCGGTGGCGGAGTCCCACACAGCGTCCACCGTAAGTTCCCTACATCGATGTTCTCTAATATGTACGGTGTAATGACATGTAATAATGCTATATTTTTGCTTATCCGCAGCGGACTAGGAGGCGGGAATGGGGCACCCCATGGCGCGTCGTATGGCGCCATGGGTCGAGGAGTGGGAGGAGCCTTGGGCGGCGTCCATACCGAGGATGCGCCGCACGACCCGCAGACATACGAAGTACCGACGGTGGTACACTTCCGTGCCGTGTGCGTTTGGTGCGTGTCGACCGGATCCTCCTAGACACATCCCGTGGTGAGGACACGTATCCCGCCATACGGACTCGGTTACGCGGTGCGGTAAGTTACATCTAATGTACGGACGTATTTTCATATTGCATTTTCAGTTAATGTGTTAGGTTAATTCGTAATGTATTTTTGGTGATGTGCTGGCCCGGTACTACGAGGAGTCCGGGAGCTTCCTGTCTCGTCTGTCTCGTGGGATAGATGTGACCAGGGAGGACGTGACCTCCTTCTTCGCGAGGTTCAGGGAGAGCGCCAGACGCACCCTCGAGTTGGCAGGTTGCCGCACGCCTCGTGATGTGGCTGACGGCCCTCGCGACGTGCCGCTTACTGCAGGGAGGAGTGCTTCAGGTACTTCTTCACACCCCGCGTCCTCCTGTCCCATCGTCACGCCGACTTACGCGACAGGGCGAGCTGCTGGACACGCTGGTCTAGCCCCTCACGTCGGAGGTAAGCCCTTCGCCACACTTCGTATGTTTTCTAATTATTTCTTGAATGTTACCAACAATTCTTCACTTCTTACAGGCTCACAGGCACGATGGTTCTCCTCTGCAGCTTCACCGCCCCGGCGACTACGAGGCGGTTTGATGATGCGACCCATGCAATTCGACCTCGGCGATGGTGGCGTGTCGAGATACTTCGTTGGTCGGATGTGCGGATCATCGTAGTTGCGAGGAGCACCACCACCGACGCAGCCTTCTCGATCGATTGTACGCTACACCTCGGCTAGACCACGGAGGGCCCACCACCCACCGGTGCGAGTTGGCGTACTTCGCGCAGGCGGGTTCGCGAGGAGGCCCGCCACCGCGAGGAGGTGCCTAAGCAGGGCGCCCGATGGTTTGTATTTGGCTTATGTATTTTGGCTTATGTATTTAGTTATTACGTTGTGGCGTACTTTGCATCTTATGTATTTATTTGTATCGATATATTTTCCTTATATTAGTAACCCGTACTTTTGGTTATGAACTATTGTTATTCTTTATTCTGTAGCCACGCTTTCAAGCATGGCGAAATCTTGTCGTCTGTGACTTTTGAGCGAATAGCCTCATGCATCGCTTTGGCGGCCTTGTCGGGCCGATGGGATAGGTCACATGCATCAGTTTGGCGGCCTTGTCGGTAGATGGGACAGTCACATGCATCGGCTTTGGCGACCTTGTCGGGCCGATGGGATAGTTCACATGCATCGAGTTTGGTAGCCTTGTCGGGCGATGGGACGGTCACATGCATCGGCTTTGTGACCTTGTCGGGCGATGGGACAGTCACATGCATCATCTTTGGCGACCTTGTCGGGCCGATGGGACAGTCACATGCATCGGCTTTGGCGACCTTGTCGGGCCGATGGGACATGTCACATGCATCGAGTTGTGTGGAGCAACCTCGGCACCACTATAAAGCGGCGAGAGGTAGACATCCAACACCGCCAAACAAGCAATACACGCCGGTGAATCTTCACAAATTAGGGCACGATGTCGTTCTCTGTCGCCTCTTGAAGAAGCGAAATTCATCCCGCCCGAGTACCGGATACTAGTAGCGTCGGCGCTGATTCGCCAAAGTTGCCCGACCCAATTGCATTCGCAACCTTGGCGAAGATGATGCAATCTACCCACGGAGAGACGGCGCCGCGCTCACTCTTGTTGTGCCGCTCTTCTGGGTAGACCTGCTTTGGTGTCCATACAATACTGAGTAACATTACCATTTCATGCATCGTTCTTTCTTTTCTCAAAGACAACGACCGGTGTTGCTTCTTCCAATGGATCGACGGGCGAGCGGCGTGACTACGAATTTGTCCACAAGCGCCACGACCGAACCCGCTTCGCGAGAACTTCAACCGGTGGGAGAGGCCGCCAAGATCGTCCCCATTCTAGAGCGACCGAGTTGAGTGGTGGGCAAGAGGCCAACCAATCGGTGAGTTTCATGCGACGAACTCATGCTTCACTCACAAAGTAGTAATTCTAAACCGTTAAATGCATACAGGAGTTCAAAAGAAAATTGTGAAATTGCTCGAGTCAAAGGAGGAACCTCCTCGAGGCCACCCAAAGCCACGACTTTTGCGAACACGGCCTTGAGCGATGGTTGATACCTGCCACGATGAACTAGCGGACGGAGATTCTCTGGTGCCCCTTGGCCGAGGATGAATGGTGCGGCTACTTCAAGCTGGGTGGACCGGAGGCGTACCACCCACATCTCAAACTTCGTGCGGGATAAGCGGGGAGCAACCCTCCCCGTGGTGCTACTACCGCCCAGAAAAGCCAGACCCCGAGTACGCCTACGGTGTTATACAACGACCACAGCGGGCATACTGTATTGACTGCAGGGCACGCTTCCGGTTGTACAAGGACAAGCCCAACACACACCTCCTGCACCATATAGTGGAGTGCGAGCCGAAACAGAGCAGGCGTCTCGGCAAATCTTCGCCAACAGCCAACGCAACAGAGGCACAAGAGGGTACCTCCTCTCAAAGAGGAAGGGACAAGGGGAAGCAGCCGGCTGAGGTCCGCACCACGCAACAAGTCCTTGACGCGTTACGCAGACCATCCGGGAACCCGGGTGGTATAAACATAGGGGACGCCGGGAATCGGTATGACAAAAAAATTCTGTCTTACACACCCGAGACGTACGGCATAGGCCACCCATTCGGCGACACCTGGGAGCACTGCGGATCCCCGTGGAGTTCTTTCATAGTGGGGATTGAGCGGTGTCCGAGGACAACTCGCAAAATTTACACGGGTCAGGTAATATGCAGAAAATGTGGGACATCATTCTGGCTGTACCCAGATAGGCGGAACGATCATCTGTTCCACCATGACAAACACTGCTTTCGTTAGTTAGTTAGTTCGTCAAGCAATTTCGTCACTGCTGCCCTTGTAATATAATCTAGTCTATTGCTTATTTTACCATCTGAACTTTCGGTGCATCTGCCCTCATGTATGTTCAACAAATAGTTTAACACATGATTACAAATCAAAGTTTAATAACGCGATTTAAGGGCATGTATCAAAGATCAAATGTGGTGCACTGTTCATAAAAATACCGTTTAGACATGACATTTTACGGGCCGCCGAAAAGGCTGAAAAACATGACCTGAGTTGTTGCCGACTATATTACTTAGGGTTGTTGCACTAGTGGAATTTAGATGCAAAGCAAGCTGTAAATTACATATTTCTCCATAATATGGAAGTGCATGTATCAAAGATCAAATGTGGTCCACTTTGTTAGTAAAAATACGGTTTACACATGACATTTTACGGCGTAGAAAAGGTGAAAAACATTGCCGACTATATTACTTAGGGTTGTTGCACTAGTGGAAATTAGATGCAAAGCAAGATGTAAATTACATATTTCTCCATAATATGGAAGTGCATGTATCAAAGATCAAATGTGGTCCACTGTTCGTAAAAATACAGTTTAGACATGACATTTTACGGGGCGCCGAAAAGGCTAAAAACATTGCCGACTATATTACTTAGGGTTGTTGCACTAGTGGAAATTAGATGCAAAGCAAGCTGTAAATTACATATTTCTCCATAATATGGAAGTGCATGTATCAAAGATCAAATGTGGTCCACTGTTCGTAAAAATACAGTTTAGACATGACATTTTACGGGGCGTCGAAAAGGCTAAAAAACATTGCCGACTATATTACTTAGGGTTGTTGCACTAGTGGAAATTAGGTGCAAAGCAAGCTGTAAATTACATATTTCTCCATAATATGGAAGTGTATGTATTAAATATCAAATGTGGTCCACTTTGTTAGTAAAAATACCGTTTAGACATGACATTGTACAGGCCAGAAAAAGCTAAAAACCATGCACTCTACTTGTTCAAGGGAATTTTGAAAATTATTTCAATCTTAAATCTGTTTATCCAAAAATTTTATTCTTTAAGTCTCTCAGATTTTTTTTCGTAAAATTTGTAAAATTTCTGGCCAAGTCACTCTGCCATTGGGCGATTTATTCATGTCACCCTACCATTGGGCGACTAGTGACGTGTCGCCGTTCCATTGGGCGACTAGTAACGTGTCGCCCTACCATTGGGCGACATTTTTTGTGAGTCAACATGTCGCCCTACCATAGGGCGACAAGGGTACATTTTTGCAATTCTTTTTTTTCGTGGTATATTTCTACAATTTGAATTATAAAATATATTATTTAAAAAAAATCGCTAGCGTGGCGCACACATGAGTTGGTATGATTGCTGATGTGGTGACTGACATCGATAGCTAGGGCTGGCTATCGAGCTTACTGAACTATTATCAAGCTTCTTTCAAAATTGACCTAGTTTGACATAAAATTATTTTATTTACCATTTAAGTAGTTATTTCAAATTCCAGCTAACGAGCCACTATTGAGCTAAGCCTCATTAATCTTTCTTCGCTTGAAATGGACTCATTTTAATTTTGAACCCATTAACTACTGTAATAGAAGCAATTTTGATTCGAGCCCTAACGAAATTTTTTGCTAGCCCTATTAGCGGTGCTCGGGGACCTAAGTCGACAGTGGTGGCAGACAGTGACGGCGGGTTTTTGGATAAGCGAAGGTGCAACCAAACGAAATCGACAAGGTGAACACAATGATATAGGTGGCGAGACCGGCTGTGACCTACGACGAGCGATTGTGCGATGAAGGCGGCGGTGGTGATGAATGCAACGACGGTGACGACTGTGGTCAACGCAAAGATGCGCACTGGGTTGAACACATGACAACAATCATGGTGGTGAAGATAACAACAACAGAGACTCACCGGCGACAGAGGAATCCGGTGGCAAAGGGGTGGCGTTAGAAAAACTTCGTGGGCTTCAATCTACGCGTAGAATGAACAAAACTCAAATCAAATCTAAGGATATGTGGATTGGAACAAGGGACACACTATGAGGCGGGTGGATCGAGATTGGCTCACCGAGGTGACAAGGAACGTGAAGGCAACAGTGGATGTGGAGGCTCCTGTCACTGGACTCGAAGGCGACGATGGTGGCACGGCTTCCTTCAATGATTTGGTGGCGGCTTTGAGACACTAAGGTTGGGGCTTCCATATGGACGGTTCAGCCGCTTTGTAGTGGCCATGGCGTGCATGACAAGACACCGAGGCAGTGATGACGCAAACGTTGTGTCTGGGTGTAACATCCCAATTTTTGAGGTTTTAAAAATCTTTTGTGTAGATTAGGTTCCAAAAAAATTTCACCAATTTTCCTTGAGTTAATAACACTTGACTAGGACTTTCATAAATTAAAATGATTTAATTTTACTAATCTAAATGTCAATTTATTTGTATTTTCTGGGATTTTTCTAAGTTTATTTTCTATTGTTTTAATTTCCACTATTTTCTTTAATTCCAAAATCCTTTCAAAATTCCTAAAATCCCTTTTGGGACAAATATGATCAAGCTTATTTGCTTTCCTTGTGTGACGACCCATTTTCCCCTCTCTTTGCATCATGTTTCTTTTCCTCCTCCCTGGGTCCGACCTGCTTCACACGGCCTGGGTCACCAGCCCAGTCGGCCTGCCTCCGCATTGTGTGTGTCCCACGTCTGCCACAAATCCCAGCCACCGCCATCACTGACCCATGGGCCCAGTCCCACCGGTCAGATGGCCCTATTCTTCTCCTTCATCCGCACAAAGCACAAGCGCAACTGCCTTCGGTTCAGAGTTCACGCTCAGCACGCCGATCTCCTCTTTTGCCTACTTATAGCGTTTCTTATCCGCGTCACGAGGATCGTCTTGTTCTTCTCTACCAAAGCCAACTCCAGATTTCACTGCCAACACACCGAATCAAGCCAGGAAGTTGTGCGCCTCCACCGCACTTCGCTGTTGATTCCGCCTCTACTAGTAAGCCTCAACTGCCACAGTCTACACCCTTAGCTCCGCCTCACCATGTTCTAGCCCGTGCTTTCACTTTTTTCAATGAGGAGCATCTCTAGCACCGCATCACTGTGAGCCATGCTGCTCCACCACCTTTGTCTCCGTCACCGACCGTTGTGGTCCTTGCCAGCGTCGACCGACCACGTCACCTTCTTACACGCCTCGATTCTGTCCCAATGCGCACGTCGGTGTTGACCGAAGACCACTGTGCACCACTGTCACCTTCTTCTTCCCTGACACAGGTCAAGATCGTCACTGTCAAGCTTCATTCTTTCTCCACGGTGAGACTTAGATAAATTCTCTCTAGCCACAACCTCTAGTTCATCTCCTTCTTGTTTTTCCTCTGTTGGTCGACCATCTTTGCCATCCGTGCACCGCCACCACGAGCGCTTGCTCCAGCCACCGCTTATGATAGCTGCCTATGAGGTACAGTGGCCCTCACCAAAGTTTCGCCGACTGCTAGTCACCATCGATGCCGTCAAGTCGGGCCATGGATACATCCTCTATTCCTTTGCCTGAGCATTTTTCCTCTCTGTCTTTGGCTAGTGGATCCATGTCTATCTCTGTTTCTCTGATTGGTGGACCAACTTTTCCTTTCTCTTTTCCCTATGTTCCTATGACTAGCAGACCCCACTTGTCATCTGCTCATTGGTTTCACATGGGTTTGATCACGTGTCACCGACGTTTGGGCCTAGTCAACCTCTGCCATGTCAACATCCATGTTACCTTCCACCTCATCGCCACCTTTTCGCTTTGTCAGTTGCCACTTCAACATCTCTGTCACCATGTCATGCTCTATCATCACACACGTGGTACACCTACAGCCCTAACCCTAGATCGGTTTGGTAAACTCGATGCACACCCCACCTATGAGTGTCCCATTCCATGAACCTGGTTCACTTTGAACCATAAACCTTTCTCTGTGGACCCGGTCCATAGATCGAGTGCCCACATGTCAGCCTCTATCCTTTTTATCTGAAGGAATATTCCCTATAATATTCTCTCTTCTCTCTTTTTCCAGCATTTTCTCTCGTGTCTAATCTTTTGAGAGCTCGTTCTCTTCTATACGAACTTCTATTGAACCCATTCAAGTTTGTAATTTCATCTAAAATCAAGCCCTTCATTTCAGTACCATCTATTCTCAATTTGAAATTTATTGAATTTGTTTTTTTTTAGTTTTTTTTGCATTTGCTCTTTCTCTCTCGTTAGACATAAACGTCCAGAAGTCTTTTCGAGGAGCCAAATGTAAGGAAGTAGACAGAAGATAAAGTTGTCGACGATAAAGGAACAGCAGCATAGCAAGAGCAAGACAAGTTGTGCTTTGATCATATTGAACCCAATTTTACCAATACTATTTTGTTTTAACCTATTGCATGTTATTTTAAATTATATCTGTTTTCAAATAGTTTGAGAATTAGTTATTCAACCTAATTGAATTATACCTACCTTGTTATTTGTTATGTTAGCCTTATTATTGGCTATGATATAATCATTTGTCACCATAGGATGGATAATTAATAGTTGGTCATTAATATAGAACCAACGTGAGTTAGTTTAAAATATGCTTAGTATGCTTAGCCATGCCACGAATCACTAATATCTTTTGAAAGTGCAAATTTAAACTTGGCTAATGGTCTTATGGAACATGTTTATGAAAATGGTGCGCCCTGTGTTGTCACACAATGATACTAATGTTGTTGATGGCATGTGTTGCACGATAATCAACTAATGTGGTAAACGATTTAGATTGAAGAAAGTGGCAATAGGCTATGAGCCAGATTGGGTATATGTGACATTGGGTTGGTATGATGATGTATGAATAAAAGTGATTTGAATGATGTGAACAAGTATATTAGAAGTCTTGCCTCGGTCAATTAAGGACTTAACCTTGTAAGCCATTGAACTGGGCCAATCATACAACCATATGTCTGTTATGTGCCAGACCTAACTTAGTAAATTACCGAATCTTGACATGAAATACCTTGGGTGGAAAATTAAGCTGCGTGTGAGGTCTGGGGAAAGTGTGTCGCCATAGCCACACATCTCGAATAAGTGTTATTCCTAGTCTAACAATAAGTCCCTCCTATTGTTCTGCTCTATGTGAGGAAGGAATAGTGAGTTTAGGCTTATCGAGAGGGTCAATGTTTGTAAGATCGAGGATGCCGACTAACGGAGGGTGAATAGGCGGTTTAAAAAATTATATCTTAAAAACACTTTGGCCAAAACCTAGTTTATATGCGGAAGCGTAAATCAAAACGGTTTTGTCCAATTAAAGCCTAAATTGTTTAGTCTCAACTAAGTGCACCAATAACCTAAGTCTATGAATAAGGTTTGCAATCCTATGTTGACAAGCAAACAATTTAATTCTACAAATGTAAATTACAAGAATGTAAATGAGCAATAGAAAGCAAAATACAATTGACACACATCTTTTTACCATGGTGTTCGGAGACTTGCCGGTCTCCCCTAATCCACATTGAGGTAAAGCCCAAACAAATTGGACCGGCTCCACGAATTAAGCCAAGCACCTCGATTCCACTAACGGTAGCTCTTTCCCCCTCCGGGTAGGTAAGCTCTAACCTTCACAACTTGTCAGGTATTCTCACAATCTTCTTTGAGAAGGTCACCGAACCAATTATGCCTCTACACCGTCTGATGTCGGCAAACACCAAGAGTAATAGATCAAGCCTCTTGCTTGATCCTCATCAAGTGCAACACATGTATAACGATACTCAATCCTCCTCTAGATGCAACACATGCAACTAGAGAACTTCTCTCCTTGCTCACAAGGTGCAGCACATGCACAATTGAGAGGAGAAGCTTGCACAAGCTAAAGAGAAAGCAAATGGAACACCAAAAGTCATCAAATAAGAAACTCTACCTTAAATGCTTCTCAAATCACTCAAACATGGCTTCATAAGCTCTATAGGTTTTGCTCTCAAATGTATGCCTCAAATGGGTGCAAAAGGAGTAGCAAACCTCCCTCATTCGGTCTCTTATAAAGCCCCTCAAAGAAAACTAGCCATTGGAATAAAATCAACTGAAAAAGCAAATTCAGACATTCTGATTTACAAATTCGGACATCCCAATTTACCCAATTTGGACATTCTCAACGGTCACTAGCCGTTACATGCCAAATTCGGACATTCCGAATACCCAAATTCAAACATTCCGAACTCTAGCTCCAAAACACAAGTTCTGCCAAAATCTCCTAAAATCAAATCCGAACATTCTGTTTTACCCAATTCGAACATTCTTACAACACAATACAAAAATGATCGTAACTTTTTACTCCAAAGTCCGATTTGGGTGATCTTAGACTCTATGGAAAGCTTATTAAGAGGGCTACAAATTCCACCTATTTTCAAGATCTAAGCAACCATATATATTTCTATAGAACACTAAAACTCCAACAATTACACTCTGTGGAATAAAGTTACTGGCCCAAAAGGGCTGTACTATCGACCAGGAAATCCAATCGAACACATGCTCTATGAAATATGTACCGGCAACTAGGCAGTGGTACTACTAGACCAACGGTAGTACCGACCCACATATACGTTAGTGTTGGAATTCAAATCATAGGAAAAACCAAGTAACACATGCTCTGGAGTATCACTACCGCACACAAGGGGCGGTACTACTGACTTACGGTAGCATCAACTTCAACACAGTAGTAGTGTCGGTCTGAAGGAATTTCCAAGAAACACATTCTTTGGAAAATATTTACTATTCCCAGGGCAGTACTACTAACTCATGGTAGTACTGGCCTTATAAGGCGGTAGTGGCGGTTCCTTTGCCTTACGCATCCACTTGGAGCTTTCACTTGATGGCGATCATCTTCTCTCCAAATGCGGGTCCTCACCTTATGCATCAACACATGATGAACTCTCTTTATATCAGGATCTTATCTTGATGCTCATCAATACATGATGACATCCTTCATCTCGAGCCTTGACTTGATGACCATCAACACATGACATCATCCAAAGTCTTCATCATCCTTGGACTTAACCTATTTCACCAACTCATTGAAGATGTTAGTCCAACATATTTGGTTGTCCCTAATCATCAAAGAACACCATTAATACATAATAGAAAGTCTAGATCCTTTGATATACTTCTTTGATGATTAGCGACAACCTAATTACCACTTAATTGAATTTAAATTGATTTGAGTATATTTCAACTACTGAAGCTTATATACTCATTAGATGTGTCTGATAGCATCTAGGCCCCCTCAAATTTTATTATGGTGTTTTGCTATAATTTTGGTATTAATGACCAAGTTAATAATACTCAAAGTTTTGAAGAACATATGCTGGATTCAAAAATGAAGCAAGTTGGATGAACAAGATTAAGGTGCTCGGTTCTAGTTTATGACTTAGGAGATGATTCAAGTCAAAAGGCTAGGATTGTTTTTCTCTTTTTTTGTTGTCTAAAGGGGGACTTTGCACAAGCTAGTGAATTGGATCATAAGGCAAAGACAAAACTAGATTTCTCGGAGCAAAAGACACTTAGTCCTTTTTAGGTCATACTTCTTAGTGTACAACGGACAAAATTTATTATATCCACTTCTTCAGTCCGTTGCACTCTCAGCTTATCCTTGGAAGTCAAATAAGATTCTTTGGTCAAACTTTGAAACCCATCAAATATCTGTTTATCGGATCAAGTCTATTGTCTTCTTATCATTTCATCCTTGGTAAAAACCTCCTTTAAAATCATCTGATAGCCAAGGGTTTGCCTATGTATGACGGACCAAAATCTTTGGTCCGGCATACATATAAAAGTCTCTGCTCTGTGACGGACCAAAATATTCTTCGTTTCCCATCTACAGCGGACCAAATATTTTGGTCCGGCACTCATTCAGTTTATAAGCCTTTGGTCGGACCAAGCTTTGAAGTCTTATTTATTGAAACCTTATATGAATATTCTTTATCTTCAAAAGAATTTTTTACATAGACAACGGACCAAACATTCGTGCTTATATTTTTTTTCAATCCGTTGCTAAAGTAAAACGCTTGGATAAAACTTATCTCTGTTGAAAAATGTCTGTGGCACCAAACTCTTGAAAAGTCCATGTATGACGGACCAAATTTTTGGTCCGACGTACATAGGTCTCTCTACCAGACCTAACTCTTGAAAAGTCCATGTATGACGGACCAAATTTTTGGTCCGACGTACATAGGTCTCTATGCACAGACCAAACTCTTGAAAAGTCTATGTATGGCGGACCAAATATTTGGTCCGACGTACATGTATCTTCTTCAGTTGTGTGGCGGACCAATCTCTATGAAAAAAACCCATGTACAGCGGACCAAATTTTTTGGTCCGTCGTGAATGCTCAAATTTGGTCCGTCATACACTTGTCCAGTATCGCTAGGCACTGTTACTTAGTTCGTTGTACGTGTATATTTCTGGTATTTCTGACATCTGACACGTCCAACGGCTACTGTAGCAGGTGTAACGGCTATATTCACTCAAAATGGCTATATAAGCATTTCCTGAGCCATCTACCAAATCGACAGATGAACTCCTAACACTTTGGTATTCATACATAGCTCTCATTCTGAGAAAGGAGTCTGTGCTTCATCTTCACACCAAAATTCTCATACATCTCTAAGTGTGTTAGCTCCAAGCCAGTGTCTAGTTGTGTAAATTGCAAAAGTGAACCAAGAGACAGAACTTGTGCAAAGTTTATTACTCTTGGATCTTAGTGATCCTAGACAGCTTGGAGGAAGTGTACAGTGCGACCTGTCCAAAAGTGTTTGTGGAAGGCCACTGTGGTTGTGAGGGGTTTGGAACTCACCTCACTGGAGTAGTGAAAGAGTTACCTGAGTGATCACCAGAGCTACTGCGACTAACTTTGGAGAAGCAGAACTTCGAAAGAAGTGCTTCAACGTGGATTAGGAGTGCGGCTCTGAACCACGGGATAAATCTTTGTCTCTCTTGTGTCATTTCGTTTATTGCTTTCGCTGTTATCATTATTTGCTTTAAATATATTTTATACTTTGCTATGAGTTGCTCTCTGTTCAATTTAGTAAGTTGTTTAGAAAAACTCAGAACTTGTTAAAATAGCCTATTCACACCCCCTCGAGGCTAACTCGATCCTTCAGTGTCTCATGGTGAAGATCCTTAATATAACACATCCGGTTGTCATTAATCACCAAGGCATACCATTAACACATAATGGATAGCCTAGATCTTTTAATCTATTCTTTGATGATTGATGACAACTCAATTTGCAAGATAATTGCATATGAGTATATTTCAACTACACAAGTTTCATATACTCAATTGATGTGTTTTAAAGTATTGATCCTCAATATATTTGGCAAGAGGAAAGGAATCAATACTAATGAAACCATCAAACATAGAGTAAACTCTATTTACATGTGTGCATATGTATATATATGAATTTGGAACAATGTGCACATATCCAATTTGAAATTATTTTGAAGTTTATCCTATATTTAAATCATCATGAGTGTATTACAACTACACAAGTTTAATATACTCAACGGATTTTTTTCAAAGTAATGATCCTTGATATATGGAATGATGGAAAGGGATCAATACTATTGAAACTTCAAGATAAAGAATGAACTCCCCCAAAATGTGTGCATTCATGTATATATGGAAATGAAAACAATATGCACATCTTAAGGTTGAGACTATGGTAGAGTTTGCCCTTTATTTTGAATCTAAAGTATACATCTAGAAATAATAAAGTTACATCAAATGCATACCTTTAAGATTTCCATTTTTCATTGAGATGAGACTAATCAAAATCATACTCAATAAAAGAGTTAGTCTCATATAAATATTTTTAATTAATAACAATGTATATTATTTTCAAGGAATGCAACAAGATAGGATAATATTATGATATTGGATACATACCTTTTAGTTTTCCATTTTTCATCCATATGAGACTAATCGCTATCAAGATTAATAAAGTAGTTAGTCTCATAAATACATTTGTTACTAACCACCAAAACCAACCTAATGATGATTGAACTTTCAATGTTCGGATAGAGTTTCAGAAAGGTTTTGTTATGATTTTCTTAGTCGCACACCTACAAAAGGGTGTCAAACAGACAATTTAAAATAATCATATCTTGTGGGTAAATTGAATAACTTTGCAGAGTGTAAAACTATTCGAATAGCCATATCCCCAGTTATGGACAATGCTTAGGAATTTTACGCAATGGTTAGATTCTATAAAATAAAACTTGGGAGGGATGGCTATATGCCAGGAAAAGGAAATGGTGTACGTTGTGTGCCAATTTAACTTGAAAAATCTTTGAATAACTTATTATTACTGCTATTTGTTTTACTTTCGATTGTAATTTATTATTATATTCAAATGCTAAAGTCTGATTTGTGCAAAGGTAACCATATCAGCTATTCTTTGAATAAGCCTTGCATATAGTTAGTAGACTTACATGGTGCAATTTGCTGAATACCCATATACTCACCATTGCTATAAACAATGCTACTTAGTTACTAAATACATTCATCAAGACGTCAGTGATCAGTGAGGACTACTTTGAAGATCGTGAAGAACTAGGTTGCACTACCCTAGTCGATTGTTTGTGGGCATATAGATGGGTTTCACACAAAAATATTCCATTTCCTTCCGCTGCCGTATAATTGAGTTGATCGCCTCATAAGCAATAATTTTAAGCTTTTATCATAATATCGCTACTCTAATATTTATTGTTAATTACTTCTTTCGTAAATATTATGCATATGAAATGGTACTTCATCAATGTTGCCACTATATGCACTAGTGTGATTCTGAACTAGTGGCTACGGTTATAGTGAGGTAGAGCAGGCACGTGCATGGCACAGATGATGCGGTGGGGAGCTAAGCCAGCTGGACCGCGAGGGAGGGAGAGCGAGCTGGATGGGCTGCACGGCTAGGACAAGTGACGTGGGAGAAAGGCGGCGGAAGCAGGCCAGACCCAGAGAGAGAAGAGAGAAGGATAGGGAAAAAGGATTGGGCCCACTCAGCCTTCCAACTTTTTAAATTATATTTTCTATTTTAGAAAATACTGAAAAAGCAAAAGAGAACAAATAAAATAGCAAATGCACTCAAAAATTTCCAAAAAAATCTGAAAAATACTTCCAAGCATAAAGACCCAAATAAAATAGATTTTACAATTGTTGATGTTGGGTTTAATCACATTAAATTTTTTTATCTAAAAAATCCTAATTAAGCTTTAATTAGTGGGGAAAATTGGTAAAAAAAATTAGAGGTCTAAACTATATAAAATAATCTTTGAAGGGCGAAAATTAATATATTACATTTGTCCTGTATACCCAACATTTGTGGTACGCTGATGCAAAATATTCTCTCTGTCCCTCATCTCGGTCGATCATTTTGGTTCACCAAATCAGTGTCCGAAGACATACCATTTTTGCCCAATTGTTGAATGGATCGGAAGCTTCAACACTTGTCCGCACTGCACAGTCTCATTCAGATGATCATGTTCACAGTATCACATTTGGATGATGTTTATGCTAGGCGGTTTAGCGTAGATGTCACCGAAAGTAACATCACAGGTGTCAGTGCAAGTAACATCTTGGCAATTTATGGGTCCTTTTTTTCCATGTGAATTGCTCTTTTTTCATACGTAACAAAATTGAACTTGCACTCTTGTTCATATAGAATATCGGTACAGATTGACTCTTGATGATCCAGGTGCTAATTCGAAGTTCTTGTATACCATGGTACAGTACATATATACCCTTCGGGGCATCTATGTCATCTATCAAGACTAGATGAAATGAGGCACACTTTTATGGCAGTAGTAGTAGTAGCAGTAGAAGACAGCAATGGTATTGTGGTTGGTGAGTATATAACAAAGTTTACACACTTACAGCTAGCGGGAGATAAACACGAAAGGCAAAGTCAAAACGACCTCGATGGGCTTCGTGAAAATCTTGGGTTGCGACTGTGTTGGATTTGCTTATCTTGCTCAGTGTGAGTTCAGAAATGTCAGCAGCTCAGTAAGACTAGGTAGATTTCACACGCTACGTTGCGTGCGGCCGGTTTTGATGCAATGAAACATTCGTAAAGCAAAATACACTAACAATTGTAGAATATGAAAACATCCATATGGTGATCCGTTCTACATCAGACATAAAGACTAATAGATATCACAAACAAACTAATAGACGAATAGGCAGTAGAATAGATCAGAAATGTCTAGTTTGCACATGATACATCCTCGGCTACTTGAGAATATATAAATCAATTACATGCCACACACATGACCGAATATAAGGGTTCAACTCCCTCACCTAGTCCAGGAGTTGCATCCTTAGAGGGTATATTATTTCTAACATATTTTTACATAAGAATATGACATAGTGGTTCACTCGCAGATGAATTATTTCAACAATCTATTTTATCAGAACATCAGGGCACACTCTATGGCACTATTCGTAGAGGGAATACAATATGAAGATGATCTTATATACTCAAGAGGCTGCATCATTTGCCATGGAAGAGATTAGTTCCTCGTTGTCTATAAATGCAGTCTCTGAAATTGTATTTGGTCCAAAATAAAAAAAGGTTTCGTTGTTTTATATCTACAAAGCTGAGGCTACACAGAAATATGATGCATGGCTCATTTCCCTCAACCGGTTTTTTTGTTCAACCGAAAACATGTAGTTCCAAAGATGGGAACTTTATTCCCATTGTCACAAAGGTTAATGAATGGTCATATGCATGACTATATTACATTAGAGGCACAGGAAAACTACATGTTTCCTTCCTGAATTTATTCTAAAGCATGTCACACTGCTTCCTTTTCACTACTTCATAACTGTACTTACTTAAAAACAAAAAAGGGCCCACTAGTTACCACAAATATGAAGGACAGGTACTAAACGGAATGTGAAACATATCATACACTACATACTTATGCAAAAAAGCAATTAATCCTAGTGTTGTAAGTATATAAGAATATAAATAGCCTATTAAAATTATGGACAAAAAGGCAGATACTTTTCAAATGAGAACATATTCTGGACATAATCATTCGTCAAAACAAACTTGCAGCACCCAAAGTAATGAAATTACAATCTATAAGGCTGGCTATAGGCCTACGACGATAAGATGATGTTGGTGTGTTACCTTTGCTTATAAAGTCAAACGAGAAGCAAAATTAGGTTATAATGGAACATCAACATCAAGAGAGCAATAACTGTTTTTTCCTCTTCTGCATTGATCTTTGCATGGCAAGCATTATGACTGTTCCCTAGGGACAAAAATTAGAAATAAGAAATGTGAGATGGTATTTTTTCCAGTAACTATGTGATCTCAATAAGTCTAAACCAGAGAAAATTGGTTAAAAATAATAGTACCATACCTATCTGAATTTCTGAGTTTGTTTCTTCAATGGAGTGTATCTGTGTTTCTTGCAGAGCTACGATGGCACACATACTATTTCATCTAGCAAACAAGTGAACATTACGTTGTAACACAAGGGCTGGTATTTCACAACTATTAGTGGACTAAGTACAAAGAAATCTTATAAGGAGACATACTAAAGACCACATTTCATAATTTTAAAAAACTACGATGAAAAGTGTAAGATATTTGGATCAGCAATTCTTATCTAGATTGGGTGTAATGAGAAAGTAACAAATATAAGCTAATAGGAATGTGACTAAATAGCATGACAAACTTACGTTAATATCAGTGTTCACTGAAAAGGAGAACTTGCAAAACAAAGCAGACTTGTAATCCTGAGAGATATCTCAAGTATTTTGTAGAGACGTGGAGCCGTTCTAACATAAGTGCCACCCATGGACATAGGAACAAAACATATACTTTTGTAAGGAAACCATGCTCGTAAAAATTCATCATCTTGTTCCTACCTCTATGTATAAGATTCTTTTCAAATTACTCATGTGGCAATGATTTATAATCTCTTTTGTGATACTAATTTCAAGCTACCAATGATAAGACAATGTTACTTGGATATGGACACGGGCGTCGGAATTCGACTTGGATTCGGGGTGTCTGATTCGGCAAAAAAAATTGACACGGGAAATGCCATTCAAAATCGGACACAGAAGTTGGAATCTGACTCAGATTCGAGGTGTCTGATTCAACAAAAAAATTGGACACGAGTGCCTAAGTAACACTGGATATGAGACAGAGCACAACATGACTAAGCTGGAAAATAATACAGCCAATCCAAGATCAAATAAATCGACTAATAACATGAAAACTGCTAGCCATGCCCAGGTGACTCTACGGTGGCAGGCGCAAGGACCAATGGTCATCAGAGTGGCGGCGATGATTACTCCCACGGCGGTGCCATGGATGGCTACGATGATTATAGTATTTCGAGGCTAAAACCTCCCAAATTAACGAACACTGGTATCTAAAGGCTACTAGGACCTTGCCGGGTGGTCCGGTGATGACAGAGGGGCACTGTAATGGCTGGTTAGCGGTGACAAGGTCCTCTATGACAGCGGAAGATAACAAAGAAGGGCATCAAGATGGTGCATGTTAGCTTGCGTACATGCCGAAGATGGCTCATAAGCAAGAAATTGACAAGAAACTCACTGGAATGGCAAGAATCATCGATAATGGCGATGACAGTGCAGAACAGAGGAAAGGTCGGGTTCCAAGGCTTCATTACAAGAATGAGAAAATTTAGTGAAGGGTTTTTATTGTTAGGGTATGAGGCACATGATAATGCGGTTGACATGAGACCAAGCCCATGGCGAAGTGGCACGGTTCGTTCACCAGGTAAGGAGACGATGGTGGCAGTGTGGCTTCCCATGGTTTCCACTGCAAAGACATGCATGCTAGAGGTGAGAACAGAGCTTAAGGAGAGAATTGACGTGAATGTTGAGCAAGGATAGCCCACCGGCAGCAATGATGGCTCACAGTAGTTTTACCAGCACCGAGGATGACATACACATTCCCGCTAAACTAGAGCACAAAAGGCTCTAATTTTTGAGACAATGGAACGAGTGGTGAGATGGGGAGGTGTTGATGCTGTTACTGGAGCTTAAGTAGGGACGAGTAGCTCGGGAAAGACTCGCGAGTTCTCGTGGGCGTAATGAGGTATAGTAATGAATGTGGCGCTCGAGTTCTCTCCATATCTGGCGATGCATGGAAAAGGACAAGGGAAAGGGATGTGTGCAACTACGGGACACGGTGAGGTAGCAACAGCTTGCTGCATCAGGCGACAAAACCAGTGGCGTCATAGTCGAAAACTAAGAGCGACGTAGCTATGTAGGGTGAACAGCGGACAACATTGCGGGCATCCTACGACAACGACATGGCGGGCGGGTCGTACAATTAGGGCATATGGCCCACAGGTCAGCGGCGGGGCGAGAGAGAGCGGGTGCAACGTCTCTCTCTGATGACGCGGCGAGAGGTGGAAGATGACCTGTGACACGCGGGCTCAGAGCATCAGTGAGAGAGAGGGCCAAGAGAGAAGGCGTCTCAGCCGAAATAGAGGAAATACTTTTCTAAAGGACTTTAATTACATAGAATCAAATTTATATTTTTAGAAATAGTAAACCAACTTCACAAATTATGAAAAGTTTTGGAGAGGTACTTTAGATCATTTAGAACATAGATGAAATATTTTTAGGTTCGGTATAGATTTTAAATAATTTTTAAAATTCAAGGACCGCAGTTAGAAAATGGAAAAAATAATTTATTTAACGCAAAAAATTCTAGAAAATACAGATAATAATTTTGAAACCTAAAATACACTTTTTAGGGCATTTTGAGATGTTACTGACTATATCTATTTTCTGCTATCCACTATATAATATAGTATAATACACCATAAAATTAACTTCTATTAACATGTACCTGAATTATAAGCATTAGAACGACTACTACCCGAGCCGGTTACTCCCACCCTTTGAAAGGCAGTACTGAGAGTTGAGATTAGAAAATAGCATTGTGTAGTGTGCACTTGTGCAGAGTTTCACGGTAGCAGCTTGCAAGCTTGGCCCTCCCTATCCACTCACCGGCCCGCCGCCACACACGGTCCGACGTCCACTCCCAAGCCCCAACCAGGGTTGGAAATATCGATGAAAATCACAATTTTTGATCGTATCGGTCTAGCTCGAGTTTGGAACCGGTCGATAAATCGGTCCAATTCAAATTCAAATTCAAAAAATTCAGGAAATTTGAAAAAAAAAACTATCCAAAAGTTCCTTAAAATTAGTATTAATAGCTTTTTGACATCTGGGATGAATTGTTTTTGAAAAATCGAATTTGGGAGACGTTTTGAGCAAATCTGAATATACATAATAGAAAAGGAAAAAAAAGAAAACACAGGACAAGCTGCAGCCCATCTGGCCCACCAAGTTGTCCCACGTATTTAACAGCCT
Organism: Otatea glauca; assembly: GCA_036346275.1. NCBI lineage: Eukaryota > Viridiplantae > Streptophyta > Magnoliopsida > Poales > Poaceae > Otatea > Otatea glauca. The sequence goes on from CM070721.1 coordinate 52,554,110, forward strand.
ACCCGACCATTCTGATACCCAAAACCCTGGTCCCGACCATCCTTTCGTCCCTCGAACACCTCGTCGCCGCCTTTGGCCAGATCCGCCCACCACCGACCAACGTTTCACCGCTTGAGCTCAAAAATTGCTCAATAAGCTTCGATATTCAGTTCATATGGTCGATTTTCAGTTCAGTTGAGCAATAAGATTATTTAGAACAGTAAAAGTAGAACATGGCCAGCCATCTCAACATTTGCGTATAGTGCTGCATTTTGTTGGGCTATGATCATATAATAAGTTTAACTTTGTGATCAGCATATTGTGGCTTTCATGCTCCTGCTTCTAGGCTTGGTAATTATATTGTAACATTAACTGTTTTGTTATGAATCCTATTAGAACTGCAATGATAATTACAACCCTTGGATAATCGCTAGATGTAAAATTACAGTCCTACAAAGAACATGCTCAATTGTCGATTATATATATACATGTATGTAAACTACATGCATGCTGACTTCTTGTTATTTTCTATTAACAGATGGCAAACCATGTCGACATTGTGTGGGAGCACGGCGACAAGCAGGGGATCAGACTTCGATGCAAGTACTATCACAAAGAGAAGAAAAGAGGTGGTGTAACCCAACTGAAACACCACTTGGCAGGGTACGGTATGAATGTCATCCATTGCAGTCAAGTTCCTCCAGAAGTTCGCGAGTACTTTCAGCGTGACCTAGATAGACCGAAGGATAAGAAGAACGGAAAGAGGGACGAGAGGCTTAGAAAGAAAGCAGCAGCTGGAAATCCCCTACTGAGAATAAGTGCATATTCATAGTACATGGGTGATGTTGATGAGGAGGAGCAACTCTAGCATACTATGACTGCCTCCAGGGCAGAGGCAAAATTTACCAACAATGGCAAATGACTAGCCCATGGATGGGGCAAAGCTGGTATGAATACAAGGCAGAGTTGCTAGCTACACGAGGATTGGTGATATATCCACCGAGGAGTACAACATGATCAACCAAGTGTACATTCAACAATACTACCCGTAGCCTCAAAGTTAATGTTTCATTTCATTACAACTCGATTTTTTACTAACATAGCGTTCATGTTGGTCCAACATGGCATATGTATGACAATGGAAGGACGGCGAAACTATGTGAAGTGCAAGCATTCATTTTCGGTGAGAACTATTGATTTCAAATGTCATATGCCTTGGTTATTAAGCTGTGGACTTGTTGGATTGGTTTGTGAATGGTATCGAAATGAAAGGTTATTTGTTGAGATATTACTGTTAAATACCTACTTTACTACTTGAGATTGTCTAAAATATAGCAAAGGTCATGCCAAAATTTTCTCATAGTTGTGCTATTATTGCAAAACGTTGTCTTCAAATGTAGGGAAGGTCATGCCAGCATTTTGTCATATTTTTCATATTTTTTATACATTTCTAACAGTCTTTCTAATGTGTTGGGCCTTTACCAGGTTTTTACAAATTTTCCAATATTTTATGCAATTTTTTCTATTTTTCCTTGAGTGTGCCAATTTTTAATGCAAACCGATCGAAAATCGGATAAAATCAATCAAAAACCGTTCAAATCGGTAGTTTTTCGTTTTCTTTCCCTACTGTTTGACTGCCGAGTTCAAAAAAAAATTAACTTTATAATTTATTCGATTTCTACTAATGTTCGATAAAAATCAATACCTACGTAGGAGCAATTTTCCAACTCAGTTGAGTACGTAAACCCTGCCCCCAACACCCGACGACTCCCCCCAAGACCTCAGAATTCGACACGTGTCCCGCTGCCCACATGTCCCGACCCAGCAAAACAGGCACATCGGTCACAGAGCCCACAAAATTAACCAGCCCCTGATCGCGATTAGTCGCCATCATCATTAGTTTAACGACCCGTAAATTTACCGTAATGCCCCTCCCCTGCTCTTTTATTGATTTTTTTTTCAACACCCGTCTTCTCTTTTTCTATCGCAACAACTGTTCACACTCCACAGTATAATGTTCGCAGCAGCAGCGCTACTCAAAATCCAAACCCTAACCCTAGCCCTCTCCAATTCGATCCGAGAAGCGGATTCCGAGGCTCCCTGCGGTGGCGGCAGCGATGGAGGAGCATAGGCTTGGCGGCGCCGGGGGCGGGGGGAGGCCGCCGATCCCGGCGGCGGCGAGGAAACCGGTGCTCGCGCGGCACGCCTCCTTTGTGAGTACACCTCCAAATGTCTCTCCTTCTGGCGCTCTAAGCTCGGATGCTTGCGTGATCTGTGGCTCTGTGCGAAAGGTGGGAGCTTTATGTGTTGTTAGGCTTGATTCGTGCTTAATCTTTGCTGTTTCGTGCGATTCCTTCGCTGCGATGTGTGAATTGTTTGCGCCAAGAGCTCAAGAAGCCAAGGTTAGCACCGGTATGATGGGATGCATGGTGTTGTGTCGAATTTGGAGGTGAGAAGAGAGGGCAAGGAATCTAGGGCTCTGAAATTTTTGGTACATCCGTATTGTACTGGAGTACTAGCGAGCTGGAACGAGATATTTGGATCCGTGCGGTTTATGTGGCTACAGGTCATTGGGAGTCTAGAAAGCCGTTTTAGATGTTTGTGATCCGGTGGTCTTTTGCAAAGACTGCCTTGGGTTCTATGAAATGATTATGCCGTAGTATTGGGTACTGGGTATGCAGACAGAGCGTTTCAGAAGCTTTGCATAAACTAGGTGTCTTGGTGCTCGATGCTGCCGTAGTATTTCCTTGGTGTGTAAATTATTACAGGGGTACACAGTGAACGCGATACTATAACATTCCTCTTAAATTGGGATTCTGTTCCTGGCAAGATTGTTGTCTAAAGATGTCATGTGGAGAAAAGCTGGGCAGGGATTTGAGCACATTGCAAAAGTGAGGATCAGACTGGTAATCCAGTACTTATGTGTCATTAAAGTATATTAACTCTTTTGGTACTTTCCTCACCCTGTTCTGACCTCATGGCCCCAGAACATTATTCAAGTGAAATTATTAGAAAAGGTACTATCGTGTCCGTGCTTCTTTATGAATAGTAATTGGCCATTTAAGTCCTTAACAGTTGAAAAAATTCCTAATCTCTTTTACATGCCACCTTGGAAGGAATTTGCTAAACGGTGGTTTGGCTTTTTCTCATCACCCTGCTGCAATTTTGTGTTTTAATCTCATCACTCTACTTGTACTTTTGCAATACATAGCTTGTCCCAAGCCAGGAAAAAGGAGGAGGGTTGTGATAGGCTTGGCATGCCAACGTAAAAAAATATAGCCTCCTTTTCATGGTCCTAGCCTACTCAAACTTGTTTGGGACAAAAGGCTTGGTTGTTGTTGTTTATCTCATCACTCTACTTGAGGTTTTATTTAGATTATATAAAAATTGGGTTCCTTGGTTCTATCAGATTGGATAGGATTTTCTTGATAGAAACCAAACAAGATGATACACATGTCACGTTTTGCTTTCCGTTCTCATTACTGTTCAAAATAACTATAACAAGATCTGTGCACTCATCTTTTTGTGTGTGCTTGGCGCATATGTGCACATTGCTGCAAGAATTTATAGAAGCCCACACTATTTGAGGAAGGAGTGGAAGAATTATCATGTCTCATTGAATTCACTCGGGAGGGGAAAGGAATAGTTCTTTGACAGTTGCAACTATTAAGCAAAACTTGTGGGCCATGATTCATTCTCAATAATGTTGAATGGCTATGATTATTTGCTGATGTAGCCTAATGGCATTTTTGTTTTGCATTTTTGGGATCAACTTTATTAGTATATGAATGGTATGATATAGACAAGAAAGTTTCTTTAGCTTTAGTTCTAACACCACTTCATATCGAGATAGCATGCAATGTAAATCTCATAACTTTTGTAGTTTTTTTTTATTTTGCTATGGCTAATTAATTGCCATACTTTGCATTGGAATTGCAGGTGAGGAGTCCTGCAAACAATAACAAATCTGAAACTGAGAAAACTTTTGAAAGCACGGATACCGAATTTATCCCAGTTGTACGGTCTGGAGGCTGGGCTGATATTGGGTCAAGGAGCACAATGGAGGATGTCTACATTTGCTTTGATAACTTCATGCAAGATTTTGGACTTGACAGTTATGAAGAAGGGCCCAGTGCATTTTATGGGGTATGTTTTTGTTCTAATTTTTCATGGTTTTTCTTTCTTGATGTTTGTAATATATTTTAGCTAATTTTACTCATTTCATGATTGGAGAAACAATGTCAAACTCTCTAATGGGAGAGTACTTATGTGCATCTGACAGGTATTTCCTGTGTATGTATCCTTCACACGATTTTAATTTTTTAGGTTTTTGATGGGCATGGTGGAAAGCACGCCGCTGACTTTGTGTGCAGCAATTTGCCAAGGTTTATCGTTGAGGATGAGAGTTTTCCGAGGGAGATAGAGAAAGCCGTGTCCTCAGCATTCTTACAGACTGACACTGCTTTTGCAGATGCTTGCTCTGTGAACTCCTCTCTTGCATCTGGCACAACCGCGCTTGCTGCAATCTTGGTTGGGAGGTATTGACCTAACTTGTGCAACTGTAAGCCTTGTACTCAGTTATTTTGTAGCATTTCTGTTTAACTACTATTTGGAGCTTGTCACTACTTATCAACAGCAAAAGCCTTTTTTCCCTTCCTGTTATGGTCTTATGATTCCTGTTATGTTGCCTATTTGGGAGGTATTGACCTAACTTGTGCAACTGTAAGCCTTGTACTCAGTTATTTTGTAGCATTTCTGTTTAACTACTATTTGGAGCTTGTCACTACTTATTAACAGCAATAGCCTTTTTTCCCTTCCTGTTATGGTCTTATGATTCCTGTTATGTTGCCTGTGCAAATCAATTCTTCAACGTGCGCATTCATGCACACAGAAGAAAATGAGGGTCTTCAATATTTCATCTTCTTTGGTAGCTGCAATTTTCCTGTTCTTTGTGTGCATATGAAGTGTGTCGTCAGGTTTATACATGTGCTTTGCTCTTTCTGGGAGTGATGTGAATCTCTCTCATTTGTTTTCTGAACAATTCATTATGTTCTTTCTATTTTGATCCCTTTGTTGACCATGTAACTAACCAGCATGCACCATAGCCTATTGCATGCTGCAGTATTCTCTTTCATGACGAAAGTAATCGTAACCCTCCGTTCTTTATGATATTGGGTCACACGAATGGACTGTGTGCCCCTTTCTTTCTTAGTCCTTTCTGTAATTTTCCCTTTATTTGAATTCTGCTTTCTTTCTATTTATCTATGATTTCTTTTAAACGTTTCTGCATTTTTAACAGGTCACTTCTGGTGGCAAATGCTGGTGATTGTAGAGCAGTGCTATGTTGCCGTGGAAAGGCAGTTGAGATGTCCAGGGATCACAAGCCATCTTGCAACAGGGAGAAGATGCGCATTGAAACATCAGGTGGTTATGTTTACGATGGCTACCTGAACGGACAACTCAATGTTGCGCGAGCAATCGGGGACTGGCACATGGAAGGAATGAAAGCATGTGATGGTCTTGGGCCTCTTAGTGCCGAGCCTGAAGTGATGATGAGGAATCTTACCGAGGAGGACGAATTCCTGATCATCGGTTGTGATGGTATCTGGGATGTATTTCGCAGCCAAAATGCGGTAGACTTTGCACGCCGAAAGCTCCAAGAGCACAACGACCCTGTTGCTTGTGGTAAAGAACTAGTTGACGAAGCCATCAAGAGGAAGAGCGGTGATAACCTTTCAGTAGTTGTCGTCTGCTTCAACTCCAGACCGCCTCCTGTCCTAACAGCTCCAAGGCCTCGTGTACAGAGAAGTATATCTGCAGAAGGACTGAGGGAGCTGCAAAGCTTCCTCGATAGCTTGGCAGATTGACATGTGGGTTCAGAAGCCCTGCCATACTGTAGTCATGTACTTTTTCCTTTTTTCCATAGCTTAGTATGGAATTTAGGTTTTGTATGCGCTATCTCATAATTTACCTGAGATAGCTGTTGTTGAGTAATCCAGCGTTGTAACATATGCTGCAGCTAATTTTATCTGCAGTTTAAAGTATTTATTGGTTTCGGGGACCTGTTGAGTTTATAAGTCCGGAATGATGAGAGAGAAACCTTTCTTAGATCTCAGTGGATTGGTGAGTGATCTTTTTACTGACTACTGTTTTATGGTTTTTGCAATGCTATGAGAATTATGACAGGTTACTCTGTTGGGATCACTGTAGTCATCTACAGGTAAATGCTTGCGCTTTTTGTGACCAAGCAAGACAGCTTGGTATCATGGTATGTAACTAGTACAATGGTTGAGCAGTTGCTTGTTTTTGTCTTCAATTTGTGGTCCAAAATTACTCTCCAGAGGGTTGGGCCAGGCCATTGTATGCTGCACTTGCCTTTGTGAATACGATCATAATCATCCTTGAAATGCTATCTTGTCCTGTGTTAACTGTATTAGCACTTCAGATTGGCCAAGCAAGCTGCTTTTGCTGTTCCATTCGTGTCTAAAATTATTCCATCAATGTTCTTTTCTTAATCCTTAAAAAATAAACCCAGCTCCATACTACAATTATCAAAGGAACTGCAGGTTATTTCAGCAGTAAGTCTTTTCCCATGACATCGTATGCAGTAGAAGCTCTGTGTACTTGTACCTTGTCATCATGTTTGGAAGCTAAAGATCTTGGACGAGGCAACGACGAAGGCGAAGCCATGAACCCAACTACAGCCTACCACATAACCAGCAAGCCGTGAAAGCAATCCATTGTCGTGAAAAACGGCCGATTTGACCGATTAGTCGGCTAATTAATTGGTGACGGTGATTAAACCATCATGAATAGTTTAATCGAAATGCAATTAACATAGTTGAACGATTAATTGACAGCATCTATAAACAATGAAATGTAAAATATGTTTTGTAGGGTGATAATTTACGGTAAACTTTGGGTAACTAACATATTTCTAGTTAATTCTAAATATAAATAAATATATTAATACGAAAGAATAATCGTCCATTAAATTCCGATTAATCAGTCGTATTACAATTAATCACATAGCAGTACCATATCCGTCCTTCCCGCGTATACCGTTTTTCACGACACTTCCAAACAACCCATGTCAGCCTGTCTCTGTCCATGAAATTTCTCACCGTTCCACCCTCGTCCATGCAACTTTGCAAGGTGTCCCTGACGCGATACCGACAGCCCAAACAGCGTGCACTCCCTTCTCCATCTTTTCTGAACGCTCTGTCCATGAACGCTCTGGACTTGAGCCATTGCTGCCTCCTGCAATGCTCTGATTCCGATATTGATGGCAAGAAAGCTGGAACAGCCAATCATTGATGCGTCCTGTGATGGAAATCTTGATCGGTGATGTGTGCTACTGTTCCCTGTATAAGTTATGAAACTTTGTGAGCAGGGAGGTGCTGCCTCGTCGGATCATGCCAGTTACCCACTTCTTACGAATCTCGCTTTATCATGCAAGTTTGCAGCTTTTGTTGAACCATAACCGTAAAGAAGAAGGCCCATGACACATAGAAAAACAGGTGACTCCCGGATCCCCGTCCTCACTGCCTGCGCTCATCAGGGCCTAGGTCACCCTACTTCGGCTACAATTTGAAGGACATGCTCTTTTTTATCCCTTTTTCCTAAAAATTTTTTGGGTGCATCCAATTTTCATTTTCCATGTAGAAAATTCGCTTTACTTCTTAGATAGTTAAGCTAACTGTCTAGTAAAATTGCACACTTATTTTACGATTTTACTAAAGAATACCTCCCTCAATATCGTGCACCTTTTGGCCCTTTGAATTTTGCTTCCTAATATAGGCAATGGGTTCTGCCAACGTTCATCAAACTCCAAGGCGTTGTTTAGAACGCATGATTTTTTATATTTATGTGGAAATAGATCGGTTTCCAGTGAAATTAGTGCATTCTAGGCACAGCTAGTTTCGTAGTTCCTGACAAACTTATATCTCATCGCAATCTCGTAGTATTCTAACAGGCTAGAAAGGGTGTAACCTAGACAGAAATAAGTCCAATTTACAACTCTGAATTATATCATTTATTCTATTTTCAACACTGAACTTAAAAATCATTCAAATTAGGACCATAAACTAACGAAACCGTTCGCTTTACCCCCTTGACCCAAATCAAAGTGGTTTTGATCTGATGTGACATTAGATTTGGTTTACGTGTGAGAGATCATGTGGAGGTCTATCTATGCGTGTAATGACTAATTGACTGTGTTTGAGCTTGAGGTGCTCAAGTTTGAGTTTGATTTTAAAGCGTTGTTGAATTTGAAGCAATTGAGGTGTTTGTCAGGAAAATCAGCACTACCAGCCTTGGGGGCGGTAGTACCGATCGAGCGGCACTACCAGACCTAGGTTGGCGGTAGTTATTTTCCAAGAGGGTGATTTTTCGAGTCTTAGGGAAATTGTCCTTGGTGGCCTTGGGGGCGGTAGTACCGATTGAGCGGCACTACCGGCCCTTAGTTGACGATAGTGCCGATTTTTGAAGGGAATTCTAGTTTGATTATGGCTCAATTATGTAATGTTTATTGCATATTGTTGTGAACAGTGCTATGTAATGTGTTTTTTGTCTGTGATTGTTGCATGACTTCGGAGCTAGGTCATGATGAGGCGAAGGAGACTGGGTCTAGATTAGGAGAGCTGAGGTACAGACGGTCAGGGTAACGCCGAAGATGGTTGAGGCCAGGATGTCGGTGCAAGCCGGGACGACAAGGAGCTATTGGTGATGGACATGGCGGGCAACGGTCAAGAAAGCCAGCACCGTCGTAGTGAAGCGGACAAGGGCATGTGGTGTGCCAAGTGTCTTAGACCCGTTTGCAAGCGAGAACTGTTCAGAGGAGTCTGAACATGTGAGAGGCTCGGTGAAAGTCATTGGGGCCATATGGAAGGTGACGAAGCATGGGCAATGCTTCAAGACCAAAGAAGACCGATCGTAGGGCAAATTGGTAATTTGTCCAATAGCAATGCTTGAGGCAGTTTGGAAAATCGTGGCGCTGGCCTAAGTGGTTTAGTAGTAATTGATGCAAATTCAAGCTTGTGGAGCAAATTAGGTGTCATAGAGAATGCCGCTTTGAAAAGCGTACATGTGAGTGAGTAAAACCCGTTATGTGTTGGGTTACCGGGTTATCCTATGTGTTAGTGGAGGGTATCCAATTGTGTAACCAGGTTAGGGTTGCTCCTCTATATAAGGAGAGGTGTAGAGGGAGTCATGCCCTAAGCCCTTGGAGAGAACATGAGAGAAAATTGGGGTTTTCACAAGATTTTGGTTTTCTTGTGTGTGAGAGTGCTCTTTGAGAACTTTGCCCTCATGTGAGAAGCTTTGTAATCAACCTTCTTGATTTGGAATGAAATCAAAATTCGTGCTCAAGACTTGCCTCTTGTTTTGATCTTCCCTCTTCTTGAGTTTTCTATCTTTCTTGTTTGGTTTCTTCTTCTCTTGACTTGCATTGCTAAGGATGAGTAATTGATGGATGTATCCTCTAGAGATCATATCCCAATCGTCTAGGCAAGTTCTCACTTGTTCATCAAGAGACTCTCAAGAAACCGGTTTTTGACTTGAGAGAGAAGAATTTTCTGTAGATTGTGTTCTTGAGTTTTTTATGGGCAATTTTCTTGGTGTTCTTGCTTGATGTGACATGCGGGAGGCCATCTAAGGTCATCAAATCCCCACGAGCAAGCGTGAAGATTTGGGTTTTGACCTGGTTTTGGTGCAATCTTCCTTAAATTTAAAAAAGATAGGACCTTTCATGTCAATCCTTGAGATCGAAGGTTGGAATAGGTTCCTAACATCCATATGAAGGTGCACACAAAGTTTCATGGGTGACGGAGAGCTCAGAGACGAGGAGTCCAGACGAATGCATGCATGAGCAGCTCCTAGACACGGGGAGACTGTAGGCGACCTCGGCTAGGGCAAGGATGGCCGATGATTAGTTGGTGACTATGAGGTTAACGGCACGACGCGACTGCATGGTGACGGCGAAGTATACCAATCGACAAGGAGATACTTGGAATGGACTCAAGAGGCCCACATGGAGGTGGTGACATGGGTGGTGTGGCTAGGAATGTGACGGGGTGAGATGTCTACAGCGGAACATGGACTCGCACTGGCGGCGACGACGCTCGGCAGCGTCCAACTATGAAGAAGAAGGGAAAAAGATGTCTAGGGGTTTCTTGTGGTGGTCTTAAAGCTAGATATGAGAAGAATTTTGTGGATGTGGAGGGACGGAAACAAATTTTGAAGTGGAGTGGTAAGGGCTTGGCGGCGACTTCACACTAATTATTGGTGCATCGTCCTCGCCGTTTCGGCCAGCTCGGGTAAGCTCTCCCCAAACCAGTCGTGTTACCATGTGTTTCATCTCCTCTAGTTCTTTTCCCCTCAATTAATTTTGAAATCAACCCAGGGACACGCTTGGACACATCTTCCCTGAGTTTGACCAAGGTCGCTGCCGCCGTCACCATCACCATCTCCGAGTCCTCCAACCCGATTCCTCCCAGCCCGCCACCGCACGTCCTCGTCAATGCTGCTTCGACCTGTGAGTCCGCTGCCCCTTGCTTGTCTCGTTTCGCCCATGACCAAACCTCGTCGTTGCTCCCCTCGTCGCCGGCAAGCCAAGCCAAGGCCGATCATAGCTACTGCTCTGCTTGTCCCTCTCCCCTCCTCTGGTTCTCAATGAATGAGAGTGATGTGTCCATCCAAATCAGTACAACTCGCCACCTTAGATCCACATCATCACCACGTTAGCCAAAACCGCCTTAGATTCAGGCCAAGGTTGTGTTTTGCACCAGTATTGATAGTTGAGGGTTATATGTCAAACGGTTTTAGAGTTTAGGATTGAAAATCGAACTAAGACCAGAGTTCAGAGTTGTAAATTAGATTTATTTCTTATTTAAGCACAACCTCAAAATTTGATGGATGGAAATGGCATTTCTCCCTTCAATCATTGATTTAGACTATAGACTAGATGCCACTACATGCTCCTGTCTTCTTGAGTAAACATCAAATTTTGACATTTTTTTCCCACTTTGTCTTTGTGGGATTCCATGGACCCAACCTCACCACTAAAAACTGCAATTCTCCCGCATCCTACCACATCACCGTAACAAAACAACACGAGGAACTTCGCCATCAGCCATGAGCGTCACATCGGTGGCCGTTAACTGCATGCACGGCCATTTTCTCCGTTGGATGTCCACTCCATCACGACCAAAATCAATCCACTCTGAACAGCTGGTACTACTGAAGATATCAATAGATCCTAGAGTTAAATTTGTCCTCTGAATTTTTAACAGTGGCACTGCGCGCATTGCATGCAAACGAAATGTCATAGCTGAGCACTCATGAACTGATCGATGGCATTGGCGAAAATGACTAGACCGGGCAGGCAACCCAGTCGTGCACTGCCCCCATTGACAGGCCAGCCATAGTGGGATGGTCGAATAAAAGCCCCATCTTGGATGCAATCCGATGGTTGCTACACATATGAACTGCACAATTGCGCCCTGAACTGGAGCAGTATCTTATGGCAATCACCAACGCGTCCTTGCTTTCTTTCCTTAGTGGAAACATCAGGTCGCAGGCATATGAAAACACTTTCCTTCCATCTTTTACCATCAGCCGAGAGTGGCAAGTGGCCATTCGTCTCTAGCAAGAGCTTGCTTGATCAAAAGCTCAAAAGCATCTCTGCTTTAGGAGATGGAGGAGCCCGAAGCTGAAAGGGGGAGGGCCTCCTTTGGCCCATGCGTTCATGTCGCCATAGGTCAATGAGTCATGCATTGCTAAGTGCTAACTGCTTTCGGATTACTAATAGAGACTAAAGTAGCATAGTTCATTGGTAGAAATCACTTATCTCCGCTTGCCAATCCTACAATTATGTTACAAAACACACGGCAAAAATACAAGATCAAATGAACGGGAGACGGGAATTTTAATGTGAAAACCCCCTCAGGAAAAATCACGGACGCATAAAGTCAAATATCACTATACGAAGAGATGTTTACAACGAACGTATCTTTCTCTTCTCTCGTCTTCTATTTACAGGGGCATATTTATAGTGAAAGATAAAAGATTCTGTATAGAGTAGTACTCTGAATTAGAGTAGGAAGCGAAACGAAACAAATTCGGATCATACTTTAACAAAATTGGAATGCAGGAATTTCACGTGAATATTGCATGGAACCTCCAAATCCTAAAGAATTCGAACAAATCTGCATTCCAGAAAGAATCTAGATATTGAAAACTTGCTACTTAATCGGTCTTCAGTGATGAAAATTTTCGCCACAAAACCCATTTTCTCTTTAGTGCCAATTCAACATTTCATGCGGACCCAAGGTTTCAAATTTCGGTTTCGGAATAAATTTCGTCCCTAGCTGGATAACGAAATTTTGGTGAAATTTTGAAATTTCGGAAATATTTCGGACGAAATTTGAATTTGAAAATTCAAATTCGGTCCATTCCGGAAATAAAAATCCAAAATTCGGCGAAAAAAACCCAAAATTTCGGGTTTTTTGCACTGGCTGAAAATTGTTCTAAACGTTATCGAAAAATTTTGAATTTTTTTTGGAGGTTCCTGACACATTTCTGATCAAAAATTTCAGCTTATTATCACATCTGAGGAAGTTTTAAAAATTCGGAGTGGTACTGTCCTGATAAAATACTGACCGACAAGTTTGATCTGAATAGAAAATGGTACAAATCAAGTTATAAACTGTTGAAATTTTCTGTGCATGGTTATGATCCATAACTAATGTTCTCAAAAAAAATTCAGCTGATTATAACATGTGAGGAATTTTTAAAAATTCGGAGAGTGGCACTATCCTGATAGAACACTGACCGACAAGTCTGATCCGAATGGAAAATGGTACAAATGAAGTTATAAACTGTTGAATTTTTTTTTTTGCATGGTTATGATGTATCTATAATTCTCTCATAAAATTTTCAGATGATTATAAAACTGTATGAATTTTTAAAAATTTGAACAGTACTACTGCCCTGTTAAAAGGCTTACCGGCAAACTTGAACAAAATGAAAAATTATGTAAACCATAAAATTTTTTGAAAATTTTACAGAATAGTGATAAAGAAGTTATTTATCCCATAAAAATTGTGATTCATGATCACACTCCAGTGAATTTATAAAATTCTTACAAGGCACAGTACCATTTATGTTCTTTTCTTTTTTATTTTTGAAATATAATATAACAAACAAAGTTCAATGCTTACATAGATTTGATTGACCAAACAAACAAAGTTTAATTTCTTTGAAAAATTTATATAATGGTACTGAGTCAATTATTAATCTCTCAAAAAAAGTTTTGATCATAATCACACTCAAGAAAATTTATAAAATTCTGACAATATAACTGTCCCAATTATGTTCATTCTGTTTTTGATTTTTTAAAGATAACAAATGAAGTTAAATTATTTTTAAATTTTTTATATATGATGCTAATCTACTAAGGATAGTACCATAAAATTTTCAGATTATTATAAAGCTTTTAAAATTTTATAAAAATCTGACAGTGTTTCTGCCAAAATTTTAAAATATTTAAAAAATTCGGTTTTTCAACAAATTTTCATAGGAGATGACTTTCCTAAGGGTTATTGGACCAAACCCGGTCAAATCCGCCCCTAAAAGTTTCAAAACCGGCCAAAAAACACGAAATTTCGTCAAAAAAATCCGAAATTTCGGTTTACTGTAGCAAATTCAAATTTTTTTAAAAAAATTTCCGGCCGATACTTTAGAATTCGGGATGATCCGAAATTCGCCGAATTTTGGAACCCTGTGCAGACCATATGCAACTTTACCTCTCCTCTCCTGCTATACTCCAAAATAAGCATTGGCAGGTGGAGTAATGATCATACCGTCCTCTGCTCATCAATACGTACGTAAACAAATCATGGCAACGGCCCCACATGTCATATTTTGGTAGGTTGATTATTTGAGCATATATATAGGATGACTTCATGTGGCTGGTTCCCCGATCTGGTGGTCTACACCTTAATTATTACCATCATAACTCCATAAACCTAATGGATGTACTTTACCCTCCGATTGCAATAATGAGAGGGGAGAAGGATTTGGATCTTGTGAGAATAATCATAAATTCTCCTGACATGGCATTGAAGCTTTGCTTTACATCCATGCTCGATCTACTTGGTGGATCAGGCTAGCTAGCTTGCGAGGACATCTCCGTCACGGCATTTCTGGTGATGACATTATACGGTAACAAACTTTCCAACATATTATATCTATCATCTGGCCCACCTAATAAATACAGTATTTTTATATTTTGTTTTTCTCTCCTTCCTAAGGATTCAAATTTCGTTTTCAGATAAAATATCGCCCGAGACCGGAATCTGAAATTTCACCGAAATTCAGGTATTTCGGACAAATCTCGTTCGAAATTAAAGAAACAAATCCGATTCGTTTTCTACCGAAAAAAAATGAAATTTCGTCAAAAATTTCTGAAATTTCGGTATATTTGCACCGACTGAAAAGTGGGTCAAACAATGACAAAAAAATTTTGAATTTTTTTTAAGGTTCCTGACATAATAATGATACTCCCATAAAAATTTCAGATGATTATCACATTTGAGGAAGTTTTTAAAATTCAAATATTGTTGCTGCTCTGATGAAACACTGACCAGGAAGTTTGATCCGAATGAAAAATAGTACAAACCATATTAGACAATTTTGAATTTTTTTGTGCATGGTTATGATGCATCACTAATGTTCTCATAAAATTTTTAGATAATGATAAAGCCTTATGAATTTTTAAAAATTCAGACAGTACTACTGTCATGTTAAAAGACTTACCGGCAAGCTTGAACAAAATGAACAATGGTTCAAATCACGTTAGAAAATTTTGAATAACCCTGATATAACATTGATGTTTATATAAAACTTTTAGATAATGATCATGCTTAAATAATGTTTAAAAATTCTGACAGTGCTATATCCTGATAAAAGCCTGATGATCAATACATAGATTTGTTTTAACAATAAAAAAGGTTTAAAATTTTTGAATATTTTACAGAAGGGTGATAAGGAAATGCTTAAGATTTCATAAAATTTTTGAATCATGATCATACTCCAGTTAATTTATAAAATTATTAGAAGGCACAATACCGTTTATGTTCTTTCTCTTTTTGAGTTTTGAAATATAATATAACAAATGAAGTTCAATGCTTACATAGATTTGATTGACCAAACAAAAAAATTGAATTTTTTTTAAAATTTTATAAAATGGTACTGAGGCAATTATTAATCTCTCATACAAATTTTAGATCATGATCACACTCGAGAAAATTTATAAAATTCTGACAAGATTAGTGTCCCAATTATGCTCATTCAGTTTTTGATTTTTTAAAGATAACAAATGAAGTTCAATTATCTTGAAACTTTTTCTGTTTGAATACCTCCCCAGCTGCCTTTCTTCCTTTCTTCTTTTCTTCCTCACCCGACGAATGCCTCCCCAGCTGCCTCCTCGTCATGCTACCCCCTCTTCCCCCTTCTCCGCCTACCTCCTAGATTCGGTCGGGTCTACGCCGATAGCCCCCAAATCCAATCGAATCTGATTCGTGGCCACCGAGGCGACCATGGTGATGGTGTGACGGTGAGGCAATGACGAGTGGCTCGGGTGGCGATAGGGTGAGCACTGCGGGCACGACGCCGAACGTAGTGTCGGGTGTCGATCGTGAGTGACGTGGCAACCACGGCAAGCGTGACTAGCGACAGGTGCGGTGGGCGGCAAGTGCAGTGTCGGGACGGCTAGCCCGAGCACCGGTACGGCGTCGGTCGGGAGGGCTAGTGGCGTGATGCGGGCAGGTGGTGAGTAGCGGGCGCCGATGATACGAGCAAGCGGCACACCAGCGAGGACATGCGCTGGGCGCCACTGTTGAGGCAGTCGGGCAGCGCAGCAGCGTCGATGGCGAGGTATGGATTTCGTGGCGGGCATTGGTTTAATGCTATGGATACTAGTCTAAACCTCAATGCAAAATTTTGGTTGTTTGTTGTGATTGGATTGTGCCAAAGCAATGTCTTATGCAGGACATTGCTGCCATCTCTCTTCTTTAATTCTCTCTCCATCTTAGTACTAATCTTAGTTAGCATGCTAAGGAATGCGATAGATAATACTTACTAGGACCCATTCGGAGTGCCTTTAATGCACTAGAAAGTTTAGAGCTTTTGTGAGTGATTAAACTAGACTTCTTTTCGACAAAGACGAGAGATTAAGATCCCGCCACTTTTGCTTGCGAATCTAAGCGACTTAAGGCAATTGGGTTATGGTTAGTGCTGGTCTACTCAACTGTTGGTGTGTGCAATTATGATTTCCTCGTGAGAGCATGCAGGCATGAGTTTGTTTAGTAGCTGGCGGGATGAGGTTGAATGAAATAGAATGAGCCTTACACAGCATGGTTTATCGTTTTTCACGATTAGGATGATTTAATATCCAGAAGGAATATTCCATCATCCAGTAAGGATTAATTCAGTTGCAGCCAAATATATGGTTGTCACAAATGATTTAAAAAAGGACCAAAGTGGCAAAAATTGCAATACATCTCTTAGCATACTTGTCAATGCCATCTTGGAGGACACATCGATTTTGGCTCTTAAATACATTCCAGTATCAACCTATATCAGCGTGCCGTCACAGAATTTAATATAATAATATATTTTATAAGTATATATATATATATATGTTTAATTATATGCACACTAAATTCCACTTATAATATTATTCAACATAAGTAGTACTTCTTCTGTCCCGCAATATAAGTCCCTATTCTTGAGGAGATTAAAGGTGTAGTTATTGTAATATTTTCACCATATACCCTACTTTAATAAGGTGTTTCCTACTATACCCCTATTGGTTATCTCTTAATCATATGCATTTATCCATTACCACCGACACAAATTATTCTCTCTTATCTTTCTAAGACAATTATCAGGTTGTATCCAAGTCATTTTCTCTCGTACTTTTTTCCAATCTCATTATCATCTTAATCCTTGTGCGAAATCAAAATACGACTTATATTTTCCGAGGGAGGGAATACCATATATAGTTTAGTAAGTTCAATAGAAAATATTATCGATTACGTCAGTACGATCAGTAGTCCTATATATATATCGAAACTAGTATATCTCGTGTTGTCCAGTATCAAAATTTTATGATATATATGGCTACTCTTTATCATTTTAGGTGATGAAATTAATATATTTCAGCAAGTACAAAAAGGTACGAACAAATTTCCTCTACAGTGCCACTAGAGCAATTACTCCTTCCATTCAGAAATATAAGGTATATAGTTTGAATGATCTTGTTCAGAAATACAAGGCTTGTATGTAGATTTATTAAGGTTTTTCCTACTATACCTCTATTTATTCTCTTTCAACTACATGCATTTATTCATTACCACCACACACAAAACTATTATCTCTCATCTTCCAAGACAATTAAGTGGGGTATCTACGTTATTTTCACTCATATCTTTCTCAATTTTATCATAAACTTAATCCTTGTATAAAGTTAAAATGCTCCTTGTATTTCTGAAAGGGGAGTACATTATGTTGCGTGGTATTTATGAGTGTCATTTCTCCGTAAAACTTGGGTCCCATCAACACGTTAAAAAAGAGCTGAAACTAAACCTGACGCGACTTTGACTTTTCGAGAGTTGTTTATATGCATGTGTTTTTTAAATTTATATAAATATTAAAATATAAATGTATAGTAAACGATGATTGCTTTCCTTTTTACTTATTTTAGATTTATACACCTTATATTAGAAAGAAAAGAATATAAATACTACTCTAACTTTTCACGACGATGGCAAATTGACAGAACTATACTATATCTTGCCTTCTCCTGGCCCTTATGGCGAACAGTTAAGGCCCACTTCAGACACATTATTTTCTAGAAATTGTTTCAATTCTTACCAAATCCAAATGTAAATCAAGTGAAATTTAGAACGCAAAAATTTTATAATAAACAATTCGATTCCTGTAGAAAATATATCGTGATTCAAACGGACGTTACCTTCTTTTTAATGTTGTCTCAGATACAAGGTTCAAAATTTCGACGAAATTTTGGATTTCGGACCACCCCGAAATCTCAAGTACCGGCCGAAATTTTTTTAAAAAAATTTAAAATTGCTACAGTAAAATTCGAAAAATTTTTTGGACGCAATTTTTTGTTTTTTTGCCGGTTTTGAAAGTTTTAGGGCCGGATTTGATCCAATAACCCTTAAAAAAAGTCATTTCCTATCCAAATTTGTTGAAAAACCTAATTTTTTTAATATTTTAAAATTTTGGCAGAAACACTGTCAGATTTTTATAAAATTGTAAAAGCATGATAATAATCTGAAAATTTTATCGTACTATCCTTAGTAGATTAGGATCATACATAAAAAATTTCAAAATAATTTAACTTAATTTGTTATCTTTAAAAAATCAAAAACAGAATGAACATAATTGGGACAGTTATATTGCCAGAATTTTATAAATTTTCTTGAGTGTGATTATGATCTAAATTTTTTTGATAGATTAATAATTGACTCAGTAACATTATATAAATTTTTCAAAAAATTTCAACTTTGTTTGTTTGGTCAATCAAATCTATGTAAGCATTGAACTTCGTTTGTTATATTATATTTCAAAAATCAAAAAGAAAAGAACATAAATGGTACTGTGCCTTGTAAGAATTTTATAAATTTACTGGAGTGTGATCATGAATCACAATTTTTATGGGATATTAAGAACTTCCTTATCACCATTATTTAAAATTTTCAAAAAAATTTATGGTTTACATAATTTTTCATTTTGCTCAAGTTTGCCGGTAAGCCTTTTAACATGGCAGTAGTACTGTTTGAATTTTTAAAAACTCATACAGTTTGATAATCATCTGAAAATGTTATGAGAGCATTATAGATACATCATAACCATGCACAAAAAATTTCAACAGTTTCTAACTTCATTTGTATCATTTTACATTCGGATCAAACTTGCCGGTCAGTGTTCTATCAGGACAGCGCCACTCTCCGAATTTTTAAAAATTGCTCACATGTGATAATCAGCTGAAATGTTTATGAGAACATTAGTTATGGATCATAACCATGCACAAAAAATATCAACAGTTTATAACTTGATTTGTATCATTTTCCATTCCGATCAAACTTGTCGGTCAGTGTTTTATCAGGACAGTACCACTCTCCGAATTTGTAAAAATTCCTCAGATGTGATAATCAGTTGAAATTTTTGTGAAAACATCAGCATTGTGTCAGGAACCTCCAAAACAATTTTCAAATTTTTTTGATAATGTTTAGACCACTTTTCAGCCAGTGCAAAAAAACCCGAAATTTCAGAAATTTCGCCCGAAATTTCGGATTTTTTCGCCGAATTTTGGTTTTTTTTCCGGATTGGACCGGATTTGAATTTTCAAATTCAAATTTTGTTCGAAATAAGGCGAAATTTCGTTATCCGGTCCGGGGCGAAATTTATTCCAAAACCGAAATTTGAAACCTTGCTCAGATATTCATGCGTTACCGAGAAGACCTTTCCCCAGTTTCTTCAGCTAGCTGAGTGGAGCATCAAATCTGCACGGAGAAATAATTACCGCATGATTCAGATGTACACTTTACTAGTACAAATTTAACTAGGCTACACCTAGAAAGGTTGGCTTTATTCCTTTGTTCCGAGGAGTAGAAAACCCAAGTTGTTGATTTGGACCAAACTCCTGGGAACAACTCCAAATGGAGGAGGAGACGAACTAGGTTTGGCTTTGCTGACCACTTTAGATTGACAGCGCTTGTGTTTGGCGAGCATGAAAGCTCGTGCAAACTCGGAGTGCTCAAACGTTGCTGTGCCGAATCACCCCGCACTACCAGAATTCCACCATCAAAGACCCCTGTCAACGCACTCTCGTCTTCTTCTCTCGTGTACCGGCGGGGCCACATAACAGCGACCGCACGTACGAAAAATTAATTGGTCACACTACCATTTTCGAAATCGAAACAGAGAGGATCTTTATTTGCATTAAAAAAGGAGGATCCTCCATCTAGACCGTACCATCAGGTCATCGATACATATGTGGCAAGTTTCCATCCTGATTCAAGCTAGCCCTGGGAAAAAGAAAAGATGTTGCTTAGCATATAAAACCTCACGGAGGCGAAGTGAACACCTGTGGCTCTCATGCAGCTACGCGTTGGCATTATTCGTGGTGTTGATCGGCCCAGCTCAAGTCGCAACCAGATCTAACTTATCCGATCCTCTTGTTGTTGCGTGATCCTCTGTTCTGAATCAGATCCTCTCGTTGTTGTACATATAAACAAGAAAAATGTACCCCTGTAGCTTCAAACTAAATTCCCTGAATTGGCTTACCGGTGACTACCCAAGCTACTAAAGGACGAGCCATAAAGATGCAGTGTAGCTCCATCGTTACGAATATCATGGAAACAGAGCTTTCCCGAGCAGACATTCTTTCTACACAGTCAAGTAGTTAATTTTAACCCGGTTTCTAAAATTTACTTGCTTCCCCGCTGCACCAGCTGTCAACGGTGGTCGGCTACCCGCAACAGTTTCCTGAAACTTTTTACCGTCTGCTAGCTGCTCGGTCGGTCCACCAGAACAAGAGAAAACGCAGAGCTCGGTGCCCGTGCCCGTGTGTGTGCCCAGGTACGTAACGCAACACACACAAAAAACTGGTGCGAAAACTCCTCTCTTTACACGCAGAGCGCGGCTGGTCGCTTTCTCTCGCTTCGTCGACCGCGCGCATGCCATGGATGCTGCGTCGTCGCTTTCGCTCGAGGTTGCTTTTTCTTTGGCGACGCCTTCCTCCACGGCCCGCCCTGCACTCCATGCGACGCACGCTTCTGTTTCGCATACACCGTCCAACACGCTCGCAGGCAGCGATCGAATAGGCATCCAACGACGGTTCGTTCGCGTCAGAGAAAGACATTCCAATCCCAAGTGAGAGCCCCCGCCCTCCGACGCCGCGCCGGCCGAGGCCATCTTTCTCGAGTTTTCACCGTGTGTAAAGCGAGAGACGCGCGTGGTAAATTAACCGTAGGCCAAACAAAGCTAAAGGAGGACTAAAAAGCATAGCTATGATCATGATCATATCGCTACTAATAGGGACGTTCCGTATATACCATTTCGACCTTTAAACCGATACAAAGTACTCCCTCTGTCCTTGAAAGTAAGGAAGAGAAGCGTTCAAATTATGTCCTCTAATATTAGGGATTGAGAGCTCTCCCCCTTAAATTGTGTCATCAAATTGTGCCCATGCATGCAGATGCACGCAGATACATGCGACCACACATATTCCAAACAAAAACAACGCAAGTCATTCCCTATAATCGTGATTAATTAATGCATGCATGTTGCCAATTAATAGAGACACAGTATTAAATAGGGGCATTAGAGTCTTTTGGCAAAAATCATAATCTGTCCTAAAATTTCTTCCGTCCCTTACTTTCCAGGACGGAGGGAGTACCTTAATTTGTATAGCGTACCAGTTTCGATACCGATCAGTATCGAACATACCATCTTCGATACTGATCAATACTAGTTATGCAGGTGGAATTGATAATATAATCTATTAAATTATATGTTATATTTGATAATAGTACTATGTATTTGGAGTAATATTATAAATAAAATTTGATGTACATATAATTAAATATGTGTATACTTATAAATATATATTATTATATTAATCCAAAACAGTATGATACCGGAATGTATTATTCTAAGAGCTAAACCAATATAGTCATGGGTACAGCATTAGGTATCGATGAGTGCGGTAAAAAGAAGGGGCGTACTTAAAAAGACATCCCTTCGCGCGCGCACTGATGAGCTTTAGACTAGGAGCTGCCCCGGCTAGCTTTGCTTTCGCCTTTTCCCGGCTCTATAGTATAAGCTTAGCCCCCTCCGGTTGCACGCCACTTTGGAAGGGAACTTTGCTTATCCTCTCTACTTAGCCAGCAGTCCTACTGCCGTTGCCAAGGGAGGCCGAGGAAGTTTAGCTACCAAAGAAGCATACTACTAGGCAACTTGGAAGAGCTATTTTTGGAGTTTGGACACACTTCTGTCTGTATTCCTCTCTCATCAGGCATCAGGTACGCTAGCTGGCAGTTAATGCATCTTGTTTGTGTATATGAAACTTAGCACTCTCTTGGAATTTGGATGTTGCCCAGTGATCAGCTGTGTAGTCGCAGCACTCCATGCCTAGCTTCTTGGGTGTTCGTGGCTGTGACTCGTGAGCAATGCGGGAGTAGCTAGCTAGCTGCATAGAATAATACTACTACTGTGCTAGTACTCGTTCTGCTGCGGCACACTGGGCGTATATGCGCGCAGTTTGCTGGGTTGGCTTGGGTGCTCGTTGATTTTCTCGTGTTCGTCCCTCTTTTCTTTTGAGGCCATGCGCTTCTTTCCTTTTGATGCGTCGTGGGTCTTGGGTCGGCGCTTTTGAGGAGAGCGGGCGAACGCGCTGCATGCAGCCTGCAGGAGAGAGGAAACCGGCTTTTCTGCCCCAAAGCTGCGCAGCCGTGGCGTGAAGACACACACTCTCTCTCTCTCTCGATTTCTCGACACTGTCGAGATCCCAGTCACACATCATGCCATGTACGCACACGTCTCTTCTGCTCTCTCTCTCTCTCTCTCTCTCTCTCTGCCGGCCATTAATGCATGCGAACGTTTTCTTAAAACTTCGCTAGAACTCATGATTGTCTCCTTGTTGCTTTCCTCCTCGTCGTGTTCTCCAGCCTCTGGACTTCCCTTCTTGCCTTCGCAAAAGGGTACCATAAACGGATCCTTAGTCCTTTCCCTGCCACGACATTGTTTGCATAGTAAGTAGTAGCATTAGTTGTCCTGTCATGAAACAGTAACCTGGAAGTTTAAGATTTCTGTTTTTTAAAAAAATTGACGAACGCAGTCTAAGATTTCTACATGCACTGCACAGCGTAGTTCTGTTCTTTGTGGATTTTAATTAAACATGGGGTAGATCATTCAAAAACTCAATTCGTGTGCACTTTATTTTAGGAACTTTTGTTGTGGTAAACTGAATCCACATTAATTTGCTAGGCACTGATGATTGAAAATCAACACAGAAGTAACAACGACCACATAGACTACTATGGAGATTCCGTAGCATCTATGTGAAAAAGGAAAGCAAAGAGGAATTCTGAAAAAATGGAAAGCAACTCTTTTTTTTTTTTTGCTTTTGTCCATGACAACGGTTAAAAAACCCACACTTTCATGGGTCCGCACCAAAAGCTTTTTTCCGCTAGCATTTCTTTCCTTTTCTTTCTTTGTTTTTCCATCGACAAGGGTAAAGCTGGTAAGGGACCTAGAGTATATTTGATTTGAAGTTAACTTTATCACGTCTAAACTTAAACGTATTACACATTTTTAGACAAGTGTTTAGTTTGTTACTACAAGTATGGTTTGCTATATTTTCTTATTCCTATGTTATATATGTCGTAGGCTTAGGTTTCTTTTTTCTAATTTTGATAAACTTGTGGCACTGAATATTGCTACCGTAAAGAATACGCTCAATTCACACTTAAGATTATTTATAGCTAGCCTCAGCTAAACATTCCTTAGGAGCGAACGAACGACACTTCCCTAGCTAGCAGGCTTCCACTTGTACGTACCTGCCGTCACCGATCACCCATCCATGATCCATCCATCGATCGCTGTATACTGTGTCACGCGGCGTGATGCATCCCGATGACGATGACGAGCGTGATCGCCTCGAGCCTTGACGGGACGGGTAGATTTTACGTACGCGCGCGACGGCCGTTACTGGTTGCCCGACGTGCTGCCTGTACGGCCTCGGCACGCCGGCCCCACCGCGGCGTCAGCGGCGCCATGCGCTGCTGCTTGCTTGGAGATGCGTGTGCGTGCGAGGGTGACGCGGCTCTGGTGGTCTCTTTTTGGGGATAAAGGGGGACGCACGAATGCACCACGCTTGCGCATCACATGCACATACGTTTGGGCGTATTCTATACATACTAAATAATTAATTGAAGGCTATGAAGTAGATACACGCTGTCTCATTTAATATATACGTGTGTATCCGTTTTTATTTGATGAGCACTCACGTCGATCCAAAGGTTCAAACGTGGTAGACAGCATGCGCAACAGCATCTCTTGCTAACTGAGCTCCAATACCAAGTCATACATATTACCGTAGTTCTACTAGTACTACAAGATGCATGCCTCGCTTTGGCATACTTTATCCAAAGCGGTGCATTGCGCTCGTGGTACTTAGAGTCAGGGCTTGCCATATTTTATCGCACACTGAGTTGACGTCGGTTTAGTTCATAGCTATATATACATGTGGTAAGATTTCTTTCCTGTCATCTAGGTTTCACATGTCTACGACTCAAAAAAGTGTCGTAGAATTCATTTTACTAGCAAAAACATGGCTTCAATTTAAAAATAAATAAATATGAGAAAACATAACAATCTTAATATATGGACCAAACACACCCTTAATTTCACCATCAAAATCGCGTGATGATTTATCCCGATCTAAAATTTTTACGCGAGCTAGAATTTTTCTTGATTACTACCTGAAGTGCTGGTTATGTTTTTTGCACTTTTGCATACTACCCGAATGACCAGCAGCAAGCTTGATCAATTGGTCTATGGAAAATTGACAGACAGACAGACAAACATGCTAAACCAGCCGCCCCAAAGATCCCGAGAAACAATTCTCAGAGAAATTGTTATTCATAAGCTGCACGTAATTCAGACTACCGTAAGTTCGTCATAACCGTGGGTAACATTAGAAAAGGGCCAAAAGAAGACTCACCAATGAAAGGAAACATTGCTCCAAAAAGAGGGGCAAAAGGATAAAAACTGGACCATTTCCCCCCTCCCCGCGCGTGGTTTGGTTTGTTCTTCGGTCGGGTCGGGACCAACCGCACATAACAGCTAGTTAGCGTGCGTGGCGATGAGTCGCCAATGCGCGCGTACGTACGCACGCGCGTGAACGGGCGCGGGCGCGCGGGACCCGGCCGGCGTGGCGAGTGGTGGAGGCTGTGGGTAGCGACCCCCTTCCCTCAGGGAACGCATGGGCCGCTTCGCTTAACTTTGTTGCCTTTTTCGTGCTTGGCTTTGCCTTTTCTGCCCTCTCGGAGTTGGCCTTGGCTTGCTCCACTCTTTTGGTGCACGCTGCGTCGCTGTCCTCGCTGCCACTTAGGCTAAAGGCGTGGGAGATGGGGGGCTGCGTCGTGTGTGCACATTGGGCACGTCACACGTCTGCCTTTTGCTCCCATATTTCTTGAGGTACTCTGTGCTAGTTCCAAAACTTTTTTTTTTCTGAATTAAATCATAAACTACGACAAGCTGTAACACTTCGCATCTCCTTCCCCGTCCAAATCTGCTCTCTCGTCTAGTATCTTGGATAGGAAAGCATGCTGCATGCACGCACGTCTCAACATCGTTGTCCTCCCCAGTTTCAACGGTGTCATGATTGCTCTCCAAAAAGCCGCTGCAGGCTTGCATATAAGGTGTGCTGCACCGTCAGTAATGGCCTCTTCTCACCGAAAAGAGATCTAATACAGTGTATTAGTAGTAGCAACCGTATTTTTTCAACCGTGCAAGATGCGGACATGCAATTCCTTCACCCGAACAGTTAGAGGCGAAGGTTTAAAATTCCATCGAAATTTAGAAAATATCGGCTGAAATCTCACCTCGAATCCATTCGTTGTCGCTCTCCTTGCTCCCTCTCCTCTTTCCTTCTGCCGTTCCATCCTTTCTCCTCCTCTTCGCCACCCGCGGGGACCAATCGTTCGCATTGACCCCCTCCGAGCGCCCAGGGGCGGACCGAGCAGGGGTCAGGGGGCTAGGGCACACCCTACCCCCGACCACACTATGGGTACCTTCCTAGCATCCCTTTCTCACCGTGGGGCGCCACTACACTGTCGTTATAGAAACTGATCAGAAGATTGGAACTTGGAGGCCGGTTTAGCACCCCTAAATTTATCCTAGGATCCGCCTGCCAGATTTGGGGACGTCCGTGCCCAAGTCGGAGTCCGCACAGGCGAAAAAGGCGGGGACAGGGGCGCATGGCCACAGCTTCTGCTACATATGCATCGTCACGCATCTCAGCTACAAGAGTGACTGCCCCTGCTGCGGCAACTACCTCATCAAGGTGCAGCTCTACCCAAACTTCCTCCTCAACAAGGTTGTTTGCTTGCTTCCTTTTCCTTTACCTGGTCACTCTCTGGAGGCCTCTGGTCCTCGACTTCATGCGATATCGATTGGCCGTGGCTGCGATGTTCTTGCGATCGATTGGGTTGTGTGGTGAGGTCTCGGTATGAAAAATACTTGAAAGATTTTTTCATATTTTTTTCTAGTCTCGGGAGACTATTTTACCACATGTTCAAATTTGCTGAATTTCAACTGAAATTCTAAAATCTCGTTAAAATTTCGGATTTCAGCTGCTTTTGAGACGTGATCCGAAACGGAATTTGAAACCTTCCCGGAGACAGCCTAATTCCCACCCGTTGGTCAAATTTGCTCTTTCGAGTGCGTCCTCTCTCGCATACGTACGCCTTTTTGTGGCGGTACATATTAGACCCGAATGATTTCACCCCGTCTCCTTTTCCCCTCGGAGCGATGCGAGAGCCAGGCCGTGCCGTAGCGAGCCATCGATGGCACGCTGCACTTTTCCACTCGATTACGGTTGCTGAGCCACGCCGCGCCGCGGTGGTCCTCTCCTGTGCGTACCACCGCGCGCCCCCACGCCGCACCGTCGGCGCCATGCAATCATGCGTGCGTTGCACATATTCAACCCCGCGCTCTCCGTGCGCTACAGCTTTATTGGCCGAAACAAACGGCTAGGGGCTAACCAACAGTCCAGCAGCACTGCTTACGCTGTGCCCGCACTAACACCTCTCGTCGAGACGCGTCGTCTGCTTGGGAAAGTGCGAGGACTCTGGCACCGACGCTTGAAGGGACCTTGATTAGGAGATGGAGATTGGGCTAGGAGGAGGAGTTGATAATGTCTTGTATCCATGGAGTTATGGATAATCTTAAGCACGTACATGCTGGAGATACAATGAACCCGGTGAATTTTCTTGATGACCCTTTTCACGTTAGTCGTAGTCATCTATTAATGTTGATCAATCGTGCCAACGATTATAGGGTGATGTCCCCATCATCTGCTCAAAAAAAATCAATGCTTAGAAGATTAATATGCCCGGACTAAGTGCCGACTGTTTGTCTTAACTAGGCATCCCCGCATCTAATTTCTCCGATCGATTCCGTACGAGCCCTCAATAGTTTCATGCCATATCGACGGCGGACGGTCTGATCCGGCCGAAGGAAAAGAAAAAGAAAGCCGGGGCCCCCAGCCGTGCGCCCGCCATAGGGTCATGATGGCGCCTTTTGAGCAAGTAAAAGAGGAGACCTAACCTACCAATGCCATGCCGCAGCAGCCGGCAGGTAGTGGCTTGGCCCTGCACGGGCAGCACCAGCGGCAAGCACACAGCCGCCTGCCACACGGCGCACAGGGCATTCAACCCCCCTGCCACCGCATGCGCGTACCGGCGTACGCGCGCACAGAGGCAGCGGCAGTGGCGATAGGCTGGTGCGGTGCGGTGCGGTGGGTGGGTGGGCTAAGTTGGTGCGCCGTGTGCAGGCGTGCGTGCCGGTTCATGGCTCGCCCCGCGCGGTCCCGCGGCCTCGTGCAGCAGCAGCCGCTGCTCCCGCTTGTGCTGCCACTGCCTCTGCCTGTGGCTGTTCCGTGGCCTCTGACCGCGCTGCGCTAATGCTCCGCTTTGTCCCTCGGCCGGCGCCACACATGGCACCCCGCCTCGGTCCGCACGCCGACCCCGTGCGAACCGTGACCGCGCACCGCGCGTTTGCGAGGTCCCACGAGGCCGCGGCCGCGCACACACGCCGCTCTAACGACACGGCCGAGGGGCGTTTCGTGCTTTCGTTCCGTGGCGCGGGTACATTTGTGTGTGCATGCCGATGCCGGTAGACGGCTGCGCTTATTCCCTGGCCCGGCCCGGCCCTGCCACGGGATATGGGGCGTGGTCAGTGTTTTGTGTGTGCGCGTTTTAGGGTGGGTCACTATAAAATGCGTTTTGCCCATGAGGATTGAGGAGGGGAGGGGTTCTGCTGGGGTTCTATTCTGCAATAGTAGAGTGCCTTCTTGTCGGGTTCACGCTTCCAAAGTGTAGCACGGCCACCGAGGCAGTTCTAGCACATTGCCGGTGGTAGCACTGCCGTAGCGGTGGTTTCTTGTTTAAGGCCAAACAAGATGTTCTTTTGGACCATACTGGCGACTTAAATTATTAACCTGAGTCCCTTAAGCTTTGCCTAGTATTTCAATGTAGAGGTACAGTAGCTTGAAACACAGTAATTTCACATAAAACAATTCACTTTCTGAAAATCTAGAATTTCTCTGTTCCTTAAAGGGGGCAAACACCTTTCTTCTACTTGAAAGTGCGGATATTCTATTGTTATGGATTTGCATTCTGATAAGGAGCTATATGTATGCTATGCTGGTGATTCATTGGCCGTGTAAACATTTATTTCATATTAAGAAATTGTACCATGCTTGAAAGCAATATTATAACACATTTTTTCGGTGTCACTCTGGAACCTCTACAGGGATTCTGCGAAATCCATATATAAAAGGAAAAATTTTATATAACACCGTAAACTTTGCTTAAAAGTCTATCAAATACTTTAAATTATGAAACCAGACATTTGACTATTTGAACTTTGCAATCCGGTCAAATAACACATTGGCCCGGTTTCATATAGTGGTATTGCTCACATGTCTTGATGAGTAGGCGGTTTTACCACGTAGAATGACATACAAGACAAGTTTAGGTGAATAATATGTAGGGCCCACGATGGTTTCTCTTCCAAACTAAAATAGAGAGGGAGTGAGCTACAGATCTCGGCGCGAGAGAAAATCCATATGGTCCTGTTGTAATTGATTTAATTTGGCCAACTTGTCATCGTGCGTAGGAAAAATGCTCATTCATTGTGCTAGACCAACAATATCACTATACAAAATCGTATCAAGGTGTTATTTCAACCGGATTGTAAATATTTAGAGCGTTAAATATCTCTTATATCACTCTTATAAACTTCTTATTTTCTGTATCGGCACTTAAAAAAAGAAGAGTACCATGGTTTTATATATCACTCCACAATTATACGCACATGGTCACAATCTACTCATAATACTACCACGCACTACCGGCCAGCCACACGAACATGTGATACGCTTTTCAATAAAAATCCCCATCCATCCCTTTGATAACTCCATCGGAAGCACAGCTCCCACTACGCCACTATGTCGTGCCCCAATTAATCCATGGCCCAAGTGTCTTCCCTACCGCACCCCGCCCTAATTACACGTCCCCGTTTCGACGACGTCTATCACCTTTGATAGAAGAACGGAGGATTTCAAGTTTCAATCCTGTTTTTACCCACAAATTCAGGGAGTTACTGTCATACATTACTATTTAAAAAGTATATAAATATTAAAACATAAATAAAAAATAAATGGTAATTAATTTTTTTACTTTAAGATTTACCCAATACCCCGGTTACTAACCCTGCCATCACCGGGGCGTCCACTCCCGAACAGGTCAAACCTGCTGCAGCTGTTGCATCAGCGCCGTCCCGGACCAAGGGTTCTAATGCCTTTCTGTCCCACGCCTCATTAATTCCGGTAGTTTACCCCGGTTGCAAGAGCCAAAGCCAAGAGGGGTGTTTTTAACCGCTAGGGGCGCTTCGTTTTACAGTGGGGTTTCTTGGCTCGTTGCCTTGCTTGCTTTGTTTGCCTTGCCACTCTGTTGCTGCTGATCACGCAGAGGTTGTGTAACATTATATAGGCACCGCGCAGGCGTCCAACCGCGTTGTCGGGTAACGAACTCGCGCAGTGGTCGCAGCCGCTCACATGCTCGAGGTCCTGGACATGCCGCCGCCCCGGCACCAGCCGGCCGCCAAAGGAGGCGGGCACGGACATGGGCACGTGGGCTCGGTGAGGAAGCAGCCGCTGCAAAGCAGCGTGGCGCAGCCCAAGGCGGAGACGTCGGCGGCGGCGGTTGCGCCGACGGAGGGAGGAAAGAAGTGCGGTGGGGGAGGGAGGCGGCGCGGCGGTCGCGGGCGGGCCAGGGCGGGGGAGCCGCGGCCGGCGGCGACAACTGCGGCGCGCGCCGTCATTGGGCCGCCGGTGCCGAGCAAGGGGCTGACGTTCTGCCGGCGGCCGGGGTTCGGGACGGTGGGCGTGCGCTGCGTCGTGAAGGCCAACCACTTCCTCGCGGAGCTCCCCGACAAAGACCTCACCCAGTACGACGTAAGTCCTTGCCATTTCGCTTCAAGAACTCGAGGACTAGCACAATTGAGATGGAAAAAGGTGAGACCTTTTCTTGGTTTTCGTGGTGTCTGTGCAGGTGAAGATCACGCCGGAGGTGAGCTCCCGGAGCGTGAACCGGGCCATCATGGCGGAGCTTATCCGCCTCTACCGCGCGTCCGATCTTGGAATGCGCCTCCCGGCCTACGACGGCCGCAACAACCTCTACACCGCCGGGACCCTTCCGTTCGACGCGCGCGAGTTCGTCGTGCACCTCACCGACGACGACGACGGCACCGGCGTCCCCCCACGGTTCGCACCTGCATTTCCTCGTACGTACGTCTTTCTTGATGACTATATCTTACTGGCTGGTTTGTGTTCCTGCAGCGAGAGGGAGTTCAGGGTCGCCATCAAGTTCGCCGCGCGCGCCGACCTCCACCACCTTCGGCAGTTCATCGCCGGGCGGCAGGCCGACGCGCCGCAGGAAGCCCTCCAGGTCCTCGACATCGTTCTCCGGGAGCTCGCCAACCAGAGGTATTTTATCGGCGCCTGCATTAATTGCAACGCACGCATTGCCCGTTGCAGCTTGGCTTCGTGCGTTCTTGGAGGGAACTGATGATTTTGCCTGCGCCCATGTTAGGTACGTGTCGATCGGGCGGTCGTTCTACTCGCCGGACATAAGGAAGCCGCAGCGGCTTGGGGACGGCCTGCAGTCGTGGTGTGGATTCTACCAGAGCATCCGGCCGACTCAGATGGGCTTGTCGCTTAACATTGGTGAGATGCGCTTTGGTTGGCGAATATTTGCTGCCCTCATGCATGTGATTTCTTGCGTTGTCCTGTGCTTGGTGCTTACATGGTGATGTTGATGTCAGACATGTCGTCGACTGCGTTTATCGAGCCTCTGCCAGTGATTGAGTTCGTGGCCCAAATATTAGGGAAGGATGTCATGTCAAGGCCATTGTCTGATGCAAACCGAATCAAGGTAAATTGTGCTGTGGGGAACAAGGAATCTAGGCTGGTACCACAGTGACATGTAACAGCTGCTACTTGGTTGTTATTGGTTATGGACAAGCTGGTTATGGCCTTGAGTGTTGTGATTTGCCTAATGAAGTAATTTGTATGTGTAATTTGCTAATGCCAAGCAGATCAAGAAAGCTTTGCGGGGTGTGAAAGTTGAAGTCACTCACCGGGGAAATGTAAGGCGGAAGTACCGCATTTCAGGGCTGACAACTCAACCAACTCAAGAACTGATGTATGTTTAGATCGTAATTCGTTTTCCTTGGTCCTATGTACTACCAATTGGCAAATATCCTGCACCAAGCTGTTCACCAAACATAAAAGCACGATACACCCTCATTCAAAGCTAGCATGATGGACCTCTAAAAGCTTTTTGTTTCCTTTGATTTATCGATTTCATCTAATCAGTTACTAGATTGAACCAAATTAAATACACATATCTATTTTTCATATGTTGGAAGCCTTAGTTACCAGAAATGCTAAACTATGGATTTGATTTTGCTTGTTTGGCAGTTTCCCAATTGATGATCAAATGAATATGAAATCTGTCGTAGAGTATTTCAAGGAAATGTATGGGTTTACCATTCAGCATCCTCACCTTCCCTGCCTTCAGGTGGGAAACCAAAAGAAGGCAAACTATCTACCAATGGAGGTAGGTATCAAAGCTCACCGATGTTAGCTGGTTAATTTTGTAATGTTATTGCCTCAGTTAAGATCGTGATTTCAATACTTTTCTTACCAGGCCTGCAAGATTGTTGAGGGTCAGAGATACACAAAGAGGTTGAATGAAAAGCAGATCACGTCACTGCTAAAGGTTACATGCCAAAGGCCTAGAGAACAGGAGATGGATATTCTACAGGTCCAGAGTTTTTCCTAATCGTATAAAAAACGAGTTTTAACACATACAAATTTACATATTGGGCAGGGCTAGATGTGCTAGGTGTTTGTTCCAACTAAACTGGTGGTCTTGTTGAACAAATGTGTGCATTGCAAGATATGCATGCAACATGCTCATTAATTGTCCTATCCTCAGGTCTTTGTTTTTATTTGCTTGTGGTCCATATATTCCATGCATTGGATCTTCAGTTGCTAGCCAGTATTAACATGGTACTAGGGTTTTCCTTCATGGAATAATTTTGTTGATCAATGCTGTTGTTAAAATGGCTCGGATGACTAACAGTGTTTGTTTTCAGACAGTTCATCAAAATGGATATGAGCAAGATCCTTATGCGAAGGAGTTTGGGATCAACATAAGTGAGAAGCTAACATCTGTTGAGGCCCGAGTCCTCCCTGCACCATGGGTAGGATTAATCGTACATTGTTATTCATGACAGTAGTTAGCTAATTGCTTTTTGCTAATAATTTGGATATGGAATTTTGTTGGTTCCAGCTGAAATATCATGATACTGGAAAAGAAAAGGAGTGCTTACCACAGGTTGGTCAATGGAACATGGTGAACAAGGTTAGAATCTATTTGGCTGCAGTTGCACATCTCATGTCCTTGCAGATATCATGGTCTTGACCTTGCTACATTAACCACTTAAAAAACTCATGTTGGCAGAAAGTGATCAATGGGTGCAAGGTGAGTCATTGGGCCTGTATAAACTTCTCAAGGAGTGTTCAAGAAACCACAGCTCGGGGATTCTGCCAGGAGTTGGCACAAATGTGTCAGATTTCGGGCATGGTAGTATACCTCTCATTTCTGCTAATATTTTTTGTACAAGAGATAGGCCTTTGTAAAGTTAATTGCGTGTGCATCTTTTTAGTTCGATCTCTGTTGTTATTGCAGGAATTCAACAGTGAGCCTGTGATACCAATATATTCAGCTAGACCAGATCAAGTAGTTAAGGCACTTAAGCATGTGTATAATGTAGCATTAAACAAACTCAAGGGTAAAGAACTAGAGCTTCTTTTGGCCATTCTCCCGGACAACAACGGCCCTTTATATGGTGAGTGCCATTCTAATTACCTTGTATATTTTTTATCCGAATCCTCATATATTGCGTGAGACACCGAGTCATGACTTTATATTTGCAGGTGACATCAAACGTATCTGTGAAACCGATTTGGGATTGATATCCCAATGTTGCTTAACCAAACATGTTTTTAAGATCAGCAAGCAATACTTGGCAAATGTCTCGCTTAAAATCAATGTTAAGGTACTTATTAACTCATCACCTTGCTTACACATCAAATGTAGTGTAGACCAGTAGACTAACTTAGAATCCTGCTAATTTTATTGCATCTTGGACTTCATGATATGATTAAATTCAGATGGGAGGAAGAAACACCGTGCTCTTGGATGCAATAAGTTGGAGGATTCCATTGGTCAGTGACATTCCAACTATTATATTTGGTGCAGATGTAACGCACCCTGAAACTGGGGAGGATTCTAGTCCATCCATTGCTGCAGTAAGTCTGAGCATTACTCTGCTTCTTCCACATCAATATGCATTTCATTGTCATCCGATTATGCTTGTTCTTTTCCCTTTTTTTTTTTGCTTTCTAATAAGCCGTTTGCAGGTTGTCGCTTCTCAAGACTGGCCAGAAGTTACAAAGTATGCTGGATTGGTATGTGCGCAAGCTCATCGGCAAGAGCTCATTCAGGACCTTTACAAGACATGGCATGATCCTCAGAGAGGCACTGTAACAGGAGGAATGATTAGGTATTTATCTAGGAACAATGTGCACTTCTCAAGTGAAAAGCTAATTAAAATATTTTTTAGAATGATCTATGAACTTATTTCCTGACTGGTTTTGTTCTCAAGGGAGCTCTTAATATCCTTCAGGAAGGCCACCGGGCAAAAGCCATTGAGAATAATTTTCTACAGGTACGCTAGTGCAAATATTAGCTATCAACAATAGTTTGTAGAGGACAATAGTAAAAGATTGTTATAACCAATTTAATGCCATGCGAACCTTCTACATGTATTCATTAAAAAAAATTACATGTACGGTAGTGTTTAGGTTAGCTATCTATTGTGCAGTACAAAAATAGCTATTGTTAAGGCTTCTTTATGTTGCAGTCAAATTATGTTATCTGTCAATTGTATTAATACTTTATCTCTTTCAGGGATGGTGTTAGTGAAGGCCAATTCTACCAAGTTCTCCTTTATGAGTTAGATGCTATTCGTAAGGTTGGATACACTTGTGTTTTCTTATGTAGATTTTCTATAAGCACTTTCTTAGCGTTGCCTAACAAATGCTTTCTTCTAGGCATGTGCATCCCTGGAACCAAATTACCAGCCTCCTGTAACATTTGTGGTGGTTCAAAAGCGTCACCATACAAGACTGTTTGCAAACAATCACAAAGACAGAAGTAGTACGGACAAAAGTGGAAATATTTTGCCTGGTAATCCATTCATGACCTCTACATCTTTAAGTTAATAGGATCTACTTCAGATTATAATTTAACTAGAACTGTAGAATTTATCAATATTTTAACTAAAATTCTGTGTGTTAATAAAATGTTTCATCTGTTGATTTCTAACACTAATATGCATTTCATACTATGCATTCACAAGTACAATTTCCTTGAATTATTTAAACATAGTTTTGGGTGAGCTAATTTTAGGATGTTATACCCTTGTTTTATAACTACTTACTAGTTGCTCGAAAACAGGAACTGTTGTTGATTCAAAGATATGTCATCCAACGGAGTTTGATTTCTACCTCTGTAGCCATGCTGGAATTCAGGTAAGAATATTGTACTGGTCCGTATGGAGGTTTGACATATACTAAATTTGTCGTTGATTCGATTTCTCTGATGCCGTGTCGTGTGATTAAGTATTTAAAGAGACCGCATATTCTCTTTTCAATTAGCTATCACTGTACCTTACCTAGTGAAGGACACATGCTAAAAGAATAAACTAGCTGATGCTATGGTCAATTTTTAAATCATGTGATTGTACAACTATGGTACTTGGTTCAGTTAAGTGTTGTACTACAAGCATGGGAATATAATCCAAACTTCACCCTGTTCTTATTTCTGAAATGACTGGTGTGCGAGTTTACCAGGGAACAAGTAGGCCAGCTCACTACCATGTCCTCTGGGATGAGAACAATTTCAGTGCAGACGAAATGCAGACGTTGACAAACAACCTTTGCTACACGTACGACGTTACTGCTTTATGTTATGCTTGTCCTCTCCACTTTGCACTTCCATCTTTTTAAGAATAGCCTGACTTGACCTATACGTTGATGCAGTTACGCACGGTGCACACGCTCCGTTTCTGTTGGTATGTTCTTCTGCACTAACTGAAAACATATTCCAGTTTCCTACTTCTTGGTATTCATATGTTGTCATACTCACACAAATCTGAACTGCGATCTTGTATTTTTTTTTTCTGCTCCAACAGTTCCACCTGCATACTATGCGCATCTGGCTGCGTTTCGAGCGCGATTCTACATGGAGCCAGAGATTTCGGAAAACCAGACCTCGAATAGCTCTAGCGGAACAAATAGATCCTCGGTGAAGCCTTTGCCTGCCGTGAAAGAGAGGGTGAAGAGGGTGATGTTCTACTGTTGACAAGGAAACTACTTGGAACTACTCCATGCTGTACCTAACATTGTAGAATTTAGTAGTAGAGATTATATTAGCTTTCTCCGGGAAAGGAAGAGGAGAGCATTTGGATCCTGAACAATCTCTTGACTACCGCTGTAAAGTACTCAGAAACGCTTGTATAATAGCTCTTGGATCAGATGGCATCCAGACTGTAAAATGTGCACTAAGATGGTGATGAAATCTGCATTTCTTGTTCTAGGATGATTCCCTGAGCAACAGTGCCTACATTCACCACACACGGCTGCTGAATACGAAGTTTAGTAAGACTCAACAGAGGCTTACCTCAAAAAAAAAAAAAAGATGAGGTTTCCAGCTATTGTTTTCATGCATTGGCAGGATAAATACCAAGAAACATCTTTTACAAAACATACATAAAAAATATTGACGTAAGGAAGACCATTGTCTGCGATTGGTAGGTTGACCCTAGGAGGCTAGGACTCAAGAAATAAGTTAATCAACAGTTTTAAGAACCCTTTTTGCTGGTGGCAACTAAGGTAAGCAGCTTCTACATGCAGTCTAGATTCAGAAATGAAGCTATTCATACTCCACGGCTGGAGTCAGAAGTGGAGTACAACGACACCACTTGACAACTCCTTTTTTTGAGGTCTTGTCACAACTGAATTTATTTGTATCTGAAGCAGCTCCCAAAAAAACTGAACTTAATAATACGCAGTACCGGCTAGTTACATCTCATATTGGTTTTTCTGGCAGGCCGTCATTGTGTTTTTGCTCCACAGTTTCAATGAAATATAGATGCTGGAGAACATACAAAATAAGCATAAAAATCGATAAAATGCAAAGTAAAATGGAAAAGAAATGAAGGATGGTCCAAAAACGGCTGGAAACCAACCGATCTCCTCTTACCGTCAACCCTCTGCGAGACTGGGATTTTGCCCAGTGCCGGTAAACTGAACTCTGGTTGGGCTAAATCCACTAATCCAAATATTGCCTTAAATTGATTATATATCATGAAGTTCATCTGCAAGTTACACAATACCAAATAATCAATTTCCTTATATATATAAGATGATGTGAGGTAGTATGTTATCTCCCTGAAAACAATCTTCTGGTAACAATATAATGCATTACAGTCAAAGTGAAGTTCTGGGTGTTGGTGAGTTCGAGCGAAAATGCTAAATTCATCAACAATTGTAAGCCAAGTATTTCATGTTTAACAAGCTGAAAAAACGGCCAACATCATACAATGTGATCATAAGATTACTAATGATATAATCATCAAGTAGAACTAGCAGTTTAGAAATCGGTCCATAGTTAACAATATCAAGGTGCATCTTAGGCACTGTTCCCCTATGCGGCCACCTAGCTCGCCTAGGCGCTAGGCCCCTCCCTCCCGCCTAGCCGCCTAGGCCGATTTATCCCGCCTAGGCGGCGATTAGGCGCTAGGCGCCGGACTGCCGCCCAACTATCGCCTAGCGCCTAAGGGAACACTGATATTAGGTATATTCATCAGCAATAGAAATAGCAAAAAGTACTATATACTATTGATTTGGGCGACTAACCTTCATTTCTTCATTTGGAGAAATGTATGTCATTTCCTTGCAGGAGTTAAATAAAGCTTAATTTGAAGTCTCGCTGAAAATGTTCTGCGTTCTGCGTCAACATAAACTGCTCCAAGCAATCGATAGAAGAGGATTCAATGACTCACCAAACAAAATCAATGAGAAGAAACCAGCTCCGGTAAGTAAAACTTTGGATTGTTATATGTGATAATGTCCTGCAATGCACCACCTGAAACTAAGTGATACCTAGTCATTGAGGATCAGATTAACTAACTGCAGAAGTCTGAGCACTTGAGATTCTGGTGTTCTAACAATTTTGGTTCATTGGCTTCTAGGAGGTAAAAACCAGGTGGAATTCTGAACACTGATATTCAATAAAATTGCAACTGAGCTGAGTTACACAACTAAATTGATCATGCTTTTTTTGTTGACTTAATGTGATTCACTCGGACCAATGGACGTTTCAATCATTCCTATGTTGAAGCATTAGATGATGTGTCACTGCCATCCTCAGTAACCCTTCACCTCAATCAAGCTGCACCCTGCAGTCTTCTTGACAGTGGGCTGTGTCATCTTGCTCCTTACTCTTACCACGTCCTCCCATCGACTCGCTGTTGCATATATATTAGACATGAGCAAATTCACATCAGGAATTTGGTAATCTTGCTCGCCAATTCGTTTGGTCAACCGTTCACTCATTTTGACATTGCCATGAGCCTTGCAAGCAGTGAGGAGTGCACCAAACAGTGGCATAGCGTCCTTGCCAATTGGCATGTCACTGATCAACTTCTCAGCTTCATCGAGCAGACCAGCACGACCCAGAAGATTGACAAGGCAGCTATAATGTTCAACTCTCGGTTCTATCCAATAAACCTCCTTCATTGTTCGGAACTGCTTCCGCCCTTCATCAACCAAGCCACCATGGCAACATGCAGTCAGTACCCCAATGAAGGTAATGCTGTCAGGCTTAAATTTGCATCTCTGCATATCTTCAAACAATTCGAGAGCTCTACCTGCCTGACCATTTGTGGCCAGACCGCAGATGATGGCAGTCCAGGCCATGGTGTCTCTGCCTTGCATTCGTTCAAAGACCTCTAGTGACTTCTCCACATGCCCACACTTAGCGTACATGTCGATCAACGCTGTGCCAAGAACTGCATCAATCTTCATCTTCCTACCTTCAGCATATTGGTGGATCCATTCACCATGATCAAGAACACCAAGATTGGCACAGCATGTCAGGAGAGTGACAACAGTGAACCTGTCTGGCTCAACCCGTTGCATCTGCATGTCTCGAAACAATGACAGAGCCTCCTCGAAGCATCCATGTTGCACACATGCATTGATCATTGCAGTCCACAGAATTAGATCCTTCTCTGTGCACTGGTAGAAGAGTACTCTCGCCTTGTCCAGCTGTCCGGCAAGGGCATACCCCGACACAAGTATAGTCCAAGAAATGATGTTCCTCGCCGGCATTTGCTCGAACAATGCCACAGCCTCTTCCAAGCAACCATTCTTCATGTACATATCCAGCAGCGCGTTCGCAAGTGGGAGGCTGAACCCACAGACTCCATCCATGTAGTCATGAATCCTCCTTCCCAAGCTCAGGTCCCCTGCTCTGGAGCTTGCGGTCACCGCGCTCACCAATGTCGCCCTATCGGGTGTGAGACCGCTTCTCTCCATCTCCTCAGCCAAAGCAACTGCTGCTGCATATCGCCCGCACCTGACGTAACACATGATCATCATATTCCACAGCACCAGCGCCCTCTGAGACATTTCGTCGAACAACTTCCGCGCGACATCCGCACGGCCCAGCATCGTGTACATCTCCATCAGCGAGCTCGCGGTGTACGCGTCCCAACGGAACCCGAACTTCACAGCAGCCCCGTGCGCCTTGCGGCCCTCGACCGACAGCTTGAGCACCCCGACTGCCTTGAGCACGAACGGGTAGGTGAAGCTGTCCGCGACGAGGCCGCGGGCGCGGAGGTCGTAGTATACCGCCATGACTCGCGCGAAGCTGCCGCGCCTCGCCAGGGTCCTGATCAGCAGGTTGCAGTCGCGCAACGGCATGCCGTGGTGGCACGCCGTCACCATCCTGGGCGTGTGGCGGCGACGCGAGACGCGTGGAGGCGCGCGCGGGGCCGGCCAAGATGGTTGAAATCTTTTTAGGTGCCGTATAGGTGTGGACAGCGGTAAGCGATAGGAAGGCTTGGTAATTCCGAGAGGCGGCGAGTTGAGAGATGGGCAAGGGGGTGGCAGTGGTGGTGGGAGGGAGCGTGGCGGGGCTGGCTTGCGCGCACGCGGTGGTGGAGGCGGGGTGGGAGGCGGTGGTGGTGGAGAAAGCTGCGGCGCCGGCGGCAGGAGGCGGCACGGGCGCCGGGCTGGGGCTCGACGCGCAGTCTATGGAGACGCTCTCCCGCTGGCTCCCCAGGTGGGGCCTTGACGCGGCCACGCTATCGCTCGCCGTCGACTTGGTAAGCCCGCCGTCCTCGCCGGTTGCCCACTCTCCTAGGGAGCCAGTGATCTATTGCAGATTTGGCTTCCTTCCTTGCCTTAGTCAACGTGTGCTTCTGTTGCCACCGCAGAATCGTGCAACGGACAGCGAGACGAAGGCGACGCGGACGCTGACGAGGGACGAGGGCTTCAACTTCCGCGCGGCGCACTGGGGCGACCTGCACCGGCGGCTGCACGAGGAGCTGCCGGCTGCGGTGACCGTGCTCTGGGGGCACCAGTTCCTGTCGTTCGAGGTGTCAGATGATGGTGAGCGCGGTGTCGTCGCGACGGCTCGCGTGCTCCGGACTGGGGAAACGGTGGAGGTCGCCGGGGATTTGCTCGTGGCGGCGGATGGCTGCACGTCGTCGATCCGCCGGCGCTTCCTCCCTGATCTCAAGCTGAGGTCTGTTACACCCTACAAGTCTCAGAATTGTGCACTATTTTGTTAGAGTCGAAATGCCAAAAATTCAGGTGTCTGATTTTTTTTCCGGAGTACGATACAATTGTTGCAGCTGCTCAATCTCAAATTCTAAATGTTGCAGTAGTTCGATCAAAACACTATCATGATTAGCAATTCTTATGAAAATTATGTTGACATTTTGTACACATATTGGCGTAACAAGTATCTGATCGATAGTATCTGTTGGGGAAGTCATTCAAAAACTACATCCTTGGACGTTAATTTTGATCATCTCCTCCTAGGAGAAAGATGATCAACAGTTCATCACGGACAGTTCTATTTCTGTTCTTTTGTCCAATGCAGGTACTCCGGGTACTGTGCATGGCGAGGCGTGTTCGACTTCACCGAAAAGGAGAGCTCCGACATCATCACTGGCATTCGGAGAGCCTACCCGGAGCTTGGCAACTGCCTCTACTTCGATCTGGCTTACAAGACTCACGCCGTGCTCTATGAGCTGCCCAACAAGAGGCTCAACTGGCTTTGGTATATCAATGGCCCAGAACCGGAGCTCACGGTAATGGCATCAGGATTATGCTACTCTCGAAGTGGTTTGTGTAGTGTGTTACTTTCGATGTGATTGATCTGTGCAGGGGAGCTCGGTGACGATGAAGGTGAGCGACGCCATGGTGGCGCGGATGCAAGAAGAGGCCAAGCGTGTCTGGGTCCCCGAGCTGGCGCGGCTGATTAGGGAGACAACGCAGCCTTTCATGAACGTGATCTACGACGCGGACCCGCTGCCGCAGCTGTCGTGGGCGGGTGGCCGCGTGGTGCTGGTCGGTGACGCGGCGCACCCGACCACCCCGCACGGGCTGCGGAGCACCAACATGTCCATTCTCGACGCGCACGTGCTCGGGCGATGCCTCGGGAGGTGGGGATCGCCGCCGCGCGTGCTGGCCGAGTACGAGGCAACGCGGCTGCCGGTCGTGGCGGCGCAGGTGCTACACGCGCGTAGGCTCGGGCGGCTCAAGCAGGGCCTGATGGATGAGGGGGTGGAGGGTTCTGACGTGAGGACAGCAACGACGGCGGAGGTTTCGCAGCTGCGGCAGAGGAGCATGCCGTATTTTGATGGCGCGCCAGCCGTAGACGGCGGTGGTTTGTGATTTGCACGTGGAATGCCGGTTTATGTTGTGTTGGTTGTAGTTTTGAGTTTTAACATGGAACATTGATATCTCAAGTTATTGATCACTATGGAAGATTGGGCAGGAATTCGTAGTTCTTTCTTGTTTCCTTCCAGAACACAATTTCAGAGGCTGTCAGTCTAATTTAGTTTTTCGGCTAATTGTGCTAAGTGCACACGAAGAAGAAAATAACAGGAGATTCAAAAGTCTCAACTTGGTGATTTTGACTTACCTTGACTTCGTTTCACGACTCGACTCTATATTGAGCGTTGACCCGCACTCTACTCGGTGCCTGTTCTAACGCCAAAAGTTCGCCAACACTATCGCTCGCACCGTTCGGCGCCATGCCTAGGCGTCATTAATTCTACGCCATCTCCATCGATAATTTTCTGCTATAGTCGATCGTCGTATTGCTCTTGTTGGAGGTAGATTTATTGCAATTGAGACCATTGTGACTATTATTGGCGGCATCATTGTGGGATTAATCATTGGCGAATTCTTCGACAATTCGTCTTCTACTATGGGTTAATGTGGCAAGATCCGCATATATAGAATCTAAAGTGGAGTTACAGGTATTTTCAACACAATGAGTTAATTTGCGCTACGCTTGATCGAGGAGACTTCGAGAAAAAAACACAAAAAAAAATTAATGTCAGATGAGGAGACAACTGAATTTGGTGTTCAATCACCGTTTGGATATGTTGCAATTTTGGATCACTTGTGTGACCATTATGAAGGCTTTAACAATAATAATTCTCAGAAATTTGATGACACCCTGGTGGTAGCTAGCATGATGCTTTTCGAAGATTTATTGTTTAAAAGTGAAGGTTTGCTCCAATATCAGTTTGAGATGAAGGATTGAAGTGCAAGGACTTTACTTCTGTGTGGATACTATAATGTTGTCCAGTTGTCATAGCTTGATATAAGGGGTCTACTTTAATTTATACTCAATTGAAGGCATGAGAGTTCCTTTTATCTTGACAGTTTTGCGGAGTAGTTTCAATCATATCATGTAATTTAATTATCTTTGAAATTGGTGATTTAACGTACATGATGACTACACGTGCAAGTTGTTTTTCAATGAATATTGTTTATCTAATTTTGTGTTCCAGGTGGAGCATATAAAATATACATGATATGAGTTCTTTGTTATCTATTAAATGCCACATGTGATGTTTTAGCTTATGAGAAGCGTTTTGGATAAGACTGTTCTAGTCTTTCTTATTCATATTAGTACATTGGATTATCAAGGCACAAGGTGTTCATGATGATTTGTTTTGAGAAATTTTGCATTATATTTTGGCTACAAGAGAAATTTATCTCAAAGTGGAGATTGTTGAGTTTGAGGGTGACAGAGTTTGTTATATAACACTATAAATATGTCCCTGTAATCTATTGGAAAAGCAAGAGAGCTCCATTGTAAATATCTCTTCATATAGTGATATAGCCTTTGTGCGTCTATGGTTTTTTTCAAAAGGGTTTTCCATGTAAAATCCATGTCTCTCGTTCCTTTGTAACACAACCAAATGTACTAAATCACATGTCATAGGGCGCTCGAAGGTTGATGCTACTAGTGTAGGTGCCAAAACTAAAAATGAGGATTGTAGCGATGACCATACAGATGCAGCACACCTTGCTCAGGCAACAGCATATCTGGCCTCCTTCGTCGCCCAAGAAAGGAAAAGGTGGCTACGGGTGGGGCTGGGGTGACAACTTGTAAATGGCAGAAAGGTTTGGTCTGGTCCCCTCGCTAACTTGCGGGCGTCGGTGTCAAGATTGCATGTAATGGGCACATAGCGGAATCGCAGGGTAGAGGCAGACGGAAGAGGCCACCATGGTTGTGGGCGGAGAAAGGGATAGATGTTGGGGAAGAAGATAATGAGGAAGAAGAGCAATTTTTTTTTCACATATCAATTTATGCCTTAAATTGATAAATGCTAGAATATAAAAAGAGTGGCAAATTCTAACAATTCCAATTAATCAGATGGCATATCATGAATGGCAATCTTTCGGTGGAATTTCACGAAGTGGGCGATATTTGCTGTGGCAAATAATCAATTTTCTTTCTTTAATGCGTAAGAAAAAAAATGCAATAAATTTTGATTTGGTACGAACCCCGTTAAGGGTGGGCATATTTATTTCGAACCAATAAAACTAAACCAAATTAACAACCAAATTCTCAGTAAATTTTGGTTTTCGATGATTGGCTTGTTTTTAAATTTCACGCTATTCAATGTTTGGTATTAGGTTATCGTTAAATGTTAACATTGTAGAAATCATATAAGCCCAAATATTAATCGATATATTATACTCCCTAGCACTCAAGAGGTCCCGGCTCCCCAGCCCTTTGCGAAGGCCCAACTCCCAAGTTCCCAACTCCCACTTCCCCAGGCGTTACTCACCAACTTTGGAGCCTGAAGACCCTAGCCGAGTAGTCGACCCCCGGAGATGAGAGACCTAACCCTAGCCATCCGGTGCTGTCTGATAACTTCAATGATGCTATGTCAAGCGAGGGCCACCGTTGTCCAGAAGGAAGTCACTTCCGCAATGCACTAACCCTACCCTGCTAGCTACTAGGGTTGCCTCTGTCCATCGACTAATAGAGGGCGGCGAGGAGGAGCGGTTAGGGGCAAGCGGCGAGTCGGTGGTGGGCAATGGCGGATGGCGACTTCTCGAGAGACTGTGCTAGTGATGCCGTGCCACTGAGGAGTCATGCCTCAAGTCAGGTAAGGGGATTATGTTCAATTGCTTCGATGTGTTGTATTTATCTAAAATTGAGGGGAATGATCAAAATTTTTGGTAATTCTTGGTGTGCATGCTATTGGAGTTGATTCACTCAACTCCTCTAGAAATGAACCACTGATTCTCTAGATGTGCTTCAAGCACATACTCTTGCATAGGAAGAAGAACATGGTATTGACGGGCCACTAATAAGTGCTCTCATTT
This sequence comes from Otatea glauca, assembly GCA_036346275.1. NCBI lineage: Eukaryota > Viridiplantae > Streptophyta > Magnoliopsida > Poales > Poaceae > Otatea > Otatea glauca. The sequence goes on from CM070721.1 coordinate 52,598,541, forward strand.
TCTCTTCTCTTATAGAACTTATCAATCGAATATAAGTAGTGCTTACAAATGACAAATGAGCACTAACATGCCCGCATCTCATTCCACGCACACAACATTGAGCAACAAGGTCGATCCCCAACTTACACAATCTCTATCCTAATTAACTAACTTCCATAACTGGTTAATGCAAAGCTATACATGCAGGGCTGCTACATACAAACTAAGAAACTTATCTAATCATCTCTATTGTGTCACCATCCAAGGTCTTAAGGTCTTGCATCAGGTCGAACAACTAACGTGACATGTCTACTACTCAATGCAACACAAACTCAAAGGTACTGATAACAAGATTAATTCCAGCATATGCAATATCCAAGTGTGAATGCGTTGGATTTGTTTGAAATTTACTTCTTGGTATGTTGTATAACGTCCATCCTCTGTAACCTCTACTTAAAAACACATCCTACTCATATTTCAGTAAACTAAATTGTCGAATTACTGAACCAAACAAATATCAGCTTGTTAGATCCGGTTTCACACTTAATTATTTGGTTAATTCGGTGATAGGTTTTCAAAAACCGATTTTTTATACCGTAATAACCTAATAAACCCAATGTCGATCGTTGTGCCCAGCAATCTCTACTACTTCTAATTAGGAGTTGGTGGTGATACGTCCGTTCTTTCCACACACTATCACGTATATTGGGCCGAAGCGTGGGCCCAACAACATGCACCGATGTATGCTGACCCGAAATCCTCTGCAGTCGCGCTGCCTTCCCTTCTCCTCCTTCCCAACCGTAAACGCGCTCGCATGAGTCGCCGCTTTCACCTAGCTTCCTCGACCAAGAACCCAACAAACGATGCCCAAATCGGCCAAGGCCTCCTCTAATCCCTATCTAATTGCAACAATCCCCATCTCTACCCTCTCTCCCATATCATGACTCCACCAATGTCTGTCAGCCCCTGACGAATCCCCATCCCGTCCCTGCACTCCCTCTGGCTACCACCGCGCCGCCTCCACTCGGATCTAGAGGATTTGTCGGCTCTAGCGACAATCGAGGCACCACCCCGCCTCGGGCGAGCGACAGGAGGTCATCCATATACTGGATGCGGTTGTTGCTGAGGTTGAGGTCGCGTAGCGAGCTGAGCTCCGTGTTGACTAGGTGCTCGAGCCCACCGGTTATGCAGTTATCGGACAACATCAGGTGCATCAGGTTTCGCTACTGGGGAACCCCACGAGCGGATCTGGCTTGGATCGACACATCACGTTGCCTTCGCCTGGCTGCACCTTCCATTCGCTCCCAAAGATACGAAGGAGAGGATTTGTCGACACTGGTGACAATCGAAGCACCGTGCTGTCTCGGATCTCCACTCCCAACAACATGAAGCTTTGGATCTAGCCAGAATCGGCCCGGCAATGAGGACACGGCTGCGCATCATAGCCACTGCGGTCGTCAAGCTCAATGTCGCACGCTAGCCAACTGCCGAAAGGATGATGTTGGTACTGTCAGCTCACTCGTCAACTGCACTCGTGCACGTTCTTGCGAACTGCCCAGGTTGACTACACGGCGGTTCGAAGCAAGGATGCATGATTGACGGTTGCCTCCTTGGACAGTACAAAAGGTGTAGCTCTTCTTCCACTTCCCCTTCTCCCTTCTCCATCTCTGGAGCTACCCTTCTTCGGCCTCCAACAGGCACTACTATCGCTCCGTTGTTAGGTCGAGGATGCCGACTAGAGGGGGGGTGAATAGGCGGCCTTTAAAAATCTCTCGCTAATTTCTTCAAAGCAATTCACCCCTAATTATCCTAATACCAAAACCTTAACAAATATTAAAGCGGAAGCGATAAACTAAGGTTTTGACAAATAAAGCCTAAATCAACTAGGCTCACTATGTGCACTAACTAATTATGTCTCTAACAATAATTGCAATTCTAAAGACAAGCAATCAATCAATTTAATTCTATGAATATAAATTGCTTGAATATAAATAACGAAAACAATGCAAGCACAAGAGACACAATACTTTTTACCGTGGTGTTCGAAAACTTGCCGGTCTCCCCTAGTCCACGTTGAGGTTAGCCCAAACGAATTGGACCGGCTCCACGAATTGAGCACCCACCTCGAATCCACTAGTGGTAACTCCTTTTCCCTCCCGGGTAGGCGAGCTCTAACCTTCACAAACTTCGTCGGGACTTCTCACAACCTTCGTTGAGAAGCTCATCGCGCACGACGCTCTACGCCGTCTAGGAGGCGGCAACCTCCAAGAGTAACAAATCAAGCCCTTCCACTTGAACTTCACCTAGTGCAACACATGCACTCCGGTGACCTCCTACGTGCAACACATGCACTAGGATCCTCCTCAAGTGCAACACATGCACAAGAGGCTCTCAATCCTCTCCTAATTGCAACACATGCAATTAGAGGCTCACACTAGCTCAAGAAGCAAATGAAAGAGGGAAACACATGCACACAACTCCTACAACACCCAAATGCTCTAGCACACAGCCAACACATTGCCCTTGTCCCCCAAGGCCTCCTTTTATAGCCTCCAAGCCAAAACTAGCCGTTGGGGAAAATGCGGACAAAGCGAATTCACGGTGCTCTCGCTTAAGCTGGGACCGGTAGCACGGCTTCTCGCCAACGGCTACAAAACTAGCCGTTGCAGGAAAACCGGTAGCACCGGCCAACTAGGAGCGGTGCTACCGCTCGGGCGGTAGCACCGGCCTTCACTCCGGTAGCACCGGACCCGAGCCGAACTCAAAAACACCTCTCTCTGGAAATTTTACACCGGGGGTTCATCCGGTCAGAGGAGCAATAGCACCGGACCTCCGGTGCTACCGGCCTACCATGGGCGGTAGCACCGGACCGCCAAACCACCTAAAAACATCCCCTCTCTGGAATTTCCACACGGCGAGGGGCGTGTGCCGGACCTCCGGTGCTACACGGCTAACATGGGTGACGATGGCCATAAGGAGAAAACACGGTTTTTCACAAAAACTTTTCTCCAAACCATTAAGATTTATTCTTTGAGCTATGTGAGGATCAACACATGATCACAACATTATGCAAAACATATTTGCACATGTTAATCACATACTCCAAAGAATCTCATTAAGCACAACTTATTTGCAAAACACATTTGCCAATAAACCAAGAACTTATGAGATCAATCGTCTTAGCCATGTGATGATCAACACATGATCAAGTCAATTTGCAAAACACATTTGCAAAACCTATTCACATGCTCTAGGATCGAAACCCATAATCTCAAGTTCATTTGCAAAACACATAGACAAATAACAACTCCAACTTATTTGCAAAACACATTCGCACATAAACCACGAGCCTATAAGATCAATCCTCTTAGCCATGTAAGGATCAACACATGATCCCGACTCTTTGCAAAACACATTTGCAAATGCCAACACATGCTCTAGGATCGAACCTCATAACTTCCAGCTTATTTGCAAAACACATTTGCAAATAACAAGTCAACACTTTGCAAAAATACATTTTGCAACTAAACCAAGCTTAGCCTTGTGATGATCAACACATGACCCAATCACAAGCTAAAACATCAAAGCATGAGCTCTCTATTTGCAACACATGCAAATCTCTAGCACCATGCAAACAACCACAACAAATTCAAGTGCATGAGCTCTCTATTTGCAACACATGCAAATCTCTAGCTCTATGCAACCACTTTAAACCAAATTGCTTGAGCTCTCTCCTTTTGCAATACATGCAAAACTTAGCTCCAAGCAATGACCACATAAACAATATTGCATAAGCTATTTTCCATTTTGCAACAAATGCAAATCCATAGCTTCATGCAAAAACCAAACCAAATAAGATTCAATCAAGAAGCAAGCATGAGCTCCCTTATTTGCAACACATGCAAATACTTAGCTCATGCAAAATCCAACGCACGAGCTTCACCCATTTGCAACACATGCCAAACGGTTAGCTCAATGCAAAAACGAAACCAAGAGAGTGAGCTAGAGTGAACCGGATCGAGTTCATCAACACATGATGAAGCTCAAGCTAAAAGACTCAACCCCTCTTAATAGTACGGCAACCTAACTAGCAACCCGGTCTCCCATCCAAACACCAAGACCGGTAAAAGACTAGGAACACATCCTTAGCCCTAGCTAGTTATACCTTTGCCTCTAGCGATCCACTTGAAGCTTTTATTATTTCCAATCATCTTCTCTCCGGGATCGAATCTTCTTCTTCTTGTTCACCAACACATGATGAACCTTCTCTAGCCCTTCTCTTCACTTTGGGATCACCTCTTGAAGCTCATCAACACATGATGACTTCTTCTTCTTCCCGATTCTTTATCATCTTGGACTCAACCTACTTCACAACTCATGGAAGATGTTAGTCCAACAAACATGGTTGTCTCAATCATCACCACACTCCATTAACACATAATAGATGCCTCTAAGATCGATTGAGCACAACCCTAATCAATTTGAATGATTTATTGTTGTCTTGAGTACTTTGATGTAACTAATGCTTCATTATACTCAAGAACTGTTCGCTTGTCTTTAATCAACAAGGAACACCATCAACACACGATGAAATATCCTTTTATTGATTGAAAGACAATCGAACTCAATTTAAATTTCATTTAAATTGATATGAGTATATATATAACTACACAAGTTTCATATACTCAAATGATTGTTTCAAAGCCTTGATCCTTTATATGTTATTTAGCAATAAGACATGGATCAATACTATTGAAATAACAAGTTAAATTATAAACTCCCCCTAGATGTGTGCATTCATGTAGTATATGAATTAGGAACATAATGCACATATTTGGACTAAAGCAATGGAAGAGTTCATACTTTAACTTGAATCCTAAGTATGCATTAAGTCAATAGAGTGAATACAAGTGCATACCTTAGGTTTTTCATTTTCCATCCAAATATGAGACTAATAAGAATAAGGCTCAATTAAACATGTTAGTCTCATAATGATTAGATTTGTCATTAAACAATGATTAAACATTAATATTAAACTAATCACCAAAACTAATGGAGCTTGAACTTACACCCATACTCGATTTTTCCCGTGTTAGCGATCTTCGTTTACCTTCAATAGGAACTGCTACTACTTCCCCTATTTGCTTGTTTCACCGTTAGTGGTAGATTGTGGTTTTCGGTCAACGTGCTTATCCTTTTGTGAATGTCAAAATTAGGAAGTGCCCATCCTCTTAGCAAATATGCATTGAAAAAGAAGATGATTTTCCTTTTTCCTTGAGTTTGCACTGGAAATCACCCGGGCGTGCCGCACATGATCACCTAAGGCTGCCACTGATTACATATATGCTTTTAGGAGCAAGTATAGTTTTAGCTTCCTTAATTTCCATCTCATGAAGTACTGCTCGACTTACTTAAATAGCAAAGTATCATCTTTCAATTTTCCCTTGATATATATCACTTTTGTGTGCTATATAGATTTGCTAAATGAAATCGGGAACATTTTTTAGAAGCATAAAAACAACCTTTTCGCTTTACTTTCTTCAAATGAGCACCATTTTTTCTTAATCCTTGTAATGAAAAGACTCAGTATGAGTTCCGAGCTTTTAGATTATATAGAATTGCATCACTATGCCATTCTTACCTTTTTACCTATGCTCGATATTTGCTTCCATAGCTGTGTAACACTTGAACGGTTGTTCTAAAAGGAGATTTTGGTTGTTCTGGACTGGAGTATCGTCTATGATCACTTGGTTGGGGTTTGTAAAAGGTTCAGATTTGTGGTAGGAGAGGAGAATCAATTAATTGCAGTTTTGCTCGTGGCAATTTCAGCGTAATAGGTTATTACTTTGCTTCTTTGTTCACTAATTTCATATGTTCGCTTGACCTTATATTTCTACTCCATTGTCCTTGGAGTAGGGCTATTTTACGAAGAGAACAAAATATTGTTTAGTATTTCCCATTTTTAATGTCTTTCTATTAGAAGAAAAATTGACTCTTACGCATAAGATGGTAAACTTTGCAAATACTGAAATTATTGTTAAATAATATTCTGTTTCTATACACATGTAGGTGAAATATGAAGAGTTACTTAAATTTACCCAAAATGCCATTTCAGGACTAAAGGAGGGCTGACATTGTGAGGTGAGTAGATGACCACTAATTTAATAAATTGACTCTTATACACAAGTTGGTAAACTTTGCAAATACTGATTCTTGTCAAATAATATTCTATTTTTATACACATGTAGGTGAAACGTGAAGAACTGCTTCAGTTTACCCAAAGTTTCATTTCAGGACTAAAGAGGAGTGCTACCATTGTGAGGTGAGTAGATGATCACTAATCTATTAACTAGCTGTCAAATTTACCAGTAGTTACATGCAAAGAAAAGAAAAGCCTAGAGCAATTGGACACAAAGCTCAATTATCCAGTAGTTCTGTAGCTTGGTTTAGCCCTTGTTTCCGTGAGATGGTGATTCCTCGCCATTTTTTGTGCGCAACACCCTTTTTTCTTAATCCTTGTAATGAAAAGACTCCACATGAGTTTTGAGCTTTCAGATTAAATAGAATTGCATCATTATACCATCCTTACCATTTTGCCTGTGCTTGGTATTTGATTCCATAGCTGTGTAACATTTGCACAATTGTTCTAAAAGGAGGTTTTGGTTGTTCTAGGTTGGAGTATCATTTATGATCACTTGGTTGGGACTGTAAAAGGTTCAGATTCGTGGTAGGAGAGGAGTATCAATTAATTTCAATTTTGCCTGTGGCAATTTCAGCATAATAGGTTAATACTGTGCTTCTTTGTTCACTAATTTCGGATGTTCGCTTGACCTTTATATTTCTGCTCCATTGTCCCTAGAGTAGGGCTATTCTTTTATGGAGAGAACAAAATATTGTTTAGAATTTCCCATTTTTAATGTCTTTCTATTAGGAGAAAAATTGACTTCGATTCACAAGTTGGTAAACTTTGCAAAAACTGAAATTCTTGTCAAATAATATTATTTTTCTATACACATGTAGGTGAAACGTGAAGAGCTGCTTCAATTTACCCAAAGTGCCATTTCAGGACTAAAGAGGAGTGCTCATATTGTGAGGTGAGTAGATGACCACTAATATATTAACTAGCTATCAAATTTACCAGTAGTTACATGCAAAGAAAAGAAAAGAAAAGCCTGGAGCAGTTGGAATATGCATCTTAAGAAAATCAACATAACATAAGACAGAAGTTCAAAAATATTTTCGTTATAAGTGTTGGTCTTTGCTTAGGCTTTAGTAGGTGCTGGGTTGTTGGCTGGCACAATTGCTTTTCGTTTTGGCCGAAATACTGGTCGATTTTGGCATTAGGATAGAGGGTGCCCTTACAAAATGCATATTTAGAGCATTTCTTTTGTGGTGAATCAGATGCAGCTTAACTTTTAACCTTTATCATGAGCTCAGTTTTTGCCCTCTCCCAAGCTATATTGCTGAAAGCCCTTTTGATCGTGAATTGCACTTGCATACGGTGGATGGCTGTGACTCTGCTTTGATAAATTCACAGGGATTAGAGCTAGGTTAGGACTATTTATAGTTTACAATGAACTTGTTACAGTCAATCGTACTGATCATGAAAATAAAATCCGAAGGAATTTGTGATTATGGTAAAGAATTAGTGAATTATCAAAATCCATGATGCTAACTTTGTCTAACTTTACATGGTTATTCATGTTGAAGACGTCCTAGAGGTCCTATGTATTAACTGTTGAGAATTGAGGAAAACACGTAGGCCCTGTTTGTTTGGGGGTGGCTTAAAGCCAGCTTCTGCTTCTAAAAAAGCCAGTAAGCCTCCTAAACAGCTCAGCTTTAAGCATCTTTTGGCATAAGCTGAAAGCCACATATAAATAGCAAAAGCCAAAAGTTGGGCAAAACCTGCTTTTGCAGCTTATTGCTAAGGGAAATTCGTTATTTATCAAACAACCTCTTATAAAAAGTTACTGCCGATTTTCAGCCTAGAAAGCAAAAAAAAAATAGCTTTTCAGAAAAGCTACAGCTCCCCCAATCAGGCCCATAATCAGCTTGGATTCTCACATTTGTTCAAAACTGTATGGTGATTGGTTGGTGCATGGGTTTTGGACTTGTAGCTAACGTGCAGTTTAGCCTTATCTTTTTGGAGGAATCTGGATTGGAAATGTTTGATTACATTCCTTTTATTTTCACTTAAGTGATAGGTGGATATTCTGGTTCCAATTATACTACATTAGTTCTAAAAAATATTTTTTCTGGTCCAAGTAGTTATTTTTTTAACATGCTACTTTCTAAGCATCTGAATTAGGTCTACTGCTTTTGTTTTATTTATAGGGCCTAATTTGATCATGCCAACATACATTGCGGTTTGGAGGTATGCACAAATATTTCAAGGTCTAAATTCAGTTGTTGCTTCATTGATATTTTATCTTTATGTTATATTCCTTGATTGTCGGTATATATAAAATTGACGCAAAATTAATATTTAATCTTATAATCAATTTTATTTTATTGCTTGATTTTTTATATTTTATTATAAATTTTGTTTTTCGTAGCAACAGTACGGATACTGAACTAATAACCTAATAAACTCAGCGTCGGCCGCCGTGCCCAGCAACCAGAGAACGCTCTGTACTGCGGCTACTGCCCCCTAAAATCCCCCAAATCCGCACCAACCTCTTCCCGCCCGCCGCCGCCCTACCCCGTCGTCACGCCACCGCTTTCCCTAGTCTCTGCCCGTGCATCCCCCCCAGCCGCGGCGCGCCACACCTCCACCCCCGCGCGTTCCTGCCCCCCTGCGTCCGGCAGCCGTCCGGCCCGGCCTGGCCGCTCCTCCACCCAGGCGACCGCTGACGAGTCCTCGCTCGAAACCACTGCGCACTGCGCTCCCTCACCGGGCGCGCCAACAAGCCACTTCGGTATGTTGACGCCTTCCCTCTTTGCTTCGTCTCGCTGTTTGTTGCAACCGTGGTAGTAGCACTAGCAGCTAGCGAGTGTTCAGCTACCTAATCATTTAGCTTCTTCTATCTGGTTCAACCGCCGGCTGCTGGACTGCGTGATACTTTGAACGCACGGTGCCATCTGCTGCAAACATAGTAGCTACCACAGTAGCAGTAGCAGCTAACAAGTTAGGATGCAGGTAGTGTAGTATATGTGGTGTTTAGCATGAACGCGTAGCGTTGCATGTGTGCAGCTGAGTTATATGTGATTGTACGGATTGCATAACAGAACTGCCTGCAATATTGATTTGTATGCTTGATTTTTCTAATTAGCCGTTTGATTTCTATGTTGACTCGTCTAGCAGGTCAATGGAGGTTTGTCATATGGGTGCTCTTCATTCTTGATAGAAGTCGAAATAGTGAAATTAAGTTGAACTTTGTTACTTCAGTTGAGGGTTCCTGTTATTCTAGTGAAATTCAGATGTCAAACTTCTGCCACATTCATGATTTTTTGTTTCCTTTTGCAACAATCTGCGTAGCATATGTTGTTCTTCTGTAATTGAAGATTCTTGATTATTGCAACCCTTCGTTGCGCAGACAAAGTTGATTTTTTCCTTGTAAGTTGAGGTTTGGAACTTCTGGATGGAGTATTCATCAAGTGAAGATGATGAACTGGTTGAAGATTTCATGGATGTTCAGGATGATACAGGCACCGACAATATTTATCAAGAAACTGGTGTGACGACTTCCTCCCAGATTCATTGCATTGATCCTTCCGAGGGATCTGTGCCACCTGTTGGAAATGAGCTGCTGATGGCAGCTGATGGGTTGGGCAAAAATGGTGAACCACGCATGGGCATGGAATTTGAATCTGATGCGGCTGCGCGGGCATTCTACAATGCATATTCACTACGCCTTGGGTTTGGCATTCGTGTTGCCCGATCCCGTAGTGAGCGGAGAAAGGGTGTTGAGGTACTTGTCATGAAACGTTTTGTTTGCATGAAAGAGGGACATCACAAGAAGAAGGCTGTTGAGTCTAGCAACAAGAAAAAGAGGAAGCGCCTCTCTATACGGGATGGCTGCCCAGCAATGATGGAGGTAGTACGGAGGGGCCCAGAGAAGTGGGTCATCACAAAGTTGGTACTGGAACACACTCATGTTATTGTTAGCCCAGACAAGGCACGGGAGGTCCAGTGCCGCCGCCTCTCTGGGAAGGAGCATGAGAACCAATTGCAGGAGGTGCGGAGTAATGTGTTTGGAGACACAGGTGCACAAGGCCTCTTAAACTACTTAAAGAGAATGCAATCGGAGAACTCTGCCTTTTTCTACTCCATACAAGTTGACTGTATGAACTGTGTAAGTAATGCAGTTTGGGTTGATGCAAGAGCTAGAATGGCATACACATACTTCGGGGATGCTGTTTACTTTGACACTACTTATAGTCAAAATCAGAATATGTTGCCCTTTGCAGCTTTTACAGGCGTGAATCACCATGGTGATAGTGTTATTTTTGGTTGTGCACTGGTTTTGGATAGGACAGAATCTTCATATGCTTGGATTTTTGAGACATGGCTGACAGCAATGGATAAACGATTGCCATTTTCCTTAACTACCGATGAAGGCAAAGCAATGACAGCAGCAGTTGCGAAAGTATTTCCGCAATGTTTCCATCGCCTTTGTAGATGGCGGATTTTGTCTCGATGCAAGAAGAAATTGTCTGATGTATACATGAGATTTCCCAGGCTCCATGATGAGCTAAAAAGATGTGTCAACGAATGTGATACTGTGCCTGTTTTTGACATGGTCTGGGGTTCTATTCTTGACAAGTATGGCCTGAGGGAGAACACTTGGTTGCAATCACTATTTGAAGCAAGACACAAATGGGTTCCTGCATACCTGACAAGCTCCTTCTTTGCAGAGTTGTCATTGACTCACAGAGTAGAAACAATCAGTAGGTTTTATAGGAATAATTTCAGTACAAGAGTTCCTCTCCATGCTTTCATCACTAGATTTGATCAACACATAGACAGTTTGTATATAAATGAAGCCCAGAAAGATCTTGCTTCGTTTCCTGAACAACCCCTAAAAACTAATACGGTCTTGGAAAAACAAGCGTGGAGCATCTACACCAAGGACGCATTTGAAATATTCCAAATGGAGTTGATTGAAGCATTGCAATATTATGCTGTTAAGGATCAGGATGGACCATACATCAAGTACTATGTTGAGAGAGAAGGTGATCCTCCTACCAGGCACACTGTTTTCTACAATGTTGCCGAGAAGAAGGCTTGGTGTGATTGCTGCAGGTTTGCTTTCTCAGCGATATTGTGCAGACATGTGCTTGGAGTATTCGTCTTAGCTGGTGTCATCATGCTTCCAGAGCCATGCATCACAAAGCGATGGACGAAGAAGGCAAAGACAGGGCCAGAGCTGTTGGGGCGTAATATTGAAGATGAAAACTGCCACAAAGTTTCTGCAACTTTAAGATATAATGATCTTATACGCGATGCAATGAAGTGTGCAGAGAAGGGAGCTGTATCAGCAGGGTCCTTCAGAGTTGCAAAGGAAGTACTGCACAAAGCCTTTATGGAAATCAAGTGCCTCGGAGAGAAACTGACCTAGGATGGCCCGCAGCAAGTTTGCAACAGATAGCACTGGTCGTCTCGGAAGGCATTTGCGAGATTTTGAACGTCTTTACCGAAGGATGAAAATTTACCTGCTTTGCTAGTGTATCTTGCCAAGGATCAATCGATATAGTCGTGTAAGTCCAATCCTGCTAAGTGCTAACCGAGTTGTACATTTCAATACTAACTTATCAAGTGATGTACTATACTGTAATGTACCCTTGGTCCTATACTCCGTGACTTTCTGGGAATCATATTGTAATTTTTGATTGCCTGAGTGCCGGCAGCTGCTGCTGCTGATGCCACAACGGCTGGTTATGAATGTGATGAATCCCCTTGTTTGTGGGACTTTTCTTTCTTACACAATTTTTTTTATGTTTTTTAGACCATTTTATTTATGTTTTTGAAAAATATCTGAGGTAGTTTCTTTCTTGTGTATTGCAAAACAGTAGTTTCACAATGAGCCTCTTGTGGTCGACTGAATGAGGTGCTTCAATGCTTTTCATTTTAACAGTTGCACAAATATATAAGTATGAATGAAGGGTAGATGGGGATTACTTATCCTTTCGTTTGCTTTAAGATTTGTATAACTTGTATTAGAAGGGAAAGCATTGGAGCACTGCTCGATATGATAAACTAAAGACTATTTGGAGCCACAAGGAATTTTGCAAGAAATTTATTGGAAACTTAAATTTTCTCCTTGCACTTCTTTTTAGATCCGTAAGACATCAAAACATTTTGATGCCTCAGTTCCACTTAATGAATCTGGATCTTAGTTTATAGTACAAGTTTATATGTAGCTTCTGCTACATTCAATCTGTTTATATCTATCAGTTTTGATCGTATAACTCAGTAGGTTTACCAAATTATATTTTACCATCTAGTAGAGCATTGAAATAAACTAAGAGCATGTTCAGATCGTCAGTTATAACATCTTTTTGTTCTTCATTGGACACCTTTTCTTTCCTTTTTAGGTTACTCCAGATTCGAGGGGCAAGGCGCTTGAATTATGAATTCCAGCATTGTGCAAAACTGACCTACTTGACAACCATCTCTTCCTTGTACAAAGACCACCAATCTTTTAGCGAGATAAACATTCTTCTCCACACTGCTTTCACATTGGATCAACGCTGAAATTGAAAAACTATGTTATTTCTACCTTTCCACAAACATCAACGTGCAGCAGCACACAAATAGTGTTCAAAACAACATTTTTAGAATTGCTCAGCCAAAAATGAGCATCAAATTCATATTTATAACCAATGTTCAAATATAAAACTTGGCAATTATATTCCAAATGTTCTTGGCTACAACACAATCAAAGAATAGATGATTAACAGTTTTATTTTGATCACAAAAATCTATAGGTAGTCCCTTTATCAATACCCATCTTCAGCAAGTTATCTCTACTCATAATTTTGTTATGAGACGAGCCAGAGAAATGAATCCTAGGGGGATAATTAAGCCCCAAACTATAGGAATAAAAACAGGCAAGACCCTCCCCCAAAAAATTGATAACAATATAAAGGGATTTGAGTAGACCCATTACTACTATATCGCGAAACAAGAGCATCATCATACTCGGTAAAATTGATACTGCTAGCTATAGCTACTAGCTCAAACCATTAAATCATCATATTTTTAGAAAACGTTCTTCTAAAAGTACCTCGTACATTTGAACTATCCCAAATCTCTGCAATAGTAAGGCCTTTTTCATTAACTAGCACATACAGGTCCCAACATTGAATAGCTAAGCAAGAAGAGCCAAACTAATTATCCTCCCAAATCTAATCTTAGTCCTATTACCCACATTCCATCTATAACCAAACTTGGTAGCCTGCATAGCATAGCCCACATGACACCTTTCCAAAAAAAACAAAAGCATGCTTAGGATAGCAAGCTAAAATATTAGGGATCTTAGCTTTATACTTAAAATTGATTAAATATTCCCACTTTTTACTTTCATTAGAACAAAACCTTTTGATCTAAGAGGCCAAAAGGCACAAGTTGAGATTAGGCACCCCAAGACCTATGTAATTCTTATTCATACAAATTAAATGTCAATTGGCCAAATGAAGTTTACTACATCCTTCGTAATCATTTCAGAGACAATTAGCCATGTATGAGTTAATAAGATCTAAAACCCATTTAAGGAACTCAAAGAAAGACAAAAGTTACATAGGTATACCAGCTAAATAGCCATTGATAAGAATTAATCGACCATGGTAAAAAAGTAACTTGCCCCTTCACCCTGCAATTCTTTTCAAAATCTTATCAATCAGGGGTTGAAGGTCCTCCCTTTTAATTTTGTCATAATGAAGGGATACCTAGATCGTGTTTGGGGGCTATAAGCCATCTTCAACTTTTGAAAAGCTAGTAAACACCTAAATAACTTAGCTTTTAAGCGGTTTTTGGCATAAGCTAGAAGATATATAACTAGTAAAAGTCAAAAACTGAAAGCTGAGCTCAGCCTGCTTTTGTAGCTTATTGTTGAGGTAAATTAGCTATTTATCAAACAGTCTCTTGTAAAAAAACTACAACCGGTTTTCCGTCTAGAAAACAAAAAAACAGATTTCCAGGGAAAAAAAAAAACTACCTATTCCAGACAAGCCCCGAGGAACTTGATGGGTAAAGGCCCTAATTTGCCGGGAAAAACAATTTGCATACTTTTTACCTCGATTTCTTCACACCCTTCTTGCAGTACTAAACTGCATCGCCTATGGCTAGAAATTGAGCATAGGCCCACTTCACCTTTATTAGAGGACAAAACAGAGAAAATATAATCTCCTGGCCCAAATTTTAACACGCGCTCAAAAATAAATAAAAAATAAAAGGCAAAACACAAACCAAACGTAAAGAGAGAAAAATTCCAACACAAACCAAACGGCACCAATGGCCACATCCCTCTGCTCCCGCCTCATCCTCCCACCCGCGCCCACCACCGCGGCTGCCGCCGCCGCTGCCAGCTCTCTCAGGGTACGGAAACCTGCCACGACACTCCCCTTATCCTCCCGGAGGCGGAGGCCGCGCCTCGCGGCACAGGCGGCGCCTAGCAGCGGCGCGGTGGCCGCGGAGGAGGAGACGGGGGAGGGGATGGACGGCGGGCTGCCGCCGACCGAGGCGGAGCGGCTGGTGGAGTTCCTGAGGGCCGACCTGCCGCACCTGTTCGACGACGTCGGCATCGACCGTTCCGCGTACGACGACCGCGTCCGCTTCCGCGACCCTATCACTCGCCACGACACCATCGACGGCTACCTCTTTAACATCCGCCTCCTCAAGCTCCTCTTCCGCCCCGACCTCTACCTGCACCATGTCAAGCAGGTTAGCGTCTCTTGATGCTTGGCATTGCCCAATTTTGTAGTAACAATCTGCGGCAAGAACGTGCGTGTTGTATTGCGAATTTGTGACAGATTCTGTGAGTTCGTGTGCATTGCGAAGTTGTGACAAGTTCTGTGAGTTTGGTTTAGACAGGGCCCTACGAGATCACCACGAGGTGGACCATGATCATGAAGTTTGTTCTTTTGCCGTGGAAGCCTGAGCTGATCTTCACCGGGCTGTCGATCATGGGCGTCAACCCACAAAATCTCAAGTTCTGCAGCCATGTGGTTAGCATTCTTGCTTGTCACTACATCTTGGAACGTACGTTTTTTTCCCTTTGAATGCACAATTGGAATTTGCAGCTGAAGAAATACGATAAGCGGTGTGGTTCTTGTATCCATCTATCGAGTCTAGTATGGACTTGGAGAGTTGGAGGCCTCTAGTGTTTGCACTTCGCAGTATTCAAGACCTTCAAGATGAAGAATATATGTTATGGGTGCCCAACTTAGAGGTTAAAGAGTACAGAGAGTAATACCAAGACCATTAGTTAGCAGTCAATTGGGGATTAGTTAGTGCAATAATTACCTTACCAGCGGATCCAACTTTAGCAAATAGTGAACTCTTCGATCAAGTTGCTCTCTGATGAAGTGTCAGTCAATTTTCACTTACTCAGTCTCCTTGTGTTGCATACTCTTTATCAGCTATGTCAAATAACGGCTTTGCTGTGACAATGCATCACAAGAGGACCTTCTTCCTATGATAAAATGCTTCATGTTCAGCCTGATCCAAAGCTCAAAGCTGTGCACTTAGCTAGTTAGCTTCCATACTTGACCAAGTTACAACTTACAACACCCTCTGTACTTGGCAGTTGCTGTTATATGCCATAGCATTCTTTTTCTTTTGGTTTGGTGTGCGTTTGTGTAAACCTAAACTCTAAGAAACTATGCTTTCTCAGCATCACACTGTTCCTACTTAAACCACAGTGGTATGGAAATACTGCAGAGTGTTGTAGAGGTTTTGCCCACTCTTGTACCATGTGTAATATGTGGATGAGAAAAATACTGCCGTATTGTACTTCTATCGAATCTCAACTATTATTTACAATGATTTTCTTTCCATTTAGAAGTTAGAACATTCAACAACACAGTAATTCTACGCAAGTCATCATTAAATAATAAACACTATTGTAATTTCCTGATACGCTGAAGTGCAGGATATATGGGATTCAATACAGAACAATGGATATTTTTCTTTTGAAGGATTATGGGATGTTTTCAAGCAGGTAATTTGTCATCAATCTACTTTGTTTCATATGTCATATAAACCTTTGAACTTGAGCTTTTGATTTTGCACAGCTACGGATTTACAAGACCCCAGATATAGAAACACCAAATTACCTGATTCTGAAAAGGACTGCAAATTATGAGGTATTAATTCACTGTATTTTTTTTCCTGGAGAACGCAATTCATTGAAGATTCGAAATAACAACACTGCATGGTCTCATAATCCATTCTTCGTATCAAGTTACACTGACAAGTTTCCTAAATCATTTTATACAACTGCTGTTTATAATGGAATCTTGCCAGTGTGATCTTTCACTTATAGAGCAGTAGTCTGTAAAAAAGATAATTTGTAACTGTTACCTCTTCACAGATTTTTTTTTTGAGGTAAAATATTTGAGCATAAATATTTTGCAGGTCAGGAGCTATTCGCCATTCTTGATAGTCGAATCACAAGGAGATAAGTTAACAGGATCATCAGGTTTTAACAATGTAACTGGGTGAGTTATTTACCCTTTAGTGTAAATATTAACCTCATACATGGTAATACTGAAAGTTCTTGTACCTGTAGGTATATATTTGGCAAGAATGCATCCTCTGAAAAGATTCCAATGACTACACCTGTCTTCACTCAGGCTTCTGATGACAAACTCTCAGATGTATCAATCCAGATAGTTCTGCCAATGAACAAAGACTTGAACAGGTATCATGTGCAATGCGTGATTTCAATTATTGAGAACATGCTTTTAAGCTATGGTTTTGGACAGCTGCTCAAAGATAAACTAAGTAGGGTCTTTCGCAATAATTTCTATGGTTTTACTTCTGCTTCTAACAGTACTCTTGTTCAATCAGTTTACCAGCTCCAAATACGGAAGAAGTTACGTTGCGAAGGGCAGAAGGAGGCATTGCTGCAGTGAAAAAATTCAGTGGGCGACCAAAAGAGGAAATTGTGCTCCAGAAAGAGAAGGAGCTACGCTCTCAGCTACTCAAAGATGGATTGAAGCCTCAGGAAGGCTGTCTGCTTGCACGTTACAATGATCCTAGGACACAGAGCTTTGTAATGGTATGTTTTCTTTTGTGCTATCCCTTTTTAGTTCAACCTGAGATGTGAAATTTTGAATCAGTCTGACTTTAATGATTCTATGACAACTAGATAGCTTTGTTTTAGGAAATCAAGGGTAGCAAATTGCATAGTCTATCCATTTTTGCTGATGTAATTGTACTTTCAGTCATTACTGAAACTATGTTTATTCTTCCTGATCCGAAGAGGAACGAGGTGCTTATATGGCTAAACGACTTCACGCTGGAGTAGTTCTCTGTACATTGTACAACAGATTTCTCGAACATCAGATACTGTATGTTGGAGCTTACAGAGCATCATAAAAAGGTAAATTTGTTCTTCGGAAAACATTACCTGCATTGTAGTTTTGTAAAGCTGCTTATTGTTTACATGTTAAAGAAATACAAACACAAGTTACTAGATATTTAAATATATCCTGCAACATAATTGATGGCTGCAATCTATCATGCATTCATGCCTCTTTGCTCTGGCAAAGCACCGCATTTTTCTTGCTGCTGCATTCTCACTTATCTTTTATGATTGATTTTGGGTTCTAATGCAGGAGAAATTACGTGCTGACATGGGTGGATGTAATGAATAGAAAACGTAAATTCCGAAAGGTAATACGCTACATGGTAAAATTGTAGGTCATATGATTCTGCTTGTACACCAAAACTGAATTGAAAAAAGTAAACTGTTTAAGATGAAAATATAAGAAAGTCTCTATATCTTGGCCAATATTTTGCCGGGCTTGTACAATTGGACTTGGTTGCCACATTCTGGGTTCACTGATCTGTTTTGGGCCAACTTTGTCCAAGGCAACCTGACTTTAGAGTCTAGATATAAGGCCAAACTGATTGTGCTCAAGTCTAACCAGAATATAGCACTTGGTTCATTGATCTCAGGTTATTAATTATACTAGTGATGCACAGTTGGAAAGTATGTGTAACAAATGGCCCGATTTTAAAGTGGAGATATATGTTTGCAAAATCTGAGAAATACATAATAGCTAATTATAGAATACAGTTCCCTTTTTTGGTTCTGACTGATCACCAAACTCATCATCCAAATGAATTTTCAATAGTCTCTTAATTATGATCTGATCAAACAATGATTGATCCATGCAAGCCCCACGAATACATGTAAATCCAGTCTGTGCCCAATAGATGCAGAAAGTTGGTAGGTCTGTATCTTTGTTAAGCTGTCCTGCCTGTCCTGGCATGCATACTACACAGCATAGTAGTACCAGTGGTTGGTGAGAACCAGCGATGTCTCTAGAACCGTTCATGATTCATTACCTTTACACTTGCTAGCTAACCAAAGGGTTTAAGAAAACCTCAAGGGTAGAGCTGGAAGGATCCGGGGTTTAAGAAACCTTGAAAGGTAATACTTGTAATCGATACTTCTGAAACGGTGATGGATAATCTTTTTTGTATTTGAGGGATAACAGAAGGGGGGTCCCCTACCTACACATGTATAAAACAAGAGTTCACAATATTACTAACTGTCGAGGAAGGGAGAATCTTGCAGCACCACTATTTCCAAAGTGGATAATCATATTACCTACTATAAATACTCTACGAAAGTAAGTGGGGTCAATTGTGGAAAAGAATTTTCAAGAAGATGTGATAAGATGGTAATCGAAACTTAAAACTTGAGCTAACAAGGTGCTCTTGATCATTGCAGTGATCTATTCGTGCTGTTTGTTGCTTTCTGAATTTTTCCTTTGTTGGACAAGATGGATAGTTAAAAGGCCGCTTTAAGAGCTATACAGTGTAATACGTGATAACTAATTTTGGTGGTATACTTACTACTTAGTGCATGTTTTTTTATCCATCTTTTGCTTCTGAACGGCCAAGAGGCAGTTGTACACACATTACGGCATGACCTTGAGCACTACAGCCCTAAATGCGTGTAGCATGAATAGAACTGGCCAGGCTTGTACGTGAGCTCACTAGGTCAACTACGCTGTTTCAAAAAAGGCGTTTAGTTTCAAATTCTTTCCTATATGTTTTCTGAATAATATCATGTCCTTGTATCTTCTATTAGATATAAAGAAAAAGAAATGCAAATAGAGAAACATTAAACAAGTTTGACTTGAACATGAAGAAACCTGAATTAAGTGCTTCTTCCTCTCTAGGATACACTCTTTTCACCTGGTTAAACCTTATTGAATCATACAAGCTATATTGATCATAATGCAGTCTTTGTTTGGTCCTTTTCTTTCTGAAGAAATGTGGGAAAGAAGAAGAACAAATTTTTTTTAATGAACTGACATTATGATTCTAAAAAATTAGTATGATAAAATTTGCAAAATTCTCAAGAAATTAACAAAAAGACGGAGACATTAGGTTAGGTTTTAAATTGCAGCACCTGCTTCATGGTGCATAGTACATAAATAATCAAGGTGGTCTGACATTATCTGATTCTATTGCGATTCAGTCAATTGCAGCACTTTAGTCGTGCTATGACAATGGTTCCTTGATTAATATCTCATAATCTGTATATCACATGAGATCACTACTTTTAAAACAAACCAGAAACAGTACATCAGAGATGCCTTCCATGAAAGTGTTGCAACCTGCCTGCTTCATATCACCTAAATTAGGCCTATGTATGAGTTCGTTCTTGTGCTTATTGAGTCAATGAATGCATTTGATAAGATTAGACGTGTATGGATCAGGATGTTTTAGTCGTAACTATGACAATTTACGCTAGTAATTCGTTTGTTTCTCCCAAGTCAAGCGTTGGAAACACAAACCAATCTACTTCAAAATGTAAGTACACGACGCAAAGCTGAAGTGGCTGACGGACAAGAAATGTCTGTTGTAATTTTGAAAGGTTTTCATTCTTTCAAAAAAAATTAAAAGGTTTAAGGGCCAGACAATTCAAGAAATTAGTAGTAAGACTCAAAGAGTACATCCGCCTATTCACTTTATTTTGAAGAAGTAACGAACAGTATAACATCCTAGGTTCTTCTTCTCTCTCGTTTATTCCCCCCTCTCTCGCTCACTCTCACTTCCCTATGTCGACGGTCGACGGGATGGCGTCGCTAGTGTTGACGAATTCACCACCCTCCCCTCCATCCCAACCCCCCACTCCACCACCAACCCCCTCCCCCACCCCTCGCGACTCGCCGTGCGGTTGTAGAGGGAGGCTTGAGTGGTGGTGGCTTGGTGGTGGGCGATGGGTAGTGATGCGAGGGCTGAGAAAATATTAGGTTGGATGAGGTGACCAATGGCGTGACGAGAGAGGAGGCGTAAGGAGCTACGATTGGCCCGAGGGCAATGGAGGGAGATAGCAGACAAGCAAGAGGGAGGAGGGAAAGAGAGGAGTAGGACATAGCAGCCGTAGCTTAGTCTCTTATTTTAAGTTTTGATCCAGGTATTACGCTCTACGGAAATGTATGAATCATTTATGCGAGGAGACATGCTTTGATTTCTTAAAGGAGGATTACGAAATTATATATAGGGTTTTTGTATATGAGCTATGACTTTTAAGACTAAGATTTTGTCTAGTGGGACTGTGGGAATATTTAATAATAATGATCATTAATTGACTGGTTTTGTCCTACCATGATCATATATATATATATATATATACACTACTGTGGATTTAAGGAAGATTCAAATGAAAGCTCTTCAATGAGCAGAGTTATTCAGACACCGGAAAACCATGTTGCAGACAGCCAGATAGTCATGTTGTAATCAAGAATTCAAGTTACGAAAAGGTCATGATGTGATGCTAGCTTCAGTACCATTAGTGAAAGCAGCTCTTCGATAGATAGCTTCAATTCCGTCCGTACATGCGCATGCAAATTCTTCGTTGTCCACCGAAAGCTAGTACAATAAACCGTTGATGATCTAATTAAGAGTGTTTGACTTAGCTCGTGGTAGGATTTATCACCACCGTAGACTTGAAACACGTTAAAACGTGACTTAAAACTACTGTGTCTGAGCCTTCGAAGCAGGTTTGTCAAGATCACAGTCCTAACATAGTTAACTCTTTTTTTTCTGTTTTGTAGGACTGGGATGGTACGAGCACCCTAAAAACCATAGTTATTTATATCTGGACTACTATTTCATACAGTAAAGCAATTATGATTGGGATGGGATCAGGTTCACGTGGAGTCGCAGTGGAACTGTAACTTAAGTGTCCCTGTTGGTCGTCACATCTGGATCTAAGAGCCTACGTTTGTCCTATACTGTTTATGGTACTGTTCACTACTGTAATAAAGACAAAATTGCAAAGAATCTGAGTCGTTCACTGTGAAAACATGTGTTTAACTTACAATTGCAGTAGCGATTGCTAGTAAGCCCGGTCCCTATGATTGTATACAGTATCTGAATGGGAATGGTCTAACAAGATCAATCCAAAGAACCTAACAATATAGCTCCTGAGTCATTATCTCGACAACATTGGTTCCAAGTAAGCTGCTACTGCATGGCTGATGACTAGGGCGACTTGATCATCTCAGGAGTCAGGGGAAATACGAAAGTTGCTGGACAACGCGACATGTACCGTGTGGAAAGAGATCTAATTCAGTCCTGTAACAGCTGCAATTTTAACGGTTATAGATCGATCGTTAGATCAAAAATGATAACCTAAAATTTCTATAGTACTATACTAATGTACTGTAGCTAAGAACTGTTCTATGATTCGGACTTTTGATTGCTTCCATTGCTAACAGAGGATAACTATTTACCCCTACAGCTGCACAGAAACTCTATCTGTACCGTGTCTAAACCAAAAGCAGACGGTGAACACTGTAGTACCGGCCAACACGACCGTGCATGCCTGTACGTCTATCACTGTAGCAAGACATGTATACCCCAGTAACAGTGGTAATGCGATTCGACGTGACCAGCAGGCCGTCCACTAGTATGCATGTCCACATCCGTATAAATTCATGGCAGCACGTACGTACGCAGTGCACGTACCCTCCCCAATATAGTAAATACTGTCAACACTACACCCCTAGCTAAGATCTACACCAAAATAAAGATTTCAATTCAAGGTAATTGAACAGCAGCCCTAAGGAGCAGCAATATAATATATCGCCATGTCCTCCATGCACCCGTGGTCCAGCTGAAGATGGAGCAGAAATGGCATAAGGCCAGTGGCTTAAGCATGTATGCACATACATTTCTCTGGCCTCGTGTACTATCTTCCTTTTGCTCCAGGGCAGGGGATGTCTCAAGTCCAATTAAAGCTTCCCTTAATTTTCTTGATTAGCTAGCTAGTTATATCTCCATCTCCCTGCTCCTTAACTAGCAATGGTATGCCCATATTTTCCCTAATATTAGGGGAGTATCCAGTACTAACCCTCCTCCTTTTTGAGAACCACCTCTCAATAGGCTGGGGTTTTGGGCATACGACTTCACCTACGATGGTTCAAATCCTGTTGCACACATTTACATATAGGAGAGTATGTTTCAGTTGAAATTGTGTGAGGTCACGTATCTATCCTTAGCGGGGTTTGAAATTTCATTTTCGGTTCACATCTCGGAGGGGGCAAAATCAGAAATTTCGTCGAAGTCTCTGAATTTCGGATGAAATTTGGTAAAAATTCAAAAAGCAAATTTGAAATCTAGAATTTTGAAATGATTTTTAAGAAAATGGCCGAAATTTCCGAAATCTCTCCAAAATTCAACCGAGTGAAAACTAGTCGAATCAATGTTAGAAAATTTTAGAAAAAATTGTTGATGGTCTTGACACATCACTAATATTCCCATAAAAATTTCAAATGATGATCGAGCCTGAGGAATTTTTAAAAATTCTGACAGCGCTACTGTCCTGATAAAAGGCTGATCAGCAAATTTCAACCGAATGAAAAATACCTCAAACCACGTTAGAAATTTTTTTAAAAAAATTGCATGGTCCTGACGCACCAATAATATTCTCATAAATTTTTTAGATTATGATTAAGCTTAAGGAATTTTCAAAAATTCGGATAGTGCTACTATCCTGATAAAAGGCTGGCCGGCAAATTTCAACTGAATAAAAAATAGTATAACCGTGTTTGAAAATTTTGAAACTTTTTGTGGATGGTATTGAAGCATCACTAATGATTCCATAAAAATTTCAAATGATGAACAAGCTTAAGGAATTTTCAAAAATTGTGAGAGTGCATCTGTCGTGATAAAAGCCTTACAATGATGTATTGCTTCCATAGATTTGATTGAGCAAACAAAAAAGGTTTAGAATTTTTGAAACTTTTATAGAAGGGTGCCCACGAAATTCTTAAGCTCTCCTAAAAATTTTGTATCATGATCATACTCGAGCTAATTTATAAAATTCTGACACTATTACTATCTCATTTATGTTCCTTTTGTTTTTCATTTTTTAAACATAACAAATGAAGTTCAATTATTTTCAAAAATTTTATGTATATGATGCTAGACGACAAAAGATGTTGCCATAAATGCTTCAGAGCATGATCAAGCTTGTATATTTTTCTAAAAAAATTCTGACTGTGCTTATGTTACTTTTATAAAATGTCTAAAAAATTCAGTTTTTTTAAATATTTTCATAGAAGATTACATTCTTAAGGGGTATCGACCCCAAAGACGGTCACAAATACTGAGATTTCGGTAAAAATTTCAAAATTACTGTTGTAATTTAAAAAAAATAATTTTTTTATTCAACTGGGATTTAGAATCTCGTCCTCGGCAGAAATTTCTGAAATTTTGCCGGGATTTTGAACTTGATCCTTGGCCTCCGTCATTCAGGCATATCCTAAGGGGACACACTTGTGTGTGTTGTGCACGGTAGCGGTGTGTGTCGCTAAAAAATAAACCCCCTCCCTCTCTGTGTACTCCGTGTTTCGGAACCTCTTGCGCAAAGTCCACATGAGTTTATATGTATTTCTTCTTAAAGAAATTAATTAACTAGTTTCCCGTAAGATTACATATTTCCTAGCTAGCTGCATGGTTAATTAATTAACCATGGAATTAACTCTAGTTAGTGAGCTGGACCTTTATTGGCGTCATTTTTGTTGACATTTTATAAACACCATGCGAACAAAAAAAAACGTATGGGGGCGTTTACTTGTTGGATTCTAGGGTGTTGATAAAAGCCTGAGAAAGTTGAACGTATTGCTGGTTCATTTGGAGGTATGCGAGCACCTCTCGAATAGGTGGATGATTGCCCGTACTACCCGTCGACGAGAAGTGAAATTTTAGTACAGTTCGATGGTTGTCGGGTATCATAAAGATCGCATCTTCTCGAGGAAGCTCTTAGTCATAGTTAGACTTGACTAGGCTCCTAAAATTTTTTAGCTCTTCGCTATATAAGAGGTAGCAACATTAGCTGATTAGCATCTAGACAGGCGAAATGGTATTAGCAAGATGTAGCAACAGAGCAGGGTTCACAATATCATCAGTAATCAAGCGATAACACGATTATCAACCGTATCGATCCGGCTTGACATTTAAAACCGGTCGGTAAACTGGTCCAATTCAAATTCAAATTCAAAAAATTCAGAAAATTTGGAATGTTTATCAAAAAGTATTAATTTTTTTTTGAAATTTTTTATCAGTTTCTAAGGAAAATTCTAACGATGCTGTAAAATTTTCAGATCATTATAAGACCTGTGTATTTTTTAAAAATACTTACAGTGCTACTGTCTTCATATATGCTCTTCGGTTTTTGATTTTCTAGCGGCAATAAATGAAGTATAATATTTTTGAAATTTTTTGTGTGAGTTACTGAGGCAATTTTAATAATTTTTAAAAAAATTTAGATGATGATCAGACCTGTGTATTTTTTAAAAATATTTCACAGTGCTATTGTCTTTGTATATGCTCTTCTGGTTTTCATTTTATAAGGCCACTAAATAAAGTCTAATATTTCTGAAAAATTTAATATCCTTGGGCACTTTTTATGTTACCGTTAAAATTTGAGAGCATGGTCAAGTTTGTAATTTTTATAAAAATCTGACAGTGTATTTGTTGTTTTTCATTAATTATTGTTTTTTATTTTCCAAAAGCACTAAATGAATTCAAAAATTGTTGAAATTTCTGTAAGGTGTTTTATAGATTAATTGGTATTTATTCAGATTTTCTATAATTGTTTTCAATTTTCCTTGTGTGCGCCAAAAATCAAATAAAATCTCTCAAAAATCGAATAAAACCACTCAAAAAAATCGGTCAAAAATCGACAAAAATTGCGAGAAAATCGATCAATTTTTATTTTTTTCGCCGTTGTTTGATCGCCGAGTTCAAAATTTTTGAAGACAGCTTCTTCGGTTTCTACCAATTTTCGAAAATAAAAAATCGTTTGAAAATCGAAAATTTCAACACTGTGAACCTGCAGCAGTGTCAAGTGGGAGAAGGAATTAAGGGGAGAAACGCTGGAGAGCTAGCAGGCAGGGTCACATACTCACATGAGCTGTCATGTGGCGCCGGCCAGTTCATGCTCACGGTGCGGCATTGCCTGCGTCCGGACGCGCATTTATACGTGCATGCGTTGCAGATGATCGATGCAGGGATGGAGCTCGACGGACAATCCATGGATCCTTGCCGTAACCATCACTTCCATCTCTCGGAGATGCTGTGAATTCTCCGAATTTTCTAAATAAGAAGTTTTTGAATCTTTGCCATAAAAGGCATTTTCAACTACTTTAAAAAGTTTTTTTAACTACTTTTAAAAGTTTGTTAATCGAAATTTTTCAAACCGAAAGTTTTTTGACTTCAAACTTTTTTAGCACAAAGTTTTTTAATTGAAACTTTTTGAATAAAAGTTTTTTAAATCGAAAGTTCTCAAACTAAAAGTTTTCGAGTTGAAGCTTTCAGATTTGAAACATTCCAAGTCGAAACTTTATAATTTGAAACTTTTCGATTTGATTTTTTTAGTTGAAAATTTCTAATTTGAAATTTTTGATTTAGAATTTTTCGAGTTGAAATTCTCTATTAAAATTTCCAAATTTAAATTTTTTAATTTTTAATTTTTATGTTAGAGAGGAAGAAAAGAATGTAAAAAGTGAGTAGAAAAGGAAAAAAAAGAGACGAACTAAGAAGACGGCGCATGCCATCCTAGTAGGACCCGTGAATTTTTACTGGTACAGTACTATTGGTACTACAAGCCAAGCGCAGTGTAGCGAGTCAGCGACTACATGAGAAGCCTCTAGTGAAGGCTTATAAGCATTTAGAAACGTAGTACATGCCAGGACATGTATCGTTCAAGCATTTAGTATGACTCGCTTCTGTTCAAAAAAAAAACTCATGGTTTGAGATATATATTGTCAAAGTTTTGAAACTCTAGTCATCCATACGTCTGATTCGTTTCGAAATATACTTTTATAATACTAGACCTTTATTAGATTTTTAAAATACATTAAATAGAAATTAGCGATCAAAGTTAAATTTTAAAGACTATATTAATATCTAAAATGACAACTATTCATGATCAGTAGAAGTATTGACCCGACTCGTGGATTAGACTAGGCTAGACTATGCCAAATGGCCAAGTTAGAAAATTAGGACTAAATTGCACCACGTGTACAATAACCTGCGATCTAGATGTAACGGTGCTATAGAGTTTTTATCGTTGTTCAAATGGATAACAAAACTTGATTAAGTGGTTCATTGCAGGTCAAAAACTCGACAATGTAAATTTACGACTGCAACACAGTAGCTGCCACAAGTCGTAGGATCTAGAATTTTTTAAAATAATTTTATAAAAATAATACTCCGAGAAAATACAAAAATACACTTAATATATCTAGTGTGCATGACTCAATCTATGAACATATGCACAAACTCGCTTGAGTCCATCCGATCTTAAATCGGCGGCTAAAATTACACGTGGGAGCTTTCCCATCCACTTACATTAGACAAATCACAAAATGAAGTAAGTGGGAAGTGAGGAGCTCCCATATGTAATATCGGCCATCGATTTCGGATCGGACGGATAAAAGTCAGGTTGTATGTATGTTTATACATTAGGTAATGTGCACCCGATATGTTGCCTGGATTAGAGTGCTTACTGCTTTACCCTTAGTCAGCAAAAATTTCCCTCCATTTTGTATTCCTACAAAAAAAATTCATCGCTGACACTTGTTCCCAACTGTCAATCAGCCAAGCACGCCTTACGATAACTTCACTCACAAGGCTCAATTTGGGGAAATTTTTACATATCTAGCCTCTATCTTCGTATTTTTTCCGAAATTAGCCTCGTCCATGAATTAATTTCAAAAATGGCCTCGTTACAGTACATTTCAGCGATGGTTGAGCGCGGGTTTTTTTTAAAAAAAATTTCGCCCCCTTTTCCAGCGGTCACCGACCGTATGAAAATTTTTTAAATTTTTTTCGCCAATTCCAGCGGTCGGCGAAGGCTTGAAATCTTTTTTTTTTTTTGTATTTCTCCTTTTTTTTGCTTGCGGAGGAATTTTTTTAAATTTATGGTGGGTGGAGGAATCCAATGATCACGATCATTGGATTCGGGACCTGTAGCACAAACAGCGACGACGATGGCGGCAGCTTTTTATTTTTATTTTTCACGATTCGAATAATATCTTTGTATTTATATATATGAAGATAAAATAAAATGACGCTTCGTTTCACCTCCGCCTTGGCGTTCAAGCACCACCGAGGAGGGCTTGCTCCTAACTATGCAAATAACGATGATGACGATGATGATGATTTCGTTTCACCTCCACCTGGCGTTCAAACACTATCGGAAGAGGCGTTGAAATATGAATGTATCTAACTTTGTATCTCGGTTTGTGACTTTCAAATATGAATATCGAGTTTTATTTGTTGTCAAATTTGTCGCACATCAAAAGAGCATGACGGACAACAAAATTTTATTTTTCTCAAGATAATTGGTGACAAATAATTTTGCGAAACACTACAATAGTTATCATCGACAAATATGATTTCTCCGAATTTATTGACCATACTTTTAACTATAGTATTCTAGCAACCGTCAAAATAACACAGACTTTTAATAATTAGAGCTCATTGGTTACAGCGATTTTTCGAATAAAATCGATGCGAAATACTTCCACAAAAATTAATTTTCCTCCAAAAAAATATGTGCATCAAGTCTGGTTAATTTTCGAAATTTCATGAAGACTATATTTCCGATTGCATTGAAAAATTTGAATTTTTATCGTTCTAACCGTAGCGTATAATTTTCCTCGCGATTAGACATTCATCGGATAAACAAAACGCCTCCAAATATTACAATCTAGCGGATCGCGGAATTTTAGTTTTGCAATTTGAGTGATCCGATTCTCGGAAATTATACGTCTGAGTGCTAGAACAACGAAAAATTCTAAAAAATTAAAGATCATCGTAAAATAATTCGAATCTGTGAAAAAATAAAAAAATAAAAACTGTCGCCGCCATCGTCGCGTCGCCGGCCAGCAGTGTCCGAATCCAGTGATCACGATCATTGGATTCCGCCACTAAATCACCAAATTCAAAAAAATTTCCTCCGCCGCGCGAAAAAAAAAAAAAAAGGAGAAATACAAAAAAAAAAAGATTTCAAGCGATCACGATCATTGGAATTAGCGAAAAAGTTAAAAAATTTTCATGCGATCGGTGACCGCTGGAAAGGGGGCGAAAAATTTTAAAAAAAAAACCGCGCTCAACCACCGCTGGAATGTACTGTAACGAGGCCATTTTTTAAATTAATTCATGGACGAGGCTAATTTCGGAAAAAATACGAAGAAAGAGGCTAGATAGGTAAAAATTTCCAATTTGGGTCCATTCTGAAAGATTTAGGAGATTAAAATGTTTTAGAGGCCTAAGATTAGACTCAAATTATAACATAAAAACATGAAATCTCCACATGTAAAATAATTATAGAAATATTTTTCGAAACAAGTCATGAGGGTCACTAATACATGTGTCCAATTAATTATCTGCAAGATAGCCATACACATATTGCAACAACTTCTTTTGAAATGCTCAATTTGGATCCATCCTCAAAGTCAGGAGACTAAAATGCTGTCCAAAAAAATATTTAAAGGCCTAAAATTGGACTTAATCCAAATTAAAGTTTTTTAAAATGACAACCAAATTAAAGGTACAAAAAAACATTTTCGTGGAAATTAGCTGTGAGAATGACGTTTCTCTCTTCCGGGTTATGGTGAGGCTTTGGCTTATTTGTTCCGCTGGTCCATCTCTTTTATATGTGTGGTCTCCGTTTGAACGAAATTGCACATCTCTATCGAACACGGCACGTAGGTGGGCTCACCGCGGCAGAGAAGCTGTGAGCTTCCCAATCGTGGTAGGAGGTCCTGTGATCCCGGGGTGCAGCAGGATTGCTGGGCCCACTGTCATGCGCACAAGCACAGACCTATGCCCCATTTAACCGGCCGCGATCCCCTCACCTGGGTGCGCTCACTCATTTCGGCCAATGGATAAGGAAAAATAGTGAGGGAGTGAGAGAATAAGTTAATGTTAGGTTTTTGGACGTGATTTGGTGGTACTTAGGTTACTAATTAGGAGAAGTTGTAGATTAAGTCGATAATTTCTAGAAAAAGTAAGTTTCTTTTGCATGCAAGTTATGTAATTATTTGTTATTAGCTTTTATTTAGTGTAATGGTGAATTTGGTTACTAATTAGGACAAGATGTAGTTGTAAAAGTTGTAGATCAAATTTAGAACTTCTAGAAGAGTTAAGTTTTTTTTACATGCAAGTTATGTAATATTTTTTATTAGTTTTAATTAGTGTAATTGTTTTTTAGGGCATGTACAATAAGGCCATATCAGCTGGCTCTTAACCTGTACACATCAGCTTTGGTCTATATGGAAGAGTGAGAAAAAAGGAAAGAGAAGAGAGCTGGCTCTTATTTAGTAGCCAGTTTTGCACGAGAGCATAGGTAAATTATCTATGTACAAGAGAGAAAAGATAGTTATTACACAACATCTAGAGACAACATTTAGAGACAGTTATTGTACAAGCTGGCTTTTAGCTTACTATTAGCCAGTAGTTGGCTTTGCTATTGTACTTGCCCTTAGTAGGCGTTGCTATGTTAAGTATGAATGTTAGTTCATTTGTATGCACATTTATATTCATGTTAGGGCTAATAAGTATGTCATTAATGATAAATTAGTGGAATGATTATTTTGACGGTATTATTTATTTTGCATGAACATGGTAGTTGATGTGTGTGTGCATTTGAAATATTTATATTAGTCATGATAGTTGACTCAGTAATGTCGAATTGTAATACGGACATGCTACTATATATGTATGCACATTCGATATGTTTTTGCTAGTTGTTATTTAATTATGTCATTAATTAGTAAAAGTGGAAAATTTAGTATAATTGATAAGACCATAGCACAAATATTATGCAGTTAATAGTATTGGTAAAGTGAAAAAACTTTTGGTGCGCATGTAGCATTGATAAAGCGGAAAAATAATTTTGGACATACTAAATTTTTTTTAGTATAATATGATAGCGAGATAACATTATAGAAATTTCAACGTGTTTTTGTTGATGGAATAATGTTAAATTTTTGTATATGAGTTAACAGTTAATAATTGAAATTGGACATTTTTAAAAACAATTATGTGTACTCTTGTAAATTAGTTAGGGATGTATTGCACATAATAATTTTAATCAGTAATATTGAATGGTACGATACCGATCATAGTAGATTAGTTTGTGACAGGAAATATCGGTTAATTTGACGCTTAATAATCGGAAACTAACGTATATAATATTTGAACCTAAATTATTGTGGTAAACTACGTCGGGCCCACATGCACGTGAGTAGAAAAATGTTCGGGTATATGGAACAGTTGAATAATACATTTCGGCCCATCCCCCAACTGGGGGAGGCTACGGCCGAGCCGACCGATCGAGCCGTCCGTTTGAACCCCACAGCGCTAGCAGCCGTTCAATCCCAAGGCACGAATGAAGTGTTCCTTCACACTCTGGCCCGGGTATTTACGGATAATTACAGAACATTTTTTCCCAAGAAAAATCTAAGTAAATTTAAAAAGGATACTTGCATACTCCTTCCATTCGTTTTTATTCAACCTTTTTTATTGTTACATTCTGTGAGACATAACTTTGGCCGTTACTTTTTGCAGCTTTGCATTAAGTTATACTAATAAAATTGTAATATTATGAAAGTATTTTAAACAAAACATCTAATAATATGATTTTTATGTAACCAATTTAGATAGTTCTAAAACTATTGGTGAACAAACTTTGGAAAGTTTGAGAATGCTCGGTGCCTGTTTGAACGAGGGGATTTGAATTTGAATCCTTAGGAATGGAATTTTAATGTAGACTCGTGCCGACTTGGTGTGCATTGTACAACTACGGCGGAAACAGTAAATTATACCACTGAGATATCATCAAACAAATTATTGTTGGGATATGGTCCAGCTCATGTCTATAATAATAGAAAACACACAATTGTATCCTTAGAAAAGATTTTTCGTGGATTTTTTTTATTTTATTTTTTTGCCTGAAATGGATAGATAGACCTGACTGGTGGGATCATGTGACATTTTTTATCGCCCAGGCCCTATAGTCCATACGTTATTGCTCTTGGATAGACAATATTATAGAATTTTGTAGAATTTTAATCAAGGTATATGTAATTTTTTAGAATTTTATAGTCCCTTCGTTGCTAAATAGACAATATTATAGAATTTTGTTTTTTAAATCAAGTATATAGAAAAGACTAAATTATCCTCTTTTATTATGTCAGTTATTGCTCTTGGATAGTATGTATTGCTCTAGTACATACCTAAAGGGAAAAGGTATATAAGGAAAAGATGGTAAGATGGTCATATCAAAACTATATAATGAAATGTATGTAAGAACAAAATTTAAGAGTCAGAATGACATATATTTAAAAACGGACCAAATAGCTCGCCAATGTTGACAGTCCATTAATAATTAGAAAACAGACGGTTCGATGAGTATCAGAACTCCAATCTTTACTCAAAACTTCTTTTGGACCTCAATGAAGCCTTGACCAAAATGTACTACCAAAAAGTTTAAATTTGCTGTTTAGTACTGTCGTGAAGATAATTTGAGTTCGAAAACACCATGGTTGTGTACTTGTGTCACTGTTTCACTGATATGATTTTAGGCCCACTTATTTGCTTCACGCGATATTTATCTTTCAACTTATAATTCTTTGCGACGAAATCGAGCTAATTTTCCCCGAACAATGAAAACGCCAACACTTGAGGTTGGAAGAAGAAACAGTAGTAGCAGAAGAAGTTAGATGAATTTCTGTGGCTTGTCTTTTCCATTTCTTCATTTCCTGTACCTTTTTCTGCCCCTCCCCTATTAAAGACCGAGTTGGCTGCCTCCCCGTGGTGCTCGCTGCTGTATTATCGTGGAGAGGGAGAAGGGGGCGGGGGCGGCTCAAGTCGGCTTCCCTCCGCCTCCTCGTCTTCTTCCTCCTTGCTGCATCCGATCGGGAGATTCCGTCCGCGAGGCCGCCTTTCCCGTCTGGGTACGTACCAAAACCTCGCCTTTCTGGATGTGCCGCTCGCATTGCCGTGTTCTTTTCTTGGTTCTGAGTAGAGAGGAGAGGAGGGAAGGGGAGGGGAAGCTTGCGGAAATATCCGTTTCTTGAACAATTTTCATGCGTAATTCGTGCGGTTTGTTTTCGGTTCGTTAGCCAAGAACGTGTTAGATTTGGATTTTTTTCCCTTGTATTTTGCATCTCGCCTCCTATAAACCCGACTAAATGATTCCAAAATTCTTGCTCGCAGATCTTGTCCTTTCGGTTCTTCTCCCGCAAATCTCCAATTTTTTTAAAGTACGTTCTTGTTTCCGTGAGCAGTATGGAGGCCTCGGCGCCCAATGCTGCCGCCCTGCCGGCGCCGGCGGCGGAGCCGCCGCAGCCGCGGCGGCTGCCAGACTTCCTGCAGTCGGTACGGCTCAAGTACGTGAAGCTGGGGTACCGCTACCTCATCTCCCACGTCATGTACCTGTTGCTCTCGCCGCTCATGGCTCTGGTAGCCGTGCAGCTCTCCACCGTCTCCCCGAGCGATCTCGCAGACCTTTGGGAGCAGCTCCGCTTCAACCTTCTCTCCGTGCTCGCCTGCTCCACCCTCCTCGTCTTCCTCTCCACCGTCTACTTCCTCACCCGCCCCCGCCCCGTTTACCTCCTCGACTTCGCCTGCTACAAGCCGGAGCCGGAGCGCAAGTGCACGCGTGAGACCTTCATGCACTGCTCCAAGCTCACCGGCTCCTTCACCGACGCCAACCTCGACTTCCAGCGCAAGATTCTCGAGCGGTCCGGGCTCGGCGAGGACACGTACCTGCCCCCCGCCGTGCTCAGGGTTCCCCCCAACCCGTGCATGGACGAGGCGCGCAAGGAGGCGCGCGTCGTCATGTTCGGCGCCATTGACCAGCTGCTCGAGAAGACGGGGCTCAGGCCTAAGGACATTGGCGTCCTTGTTGTCAATTGCAGCTTGTTCAACCCGACACCGTCGCTGTCAGCCATGGTGGTGAACCATTACAAGCTGAGGGGGAACATTGTCAGCTACAATCTTGGCGGAATGGGGTGCAGCGCCGGGCTGCTGTCCATTGATCTCGCCAAGGATTTGCTGCAGGTACACCCCAACACCTACGCGCTGGTCATCAGCACGGAGAACATTACTCTGAATTGGTATTTTGGGAACAACCGGTCCATGCTCGTGTCGAATTGCTTGTTCCGGATGGGCGGGGCAGCGATCCTGCTGTCGAACAAGCGGTCGGACAGACGCAGGTCAAAGTATGAGCTGGTGCACACCGTGCGCACGCATAAGGGTGCGGATGACAAGTGCTTCAGCTGCGTGACGCAGGAGGAAGACGAGATTGGCAAGGTCGGTGTCTCTCTCTCCAAGGACCTCATGGCGGTGGCTGGAGACGCGCTCAAGACGAACATCACGACGCTTGGGCCGCTTGTGCTCCCATTGTCGGAGCAGCTTCTCTTCTTGGCCACATTGGTTGCCAAGAAGGTGTTGAAGATGAAGATCAAGCCATACATCCCTGACTTCAAGCTGGCCTTTGAGCACTTCTGCATCCACGCTGGTGGCCGTGCTGTGCTAGACGAGCTGGAGAAGAACTTGGAGCTCACAGACTGGCACATGGAGCCATCAAGGATGACGCTGTACCGGTTTGGCAACACGTCAAGCAGCTCGCTCTGGTACGAGTTGGCTTACACCGAGGCAAAGGGGAGGATCAGCAAGCGTGACAGGATCTGGCAGATTGCATTTGGATCTGGGTTCAAGTGTAACAGTGCCGTCTGGAAGGCGCTACGAACAGTGAACCCAGCGAAGGAGAAGAACCCCTGGATGGATGAAATTCACAACTTCCCAGTGGATGTTCCAAAAATTTCAAAGGTTGGAAACGCATGAACACTTAGTTTATCCGAGGTGATAAGTGTGGTGGGGTGATTGGCATTGGCAGGGCAGGAAGATTATCTTCTGATTCCGTCGTTTACGCTTGTTTGGGTTCTTGTTTTCAGTTGTATCATTTGTGAGGCAACTTAAACTTTAGATGATTAAATTAGGTAGAAAGAGTTTGTTTTCTTCGCTAGGGTGGTCTGATGTCATGTTTATTCAGATTGGAGAAAACAATTGGTGTTTCATGTGGCATTCATCTTTCGCCTGATTGTGATTCATCATTTACGGGGTAACTGAAACTTGGATCTCTTGCAGTGGCAAGCTCATTCTTGAAATTCTATCTAGCTCTATGGACTTTTTTTTTTCAAATCTAGCTCTCCGTATTTATAAATTTAACCTCTCCACATCCTCAGAAAACACGGTACGACAGGCAACATATGTCCCTTGCCATGTTCGGAGAGCGTGGAAGCTCCCTGCCATGCCCAACGAACGTGAAAACTTGCTGGCACCGCGGCAATATGCACGAGCACGGGAGCAGGCGGCCGACCGTGGGAGGGAGAGTAGGCAGGTGCTCGGGCGCCGGTGAGCCTCGCTACTGTAGCTGGGTAGCGCGAAAACTCAACTACCACAGTAGGCCACGCTGCTCCCATGCTCATGCGTGCTGCCGTGGCGCCAGCAATATTCCTCGCTCGCCAGGCATGGCAGAGGATATGTCTCCTGCCACGTCTTCTGCAACAAGGGAAGATGCTAAATTTATAAATACGAACGTGAGGACTAGTTTTCTAAAAAAATTAATGTCCAAGACACTAGATAAGCACGAGTCCCACGTTCTTACACAGTAAATTGACCGATTCATCATCACGTCGTGCGTTATCCTTCCGCTGAATTTGCTTGGTTGTTTCTCGGAGTTCGTCTGTTATTGAATGCGATGTGCTGGTCATATGGCGTGATTGTTCAAGCTACCTTCAGCTATCTTTTCTGATGTAGATTAGACTCTGGAAGTTTTTTAGACAATGCCAAATAATTATTACACAGTACAGCTAAACTATTGTCAAAAGAAAGAAACAAATATGTTTTGTAGAGAAGTTGCAACAAACCATATAAAATAGGAATCAAAAGATCTCAATTCACACACAGGCACACAGTTTTTACTAAATCTTTACCTATACCCAATGAAGAAATCCCTGAGCACGATCTCCAACAAGCTGTATCCTGATGCCACTACATCTCGGGCCTCCTGAAACTGCAACACTGATCATGAACGCAGCCAATTGATGCAAATATAGATTACCTACAACGGATTAGAATATTTTTTCTTATAAAAAACAATATTATTTCGACATAGCCAAATTGACCAACACAAAAGGCAGCCTCAACCAAAATGTGAGCTCTTAAATCATTTCTCGGCCCTAATAACCAACTCCCAAACATATTAGTCATACTACTAAGATATGATAAATTAAAAACTGCTTGAATGACACGCCATGCAAAATGAGCAAAGTGGCGGTCAAAAAAGAGATGTTATATAGTTTTGGCGTCGTTAAAAAACAACATTTTTTACTACCATTCTAATTTCTTTTACCGAGGTTTTTTTTTTGTCAATATCACTCCACGCCGGAGACACCATAAGAAAATTTTTATTTTTAAAGGTACCTTAAGCTTCCACAATTGACAGTTTGTAACGAGAACATTTTGATGCATTAAGGCTTGATATATCAACTGAACTAAAAACTGTCCATTCTAATAGAGATTCCATTGAAAAATATCCCGTTCTGATGTTAACTACACACCAACAACCTTTGTAACAAGCTCATGCAAGGCCAGTAAATTATGACCCGTAATAGCTCGATGAAAGGACACATTGAGTGTGTCAGAACTAATTACTTTAGCCATCGTGATATGTTTTTTCTGAACAATTTGGAAGAGACAAGGGTATTGTACACTGGGGGATTAGACTCTGGAAATGCCTGTAAATTCTGCATCTATACGTGTAATCAATATCCTAGCTG
This sequence comes from Otatea glauca, assembly GCA_036346275.1. NCBI lineage: Eukaryota > Viridiplantae > Streptophyta > Magnoliopsida > Poales > Poaceae > Otatea > Otatea glauca. Next base: position 52,635,078 of record CM070721.1, read on the forward strand.
TCCATTATTATTATGTAATACTCCCTCCGTCCTGAAAAGTAAGGGACAGAAGAAATTTTAGGACAGATTATGATTTCTGCCAAAAGACTCTAATGCCCCTATTTAATACTGTGTCTATATTAATTAGCAACATGCATGCATTAATTAATCACGATTATAGAGAATGACTTGCCGTGTTTTTGTTTTGGAATATGTGTGGTCGCATGTATCTGTGTGCATCTGCATGCATGGGCACAATTTGAGAACACAATTTAAGGGGAGAGAACTCTCAATCCCTAATATTAGAGGACACAGTTTGAACGCTTCTCTCTCTTACTTTCAAGGACGGAGGGAGTAGCACATGTAGACTGTTTCAAGAATACCGAATAGTTGTTCCTTGTTCTGTGCTGCGACATTCAGAAAACTCGGTACCAGGCATTCTGAATTTGACATTGATATATTTGTCTGCAGTGAAAAATACACTTGCTGGCACATAAATTTACGCAAAATCCATGCATATAAATCCAAATTTACAAGGCAAGTGTGCACTGCAGCAGTCGAGTGCAGGAGACTGCATCTGGCCAGTTTGTAGCTTGCAAGCTGGTAGCTGCCTTCTGTGATTGCAGGACTACTGCTCGCCTCTAATTGCCAAACTGCTGCTTGTTGTGCAGACTGGAACAAATGGGCCATGACGGAATATGATTATCATGTCAGCAAATGGCGATGCAGGAGCTTTACAATATCCTGTAACACCACGTGAGGCTGATAACAAGCACTGTCAGCAGGCAGGAAACAAATCCAGGTCTCTGCCTGTCAACGCCATCATCATCGGGAGTTCATGACAGCTAAATCTTAGCATAAGTTGCACAAGATATGATGAGGTTTTGCAAGAAACCAACTTGACAATAGTTAAAAGTACATATTTGATGATGCATATTTCCTTTTTGCTGGATGAAATGAAGACAGTTATGAGATATTACTAGTACCAATCATGAGGGCGCCACTAATCTGAACAGAAATTTCTCATGGACGGCACTGCTTGATGCTGATGCCTGATCACATGGCGGAGCATGTGAAGCTATTCCTTATGCCAGTGCAGTGACGAGGAAGATGTACGTACTAACACAACTGGTGCCACATTCTAGATGACCCAAAAAGAAAATTTCGCCTTTACAAACACTTAAATCCTTAAACCAGCTATGATTCTAATCGTAAGTATGAAAAATAAGAACATGAAATCAAGTATTGCATTAGTAACTGTAGATCTGCCCAACAATACTGCATGCCCTTGGCCACCTTAACATGTTACTTGGACACCGATCGAGCTACCCAAACAAGGATCCGTCATTTGCTGGGGTGATCTGTCTTAAGCCAAGTTACTTTGATAAAGAAATGATGGCTATTTGGATCACGATAGCTTGGGCACCACAAGAGCAGCTAGGTCCCCAGATTCGGACATGATCACCAACAACAAATAAAAACAAGACAAGCTTAAAAGCTCAAGGGGCCATGTTATAACAGAATACGAGTTTAAGATAAGTATAAAATCACAACAGCCGAAATGACGTTTAATCGAGATATGAGATGCATTCAAACGGAGAATAGACCAAGGCAATCCAGATCACCGTTTCTGACAACAACAGTTCATTCATCATCACAGAAAGATGGTGGCAAAAGCGGTTGAACACAACGACATTTGTATCACGGCCACCAGCAGCAATACAAGACTCACTTTTTTTTATGCAAGCCCTGTACGAACTACCAACTTGCTTTCCTCTTGGTTTATTTTTGACATTTTAGATGCTACCCTGATTATATTGAAAAGGGCCCATACAGAAATCCACCGTTTGCTTAACGGCGAACAAGATTTTTCCTCCAGCGCTGGGGAGGTGCACGCCTCCCTTGGGTCGGAAACAGGATTTGACGACAGACTTAAGGGAGAAAAGGAAAGAGAAGGGCTTTGATAGAAATCTCCCCATAAACACCAAACACTGCCACAGGTTTGCCAACGATGTAATCCTTACCCCTCGGTCTCCCCCTCCTTCGTAATGTGGAAGCCTTCAATATTACGTGCAACCTCATCTACCCCAACCTTTGGTTTGCCATTTGCATTGAGCGCCTCATTGTCATCAGTGCTAGCTGGGTTCAACTGCCAGATCCGGATGGTGCCATCTTCTGATCCTGATGCATATGATTCGCCACCAGGAGCAAACCGGACACAGTGGACTGGACCATGATGCCCTTTGTTACAGGCTGCACATCACAAAACAGCATCAGTTCTATTGGGACAGGATGCAGTGGAATAAAAGCCTAAAATCTGCAAGCAGAGTTACTCAAGTAAACAATGTTCTCACAATGCTAGGACCGAAACACAAGTACACAACTAATGCATAGCTACATGACAAGAAATAACATAACACCATATAGTACTAAATATGGGAAAAAAATATTTTCAATACCCAATATGCATTTATAAAGCAAAAAAAATAGGAAATATTATCCGATCACCAGTGACTCAGGACCTTCATGATAAGACAGATTCCTGCAAAAGCGAACAAATCTGTCCACAACATAAATCCTTTTCTGGACTTGCTTAAAATGTGTAAACAGGACGACCCAAGTTCGGAACACAGGATTTCAGCTATGTAGTATTAATTGCACTTGAAAGTTGAAACTCGAAACTTATGCCCGGTGTTGTAGTTACGTCACCAGAACATTTCTAAATTCTCTACTGGCCACAATAGTGAAAGCTAAGCAAACATACAATTATGTTGTTCTTGTTTTCGAAATGCAAAACTGCACTGAAAGCTGAAGGGGCCAATGAATGATTTAAATATTAAAAGTTAAAACAGACTTACTTATTTCTTCACCAGTGGAGAAATCAAATACATGAACCCACAAATCTTCTCCTCCAGCGATAAATATGCTCCCAGACTTCGGTTCAAGAGAAGCTGACTCCACAGTGCACGACATATCATAGCTTTTAACAAGCCCAAAGCTGCAGAATAACCAGCAAAAAAATGTTGGAAAGAAATCGATCAATTTCATCTGATGCAGAACAATGATTGTAGAAAAAACCTACTGATTCGCATCCCAAAATTTAACACTTGAGCCATCAGCTGTTGTGATGAACCTCCCATCCGGGCTTACTTCTGCACTGGTGACAGGTGCCTTAGTTTCAAGAGTTTGGACAATTTTTCCACTCCTAACATCCCATAACCTGTGCAGTGTCATAGCAATTAATCAAGAGGAACAAGACTCTAATAAACTTGGATAGGAAAACTCTAGCCGTTTTCATATTACATTAAGGCATTTTTTCAGACACACCTTACTCCACCCATATCAGAGCAGGAACTTAGTATAGTTTGGTCACTATGAAGCCATGCAACAGTTCGCACGGAACCAGGTGCTTTGTCAAGTTGTCTTGGAGCTGCATCTGGACGGTTCATATCATACATGCGCAAAATCTTTTCCACACCTCCAGTGAGCAACAGGTGAGTATCCTGCCATGTCATTGATGATTTAATTAGGCTTAAAACTGCTCATGAAGGTCAGCTCAAATTGACAACTAAAGCATGCAAAATGATCCAGATTTTAGAAGATAGAAAAGAACAAGCAGCTAAACTGTAACATTAGCATAGAAATGAACTTTAAGAGAGTGCTTAAATATTATTCAGTAAGATGTGCCCATGGATATAAATTAACCACACCGCATGATCAATATACTTCTTTTAAGATAGTCAACATTTTGTGGCAGGCAAAAGAAGGTTGAGCAAGCCTTAGTTTAACAGACCAGAAATTCTGGAAAAAATTCAAAAGAACGAAAAGGGATACAGCATACATTGTCTTAAGTGGGAAGAAAAAACTCCAAGAGAACTAGCAATCATGGTTCAAATATAGATGCCACAAGAAGAAACAGGGGAATTAAGTTTCAACAAGTGATACCTCAGAAAAGGCACATGCACGGACTATATGCTTGTGTTCAAATGAATGTAGCTCATCGCCTGTTAGTGCATCCCATACTTTGCTGAAAAAAAAAGTCAGCATATCTATCAAAAGAGCAAACTAAACTCAGGAATGAATAGAACCTTCCATAGGTATTAACATTACAGGACTATGAATTTTGCTGATTAACAACCTTTATTAAAAAAATGCTTGTTATTTCTTTGCACACGGTTGCAACAGACCCAATAAAACATACAAATATATACTAAGCCCCAGTGTTGCACCTTGCAAATTTGCAAATCAACTACCTCCGGAGCAATCTAAGAGAACTTTCAGCATCTTTGTGTATCACATTTATAACATTGCATGGGGTGATTTATGTACAATTACATACCTATGGAAGTACCCTAGTTTCTGAACTGAATTAAGTACAATTACCTACTTCTGGATGGCACCATAATTCCTTAAATACTGTATAGGCTAATGCCATGCACTAAATCAGATCAATATATATAAATATAGTATACAAGTATATAAGACTATCTATGTGGTATGTCCTTTTTCACAGGTGGTATGTACATTTTTTTGAACATACTCCATTTTATGTGCGTATATGAAGATATTTGCAAAATACACTAAAAACTATGGACTCCCATGCAATTTTTTCATGTGGTTCGTATTAGAGTATCTTATAATTAGTGTATGAGTATATTCAAACTGATAAAAGAGTATTTCAAGTTTGTTTAGGTGGTATTTCAAATGTGAGTAACTACTCCCGGGAGTAGGTGTGTGTGTATACGGTAGCGCTATTCTACGCGTGCGCGTACTCTACGCGCTGGTCGTAACCCCAGAGAAGCGCACACGCATGCCGCAACCCGCGTTGGCAGGCTAGTAAATCTATCCAACTCATCCACGTAAACCCAACCGACTAGAAAATATGTTCCCATAGCTTGTACATGAATCTTGTTACTTTTTATTTAGCCATATCTTTTTATTAGCAGCTCTGATTTACGATCGGTTTACACCATTAGCTTGCTGACAACGATATCAACATAATGATATAAGTCTCGCCACTAAACGCTATATGAACTGATAGTAACAACTATTACTATGGATAGTAAAATCTACTGATACAGATAGTAAAAACTATTACACAGTCTAACGACCGAGGAAAAAACGGCAATAGCATCCTATGATGCACCGACACGGATACGTCGACACGACACCGACACGGGGATTCACCAATTTCCCAAAAATACCGACACGGCGACACGGCTATATATATTAAATAATAATAATAACATATACATATGTATTATTTTCTATTTTACGACTTGTTTGTCAAATTGAAATAATGTAAAAAATGTGAAGTGTAAAGTACGAATATGTACTCAAAGATGATCCACGCCTCTTCAAGTTGCCATTTTCTAAAAATCAAGAGTGAAGTAGTGACTACTAAGTACTAAAGTACTACTACTAACTACTAACTAGCAACACTACTAAGTACTACTAACTAACAGAGTAACAGTCTAGCATATAAGAGTATGAGACATGTAGTTACGATTCTGAGAAAGATGAAGAGCGAACCGAGCTTATACCTCGGTGGCTCGGTACCTCTGAGCGTGAGCAAAGCGGAAGGATGGAGAGCAGGGCGCCACTGGAGGATGTAGAGGAGGGAGCCGCCAGAGGATGCAAAGGAGGGTGCCGCTGGAGGATGCAGATCAGAGCCAATGCAGCGCAGGATGATGGAGAGCAGGGCGCAAAGCACGACTGCAGGAGGATGAAGAGTAGGGCACCGCCGGCAAAGCCCAATCGACGACGGGGAGAGGCGGTCGACGCCGAACCTACGACGGGGAGAAGTGCGAAACGCTGGTGCGAAGGACGATTCGGCGGCGGGGATGAACGATCTGGCGGTGGGGACGGCAGATCTAGCGGAGGGGGGCCAATTCGACCGACGGCAGTGGTGGAGGCGTTGGCGACGACTGAGGCCGCGAAAGGGAGACTCCACCTCCCACACGAATCCTACACATCCACGTTGCTCCACCTCCGTTACGGCTCGGTTTTATGTCGTATGGACTGGCACTGTTGCCCGATACGTATCGGAAAAGTGTCGAATCCGTGTCGGAAAATAAAATGATTTTTTTCATAGTTTAATTCCCCGATACGGTATCGACACGTATCGGCGACGTATCGGTGTCGGACACGGTGTCCGACACCGATACGAAGGCAAACACAAGTATCGGTGCATCATAGATAGCATCAAATACTGACTCAATTACTATTTCGTACTTGTAACAAAACCGTCTCAACATATTTTTAGACCTAACCGCATCAAACAAATGATTATTTCTTCAGCTTAACGTGATCTGGAGCCTCCTGTCTGGCTGCTTCATGCGCGAGAAGGTGCACCCCGCCGTGCTAAACGCCGTCGAGAGCTAGGTACGTGAGCATATATGCACTACCAAGGTGCTAGCTTTTCGTGAAAGAACAAACATACTAGCATAGAAGGTCATGCAAGATAGCCAGGCTACTAGAAGACCAACGACACACTTTCATTTCAACGCATACACACAGAAGGCAAACTTATAATAACGCTGATCAAATTTTACTATAGAATTCAGGTAACAGTACTATTTCAATATATTATTTTTACCGCTCAGTACTGAGAATTCAGCATTTCGTCGAAATGATTCGATCTACTTTACTATTGTCTGTTCGCTATATTACTACCTCAATATTTAAATTTACTAGATAAGATCGTGCTACCGATGCAATGATTCTACATGTTTTATTATAGCCTGCGTACTACATTACTAACTCCTATACGTAAATTTATTATCTAGTAGAAACAATCAACTTGTCTGCATTGCATCATTACGGTTTGATGTATCATTACGCGACCAGTAATCCAACCCATCCACTAATGCCAACGACTAGTAAATATGTGGCCTTAGTTTGTACATGAATCTTGTTTTCTTTTATTTAACCATATCCTTTTTACTGGCAGCTCCAATTTACGATCGGTTTTCACCAGTAGCTTGCTGACGACGAAAGCAAAATAATGATATAAGCCTCACCACTAAACGCCATATGAAACTTATACTGACATCTGTCGTTGCAAACTTATAATAACGCTGCTCAAATTTTACTATGGAGTTCAGGTAACAGTACTATCTTGATATATTATTTTTACCGCTTAGTACTGACATTCAACGTTTCGACGAAATGATTCGGTCATGGCGCCGCCGGCGAAGAAGATCGTCCCGCCCATGAGCGTGACAGCCTGCCGGCCGATGACCTTGGTGACACGGCTGGCCACTAGCGACGCCACTAGCCCTGCGACGTACATGGACGACGTGAAGGCCGTGAGTAGCACTAGTTGTCTGTAGGAGTTTTAAGCTCAAAAACAAGCCATAACAAGATGGCGAAGCAAGTTAAACCAAGAAAATAACACTTTGCTTGTGTGTAGGATTTCAAGCGACCAGGGTTGGAACATGCACGGGGTGACCCTCAACATAGCACAATAAGCATGGATGCGGTGCTGAGGAAAAAGATCGGCTTTTACTATCATTATATATATTTTATTATCCACATACTATAAGCTTTTCCTATTAAATATATTACACAGGCTGCTACCCCTCTGCATGATAGTAAAAGCTATATATACGGATATTAAAAACTGCCACCGTATAGCAAAATGATTGTTTATTGGCGAGTCTTATATCATTATATTCCTTTCATCGTCAGTAAGCTACTGGTAAAAATGATTCGTGAATCGGAGCTGCAAATAAAATGTTATGGCTAAAACAAAGAAAAAATATTTATGTGCAAACAGGAACGCATTTACTAGTTTGTTAATGGGATGCATGGCTCGGTCAACTGGGGTATTCTGATGCGTTAATTAGTGGGATGCATGGCTCGGTCGGACTGGCTTAATCGGCCCAGTTGTACAATAAACTATTGTACACGCAAGCACAGAATAGCATTTCTACACACACACACACCCCACACAAATCGATGTCTTCATTGGAATAGTGCTCTGCATATTGCAGGTTGCCGAACTACCGATCTACAAATGAATGCAGCCCATTTATCTTCTGAATTTACACAGGTTCTAACTAATGTTATGTTCAATCATCAACACTTAGGATTATGGTTTATTATGTGTGCAACCAACAGCGGATCGAACAAACAAAATTAACCAATTATGTGCAGTTAAGTGTGTCTAGCTGTATAGTGAAATCTGCTTAAATCGCTACATATTGCAGACACAATATCTGATGCATCTAAAACAATGTTATTAAATTTGTTCATGACTTAAATCACAATCACAAGAAAGAGATCCGGAAGTTAGTAGAAAAATCAAATGGAGTTTTGCTCAATTCGGTACTGTTTTCCAGGTCAACATGGTTAAATCAAACTATGTCAGTACGATGATTAAGTAACATGAAGAATAGGTGTAATGAACAAGGATTATTATTATATCTAATTTAAAGATCATGTATGTGCTATGCTAACAAATTTGTGTCCAAATCATGCCTTGTAACAGATTCTTTTCTCTATGGCAAATCTGACTACATATCATGAACAATTAGATGTGAATCCAAGATGAATTAAAATTCATGTATCTGTAGCACATGTAACCAGAAGCAAACAAAAAAAGCAAATATAGACAAACATCCATCAGATAAGCATCAATCAAAAGGGTAATCGCGCATATTCCATTTTGTCAAAGAAAAATAACTGAAATAGCCACCAAAGAAATTTCACAGGATTAATATCTTACGCAGAAAAGTCAGCAGAACCAGAGGCAGCACGCAGAGCATTTGTGTCCAGACAACAGCTCCAAACGGCTCCCTTATGACCTTGAAAAGTCCCAATCCAATCTCCAGTCTCACCATTACGAAGCATTGGATTTGAGTCTGGACCAAAATACAAGCTATTAGTGTTGCACAGTAGTCAGCAATCTATCAAGACAGGAGCAAGTCTCCAATGCATTGCAAAGTGAAGGTACTAAAGTGCTGACTATATGTAATACATTTTACAGTTTACATGTTACACCAATCCTATGCCAGGAAGTGCACCCTTCTCCAGTATTTGTACTATGTTTTCAAGTAAAAGTGAGGACACCAAGTTAGTAAGTGACTCATAATATTGTATCGTGTAAACGCTCAGCATTACAATGCTTACAACAAAGAAGAATGTATGAGAAGCTGACTGTTATAGATTCATTTAAGGCATCTTTTAGGATCGTTCATTGAATGACTCCAATATATATTATAAAGATTACCTCATGGAGGTGTAAATCTAGGGCATACACTGCAGTTGTAACTTGTAAATGTAGAGCATCCATGCTAATTAACAAGGATGTCCTCTAATGGCCCAAAAATGCTATCGTAATGGGTGAGGGAACCCATATTAGTATTTGTATCCATAGTTTAACTATGGATACAATCATACAAATACGGTTTTGCCAGTATTCAACTGCGATTAGTTTCCATCCCTAGAAATGGCAGCTTAGTAGTGTTAAAAACATGAAACAAAGAAAGGCTGTCTTATATGAGCAGTCATTTAACGACCTCCATCTGAGCAGGCATAAAATTAACTACTTCCCGCAAATATCGAGAAAATCCAGGAACACCTCAATTCTGTGCAACATAGCCTTCCTTACTTCAAAAATTCATGTTAGCAGAAAAGTCTTATCCATTAAGAGATGGAAATTCAAAGGCAGCAAGGTCTAGAGGGAAGTTGTGAGAATCTGCGACCTTGGTTATAACCTACAGATTAACGTAGGTAATCCTGCCTAATTTTTAAAAATTGGCGGCTAGCTTCCAAAATAGGAATAGACATGTGAATAAATGTTGATTTATAATCATGACCATGTATAGGCTCACTAGCAATAAATCCATAAAACATTACGCACAAAAAAAAATGAGACGTGTCATATGAACTATTCGCAAATCACAATCACTGCTACATTCTTCAATCCTAACCAATATGGCGTGAACTCAGCTAGATTGCATCGCACAACACCAGGTACGATAAGTAGTACACCGTCGACAACTCCGCTCGACAATTCCACCCTTCACATCTCAGACATTACAAGTTCACATGATTGCACAACCTAGACAGATAACCCATTCTAAGCCTACCAGTGCGAGACAAATTGAACCAACCAACCGCACTACACAGTTCAATTATCCAATAACAATCACGGTTACTGCACCACCGGCCAATATTTAACCACCCGAATCCACACATACACAACAGACTGCCATCGCGTCGCAACCCAAAGCCCGATCCGAACGAATCGCATCCCAGAAAAAAAAACATCACGCACAGGCGAGTGGTGCGGATTGCTTACCCTTGCTGGCGCTGATGAGGAAGTAGCCATCAGGCGTGACGGGGCTGTAGAACAGGTCGACGACCGGCCGCGAGTGACCGTGGCACACCAGCGGCACCGCCACCTTCTTCTTCTCCATCTCCTCTCCTCCCTTGCCTAGTCCCTCCCCTTCGCTTCGCTTCGCTTCGCTTCGCTTCGCTTCGCTCCCCCCAGAAATCCTAGCGAGTCGACTCCGGCGGTGGCCTGAAATGCGACGACCCCCTTGCTGAGGCCCTAACCCTAGCCCCGATCGGAAAAATAACGGGAAAAATTCGCAAAAAATCGCACGGATCGGCGTGGGATGGGGCGATCCAGATCCGTGGGGTACTGGGGTTTGATCTGTACAGGTATTCTTATTGGGTAGAGCAACGGCGGCGCGATAGGATGACGCCGGCCTGGGGGGCGAGGCGACGAGTGGGGAGGAAGGAGGTTGCCGGTTTATATAGGGAGCCGAAGCGGCACACGGGATGACAGGAGTGGGAGGGAGAATTGTGGCGGTTGTCGGTCGTGGACTCGTGGGGGTATTGGCGGCCGTTGGATCACATTGTCTGATGGGTAGGATTAGTCTTGTGTGTAATCGGGAGGATTGATCTGGGCCGAGAGGCCTCTACATATGGAATTTTTTTTTATTTAATATTTTTTTTTATTCTTTTTTTCAAAACTATGCGTCCGATTTTAAAAATTACAAAACTAGCACCCCGTCGCTCGTGTATGGGCGATCGCCCCATACAGGCGATATGCCTCGCGCTGATTCCTCGCCGTCGACGCCGTCGTGTGGGCCCCTGTCGCCCGAGCGGGCGATCGCCGAGCCGAGGCGACAGTGGCTTTAAAGTTCTCGCTCGCTCAAGCAGCAAACAAATGAGGCGTATAAACGAAGAGAAAAGAGAAAGAGAAAGAAGAAGAGAAAGAAGAAGAAAAAGAAGAAGAAAAAGAAGAAGAAAGAAAGAAGAAGAAAAAGGAAAAAAAGTCGATTAAATCGTTTCACAAGGTATTTTTACAAATTTTATAAATCTATTATTTAGGAATTTTACGATTTTGTAGTGTTTAGAAAATCTTGTAGGATTTGTTTTTGTCATTAGAATTCTAATGTAGCATGTAATATCCAAATCAATTTAGGATTGTGTAGCGTTTAGAACTTTAATGTAGTATTTAGTTTTAGAAATTTGAGGATTGTATAGTATTAAGTGCGTTACAAATTTAGTGTAGTATTAGAAATTTATTGTAGTGTTTAGAAAATTTAGGATTGTGTAGCGTTTACATTTTCTCGGATAGTGTTGTTTAGAAATTTAATGTCGCATTCATATTTAGAACTTTAATGTAGTATTTAGTTTTAGAAATTTGAAGACTGTATAGTATTAAGTACGTTACAAATTTAGTGTAGTATTAGAAATTTATTGTAGTGTTTAGAAAATTTAGGATTGTGTAGCGTTTACATTTTCTCGGATAGTGTTGTTTAGAAATTTAATGTCGCAGATTCATATTTAGAACTTTAATGTACTATTTAGTTTTTAGAAATTTCAGATCAGTATAGTATTAAATACGTTACAAATTTATTTTTAGTCTTAGAAATTTATTGTAGTGTTTAGAAAATTTAGGATTGTGTAGCGTTTACAATTTGTCGAATAGTGTTGTTTAGAAATTTAATGTCATGATTCATATTTAGAACTTTAATGTACTATTTAGTTTTAGAAATTTCAGGATCAGTATTGTATTTTAGAGTAATATTTTTCCGTCGGACGTTAAAGCATGTCGGAGAAATTGTATTTCCAAATATTTTATGGAGATGGGGAGATAGCACAGGCGGATGGGGTGGATCTATCATCATTTTCAAGAGTCGACGGGCATATGCGCACGAAGCGATAGGACATCTGAGGGTTTGTTGGAGTGGATGTCTCGGATGTTCGGATTTGGATGCCTGATCTGTTGATTCTTGGTCGAGCAGAGTGAGCCGAGCGCAAGACCGTTTTACGGAGAGTTGATTCCTGTTAACTCGGCGTCCACATGGAGGAGTTATGTTGGTTTTGCTGTAGAGCGGGTTGGCGCTCATGTTGTTGGCACAGTGCTACCGGTAGCTCCATCGGTGTCGCAAGTTCGTGATGTCGGGGTGGACATTACGGCGGAGGGACATCAAATGTAGAAGGATGCGAAGAGGAAGGCGGCGAGGAGCCCGAGGCGGAGCACGAGGCTAGCGGTGACGAAGGGACCGGGGCGGAGGAGACAGCGGTGGAGGCGCGAGGGTGGCCGACGAGGGGAGGAGGTGGAGGACATTGTTGACTTGATGGAAGAGGAGGACCGTGCGGATGAGGAAGTCCACGATGGTGAGCACTCCGACGAGGAGGACAACGCCTGGGTGCCTATCCTCGGTGCGTGGACCAATTACAATTTCAAGACCTAACAATGAATGAAGGAACATTGATGCATGGGAGTATCGTGAGAACGAGGTGACGCAGGGGCCGTATATAAAGACAAGGAGGCTGTGATGGATGCGGTGAAATCTTGGGCAATGTCTCTCCCGGCAATTGAGGTTGTGAAGTCCGGCAAGAAGGACTACGACGTGAAGTGCGTAGTTGATTCGTGCCCATGGCGGTGCATGCATACCGGGAAGTGGACGGACTATCGGAAATGCTCCATAGTGATGGAGCATAAGCTGCGAATGGAAGAAGCGGAGCAGGACACCGCAATCGTCGTCCACTTGGGTGGCAAATGTGTTTTATGGTCGATCGTGGACAATCCCCATCTGCGACCTCGATCTATTATCACGGTAGTGGAGGAGAGGTTTGAGACAAGATTAGCTACGCAAAGGCATGGAGAGCAAAAGGACAGCTCGGAAATACGGTTCGGGACGACGAGGCTTCAGACGAGAATATTCCCACTTGCTCGTGGCAATCGCACAAAGGAACCCGGTACATCCATCGACCTTGCGGAGTTCCTGCGGGTGGTGCGCACCGGGAAGTGGGTATTGCGTGCATTCTTCGCCTGGCGCATGCATAAATGCGTTAAACGCCGTCGCCGGTCCTTTGCATGGATGGCACATTCCTCACGGGAAGTACAAGGGCGATTCTAGCTGCGATCGCGGTGGATGCCAACAACGTGTTCTACCGGTTGCGTTGGCATTCGTGGAGGGGAAAACACGAGAGTCGGTGCATGGTTCCTTGAAAGAGTGAAGTGGCGATTGTTCTCGACAGTTCGATGTTTGTGTCATCCATGACCGGCATGCGTGGTCGCTAAGGGCGATCGTGGATATGCAACAAGGGTCCGCCGTCGTGGGAGCGACAAAGTGGCGGATCGAGGAGCGGTGGTGCATGAGGCACATGGGTGCCAATTTTTCCGTCGATTCAGAATAAGGAGCTTATGAACATGTTCAAGCGCTGTGCAAACAGAACCAACGGAGGAAGTTCGACGCGCTTTGGAAGGCGTTGGACGAACTAACGAAGAAGCAATCAATGGATCCCTGAGGTACCGCTAGTTCATCAAGGAACCCGATGGTGTACCATGAGCAAGGAGAGGACCCCGACCTTATATGCGGCTGCCGACAGACCCCAAACCTCGGCGAGGCGGTACCAAAGATAAAGAGTTTCACCGATTGGATACGACATGAGCCTTTGGAGAAATGGTCCTTCACGACGACGAGGCGGCTCGCGTTATGGGATCATGACAACGAACTGGCGGAGATTTACAACCGGTAATGAAAGGCACGGATGCCTTCCATGGTGGGTATAGTTGAGGTGTCTTATTAGGGACACAGAGATATTTCATTGAGCGATACAAGACCTCCGCAGCATGTATGTCGGACAATCGATTGTCTTACTCAAGCTGTTGTGTCTACCTACATGTCCAAGAAAACAAGAAAGGCGCAGACACATCGGGTTACACCGAGAGTGGCGTGGAGCGGAGATACCACGTGCATCGCGGTGACCGAGGTCGCAGGGTGCCACCGGAGAGGACTTCCATCATGCATACCCGAGCGGTGATTGCGAGTGCTCGCCAGAAACCACGCTGCTTGCACTTGCCGTGCTCATGACGTCATTGCCGCACCGCCGAGACGCATCAATCACGTCGTCCGTTCATCTCCCGCACTACTACAAGCGAGCGTTCTCAACACGTGGCATCATGAGGTGTACGGTACCGAGTGGATGGATCGTTCACAATGACCCCTCTCCGGACCATCGATGGGTGCGGACATCCGAATGTTGAAGATGAAGGTCGGGCGTCGAAGGACAAGGCGATTCGAACGATATGGACGAGTCGAGCGCGCCGCAACCGCGGATAATGTAACTTTGCATGTTGTTCCCATCTTGTATTATTCAATGGACCGGTAAGATGTAATGTACGTTGTAATGTTCGATGTAATTTTCAATGTACTAGTAAGTTGTTGTTCGCATCATGTTATTCTCCGATGTCCCAGTTAGTACCTACGAGGATAATGTAATTCTCGACGTTGTGTGCCTCGTCGAACATGTCTTTGTCTTTCGTATGTTTGCAATCCGAGTTTTTTTTTGCTCTCCACACTTGGTTGTATTGTTTGTTGAGTATGGTACAATTCGTTATTTCGCATTTCATTTTGTGTGCACATGTAATTACCGATAAATCTGTTGTATTTGCTTTGTAACGAGCCACGATGGCGCGACCTTGCCTCGAGTGCTTTGGACGTGACCGTCGATGCGACTCCACCGGTCTAGGTACTCCGCAGAGGAGAACCGAGTGCTAGGCCACGCCGACCTCGAGTGCCCAGGAGCCGCCGCATCGACCCACGCTGGGTTCCACGTAGTCGCGAACGCTTGCACTCTTTACGTACACATACTTACCGTGAATGCAATTCTAACTACATGCGAGTTGCGGCGGTGGCTTACTTCCTCTTTGTAGGATGGTGGGTGGTGGATCGCCTGTTAGAGGGCAAGGAGGTGCCGCGGTTCGCACGACCGGTCCTGCTGGCCACACTCGTGGACCGGTGGAGACCGGAGACGACGTTCCACCTTCCGTGCGGAGAGATGGCTCCGACGCTGCGGGGCGTGTCGTACCTCTTAGGCCTCCCTTGTGCGGGCCCAGCGATCGTGCCGCCGCGACGCCGCCGAATCACGTGGCACGCCGAGTTGTCCGCTGCGCCGAGGTCAGTGCGGCGGCACCCGGCGACCCTCTACCGGCCCCTTAGGGAGGCCGGCGCCACGGACCGACGAAGGCGTGGTCGCCGATTCACGGTGAGTACCTCTTTCTTTGAGAATTAAAATAGAAGCGCCAAGTTCTCGATAATGTTTGTTGCGAACGCCGCAGGTGACCTTCTCCACCAAGACGCGGAGGAGGCGGACGTGGTTCGCCACTTGGAGGCATACCTCTGTTGTTGCTCGGTTGGGTGATGTTCCGTCCTCCCACGGAACACGGTGGACCGTCACCGATCGAGTACGCCCAAGACATCGCCGACACACCGGTGGATGAGGTAACACACTCGGCCCAATCTCGTCTCAGCGAGCACGCCTAACTCCCCCTTGTAAGCGGGTGATCACGGTGGTCGTGGGCCTCGGTGTGCTTGCGGCGACGTCTGAGGGTGCAGGCGACGCCGTCTCTAAGCGAGCACGACGCGACGATGTCGTTGCGTCCTACTCCTCGATTGTGGTCTTGGGGCGCTTCTCCGTCGGCAGCTCGTTGTTGACACGACACCGCACTCGAGGAGCTTTACGGAGACGACCGGTGGATCGCCCACCATGGGCCACTCTCGGGTCCGACGACAGTACGCCCTCGTATCTTTTTCCCACTAACGCACTTGAATAACCTTCGCCATTTCTTATTTCCTCGCGGCGGAGGTTCGCGCACCTACTGGTGAGGAGGTCCTATCAGAGTTCGTTCGGAGTTCGACCGCCTCCACGACGAGGCGTGCGGTGGGCGCCATACACCGCGACGACGTCACGCCGAGCACCTCACGGGGTCTCCGTGCTTTGCACGCGAGATGAGGCCTTTGGCTCACCCGTAAGGTGCTCGTCTTTGACCTTTGTGTCGAGGAGTACTCCCGCGACCGAGTCTTTGCGGCGATTCGGCTGTTCGATCCTTTCCTTTGCCGCCTCGTCACGTTGTCGCGCGTGGCGCTCACGTGTACTTGCCCCGATCCTACTACTCCGCATCTTTGCGAAATTAATGTGTTTGCGTACTTCATCGCTTTTTGCATTGCAGATGACCCGGATGGGTCTTTGCGGTGGGCTCTCGATTCGCAGACCGTATGCGACCATGGGCCTGCGGTGGGGACGCGCTCGGCGAGAGGGTCACCGAGACCCGGCCGACGACCATGACATGTACGATCGATACATGGAGTGGTTCGCCCACAAGACTCGCCTCGGGGTGGGGTACACACCAAGACCAGACGTCGCACGGCAGCATCGGTAGCGGACACGCACCCTTCACAGATGTCCCGGAGGACAACGCCTCGGTAAGTGTCAATCGAACCTACATGGGCACGTCTTTTTCATGTAACTTACGTAATGCCAACCCGACGTTACATGCGGACTCGGCTCTTGGCGGAGATTGAGGTGGAGGTCGTGTCCATGTTGACGCGCCTAGAGGGGGCATCTGGTGACCACCGCCGAGTCCGAGGCGGCTTGGGGTCGGGTCCTCGCTACTGAGGCGGTTGGCTCGCAGCACACCGCCGAGGGCGCGAGACGTCACGGACGCAAAGACACCACGCCACTTCGCCCAAAGACTCGCCCTACCCACCCGGTGCCCGTCACGCCCCACGCACTGCAGGGGGGCGGTGGGCGACGAGGCTCCTTCCGCGTCTCGCCCTACCCGTCGGTTCCTCGCTACGCTCCCACGCAGCAGAAGTGGGGGCGATGGCGGGAGGCTCTTCTGCGTCTCGCCCTACCCGCCGGTTCCTCGCACGTTCCCACGCGGCGAGAAGCGGCCGGGTGCGGAGGCTCCTCCTCGTCCCGCGCCCAGCGAGACCCTGTGGTGGTTTCGACGAGCCTTCGACGACGAGTTCGACACGGAGGAGTACCTTTCGACCGACTACCTCGACCCTCTCGGCTCTCGGGTGCGCCGCCACAGACTTGGCCTCGCGCCGCGCAAGACTACGCTACGCGCGCAGCAGGCGGCCTAGGAGGGACGTCCGTCCGCCGTCGCCACTCACCTACCCCACGGGCCGATTAGGAAGCGTGGCGTGATTGACTTGTTATGCGGATGTATTTTTTAATGGCTTTACGTTCAAGAAGACATTGTATAACTCGAGTTAGTAACATGACAGCGTTATCACTATAAATTGTTCAAATCATTTATGCATTGCTTGCCTATGCCACACGACGTGACAACACACCAACGTTTGGTGCACCTATCGCCTCTAGTAGGGCGATCGCCTAATGTGAGGCGATCGCTTACATGGGCAATCGCCCAAATATGAGGCGATCGCCCCATACCCGGCGATATCGCCTTTATAACATTCGTTCTCAAGCGGTCTCGCAAAGAACGGTAGCGAGAAAGAATAGAGGGTGAGCATCAATCGAAAATGCCGAGGCGTGCAAGTGCAAAGGGTAAGGGAAGGCAAAGGAAGAAGCGAGTGCATGCCGCGAATTTAGCGTACCAAGATCTCTTCCTACCTCGTGGAGTCAGGCGCCCATGTGTATGTGCGGAGATCTTTGCGAGCTTGTCCGCTCTTGGGAAATTTCAACTTGGAAGAGGAGGTATTGGAAGTGCCGAACTACGCCTTCGATCCGCGGAGAAGAGCTCAAGGATCGCCGCATGGTAACAATCGTGCGGGTTACATAATATTTGTGAATGAAACTTTGCTAATTTACGTTTCATGCGGTCACCTCCGCCATCGTGTGAATTTGAGCGATGGTTTGATCGGAGATCAACCCCGAGGACCAACGGCTTCTTGACCAAGCCAACCGGCAGGATGAGTTCACGCGGCGGTTTCAAGAACAGTGCGATGCCGCACGCGAGGAGGCATGTAGGAAGGAAGCGGAGGAGAAGGAGGCGAGAGAGAGAGAAGCGAGAGAGGCGCGACGTGCGGAGAAGCCCACGGAGGCATGGGCGAATGGGAAGTGGCCTCGAAGCACTCAATAGGCGTCTGGTGTTAACTTTGGTTTTCCTTGTTCGTGGTACTCCTTTTAGTTTTAAGTCGTAATAAGCAGCAGGCCCAACCTTCAAGAGTATGCTCACCGTCCAGGAGGGCTAGTATGTGTCCTCTTGCGCCTGTGTCCCAAATGATGTTATTTTCTCCATCGAGATAGGTTATAGCATTTTCATTCGTCATATCCGATTTCATCGAGTTTTACCATCGTTTGCGAAAGATACGGCAATTTTCATGTTTTACCGATTGCATGTTAGGACAACAATAAAATAGTGCGACCTAAAGTGACATCTAAATATTTTTACATAATTGTGACCTATGCAAGCCCAAGAATGCAACAAAGCTGGTTTCTGTCAAGTTTTGAGGTCGTTCGAGATATTATTCTAACCGCTTGAACAATGATTGTTATAAAGGGTTTAAACTAGCCATCTTTTATTCAAAATGCAATCATATTTAGATATTTTTGCAAAATGAAGTGCATAAGGTTGTAGTAACTTATTCTATTTATTTCATGAATTATGGATCAACACACATTATAATTCCTTCACAATCCACGATTAGAGCCTAGCATTCGAACTCAAATAAAAAAATTCGCAAACAACACATGGATTTTTATTTTACACTCTAATTCTTCATTCCAAAATTTAAATTTAGAAACAAGTTTCATTTAATTTGGACACTCTAACAAAAGTTACGGGTTTATATTAAAAGCATATAGTAATTACAAAACAAAACTAAAAAAAACTGCATGGGTCCTGTCCGCCTCAGAGGGCGATCGCCTCTACAGAGGGCGATGGGGCCCACAAGCGCCACGCGCTAACGCAGCGTTAACGGTGGCGGGGCTATCGCTCGCAGATGGGCGATCGCCCATACACGGCGACGGGGGGCATTTTTGTCATTTTTTCATTCGGACGCATAGTTTTGAAAAAAAGAATAAAAATAAATATTAAATAAAAAAAAATTCTCTACATATGCATGGGCTTTTTCGTCGCGGTAAAGTAGTGGGCCGCGACGTAGTGGTCCCGCATTTGCCAAAACAAATTGGCTAAGGGGGAAAAAGACCAAACACTCTTGCTACCCTGCATTCCTAGTGCTAGTGCTAATTTATGATCCATTTCGAAGACAAAACTACAAGAAAGCAACAGTTTTGCAACAATAAGCCCTTAGATTGTTTGAAGAGCGCTAAACGGTGAACTTCCTTCCATTCGACATTATAAGGCTATTTCAGGGCGGTAACACTTGGTATGTTGCTGGACAGCAACTGAACGAATGGAAAGGGTGGCAGGGCCTGAGAAAGCAGAGCACCCAATTACAATACATGATGGCGAGAAAAACCAGACTCGAGAGAGCAGGGCACGGACAATCGATCGAGCAAGATACGCAGTATGGACCGTGATGGAAGAAGCTACAGACCGCCAAGCAGGTAGCTGCGGAGAGCCGTCACCACGGTCGCGACGGCAACCGCGAGCCTGGGGAACTGCCGGTCGACCACCGACAGCATCGCGAGCGTGGTGCCGAGCAACCAGAGGAGGAAGGCGAGGAAGACTTCCTCGGCGTTGCTGGACGCGGCCGAGGCCGCACTCGTGGCACGAGGCTGCTCCCCGCGAGGACTAGATACGGCCGAAAATTCCCAACACTCCAACGGACAAAGGAAACTGGTCAAGCAGACTGGGCCGTCTTCTCTTCACTCCAAGCCTCCACCGCAAGCGAGCTTTGTCTCATGCTTAAAGAGACCGCACGGCCTTTTCGGGCCAGTCCACAACACAGGTTCCTACTTTGGGCCGCCGCCGCCTCCACGTTCTACTGATTACGGCACAGTGCCTGTTTCCTTCTTGCCCAATGGATACACTAGGCAAAGAGAGAGACTAAAAAAGGCTAATTAAGTTTGCGAGATCCCTCGTATAACATTCATTATGTCACTGATATATGAGACCCCATACGTCAATAACATAATTAGTGGTTTTAGAAATTTCCAATGACATATAAAACCCGTTTTAACAGTAAGAAGAAATTGTTATTAAAGTACTAAATAACCTTAAAAAGGTATTAATTACACGAGATATTTTACTATCCTGTCCATGTTCGGATACTAGGCGCCAAGCGAATTTGTCCCCTGGGAGGATGTTTCCCAGTGATCGTTTGGAAGAAGAGAAGCCTTCTTTTTTTGGCCTTCCAACATTTTTTTTGTAATATCCCAAATTTGCCGTAAAATAAATAATGAGATGCCAAATTATTTTCCTATATTATTGTGAATGTTCTGAATTTTCTGGCTCTCAAGAATTTTTAGCATTTAAAGGAAATACCTTTATCATTTTCTAGCCATTTCTTCTGAAATTAAAATTTCAAATTTAAAACTATTCAAAGTATAGAAATATTTTATTTAGGTTTTGGACAACCTAAAGAGCCTCTCCAAAAAGTTTTATGAATTTTAGAGTTGATTTACCAGTTAATTAATATCAAATACTGTAGTGTTATGTAATTACTGAAGCAATAAAAGAATTTATAAGAAAAGAACTAGAGCTTATAAAATGCTAAACAATTTATACAAACATCAATAACAAGTCAGGCCCATCCACAACAACTTCCATAAATTGTGGAGCCCAATAGCGATGCCTGTAAATTCAGACAGTGTTTTCGGCCGAAAACCAAATTTCAAAACCCATTTCTCCCTCTCATCGATAGCTTGAGCCCACATGTCAACTCTTTCTTTTCACTAACAAACTGGACCCTCCCATCAGCAACCATTGACCCTCAAGCTTATTGTGCATTGTAGCACCGAAATCGAGCTTCTTCGTCGTCTCCCACCGCCATTGTCGCGAAGCTCTCCCTCCCTTTTTGGTGAATCCTATCTTTGATCATGGTTATTTTTAGCTTCTCTATGACATGGCGAAGCTAACAATACCCTTCTACTTCGCTATCTCTCTCGAGACTTAGCTATTACTGTGAAGCTCCTCGTCGCCGCAGCTGTTCACCGTCATCTAGCTGCTCCAAGCTTCCTCTGTCACCTCTGACCATGTCCAGGCAGTAGTGGTGAGCCACTGATCCCTTTGTGCTACTCAATTTAGCCCGGCATATCCGTTAGTGAAGCATCTACATGTTGGGTAAAGGTTGGTCCTCATCGATTTAAGTAGCTAATGGAGACAAAGTCAAAAGATTGGACAATTCAAACTCAAGGCTAAGGGGAGCGAAGGGGAAGCAAAGGCAGTGTGGGGACGACGAGGTTGACGAAGAAGATGGCGGCGGTGAGAGAGGGCGGCTGCACTCGGGGAATGGAGATTAGGAGATGATGCAGTGAGGTGTTCAGGGGATTGTGAATGGGAAAGACTTGAGACATTTGAGAAAGGAGGGGGTGGTGTAGAGCAGTTTGGGCCGCGCGAGAAGGATGCAATCGGCTTAGATTCGGTCGGATATCGCTCTTTTCATATCATAAATTATATATTTTTATCAATACAGATAGTACTTGATACGAATATAGCGCGGATAATATTGATCACAAATTCGAAGCGCATATAGAGCTAAATCGACATGATGGGACGACGGCAGGAGGGTGAAGCCGTGGAGGGAGGGTCTAGCTTGGGCTATTTGGTTGGGCCTAATGAAAGCTGCTAGAATATAGGCTGTAAATTTTCCAGATATCTAAAATTATCTAACTCAATTATTTGAGAATATAATTATAATATCTTGATCCGACGGGTAGTGATCTCTCAAATCCAATGCTGAATTTGAAACTAATACCGAATCTGATAACTATTAGACACAACTAGCTGAATTTAAACCGAACAGATTGTATCGATCAGTGGGCATATATCTTATCCAATTGCAACCCAAGACACGACAAAGGGGGAGCAACGGTGGCAAGTTTGTTGGGAAGGCCAAGGTAGTGAGCATGAGCGAACGGGAGAGCTGGCGCTAGGCCCACATGTTGCGCTAGAGGCCGAGATTGTAAACTCGCTGAATGCTTGTGCCTCGCTACATTTTTAAAAAATGTCATATTACTCCTAGTATATCGACATGACATACATAGTCGGGTTAAAATTGTCCAGTTCAAGCCTTTGGCTCCGCCACCCACTCAATCGAGCTTTGACAAAGATGGCATCGCTTGTCCTGCCTTTGACTCTGCCGCACGCTCCGTGCCTTTGACTCTGCCGCACGTTTGGTAGAGCATCCACGCATGTTTATGTTTTCTTGTTAGAGAATTTTTCTGGTTTGTAGATTCCGAATTTGGAACCTGGCAAGAGTACTGTTTGGTAAATCGACTAGAGTAAAGAATAATATGCTGAATTTTGCTCTTTCCCTCGGTACTAGTTCTGACGTAGTGCATATTGATTATTGATGAATCTATTGTGTTTTATGATGAAGACCATGATCTTATTTGGACGCTGAATTATTTAGTTGTGTACTTCTGACGTAGTGCATATTGATTATTGCTGAATCTATTGTGTTTCATGATGAAGACCATGCTCTCATTTGGACGCTGAATTCTTTAGTTCTGTACTTCTGACGTAGACCATGCTCATATTTGGACGCTGAATTCTTTAGTTGTGTACTGAATGCAATCTTGATACGATGTTATCAACTTCAGAGGAGTTGTCCCTGTTTTTATTCCTACTGTTTGGAAATTAACCATACCTTCTAGTGTTCATATCATTTCATGGCTGCAATCTCATAACAATTTGTTCGCTAAAGATAGTTTGAATAGAAGACAAATGGTGGATGATCTACCCTGTTTATTCTGTAACGAATCAGAATCAGTTGATCATGTTTTTTTTTATTGTAACGTAGCTAAAATGGTTGGACATGAAGTTTGAAAAATGATTTGCATTTTCAAAAAACAAGTAGACAGGGATGCAGGCAATCTAGCAAAGTCCCACATGCTGAAGAACTGGCGCTCTTGGCCGACGTGGCGGGAAGGAGGGAATTGCTGATCCTGGGCTTGCTGGTTTGATTGTCGCCTGTGGCTGACCACACGGGAACTCAACCGCGTAAAAACAGAGTACTCTGTAGTATGATCTCTGAACTCCTTTTACGGATTTATGATCCATTTCCAAGGACAAAAACTGCAATCAAGCAACAGTTTAGCAACAATAAGCACTCAGATTGTTTCAATAGCGCTAACCAGAGAAGTACAATATTTTTTTTTCGATTAAGGAGTTGACACCATACATCGGTGCCCTCTGTCTGCTGGCGGAGACAGACAATCCAAGTTTATCACTCCAGATTATTACATACATAAAGTTCTAACCCATTGCACAGTACGCACAGTACGTAGCCTGGCCACAGGGTTTCATCCAAGCAACTAGTAGGATCAAGATTCAAAATGTCAAGGGCATCATCTCCCACAACGGCGTCACACCCAGCCTTGAGGGACAATATGATTATATGGATACGGATCATCATGAATGCTAGAGACCGCCATGCAAGTAGTTGCGGAGAGCCCTCGTGATGGCTGCGGCGACGACTGCGAGCCTAGGGAACTGCAGTGCGACCACTGATAGCATCCCGAACACCGCGCCGAGCAGCCAGAGGATGAAGGCGATGAAGACAAACTCAGCGTTGATGGGCGCGGACGCGCTTGTGGTGGCCAGCTTGTGCACGAGAATGAAGGCACCGGTAAGCATGAAGATGCCTCCAGAGTTGAGGAGCAGCTGCTGGAGGCCAGGGTGACCCATCGCCTCGCCTTGCCCGATGGGACGGAGGAAGTATCGCGCCACTAGCGCTGCCATTGGCCTGCTTTGCTATCTACCGTGGTCGTTGAAGGAGCTTCCCTGGAGTCGTTCTTATAGCCGGGGAAATCTGCGCGGGGGGCGTTTCCCTGGGGTCGTGGCGTGCCGCGTGCGGATTTGGCCGTCTTGGTGGCGTTTACCCGGGGCAATTTTCGGTCGTGGCGATGCGGGTGGGTCCCATGGTCGGGGAAATAAGGCGATGCGGCACGGTGCCAGGTCAGGCGATGGGTAATAAAAGTCGAGGCGATGCGGCACGGTGCCAGGTAGCTGAGGTAGGTGGGCGTGAGGCGATAAGGCGATGCGCCCCGGGGGCGGGTGGGTCCCATGATAAGGCGATGCGCCCCGGTCGGGAAAAAAAGCGACGCGCCCTGGGGGTGGGTGGGTCCCATGATCGGGGAAATAAGGCGACGGGGAAATAAGGGGATGCGGCACTGGGGCGGGCGAGGCGATGCGCCTGCTGCGGACGTCGTGTCGTACTAAGCTGATATGACATAGATTTATCGTGTTTCGTGCTTAAATTGTGTCGGGCTGAGACGACTTGTCGTGCCCGTCATGCCGTGCCGTATCGGTCCGACTCGACTTTAGCTAGCCCAGGCACAATCTATTTGCGCTTCGTGTCTGTTTTGTACCGTGCCGGCCTAGACTCGACCCATTTGTACTATTGCAACGAGAGAAAAGGAGCCACAGACACATTAAGTTGAGGCAGTGAACGCAAATATTATGAGAAAAAGAACTAAAATTAATTTATTCTTGAGCAGTTTCATAGAGCGAGAAGGTGTACTGAATACGGGTGAGAGAGGGGGCGATGGGTGAGAATGAGAGTGAGCGAGACATACGAGTGAGAGAGATAGCTGACAGGGATTGAGAGGGACGGGTGAGAGAGAGAGCAATTTCTTACATCGTCTCTCAATCTCTCTCTTCCCTCTAGCTTATCTCTCTCAGGTGCCGGCGACAGGGGTAGCGTCCATACTGCTGGGTGTGTCTATAGCGCTCTTACTATGTGAGTCGGTGACTTTCATGCTGGGCTTCTTCCTTATGCCCTGGGTCATCGGGCTCGATGCGAGTCAGTTCTCTGATCTGAGTGCACGGTTGTCTTGCCCATCGCACTGTTCTTAGGTCAAGACGGCCCGTACTATAGTGTAGTACCGACCAAGCACGACCCACTTCATGCCGGGTCGAGTTTCGGACCGAGCCATGACGTCGTGCCTTGGGCCGGTCCAAAAGAGCTCGACCCGAGTGCCCACCTCTACTCCGGGGGTTGGTGAGTCGGGGAAATAAGGCGATGGGTACGGTTTAAAATATGTTTCTTGTTGATATCTCGGAGGAGGGGGTCGCAATCCAAAATTTTGATAAGATCTCTTGGATGAAATACAAAAAAAATTCAAATCTGAAATTTTTTTAACCGAGATTTCATGAAAATTTGTCCGAAATTACCGAAATCTTGACAAAATTCCACTAAATGAAAAATGGTTCAAACAATGTCAAAAAAATTTGTGGATGGTCCTGATACATTTATAATATTCTCATAAATTTTTTAGATTATTACCAAGCTTGAGGAATTTTTACAAATTCTAATAGTGCTACTATCCTGATAAAAGGCTAACTGACAAATTTGAATCGAATGAAAAATAAAACAAACCATGTTATAAAATTTTGAAAATATTTGTGTATGATTCTAATGTATCAATAATATTTTCATAAAATTTTTAAATGATGATCAAGTTTCAGAAATTTTAAAAAATTCTGAGAGTCCTACTGTCTTGATAAAAGTCCTACCGACAAACTTCAATTGAATGAAAAATGGTTCAAAGCAAGTTAGAGAATTTTGAAAAAAATTTATGGTACTAATGTATCATAAATGTTGTAATAAAAGTTTAATATAATGATCAAATTTCAAGAATTTTCAAAAATTCTAACAGTGCTACATTCTGATAAAAGCCTGATGATTAATACATAGATTTGCTTGGGTAACCAAAAAAAGGTTTAGATTTTTTGAAAATTTTACATAAGCGTGATAATAAAATTATTAAGCTCTCATAAAAGTTTTGGATCATGATCACACTCCAGTGAATTTTTAAAATTCTTACTAGGGCATTGTACCATTTATGTTCTTTCTGCTTTTGATTTTTGAAATATAATAAATAAAGTTTAATAATTACATAGATTTGATTGAGCAAACAAAAAAGTTTAATTTTTTTGAAAATTTAAGAGAATAGTACTCAGGAAATTTTTAAGCTCTTATACAAATTTTGGATCATGACCATACTCGAGCAAATTTATAAAATTCTGACAAGATTACTGTCTTAGTTATGTTTATTTTGTTTTGATTTTTTTAAGATAACAAATAATGTTAGATTATTTTTAAATTTTTTATGTATGATCCTACACTAATAAAGATAGTACCATAAATTTTTTAGATCACGATCAAACTTTTAAAATTCTATAAAAATCTGATATTATTTCTGCCAAAATTATAAAATATCTCAAAAAATCGGTTTTTCAACAAATTGTAAAAGATGACTTTCTTAAGGGTTATTGGACCAAATCCATTCAATAAAATTCAAAAACCAGTCAAAAAATCCGAGATTTTAGCGAGATTTGGCAAAATTTTGCCGAATTTTTTTAGTTTACTGTAGTATTTAATTTTTTTACTTGATTAGTATTTTGAATCTCGTTTCCGGCCGAAATCCAAAATATCCGGTGAGATTTCCAAAATTTCCAAGGCCATGCGTCCCGCGGGGGCCTGGTGGCGGGTGGGTCCATGGTCGGGAGGTTTTCCATCTCATTCCAGTGCTGATGTGGCAGCTAAGTTACTTATCAATATGTAGACTGTTGTAAAACGTAGTCGTTCACTAATGATCAATCAACAAAACGCCAACGAAATCACAAGAATAAGAATTGGAGCACACACAAAGTAGGGGGCAAAGTTCTCTCGCTTTATTAGATTGATCTCTTATACAAGGAGGTGCCCAATATATAGTAGAAAATAGCAAGAGATAGATTCGAATTCGTCCACCAATAGATAGAGTCCTTCCAAACTTGGACTGGGATTCTATCTATATTATAACACTGCCCCTTGGGCGAATACCGGTAATGCACATGTCTCGTTAAAAACTCCTCCCAAAAACCCAGTGGAAAAAAGGGATGGAGAAAAGAGTACATTGCACTCGCACTTCGTGTTACACAAGTTGCCTCATTAAAAACCTTTATGTGAGAAAACTTCAGGAAAACTCCTTAAGGGAAAAAGAGTACAACTCACAATCTTCAGGATTTAAAATATAACCTTCTGGATCATGCAAATGGTCATGGTTCAGGGATTTACTCCCCCAGAACTTTGCATATCTCTAATCTTCTCATTCCAATGCCTTTAGCACGTCTTTGGAATATAGATTTAGGCAAGAACTTAGTGAATAAATCTGCAAGATTTTCACATTACTTAGTTTGCAAGATCTTTATCTCACCGTTCTTCTGGAGTTCATGAGGATAGATAAATTTAGGAATAATATGCTTCGTGATATTGCTTTTCACATAACCCATTTGCATTTGTGCAACACAAGCAGTATTATCTTCATGATAATTATGGGGGTATCGACGGTGTTAAGACCTTATGACTTCTGGATATGGTTAATCATACGTCTCAGCCAAACACATTCACGTGAGGCTTAATATAAAGCTATAATCTCTGAGTGGTTGGTAGAAGTAGCTACCAAGGTCTGTATATAAGACCACCAAGAAAACTGCTGTACCACCGCAGAGAAACACAAAACCAGTCTTAGATTTGGCACTGTGGGGATCAGATAGATAGCCAACATCCATATATCCCACCACGGTTAAGTCTTGGTTCTTCTGGAAAAACAATCCAAGATCTTGAGTACCTTGGAGGTATCTGAGTAAAGTCTTGACTCCAGCCCAATGTCTTTTGGTTGAAGCTGCACTGTGTCTTGCTAGCAAATTTACGGTGAATGCAATATCAGGCCTTGTGCAATTCGCAAGATACATCAGTATGGGACTTCAGGTCCTAAGACTTTCTCATTTTTCATCCTTGGTCTGAAAGGGTCTTTATCCACTCCAAGGGATCTTACGACTATGGTGTTTTTTAAAGGATGCGATTTATCCATATTAAACCTTTCCAATACCTTCTGGGTATAGAAAGACTGGTGTACAAAAATTCCTTCTCAGAAAATGCTCTAGCTACAGGCTTAAGCAATATTTGATTTTATCCAAATTTTTCATCTCAAAACTCCGTCGTGAGGTAAGCACTTGCTTCCTCTATCTCCTCTGTGGTTCCGATGATATTTAGATCATCGACATGTACTGAAATGATACAGAATCTATTCTGGGATTTCTTTATAAACACACAGGGGCAATATTCCTTCTTCAGAAAGAACTCATTAAGTCGGTTATACCACATTCTCCCCGACTGATTTAATCCATATAGCGATCTCTTCAGTTTGACGCTATATATGTTGCGATTATTAGGATTCGGAATTGTAACTCCTTCAGGGATTCTTAAGTAAATATCTGTATCTAGTGACCCATATATATGAGATCACTTCATCCATCAACTGCATTGATAAGTTTAAGTTTGCTGCCATTAATATTAAATTTCGAAACGTTATACTACTCTTTAAAGGAGAATATGTTTCATTGTAATCGACGTTGGGTCTCTGCGTGAACCCTTGTGTTACAAGCCTCGCTTTATATCTCACCATCTGGGTATTTTCATTTCTCTTAAATCCCTCCGCGGTTTTCTAAAAAAAAAATCACACATTTGCTGACGGCTCCTAACAGCCCTTCACTACGACTCTAATCATACCTGTACATATGTAGCTTATAGTCCGTTTCCAATATCCGAACCAATAACGTATACTATCCTTAACGAACGCGTAATCGGTCACGAGCAGAACGCTGCTCAAACACCAGACACATATTTGTTTCCCTGCTCTAAGTGTATACCTATTGTACGTAACTAGCAATTAAGACACTTTTGGAATTCAACTGCTCTACAACCGGATTATTACTTAGCCCAGATTTATTTACAAACCTCATGTATTGGTTAGACTAATCACGGATTACGCTGCCGATACAAAAATGGAACTTACTATACCGTGTATGCTATATATATAGAACCAGTGTGACCTATTAACAGAACAACTTTTTAGCGTTATTCACTTTGAACATACGTTTGTATTTTACCCATCCAAACTTCTATCACAAATTTAAGACTACGACCCCACTACTTTAGACGACATGTTCATACCGATAGATCATATTTGCAGTGGCGCGGCGTAGCACGCTATTATGGGTAGTTACAGTACATGATGACAAGAAAAAACAGACTCGAGAGAGCAGGGCACGGACAATCGATCGAGCAAGATAAGCAGTATGGACCGTGATGGAAGAAGCTACAGGCCACCAAGCAGGTAGCTGCGGAGAGCCGTCACCACGCCCGCGACGGCAACCGCGAGCCTGGGGAACTGCCGGGCGACCACCGACAGCGTCGTGATCGCTGTGCCGAGCAGCCAGAGGAGGGAGGCGAGGAAGACCTGCTCGCCGTTGCTGGACGCGGCCGCGGCCGCGCTCGTGGTCAGCCGGTGCATGAGAACGAGGGCGCCGAGTAACACGAAGATGCAGCCAGAGTCCAGGAGCAGCTGCTGGAGGTGACCGGCCGGGAGGACGCGGCGCCGGCCGTCCATCCCGGTCTGTTTCTTGAGGCGTCGGAGGCAGCGCATCACCCATTCTGCCATTGCTTCGTATGTACTACTATGAATTATACTTGCTGGTTTGGGTAAGATGAAAGCCCACCCTCAGCCGCTTATATAGGTTCAGTCAGGGTTAACAAAACTGCGCTAAATCGCTCGGTTTTCGCCGTTTTCGACTGTACCGCTCCGGTTCGAAAACAGAAATCGAGCGGTTTACCGGTAGAATTTGAAAAAAATTAAAAAATTTGAAAAAAATTATGCGTTGAAAACTGCTCGAAAACCGTTGAAAAACTACGGATTTTGCAAAAAACCGCTCGAAAAACCGTTTTTCAAGAACGTTCAATTGGTCGGCTAGTTTTTCGTGAAAAACCGCGGTAAACCGTGAAAAATGAGCGGTTTTTCGCAAAAAAAAAGGTTTTCGTTCATAGATTTGACCAAAATTCAATTTTTTTGAATTTGCAAATCGTTCGGTTTTTCGCAGTTTTCGAGCGATTTCTCGTGAAAATCGCTACCGCCGGGTTAACGATTTTCGACCTCGAAACGAAATTGTGACCCTGGCACAAGCTGCTCTCCGCGAGGAATTGATACGGCCCAAAATTCCCAACACTCCAACAGACAGAGGAACTGTTCCAGCGGTCATGGCGTCTTCTCTTCGCTTCGGCCTCCACCGCAAGGGAGCTCGCCTCATGCTTAATAAGACCGCACAAGTTCCTGCTTTGGACCGCCATCTCTTCACCGCTCTGCTGATTAAAACACTACGCACGTATACTTCCCTTCCGAATAAATTTACAAAAAAAATAGTCTTTTTTTTAACTGTAGAAAGTACAATAGGCGATACGTATCACCTATCGTGCTACAGTACCATAGCGTGTTTTTCTACCGAGCAACCTTCTCTTAGCATGTTTATCAAATAAGCACCTTAATTTAGCACTTAATTAATTACTTAATTACTTTATCTCTTAATTAAGTCACTAATTAAGGAATTAATTAAGTTATTGCCGAACTAAGCTTGCTCGGCACCAACCTAGCAGCTAGCTATGCTCGGCTGGTTATGTTGTCGAACTTGTGCTACGTGATAGGCAACCTGCTAAGCTCGAAAGTGTTGTTGCTGTGATGGATTGTCTTGTCAAGTTATAGAAGCATGATAAGTGATACATATCGTATATCGTGCTTTTCACGATCGTGGAGGGGGCTAATTTTACAAACTAATTTGGAAGAGAGTTATATTTTTAAAAAAAAATGTGTTCGAGGGAAGAAAAAAACATCACAAGAAGAGGGGATACAAATCCCACCAATTCACGAAATCCAAAAAAGTTCAGAAAAATTGAAAAAAAAGGGAATTTAGACAAGGAGTACAAAAAGCGGCAAGGTCAGCACTCAGCAATGCGTCGAATCTGCAAGCCATGGGGCAAAGGAAGGCGGTGAGGACCTCGGCACCGGTGGAGAAGCTAACGAGAACCTCGACATCGCGGCAAGATCCCAATTAATCCTCTCTGCTTCCACTACCAAATCAGGAGGTGGGGGAAGGGGAATGTCATCCTCCAACTCATGAGGAGGGTGGTGGAGTCACTGATGGCCACGGAACAGCCGGTAGGGATGAGGAAAATGATGCGGGAGTGGATGAATCTTCGCGTGCACACACCACGACTCGTGGCAACGCCAGACCGCGGGGATGGACGTGGAGGAGGACAACCGTGGTGCACTCAGCAAAGTGGAAGGTGGAGATGGAGGAGGCTGACCATAGCGAAGCAGCGTGGTTGTTGATGGAGGTGGAGAAGACCGGCCATGGCGGTTTCGACTAGCTGTCTCGAGACAGGATCGTTGTGTTGCTCACGCGCAAGAGACGGGGAAAATACCTCAGCCTCCTAAGCGTGCTATTTTTGACTCGTGGAATGAGCTAAGACGGACCGGATAATCCCTGCTTCTCACCTCTTCCAAATGCTCTTTTGATCGAGCTAAGAAAAAAATGGCATGAGTTTATTCTCCCACCGGAATTGCTCCCAAACAAGCCTAGAGGTACCACGCTACCACCTGCAGCTACTAGTACCTCCCAAACAAATCCATCCATCCATCCAACAAGGGTAGGACTAGCATTGTAGTCAATCTTTCATCAGGTTCCTCACTTCTCGACTGAACGCATCTTCTTGAATTCGGAAACTTTTCTCAACTTTTGCTGGAATCGAATTGTTTCATATGAAATTGCGGTAACCTAAATCTAGCATCCTGATTTGTATTTTTCTTCTCGTTCCTAGCAACCGCTCATGCGTACGTCCTCCCTTCTCCATCCCTACAAAATTCATCCACTGAATCTATGCGTGAGGGCAGACCCAACGGTGGATCAGTCGGGACTTGAGCCCACCCTACCATTCGCCGGACTAGTCTACTGAGCGTCTCCTCTGTTTTACTCCTGGATACACCACTATCTACTCACAAACACGTCAGGCCCCTTGTGTACAACAAAGCAGCCTGCATATCTTGACGCTGCAAACCCTAACCGGGTGTCTTTCCGCATGTTATTGGGCTATCTGGTTTGTAGATTCCGAATTTGGAACCTGGCAAGAGTATTGTTTGGTAAATCGACTAGAGTTAAGAATAATATGCTGAATTTTGTTCTTTCCCTCGGTACTAGTTCTGACGTAGTGCATGTTGATTATTAATGAATCTATTGTTTCTCATGATGAAGACGATGCAATTATTTGGACGCTGAATTCTTTAGTTGTGTACTGAATGCAGGCTTGATACGGTGTTATCAACTTCAGAGGAGTTGTCCCTGTTTTTATTCATACTGTTTGGAAATTAACCATACCTCCTGGAGTTCATATCATTTCATGGTTGCAATCTCATAATTATTTGTTCACTAAAGATATTTTGAATAGAAGACAAATGGTGGATGATATGCCCTGTTTATTCTGTAACGAATCAGAATCAGTTGGTCATTTTTTTTTTTATTGTAACGTAACTAAAATGGTTGGGCATAAAGTTTGAAAAATGATCTGCACTTTCAAAAAAACAAGTGGACAGGGATGCAGGCAATCTAGCAAAGGAACAAGGAAGTGACGAATGCTGAAGAACTGGCGCTCATGGCGGACGTGGCGGGAAGGAGGGAATTGCGGAGCCTGGGCTTGCGGGTTTGATTGTCGCCCTCGGCCGACCACACGGGAACTCTACCGGGTAAAAACAGAGTACTCTGTAGTATGATCTCTGAAGTCCTATTACGGATTTCTGATCCATTTCCAAGGCCAAAAACTGCTATCAGGCAATAGTTTGACAGCAATAAGCTCTTAGATTGTTCAAATAGCTCTAACCAGAGAAGTTCAATATTTTTTTTCGAGTAAGGAGAGAACACCATACATCACTGCCCAATCCAAGTCGTTCACCTCCAGATTATTACATACATACAGAGTTCTAACCCATTGCACAGTACGCAGCCTGGCCACAGGGTTTCCACCAAGCAACTAGTAGGATCAAGATTCAAAATATCGAAGGCATCATCTCCCACAATCGCGTCACACCCAGCCTTGAAGGACAGTATGATTATATATGGATACGGACCATCATGGATGCTAGAGACCGCCAAGCAAGTAGTTACGGAGAGCCCTCGCGATGGCGGCGGCGGCGACGGCGGGCCTGGGGAACTGCAGAGCGACCACTGATAGCATCCCGAATGCCGCACCAAGCGGCTATAGGATGAAGGCGATGAAGACGAGCTCATAGTTGCTGGGCGCGGACGCGCTTGTGGTGGCCAGCTTGTGCACGAGAATGAAGATGCCGCTAGAGTCGAGGAGCAGCCGCTGGAGGCCAGGTTGACCGATTGCCTCGCCCTGTCCGATGAGACGGTGGAAGCATCGCATCACTACCGCTACCATCGGATCTACTGTGGTTCAAGGAGTCCGAGTTCCCCTGAAGCCTTCTTATATAAGGGGGCGGGGTGTGGTTGGGAGCAAGGTTCCAAATTTCGGCGAAATTTCGCCGAGATTTCGGATTTCGGATCACCCCGAAATCTTAAGTACCGTCCGGAAAAAATTTAAAAATTTGAAATTGCTACAGTAAAAATCCGAAATTTCGGTTTTTTCGGCGAAATCTCGCCAAATTTGGCCGAAATTTCGTGTTTTTTGGCCGGTTTTGAAAGTTTTAGGGCCGGATTTGATCGGATTTGGTCCAATAACCCTTAGGAAAGTCATCTTCTATGAAAATTTGTTGAAAAACCTAACTTTTTAAATATTTTAAAATTTTGGCAGAAACACTGTCCGATTTTTATAAAAATGTAAAAGCTTGATAAACATATGAAAATTTTATGGTACTATCCTTAGTAGTTTAGGATAATACATAAAAAATTTCAAAATAATTTAACTTCATTTGTTATCTTTAAAAAATCAAAAACAGAATGAACATAATTGGGACAGTTATATTGTCAGAATTTTATAAATTTTCTTGAGTGTGATTATGATCTAATTTTTTTTTAGAGATTAATAATTGACTTAGTACCATTATATAAATTTTCAAAAAATTTAAACTTTGTTTGTTTGGTCAATCAAATCTATGCAAGCATTGAGCTTCGTTTGTTATATTATATTTCAAAAATCAAAAAGAAAAGAACATAAATGGTGCTGTGCCTTGTAAGAATTTTATAAATTCACTTGAGTGTGATCGTGAATCAAAATTTTTATGGGATATTAAGAACTTCCTTACCACCGTTCTGTAAAATTTTAAAAAAAATTTATGGTTTACATAATTTTTAATTTTGTTCAAGTTTGCCGGTAAGCCTTTTAACAGGGCAGTAGTACTGTTCGAATTTTTAAAAATTTATACAGTTTGATCATCATCTAAAAATTTTATGAGAGAATTATAGATACATCATAACCATGCACAAAAAATTTCAACAGTTTCTAACTTCATTTGTACCATTTTCTATTCGGATCAAACTTGTCGATCAGTGTTCTGTCTGGACAGCGCCACTCTCTGAATTTTTAAAAATTCCTCACATGTGATAATCAGCTGAAATTTTTATTATAATATTAGTTATGGATCATAACTATTCACAAAAAATTTCAACAGTTTATAACTTGATTTGTACCATTTTCCATTCCGATCAAACTTGTCGGTCAGTGTTTTATCAGGACAGTACCACTCTCCGAATTTTTAAAAATTCCTCATATGTGATAATCAGCTGAAATATTTGTGAGAATATCAGCATTGTGTCAGGAACCTCCAAAAAAAATTTCAAAATATTTCGATAACTTTTAGACTACTTTTCAGCCAGTGCAAAAAACCCGAAATTTCGCCCGAAATTTCGGGTTTTTTCGCCGAATTTCGGTTTTTATTTTCCGGATTGAACCGGATTTGAATTTTCAAATTCAAATTTCATCCGAAATAATTCCGAAATTTCGAAATTTCACCGAAATTTCGTTATCCGGCCTGAGACGAAATTAATTTCGAAACCGAAATTTAAAACCTTGGTTGGGACTGTGTGATTGTCGGGGCAAAAGTTAAGTGGTTCAGTGGTTGTGCTTTTGTGTTCTAGTGGGGTGGGGTCGGGGCGGAGCGAGCCAACGTTTGGTGGACTGGTGGTTGTGCTTTGTGTCCAAGTGGGGTCGGGGGGAGGCGTTCCTCGAGCCAAAGATGTGCTGATGTGACAGTTAAGTTATTATTGATATGTAAACTTCCGGATTCCGTTTCTTTGAGACCAAGTGCAGTGTCAGATTCATGATCCGTTCGAAGCGTCATACTTCTTGCAGTGAATTGGCATACGAGCATGTCATTTCCCACACGAACAAATCGAGAAAAGACGTGACGTAAACCTTTTTTTTTCCGAAAAAAGACCCAAACGTGGTACTAAAGAAACAGCAAAAGGATCTAAACGTAGCACCTACGTAATGCTAAAAAAATGAAAAAAGGATATAAACATAATATTTTTTTTAAAAAAAGACCCAACCGTATTTTGTTTTACGAAAAAGGACCTAAATGTAATACAAAAAAATACAAAAGGAACTAAACGTAGCACATAGTTTTTGTTTCCATAGAAAGGACCTAACGGTGTTTTTTTTCGAAAAAGGACCTAAACGTATTTTTTTATTTTCCGAAGAAGGACCCAAGCGCAATACTTAAAAACGCAAAAAGGATATAAACGTAATATATATTCTGTTTAAAAAAAAAGGACATAACCGTATTTTTTCCGAAAAAGAACCTAAACGTAATATTTTTCACAAAAAAAGACCCGAGCGTAATTTTTTTGGCTCGACTCGAGCCACGTGCTGAGCCGACGCTCTCCCGGCTCAAACGCACGGGAGGCCAGGAACCTGCCAACAATAGAAGAGGTTTGATAAGAGCCTCATATACGTATACATACTGTAGAAAAATATTTGATGACCTGTAGAACCCTCACATCATAGTCTTACTTAAATGAATTTTTTACGCCGCAGTCTATTTGACGTACACGTTGGCCACTATCTTTCTAAATATTTACTTATTTATTTTTATTTTATGAATTATGTGTAAAAAAAATCATCAGACGATTCCCTTTTCGAACAAAGGAAGGAGTTTTGGAGAAAGTCTTACATGAGGTTCAAGCTCATATAATGTTTTCTTTGCGTCTATCTCTCACTAAAATCATGTACTCTTTTTATTGTGAAGCGTCTAAAAGACATAATTGAACAATTCCCGGGTTTTTAAATTCTAGAGAATTCGGCTGGACATGCACACAAATTCTTGTGTTTTTTTTATTCTGCATTCCAAAGATCTCCTTAAAAATTATACTCAAAAGTATGGTGCACATAAGCAGGGTCGTGCCCCTCCCCACCATTTTTTTTGTCTTTCTGCACCGCCGTCCCATCTTTGATGAGTTGACAAGGTTAAAAAAACTGCTGAAATCTCGAAAATCTCAGCGAGATTTTGGATTTCGACCGAGGACAGGATTCAAAACCCCGACCGGGTAAAAAATTAACTTGCTACAGCAATCTCATAAATTTTGTCGTTGAAATCTCGAGTTTTTTTAGCCTGTTTTTACTATTTATGGTCGGATTTGACCAGATTTGGTCCAATAACCCTTAATAAAGTCATCTTCTATGAAAATTTGTTGAAAAAACAAAATTTTGAGATATTTTAAAATTTCAGCAAAAACACTTTCAGATTTTTATAAAATTTTAAAGTTTGGTAAGTTCTAAAAAAATTATGGTACTATATTTAGTACTTTAGGATCATAAATAAAAAATTTCAAAATAATTGAACTTTATTTGTTGTCTTTAAAAATCAAAAACAAAATGAACATAATTGGGATAGTACCATTGTCAGAATTTTATAAATTTACTCCAGTGCGATCATGATCCAAAATTTTTATGATAGCCTAAGAATTTCCTCAGTACCATTCTCTAAAATTTTCACAAAAATTAATTTTTTTGTTTATTCAATCAAATCTATGCCAGCATTGAACTTCATTTGTTATATTTAAAAAAATGGTATAGTACTCTTGTAATAATTTTATAAATTCACTGGAGAACATAAATAGTACAGTGCCTTTGTAAGAATTTTATAAATTCATTGAAGTGTAATCATGATTAAAAATATTTATGATATATTAAGCATTTTCTTAGCACCCTTCTGTAAAATTTTCAAAAATTCTATACCTTTTTTGATTGCTAAAACAAATCTATATATTGATCATCAGGCTTTTATTAGGACATAACACTGTCAGAGTTTTTAAAAATTCTTGAAGCTTGATCATCATCTAAAAATTTTATATAAATATTAGGGCATTGCTAAAAATCTGTCGCCTATTTTTTTCTTCGATTTTAGTCACTATTTTGTCCATCTGATCTGCATTTAGATAGGTGGTTTGAATCATTTATTTTCTATTAGGGTTCACCAATCCCATTTTTCTTTGTCTAGATTAGAAAAATTATTTTTTATTTTTTTTCTGTGATTCATTTATTTTCTATTAGGGTTCCTCAATCCCATTTTTCTTTATCTAACTTAGAAAAATTATTTTTATTTTTCTCTGCATAAAAAGTGGCATGTATTGAGAGAGAAATTTTTGACTGATTTGACAAAAAAATTAGTTGAATGTTATGTAGATATTTCCTAAATATTAATGATACAACAGGACCATCCACAAAAAATTTAAAAATTTTCTAACATGGTTTGAACTATTTTTTATTTTGTTGAAATTTGATGGTAAGGATTTTATCAGGACAGTAGCACTGTATGAATTTTCAAAAATTCATGAAGATTGATCATTCATCTGAAAATTTTATGGAAACATTATTGATAGATTATAACTATGAGCAAAAAATTTCAAAATTTTATAACGTGGTTTGTTCCTTTTTTCATTCGATTCAAACTTGCCGGTCAGTGTTTTTATCAGGATATATAGCAATTTTTGAATTTTTAAATCTGTTTTATGCTTGATAATCATTTGAAATTTTTAATGTAACATCATTGATATGTCAAGACTCTCTACAAAAAGTTTCAAAAATTTTCAATGTTATTTGAGCTATTTTTCGTTCGTTGCAAATTCACCGAAATCTCGACAAATCGTTGCAAATTCCGGCCGAAATTTCAGTTTTTTCGTTGCAAAAAAAATAGATTTGAATTTTTTGTTTTTGTATTTTGTTCAAGATTTATCCAAAATTTTGAGATCTCGGCGAGATTTCGGATTTTGACCACTTCGAAGATATCATCCGAAAATAAAATTTCAAACCTTAGAATTGATCCACTAGTGTGAGGCGTTGCGACAGCACAAGGAGCTGAAATGGGATGTAGTAAATAGATGTCCGAGACTGAGTTGGTGGCTGCTGTATCACATGATTTTTTAGACCTTGTATAACATGATCCGATTGTTTGATTCCATCGCCCTTTTGGCTCTGACAGTTTCAAATTTACTCTCCGTACGAACAAATTTGAAAAACTATTTCCGTTTTTAACTACAGAAGTAGCAGTAGTAAACACATGTCATCTGATGCGCTCTCGTGCTGTGGCAACATGCCATCACGACAGGCATTACATGTCTAGAGCTACTGTGCAACAAGAGCTCCATAGAAGTGCCGCCGAGCACCAGGTGATTAGAGCAGAATTTGCTGAGCTGGGAAAGCTTGCTAGGTTAGGCAATCATCATAATTAAGTGTTTAAATTAGGTAAACCGTTAATTAAGTTATTAATTAATTAAAGTAGTTAATTAAGCAATTAATTTACTGATTTGGTAGCTCAGCAAGTGTCTTGCTTTGGTACGGAAGTGTCACTTGCTATATCTTTCATGGTCGCAAAGGAAACTACTTTTATAAATTTATTTGAAAGAGGCTAGATTTAAAATGAAAAAAGTGTAGGAAAACCGTGGCTTCTGATTGTTCAGGTTCATCTTTAGTGCATCTCGCGAGGAATTGATCTGGCCCTCTACCCTTGGGGAAAGGAAGTGGACCTCATGTAAAATCTGTTTAGCTGGCATCGGACGGAGGGAACTTGTTCGTTTTGAAGACACAGCGCTAATATAGATTGCTTAATTAAAGTAGTTAATTAAGCAATTAATTAAGCAATTAAAGTAGTTAATTAAGCAATTAATTTACTGATTAACCCTTGTTCGTTTTGAAGACACAGCGCTAATATAGATTGTTTAGGTAGCGCTAACCGGCGAACCTATACATGACACTCGAATGCTATTCCTGTACAGTCATACGATGTATGAAACAAGAGTATGGATGAACGGGGGACAAAAGTACGGCCTGATTAAGAAAGCACCCAATACAACACATGGCGAGAAATTATTTACTCTCAGAAAGCAGAGCACGGGGGAGACAAGCGAGACATGCAGGAAGCAAAATGGAGCCTCATGGAGGTGAACTGGTGGAGGCTAGAGGCCACCAAGCAAGTAGCTGCAGAGTGCCCTCGCGATGGTCGCGGTCGTAGTCTCGTGCGTGAGAATGAGGGTCGACGAGCAGCTGCCGGCGGTGACCGATCGCGAGAACGCGGCGACGGCGGAGGCAGCGCATTTCCCGGTCTGCCATTACCGCTCATGTATGTCTGTCACCCTGCCAAGCCAAAATTTGTTCAATGTTTTGGTTGCTCACAACTTGGCCAAATATTGGCAAGAAATGCATAGGACATGACCATAGAGCCACAGGCTTGCCAAAATTTTGGCAATCATCCAAACAAGAGTTAAATTGTTGGGGTTAGCCAAATTTTAGCAAGGTTGGTTTGAGCACGAAGTAAACACAACCAAGGTTGAGATTAGACAGGGATACGATTCCCTTCCGTGGAGGCCCAGTTTGGCTTGTTAATTTATTAAGGATTGACGAATTTTTTTTCTTTTAATATTTTTTTAATCTTTTTTTCAAAACTAGGCGTCAGGGCAAAAAAAATTGCAGGATTAGGCACCGGTCGCCCGTATATGGGGCGATCGCCCCATATACGGGCGATCGCCCCACATACGAGCGATTAGTGCGGTTTTTAACGCGCGATTTTCCCTCCGTCTGCGAACAATTTCTAAAAAAATCATAACTTTTTTATATGATGTCGGATGGAGATAAACTTTATATAAAAATTATAGCTCTCGACGGGATCTACAACTTTTGTATACAATCTTTTTCAATTTGAGTCCATTTAGACGGTCAAAAACGGGATAGAATGTTCAGTTTTTAGATCTGAATATTCTATCCCGTTTTTGACCATCTAAATGGACTCAAATTGAAAAAGTTTGTATACAAAAGTTGTAGATCTCGTCGAGAGCTACAATTTCGTTTTTTCGGGCGAAATTTCGCCAAATTTCGTGTTTTTTTGACCGATTTTGACCGTTTTAGGGCCGGATTTGACCGGATTTGACCCAATAACCATTAGGAAAGTCATCTCCTATGAAAATTTGTTGAAAAACCGAATTTTTTAAATATTTTAAAATTTTGGCAAAAATACTGTTAGATTTTTATAAAATTGTACAAGCTTGATAATGATATCAAACTTTTATGGTACTATCCTTAGTAGTTTAGGATCATACATAAAAAATTTCAAAATAATTTAACTTCATTTGTTATCTTTAAAAAATAAAAAACATAATGAACATAATTGGGACAGTTATATTGTCAGAGTTTTATAAATTTTCTTGGGTGTGATTATGATCTAAAACTTTTATGAGAGATTAATAACTGACTCAGAACCATGATGTAAATTTTTTAAAAAATTTAAACTTGGTTTGTTTGGTCAATTAAATCCATGTAAGCATTGAACTTCGTTTGTTATATTATATTTCTAAAAACAAAAAGAAAAAAACATAAATGGTAGTGTGCCTTGTAAGAATTTTATAAATTCACTGGTGTGTGATCATGAATCAAAATTTTTATGGGATATTAAGAACTTCCTTATCACCATTCTGTAAATTTTTTTAAAAAAATTAAACTTCTTTTTACTGCTAAATCAAATCTATGTATTGATCATCAAACTTTTATCCGGACGTAGCACTGTCTGAATTTTTAAACATTATTTGAGAATGATCATCATATAAAAATTTTAATAAAACATTAATGTTATATCAGGACCATCCACAAAAATTTTCAAAAGTTTTTAACATGATTTACATAATTTTTCATGTTTTTCAATTTTGCCGGTAAACATTTTAACAGGGTAGTAGACCAATAGTACTGTTAGAATTTTTAAAAATTCATAAAATTTGATCATCATCTGAAAATTTTATGAGAGCATTATAGATACCTCATAACCATGCAAAAAAAATAGAATTTTTATAACGTGGTTTGAACCATTTTGCATTCAGTTCAAAATTGCCGGTCAGCGTTTTATCAGGACAGTTCCAATGTTTGAATTTTGAAAAATTACACAAACTTTAGAATAATTTGAAATTTTTATGTAAATATCATGAATGTGTCATGAATCTCCAAATTTTTTTTTAACAATTTATAACTTGATTTGTACCATTTTTCATTCGGATCAAACTTATCGGTCAGTGTTTTATCAGGACAGTACCACTCTCTGAATTTTTAAAAATTCCTCAGATGTGATAATCAGGTGAAATTTTTGTGAGAACATAATAAATGTGTCAGGAACCTACAAAAAAAATTTCAAAAATTTTCGTTAACGTTTCGACCTCTTTTCAGCCGGTGCAAAAAAACCCGAAATTTCGGGAATTTCGCCCGAATTTCGGATTTTTATTTCCGGAATGGACCGGATTTGAATTTTTAAATTCAAATTTTGTCCGAAATATTTCCGAAATCTAAAAATTTCACCGAAATTTCGTCGTCCGGTCTGGGCCGAAATTTATTCAAAACCGAAATTTTGAACCAAGGCGTCTACGCATTCTAGGTAAATGCTTTTGCAAGAAGCCATAACTTTCAAAGGAAACGGTGTGGCTTCTAATATGCCTCACCCGATCCGTCTCTACTTTGAACGGTAAATTGGATTGGTCTGGACGCCAATAACACGGAGAAAAGAACGTGACATGATCGTGCACTGGTGCAGAAACACCACCGACTGACGGTGACGAGAGCACTGCCTAATCACGCGCCGCGCGCAGGTGAGGTGCCCAAACACGCGCCTCGCTGGTGCCACGAGGCCCACGACTCGGTCATCATTCGCGATCGGCAGTGGATAAATCACAACGCGAGCGCAAAGGCGAGCAGCCGACTTCCGAGTTCTCCAAACCCGGCCAGGACAGGACAGCGGAAGGGGGATCGGGACCAAACCTACTGACGGCCACGGGCGCTCCACGTCGCCACCGACCAACGGTTTGGCGTGACTACAGACCAGTTGTAGCAACGAGCAGGGGGCAATTCCTTTAAAACTGTTGAGGAACCTCGCTATCGAATAGTCCGGGGTTCCTGAACAGATCTGAAGTGGAGAACAGAAAGAGAGAGAGACACGTGTTTAAGGAGAGCGAAAGCGGAAATTCTTTATTGCTAATGAATTACGTATACGTGGGGACCCTCCTCCTTTATAAGCGCTCTCTAGGGTTTGGCATTAGGGACCACATGGGCCTTCGGTGGGCTTCGGGGTTTCTCAACACTCCCCTTGGGCCCTTTGTTGCGAGATACATATGCCTCATTAAAACTCGGAAAAACCCAGTGGGAA
Organism: Otatea glauca; assembly: GCA_036346275.1. Lineage (NCBI taxonomy): Eukaryota > Viridiplantae > Streptophyta > Magnoliopsida > Poales > Poaceae > Otatea > Otatea glauca. Next base: position 52,677,909 of record CM070721.1, read on the forward strand.
AAATACTTGGAGAAAGAGTACATAGCATACGCTTACTATGTTGCACGAATTGCCTCGTTAAAACCTTACGCAAGAAAACTTCATGAAAAACTTGCTAAGGAAAAAGAGTACAATTCTCCCAACTTCAATTGCTAATCTTCGAGATTCATGTTGGGTATTCATAATTCATGCTCAGGATTCATGTGGGAGTATGTGACATATCTCCCCCTGAAATCTGCACTTCTCTAAGTCTCATCATCCCAATTCCTTTCACGCACCTTTCAAAGGTAGATGCTGGGAGTTTGCTCAATGTTTGCTCAATGTTTGCTCAATGTTTGCTCAATGTCACGCTTCGTGAGATTGCTCTTCACATAACCCATCTGTGCTTGGGCAACACAAGCTGCATTATCTTCATAAATTATCGTGGGAGTTTGCTCAATGTTCAAACCACATGACTTCTGGATGTGGTGAACCATTCTTCTGAGCCATGCACATTCACGCGATGCTTCATACAAAGCGATGATTTCCGAGTGGTTTGTCGACGTCGAGACAAGAGTGCGCTTAGACGACTTCCAAGAAATTCTTTGTTCCTCCACATAGGAAAACATAGCGATTTGGGACTTGCCAAGATGCGGTCGATAAATACCAAAGCATCGGCATAGCCAACCAAATTCAATTCATTATTTCTTCTAAAGAATGATCGAGGTCTTTGCTTCCTTGGAGGTAGCGGAAGATGTCCTTGATCCCTTTCCAATGCCTTTTGGTGGGTTCGCCTTTGCATCGAGCTAGCAAATTCACAATGACGCAATGTCCAGGTCTAGTGCTATTCGCAAGGTACATGAGTGCTCCTATTGCACTCAAATATGGGAATTCTGCTCCCGGGACTTCCTCCCTCTTCTCTAGGTCTGTATGGGTCTAGGTGCGCTTGGAGTGACCTTGACCATTGAAGTCTTCGCAGGATATGCCTTTTCAAATCCAAACCTTTCCAACACTTTCGTGTGTAGGTTGATTGATGTACCAAGATTCCTCCTTGGACATGTTCAAGCTGCAAGCCTAAACAAAACTTTGTTTTACCCAAATCTTTCATTTCAAACTCGGACTTCAAGTATGAGCATGCCTCTTCAATTTCTTCATCCGTCCCAATGATGTTCAAGTCATCTACATAGACGGAGATTATCTGAATCCATTCGGGATCATTGTATAAACACACATGGACAATCTTCATTGTTTGTGTAGCCTTTCTTGCAGAGAAAGTCACTCAAGCGATTGTACCACATTCTTCCCGATCGCTTCAACCCATACAAGTGATTTCTCCAATTTCACACTGTCATGATTTCTATTTGCTCCGTCTTGGTTCGGGATAGGAATTCCTTAGGTACTTTCATGTATATCTCGAATCCAAGTTTCCATCTGAGTATCTTTGTGACAACATCCATCGACTTCATTCTCAACTTCAAGTTGATCGCCATTGAGATCAAATATCTAAAGGTAATTCCTCCCATGACCGGAGAATAGGTTTCTTCATAATCAACTCCGGGCGTTGAGTGAAACCTTGAGCTACAAGCCTTGCTTTGTACCTTACAACCGTTGTTTTCATTCCTCTTCCGAACAAAGACCCATTTGTGACCTCATGGGGCTTATATGGGGAGGTGTGCGGCATACGGCTCAAACACCTCTCTCTTGTTCGGAGAGACTAACTCTGCAGATGATTGCCTTTTTCCATTCTTCCCAATCTAGCCTTTTCTTGCACTCTGCTAAAGATGCGGGCTCGGGATCATGATCAGCGATCGAGGCAATCTTCTTTGCAAAGTATGCATCAACGTTGGTCGTTGCTCTATTCGAGGATTCTCTGTTACTACAAAGTTTATGGCCATTTCTTCATGGGGTGCTTCATGCACTTCTACTTGCTCTTCGCCGCTTTTCCCTATCGCAGAGCAAGTTCCTTTAGCTTTTCATCGCCTATGTGCGCACACATGATTTCCGGCTTCCTTCAATGGAAGATTCAAGTCCGAATTGCCTTTTCCGTTGGCTTCTTTCCGGTGCAGTCTCAACCGGCTCCTCTTCTTTCCTTGGGGCATTTTCGTGATTGGTTGTGGTAAGTCCTCTCGCTTGATTTTCTCAGACGTCTCGGGTACTTTGGGTTTGAGGAGCAGTTACTGTTCTTTTTCTTTGAGGCCTCGAGCAGGTTGAGGATACCTTCTATTTTCTTTGGTATTTCCACCTCTCGGTGCATTCCTTGCGGGTACATGCGACTTAACCACGCCCTTGGATCACAAAATGATCGAGCGGTTCATTTGCTAAATTACGCAAATCAATTATCTTACGGACTTCTTGATTTTCTTCATTAGTGCGGGGTCATGTGCGGGATCGGTGGAATGCCATATGATTTCCGGCATTTTTCATCCAAAGGTTGATTTCTCCCCTAATGACGGAAACGATCCTCGTCAAAGATGCAATCAATGAACCGGTCAGTATGCAAATCTCGATCATGGGTTCTAAATACCGATTATAGATGCACTCTCATAACCAACGTATATCCCGGACTTGCGGAGAGGGCCCATTGCGATCCGTGAGGGGTGGTATAGGTACATATACCATACACCCAAATTTTCTAAGATGGGAGATCTTGGGATGATCCGTGCACAAGTTGCATGGGGAATGGATGTTGTAGGCCGATGGTGCGAAATTGATAAGAGCTGCTGCGTGCAGATCGCGTGTCCCCAACAAGTGTTGGGCAAGTTACAACTCTGCAAAAGTGGTGCGGCAATGAACTTAATCCTCTTTATTAGTGCTTCGCTAGTCCGTTCTGCGTATGAGCGTGCGATGCGGAGTGCTCAATCGCTATCCTGTTCTTTGTGCAATAATCATCAAATGCCTTTGAAGTAAATTCTCGGCATTGTCCATTCTAATGGACTTCACGCGATGATCGGGAAAGCGTTCTTAATTCTTATGATCTGCGAGATCGCTTTGCAAAAGCATGGTTTCTTGTCGACAACAAGCATACATGCGACCATTTCGAGGAAGCATCGATGAGCACCATAAAGTATCGAAACGGCCCGACAGGGCTGAATCGGACCGCAAATATCCCCCGGATGCGTTCGAGAATGCAGGATTTCACTTTGCACTTTCATGACAGAGGGTCTAGTTATTAATTTCCGGTGGCACATGCAGGCACACAAAATCTTCATGATTCGGGAAATTTTTAACATTTATGCCATGACCACGTGAGTTGTTCACTATATTTCTCATCATTCTAAGACCGGGATGACCTAATCTACCATGCCATAAAGAAAATAATTGAGCTTCTAAAAGCAGTCTTCAAGGAAGTATACACTTGGTGCATGAATATTCGTGTAGTACAACCCAGATTCATATGAGGACATTTTTCTAATACCATTTTTCCACATACGCGTGCTTCACAATGCACAAGTATTCTTTGCCATTTTCTTCATTGGTTTCTACGTGAAAACCATTGCGCGGATGTCTTTAAAGCTTAAGAGAGTGCGCGTTGATTCAGTGGTACAAAAGGGCTTCTTCAATTACCAAAGTTGTACCCATAGGCAATATAATTGTGGCTCTTCCGAGCCGATTACATATGAGTCGCTTCTGCGATCGTAGTAATCTTTCAGCGTTCTTCGTGATCGATCGAAAATACTTAGACTCTCTTAAGATGGTATTTGTTGTGCCACTATCAACAATGCATATCTCTTCCATTTAGGCGCTACGATTTCTAGATAAAAGAAATATAATTCTTAATCGGATAGAGGCAAAACAATCCAAATATTACTTGCAAAATTGAAGAATCTTTGGAATAAAGAATAAATTGCGTATTTATTCATGAGAGAAGTATGCTCTTCTAGAGCTTACTATTCATTATTCAAGAGAAAATGCTAACAACCATAATCTAAAAGAAAATGCGATTCATGCATTTAAATGGCGTGCATGGTTTGATCGTTACGCTTTCGGCGGTAGGTTTCAAGGCGTCTGCGAGGACCCTAGACCAATCGCGAGACACGAGCTTCTTGCCCCAAGAACTATCTTCACGTCCGATGCCCAAGTGAGGTAGTTCTGACCGTGCGGGGCCAGTTCTTCAAACTCACGATTCACGATTCATGATTTCAAAATTCTGGTTTAGATTACTGCGTGTAATCTGATAGAAAATGGTTGCAAAAAGCATAAAGTGCAGGAAAATAAATTCATATGCATTGCAATATATTAAATAAAGCAAAGAGATTCAAAAATCATAAAGAATATTCATAAAACAGAGAAATAAAGCTAGAAAAATTAAAAGCAGAGCCAAAAATCTTCTTGATTTTACGGCAATTTTCAAAATTTTTCGCAATTTTTTTTCTTTTTTTTTCTTTTCTTTTCTTCTTTTCTTTTCTTTCCCTTTCTCTTTTCTTTGTTTTTGGCCGAACCGCCTCTTGGGCTTGCTTTTGGCCCACTTGGCTCGCTCCCGGCCAAGACATCGTGTGGCTAGGGTTTCTAGCCGCCGCCATCTGCCTCCTTCCTTCCTTTCTTTTTCTCACGCGTCTTCCTCGCCTTGCTCGGCCGCTCGCCTTCCTCGCCTCGCGCTCTTTGGTTCGCCTTCCTTGCCTCGCGCCGCTCGCCTTCGCCTTGCTTGCGCCGCCGCTCGCCTTCCTCTTCCCGGCCGAGCACGGAGAAGGCAACGAGAGCGGCGGCGGCTTCTAGCCAAGAGCGGTGGCGAATGGGCGGCGTCGGTCGATAGGCTACGCGCCACCGAGGCGATGGGTATGGCGGCGGCGCCACGGTCGTGGCCGAGGTGATGGCGACGGCCGAGCCGAAGGACGAGCGGAGCGTCGCGGACCGAACAGCGCTTGCTGCGAGGCGAGCCGGACGGCGTGCGCGGCGCGCTTCATGCGCGCGTCGGCAGAGGCGGATCGGCGGCGACGCGGCGACGCGGCGGCGCTTGATCGGCGAAGCGTGGAGGCCGGCGGCGACGATGAGCCGGCGCTAGGAGGCGCGGCTTCATCTTGCGTTGAGGAGAGCCGGCGGCAACCAGGCCGTCGGCGACAAGGCCGAGGCTGTTCGGTGAGTGGCGTGGTCCGGCCGGTGGCGGGGATGCCGAGGCGGCCGGGCCGAGTCGGGCGGGCCGCCGAGAGGGCGAGGCGGCTGCGAGCCGTGGAGGTTGGCGCGACGGCGAGCCGGCTACAAGCGGCGTAGCGAGGTGCGGAGGAGGCGCGGCCGTGCGGCGCGGCTTGCGGAAGCGGCGCGCTCGTGCGGTGCGTCACGGGCGATGGTGACGATCTGCCGGACGGTGGCGTCTCGTCGGCTGCGGCCGCGGCGGCGCCAGGAGACGGCACGCGGTTTCATCGGCGTAGCCACGGCTTGCTCGAGCTACGCCGAGCAACTTCGTGCTCAACCGGCCGAAGCGCAGACGCCGCGCGCCGTGCGCTGGTGCCAACCAAGTCGACGGCGGCGGCGGCGGCAATGAGGACGCGATGCGTCTGCGGCGCGGCGCCGGCCGAGGCGGCGGCGCGGCGAAGGGCGAAGGGCGAGCGCGGGCGGCGCTCGAAGCGGGCCGAGGCGAGGGCGCGCCATTGGGCGGCCGAGCACAGCGGACGCGAGGCCGACGGTGGCCGGATGGCTGCGGGCCAAGGCTTATGCGGATAACCGAGCCGGTGGCGCCGGCGAGGCGGCCGCGAGCGCGCACAGCGAGGCGGCGGCGGCGGCCAGGCTTCAAGCCGGCGTGCACGCGAACCGAGGTTTTGCGCAGTACTTCTGTGACTTCATGTCATGCACGCAAACCGAGGCAATGACGGTGGCGCGCTGCGAGCGCGGGAACCGAAACGCATATTTCCTTTTTTTTTTGTGGATGATGCATGTACTGATGTTTGCTTGTAGCTTCGTGCCACATGATGCAAACACAAAGCAGTCTGACGGTAGATGCATGCATAGGATCAACGGCGATTAGATACAATCACCGATTCTCACCTCTTCTCACCTTTTCAATTCGATCTCGGTGAGAGCTTCAGGTCGATAGCGTGTTGAGGAACCTCGCTATCGAATAGTCGGGGTTCTGAGCAGATCTGAAGTGGAGAAACGAAAGAGAGAGACACGTGTTTAGGGAGAGCGAAAGCGGAAATTCTTTATTGCTAATGAATTCTGTGTACATGGGGGGGACCCCCCCTCCTCCTTTTATAGCGCTCTCTAGGGTTTCGGCATTAGGGACCACATGGGCCTTCGGTGGGCTTTCAGGGTTTCTCAACAAAAACAAGCAGGGCAATTGATTCCCTTAAAAAGAGTTGGGGGCAACAGGCCGAATTTTACGGGAATTTCATGAGATGCCCCCGTTTGGAACTTGAGATTTTTCCGTGAACTTCTAAAAAATATTGATCGCTAATTTGATGGCATTTCCATTAAATATTTAGTGAAAACACTCTCTCGTTGTGACAAAAGGGCATTATCTCCTTTTACTTCCCCTACTTCCTTTCCCTCTCAAGACTTTTTCATCATGGTACTTGGCGCCATCCTATTCATCCGCTATTAGTCGCCCATTCCTTTCCTCTCAAACAAAAAATAATTTTTTATTTTTCAATTCTCCTCAAGTTTTTGAATAAGAATTATTTTTTAACTGCTATCGCAAGTGTTTGGATCGAAATTTTCTAAAATTGGAACTTTAAAAACCAAAAGTTTTCAAACCAAGAGTTTTTTAATTGAAAATTTTCAAAGTTGAAACTTTTCAATTTTAAATTTTCTGAGCTGAAACTTTTTAATTTGAGAATTTTCAATTTACTTTTTTTTCGAGTTAAAACTTTATAACATGAAATTTTCTGGTTTAAAATTTTTGAAGTTGAAACTTTCTAATTAGAAACTTTTCAGTTTGATTTTTTTTTTCAAGTTGAAACTTTCCGAATTAAAAGTTTCTAATTTGAATTTTTTTGATTTCGAGTTGAAACTTTCGGGGTTGAAATTTTTCGATTTAAAATATTTTGAGTTGAATTTTCTTTAGTTGAAACTTCCTATTTAAGGGAGGTGGGGGAAGTGAGTAAGGAAGATGGAAGTGGAAGGTGGAAGTGGATGGAGAAGATATACATGATACCTTAAAAAGATCTCGTTCAACATTTTTAATTTGAGAGTGACCTCAAACTATTGGTACCCTAGGAAAATTACTATGTTCTAATAGTGCCTAAAAAGGCGATTCATGATTTAGTATGCATTAATTATACTCATCCGATCAAGTTTGAATCCGATTAGTATTGGAAGTTAGTTTGAATTTGTCTTGAAACGGTAGAAAAATACAAATACAAACACAGATGACAGTTTACCAGAAGCCTCGGTATATTTGGCTCCCTTGCATCCTTTTTTTTTCAATTTTAGCTCTCTTCTGAACGAAATTATAAATCAAGCCATTTTCTCGAAATTGCAGATAGTAGTTGTTTGCACCAAAATTTGGCAAGTCAAGTCAAAATCGGCAATAAAAGTCAAAGATATGGAAACTGGCAAATAGTTTGAGAAGATTTAAGGATATTTGGTAACAAGAAGATTTTTGAGGAAATAACTGTCCGAGATAAGGCCGATACGGATCAGGACCCGAAACGTGTTGTAAAAGGACACGATTGGCCAACGGGTATAAAAGAGGGATCAAAGCGAATTGCGAAAAAAACAACACAATACAATCAACCAGCTTTTGCTTTCTTACATTTCCTGTCGACTAGGAGTAGTTCTTGTAATTTAGACTTTGTAATCGATTTTGATCAATAAAGTTGCGCATCGCCGATTGTTGATCTTCATCAATTACACCTCAGGTTTGATTTATTCTGATTTTGTTGCGCATCGCCTTCTTCAGAATCAATCTACCTTTATCCTCTGATTAGCCTTAATCGGCTAATTGGACTTATCTTGTTACTCTGATCTTGATCGGCTTCAAGCTGATTGAATCTAAGCCGATTGATCTTCACGATCGGCTTTGTGCGAATTTTATATTTTTACCTTGTCGATTACAGGTCAAATCGATTGGCACGCTCTGAACGGTGTTAAATGCGGTGTCTTTGTTATCGAAACACTACATCAAGTTTTTGACACCAACGCACTCTTGGCACGCCCGGTGGGACCAATGTCTTCATCAGGAAAGTCGATTCCGCCATCCAATCTCAACGCAGAAGCCATAATCGTCCCAACAATGGACGATTTGACTGCAGAGCAACGTTAAGAAATTAAAGCTCGGAAGACTGTGTTGGAGGAGATGATGCTAAGCTGTTATCAGAAAACTAGACGTGGCGTCACTGAAGGACCATGTGGAGGTCCATCCATGTTTGTGATGAGTATTTGACTTTATTTGAGCAAGGTGTGCTCAAGTTTGAGTTTGATTTGGATTGATTTTCAAACTAGAGCAATTTGAGTGGCTGGTCGGAGACCAGTCGTCCGACCCCGAATGGTCGGGGCCTTGGCTGGTCGGAGACCAGTCGTCCGACCCTGAGTGGTCGGGGCTTTGGCTGGTCGGAGACCAGTCGTCCGACTCCGAGTGGTTTGGGCCTTGACTGGTCGAAGACCAGTGGTCAGACCTCGAGTGGTCGGGATGGAGACCAGTGATCAGACCACGTGAGGTCGGGGTTTTGCTGGTCAGCATAGTGAATATCATTCTGTTGAGATCAAAATGAGATTACATGTGTTGTTGGACTTTGCTATGTGATGTGTTTCCTTGTCTTTGATGGTTGCAGGGCGACGGTGCTAGGTCATGGTGAGGCGGAGGATGACCGGGACTAGGCGAGGAGCGTCGGAGGTCCAGACGGTTGGGAGATCGCCGGAAGATGATCGGAGACGGAGTCCGGGCAAGTCAAGAAGACAAGGAAAGGAGATGATGCTAGCTAGATGCCGCGTGGATTAATGAGGGCCGTCGGTTTGAGGTCTAGTTGATAGGTTAGCGAGTCTAGGTAGTATGCTTTGAAAACCGTGCAAGAAAACCCGGTATGTGTATGGGTTTTGGGTTAGCCCTTCCATGGCTGTATGTGTGGGTTAATCCTAGCCCTTAGATGAGTGCTTTAGGGTTGAGGGACTCATCCAAGGGTGGTAGGTGGCCCAAGAGTAGTATAAATAGGGGTGGAGGGGTAGCCTCCTCCCTTTGAAGGTTTTTGATGCTCCTTTGAGCTTTGCCCACATGAATGTGAGGCTTTGTAACCTCTCCTTCCAGAAATGAAATGTTTCCTCAAATCATTTCTTTTATTTGTGCATTTACATTACGCATTTAAATTACGCAATTTACATTATGCACTTAAATTCCGCAATTAAATTCAGCACTTACATTCTTGCGATTTACATTTATGCAATTTGGATTTGCCTCCCCTCCTTCGCAATGCTGTTCTTCTAGGAAGTCTTGAGAGTGTTCATTTGGTTTTACATCTTTCTTACACTCTTGGATAGACTAGAGATCAAGTTTTTTTTATCAATTTGCAAATCTGTTCAGAACTTGTTCTTCACGCAGTAGTCAGTGTTTGATTTTTCTAAAAATATAGAAAACTCATTTTTGAGTGATTCTTATTGGAGAAGGTGCAGGACTCATATATCTATCTGTAGAAAATTTCTTGAGTCCACTGGTTGCACCGTTTGAGAGCTATGAAGTGAAAACCGAGCCTCAAATTTTTGGTCAAAGTTTCTGACTGTATGTATTGCTTGATTTTTCATTCTTATTCTACAAAGCATTCTGAGGTGATTTTTGGTGGAGTGGTTCACGTCTCAACTACTCACAGGGACAAAAAATTCCCAAAAATTTTAGAGCAACAAAAACTCACCAACCACATGTTCCAACTGAGGATAATTTTTGAAAATCTGCTTTAACTTTTCTGAAAAGAGATTTTGGTGTTTTAGGTTTATCTCTTTTAGAAAAGAAGTCTTTTGAGTTGATTCCTCTTTTGTTTGGACACTTGACAACCAGGATTGTGATTAAAAACCCCTCACATGATTCATGGTTATTATCCATGCAAGCTAGGGGTACACATAGTTGTCTAATTGTTCTGGATTTTTGAGGGTGTGTGAATCTAAAAAGCACCATTTTGAACGAAAATCTTTGGGTGCTTTAGATTTTTATTGCAAGAGGGTTTGGAGTACTTTGAGTGGGGGAAATTTTATTTGGGATCATTCACCCCCCCTTGATCGCCATTTCGATCTTTCACTCACTCAAAAATCCGCCCTGCCGACGGTCAACACCCTGGGAGATGCGGGTGTCACAGAACCGGTAAGCCGATATCTGCCTGCTCAAGTCGAATTATCGGCTATGATTAATTAGTCTGTGCACCACGCTTTAATAAACCAATCATCGACTCTTGTGACAACGCTTAAGCCAATGATAGCAAATAGTGTTAAAACTATAGTCCAGGAGTTAGCCTCGTCAGGTAGTCTGCTTGATCCATTGCAAGCTTGGCCGGATTATCCTGTTTTTTTAGTGGCCCAAAATACGCAAAGCACACCAGCCGATCCTAAACCATCGGCTATAACCTCACCCCCTACCATGATGCCTACTCAGCCCACTATAATATTGCCTAGAGACTCACGGCCAAGTGGGGTGAGCCATTACCACGCATACACCGACGCCGCTAAGTTAGACGCATCGACAAATCTGCCGCCGTCGGCTCCATTCTATGCTTTTCCACAATCGGTTTCACAGCCGATTTGGCCTGAAAGATACCCACATGAACCTACCCTGCTTAGAAATCCAGGTCCGCATAGGGTAGTAACTTATTCAGAGCCTTTCATCTCAATACCAGAACCTCAGGCTAGGCATAATAGGTATGATCAGTATACTCATATGTCGTCGGCTCAGCATAATTGGCAACCCGAGTTTGCACTCAGGGGGCAGAATGCCAATTGTGATCAACATTATCAGGGGCCTGCGGTGCCAATGGCTGACCAAATCTCCGCTGTCTTAAGGGACCAATTCGGCATACAGCCAAAGGGGGAGGTTATCGGCTACAAAAAGTCGTATCCTGATTACATAGATCGTACGCCTTACCCTCACAATTTCAGAGTCCCAGATTTTGCAAAATTCTTTGGTGATGACTCAACTACCACTCTAGAACACATCGAACGCTTTATCGCTCAGTGCGGCGAAGCGGCTCAGTCCGATGGATTGAAAATAAGACTGTTCCCGTTGTCACTGTCTGGGGCAACCTTTACTTGGTTTACTTGTTTGCCTCCAAATTCGGTCCACTTATGGAACGATTTGGAAAGCCGATTCCACGAGTATTTTTTCTCAGGCAGTTTAGAACTCAAGATTTCAGATCTAAGTTATGCTCGCTAGAAATTCGGAGAATCGATAACTGATTACATTAAGAGGTTCAGGGAAACTAGAAACCGATGTTTGAGTGTCACATTGCCCGATAACCAGCTTGCTGATTTGGCTTTTCAAGGATTAATTCCACCACTTAGAGAGAAGTTTGGAGGGCAAGAGTTCAACGATTTAAGCCATCTGCTTCATCGTGTATCGGCTCAGGAAAGCCGATTCCCAGATAATAAAGTGTTCAAAGATAGATTTAAAAATAACGGCAATAAAGAAAAGGATAAAGCTAAAGTCAATATGGTGGACTATTGTCCAAGTGATTCTTCAGAAGACGATGAGGCGGAAATAAATATAGCCGAATGGGTAAAAGGGTCTAAGAAGTCCTTAGTCTGTTCTTGACTAAAGCCGACTAGAAATAAGTCGGAAGTAAAGTATGCCTTTGATGTTTCCAAGTGTGATCGTATTTTTGATCTATTATTGCAAGAAAAAATAATACAGTTGCCCGAGGGACATGTCGTACCATCGGCTGACGAGATCAAGAAACACAGGTATTGCAAGTGGCACCATTCTTTTTCTCACAATACTAATGACTGCAATATTTTTCGTCAACAAATCCAGTCGGCTATTGAGGATGGTCGGCTAAAATTCGATGATGAGCCGACCATGCAAGTCGACGCTGATCCATTCCCAATTAACATGGTTCAATGTTCGGTTAAAGGAAATGAGCCGATGCATGATGAGCCAAAGAAGGATCGGCAAGTCAATATTCAGTCGAATTCAAACGGCGGCCAGACGTTAAAAATTACAATCGGTTCATTACAAATATAAGCCGATCATGAAGGAAAAATTCGAGAACCGTTAAACCCAAGGGAAATCCTCAGGTGGGTAAATGGTACAAAGCTGAAAAATCACCATCAAGGCCGTCAGCCAAAAGACCGGGACCAACATTTTCACAGTTGATGGAGAAATACGAAAGAATGAGTAGCCGACCATGATATCCTATTCGCTGGTTGGATAATTTATATCACACTGAAAATGTGGAGAGGGCCCATAGAAGATGTCCCTTTTGGCAGTTTTGTTGGGAAAGGGGAGTAGCACTGCCATCTCCGTATACATGTCCGATGGAGCATTACCCCCGAGACGATTGGCCAAGACAATCGGCTAGAGATAGGCTATCCGGGCCGATTCGGGATCATAGCAAATGTTACAGAAGGCCTGTTCACGAGAGAATATCTGAACCAAAGCAAGTACCAGACCAGGTCGAAACGCAAAGGCCTAATGCGGATCGAGAAAATCTGGTCAGCCAGATACGAAAACCAGTAGAGCCCAAGCCTAGGTGGTGTCCGTCTGGCCTTAGCTGATCGCAACGCAGATGACTTCAGAGGCTAAGGAATCAAGAGATCCGGGAAGCCGACGCTGAAAAACAGAGGGATGAAACTTTCAATGAGCTTCGCCCGATCAAAGTTATCAAGAAAGAATGGAGAAAGAAGCAAGTCGAGGATGATTTTGAATCGGCAGATGATCTAGATTCTCCCATGATTAGGGATGATACACCCCCAATGGATATCAACATGGTGTTCACGTTGCCAACTGAATTCAAAATCAAAACTGAATCGGCTAAAGAAACTTTTGCCCAATCATGCTCGGGAGTCCAAAACGCAATCTTCGAGAAGCCAAGAGATGATCATCGGCATCTGAAACCATTATATCTGAAAGGGTATATAAATGGAAAGCTGATATCAAGGATGCTGGTAGACGGTGGAGCCACAGTAAACTTGATGCCCTATACGACTTGCAAGAAACTGGGTAAGTCCGATGAAGACTCGATTAAAACTAACATTGTTTTAAACGACTTCACAGGCGATCCTACAGAAGCCAAAGGCGTCATGGTTACAGAACTGACCATCGGTAGTAAAACATTGCCGATCGCATTCTTTGTCATTGACGCCAAGGGCAAATATAGCGTTCTACTTGGGAGAGATTGGATACACGCCAACTGCTGTATCCCGTCGACTATGTATCAAGCGCTTGTCCAATGGAACGGAGAGAAAGTTGAAATTGTCACAGCCAATACATCGGCTCACATTGCTATGGCCAGTTCTGACGCGAATTGGCAACATGAAGAAACAAGATGTATATTGGGAAAACACTAGAAGATTGTGATTTCATCTGCATGAGCAAAACAGGACTTGTGCCGATCAGTGTCAAGCCAGGCACGTTTGATCGAGCAAACGAAGTGCTACGCCGATGGGGACAAGAAAAACAGTGAAGGCATTACAAGACAAAATGCAATGCTATCGGCAAACGACGGATAGCTATGAGGCTATAGAAGACTTTGAAGAGATTGAAAAGTTGGGTCAAGGCTTCACGTCCACCGATCTGCTTGAAGAAGTTGATATAGGTAGTGGTGATAGAAAAAGACCAACTTTTATTAGCGCGAAATTGGATGTAAAATATAAAGAGAAGTTAATCGAAATCCTTAGAGAATATAAAGATTGTTTCGCTTGGGAGTATTACGAGATGCCTGGTTTAAGCCGACAATTGATCGAACATCGGCTACCCATCAAACAAGGTTATCGGCCGTTTAAACAGTACCCTAGGCGTTTTAATCCGGCCTTATATAAAATTATAAAAGAAAAAATAGAATGATTGTTGGAGGCTAAATTTATAAGGCCTTGCCGATATGCGGAGTGGGTTTCCAACATTGTTCCAGTCATGAAGAAAAACGGAAAACTTCGAGTATGTGTCGGCTTTAGAGATTTGAACAAAGCGACACCAAAAGATGAATACCCGATGCCAATAGCTGATATGCTTATCGATACTGCATCAGGGAATAAGATCATAAGTTTTCTGGATGGGAATGCCGGATATAATCAGATATTCATGGTAGAAGCCGATATACCAAAAATAGCTTTCAGATGTCTTGGTGCCATAAGTTTATTCGAGTGGACGGTTATGACCTTCGGTTTAAAGAACGCTGGGGCAACATATCAGCGTGCCATGAATATGATTTTTCACGATTTAATCGGCCACATCGTTGAAATATATATCGATGATGTCGTAGTAAAGTCTGCAGATGACTTGCAGCATTTGGCCGATTTAGAAAAAGTTTTCCAGAACATAAGATCGCATGGCTTGAAGATGAATCCTTTCAAATGTGCGTTCGGCGTGTCGGCTGGGCAATTTTTGGGTTTTATGGTGTATGAAAGGGGAATTGAAGTTAATCAAGCAAGGGTTAAAGCCATAGTCAATACAATGCCCCCGACATGCAAAAATGAATTACAAAAGTTGATCGGCAAAATTAACTATCTCCGAAGGTTCATCTCGAATCTCTCCGAACGGATCCGCGCTTTTACCCCACTTTTAAAACTGAAGGATAATCAAGAATTTGTGTGGGGAACCGATCAGCAAAAGGCTTTCGACGATGTTAAAGACTATTTAGCCAAACCTCCGGTTTTGGCGGCGCCGCGAAAAGGGATTCCATTCAGATTATATATATCGGCCGAAAAAGAGACTATTGGGTCTGTTTTAGCACAAGAAGTCGATGGAAAGGAAAGGGTTATCTTTTATTTGAGCCGACGCCTTCTTGATGCTGAAGTTAGGTACCGTTTCATTGAAAAATTATGCTTGTCTTTATACTTCTCATGTACAAAGCTAAGACATTACATTTTAGCATCGGCTTGTAAAGTAATCTGTAAAACCGATGTTATAAAATACATGTTATCGGCTCCAATATTGCGAGGTCGACTTGGCAAATGGGCTTATACCTTGATAGAATTCGACCTAATTTATGAATCGGCTAAGATAGTTAAGGGACAAGTTCTGGCCGATTTTATAACAGGACATGACACTATTGCTGATTTTGTATCTGTAGCCCCTTGGCAATTGTTTTTTAACGGGTCTGTGTGCAAAGAAGGCGCTGGAATCGGTGTAGTGCTCATATCACCTAAAGGGCATAATTTCGAATTCGCATTTCGGCTAAATAGCCGATGCTCAAATAATCAGGCAGAGTATGAAGCATTGCTCAAGGGTTCGCAATTATTAGAAAATATCGGAGCAAGTGTGGTTGAGGCATACGGGGATTCGATGCTAATTGTACAGCAAATAAAAGGAGAATACCAATGTCGAGACGAGATACTGCTGAAATATTTAGAACAATGCTTCGAGATTATCGGCTCATTCACATCATTTTCTATCAGTCATGTTCCTCGAGAATTAAACGATAGAGCCAATACCCTGGCCCAACAGGCATCAGGGTACAAAGACTTTAGCCGATATCAGGTAACTGAGCTGATAGATAAAGCCGTCATGTGCATAGATGTCATGGATTGGAGAACGCGAATAAAGAATTACCTGATTGATCTATCTAAGTCGACAGAACGCAAGATTAGGCAGCAAGCCTTGAAGTACATTGTTATGGACGATACGTTGTATTATCGGACGATGGAAGGATTGCTATTAAGATGCCTTGGAGCCGAAGAAGCACGAGTGGCAATGGGTGAAGTACATGAAGGCATTTGCGGTTCTCACCAATCGGCTTATAAGATGAAATGAATGCTCAGACGGACAGGTTATTTTTGGTCGACAATGCTGAAAGATTGTTTCAAGTATTATAAGGGATGTCAGATCTGTCAGAAGTTTGGCAACATATAGCTAGCACCAGCATCAGCCTTGCACCCAATTATCAAGCCATGGCCGTTCAGGGGCTGGGGAATAGATGTAAACGGCCAAATATTTCCTGCTTCAAGTAAAGGTCACAAGTTTATTTTGGCCGCAACATATTATTTCTCTAAATGGGTTGAAGCTATACCACTTAAGAAAGTAACCAGTGTTGAAGCCATCAGCTTTGTTAATGAGCATATTGTCCATCAGTTTGGGATACCGCAGACAATTACGACCGATCAAGGTACGGTGTTCATGTCTAACGAGTTTCAGAGTTACGCGACTAGTCTAGGGATTAAACTGTTGAATTCATCCCCATACTACGCTCAGGCTAACGGACAAGCCGAGTCGTCCAACAAAACGTTAATCAAGTTGATCAAAAGAAAGATTGATGAAAAACCAAGGAATTGGCACTCAACTCTATCGGAGTCGCTTTGGGCGTATCGGCTAGCCTATCACGGAGCAACGAAGCTTTCACCTTATCAGCTGGTGTATGGTCAAGAAGCCGTATTACCCGTAGAAATCAATATTGAATCTATACGAGTGGCCAGACAAAATGGTTTGTCGGCTCAGGATTATAACAGTTCGATGATCGACAACTTGGACGAGTTGGCGGAATTACGTTTGTCCACACTTGATCGGCTTAAAAAGAATAAAATCAGGGTTGCAAGGGCGTATAATAAAAAAGTCATGCCTAAATCTTTTAATCAAGCCGATTTGGTGTGGAAAATGATTCTACCTGTGGGTTCGAAAGATAGCCGATTCGGAAAATGGTCACCTACGTGGGAAGGACCGTACAAGGTTAATTGGCTAGTCGGTGGAAATTCGTACGTAATAGAGACGTTGGAAGGATATGTATTGCCTAAAGCTATTAATGGAAAATACTTAAAAAAGTACTATCCAAGCGTTTGGATTGGAACCTAGCCGACTAAGGATCACGTTCAAAAGGCCAAGTTAACACGGTGCTGTTAATCGGCTAAAAGATTACGGATTAAGAAGAGATACATTTACCAAAAAGTGCTTTACTAGAAAGTGAAATTGGAATTGGTTAAACAGCCGATTATAAGAGTTATAGAGATTCAGACAAGTGTTTTCAAAACAACCAAATAGAAGTTTTACATTTCATGATTTCATTTTAAATGCTTGAGCCTTGAAGAGTGGCTCCTAAAGCCGACAGCGCACCAGCAGCCTTCGCGATCACATTTTGAACTTCATCAATAATGCGATCGTCTTCTTTTGCACTGCCTGGCACTGGAACCACCTTGGCCATCTGTTTTTTAACGCCGACTACGGCCGTCGCAATGCCAAGCTTCTGGTCCTTGATAGCCGACGAAGTCTTCTCCAAAGTTTGTTGGCCTTCGGTGATTAGCTTTTCCGTCTTGGCCAACTCTTCCATAAAAAACTTCTTAGTCGATTCGAGCTGACCAAGGGAATTCTTCGTGGTCTTCATCAGCTCTGTATCAGCATCAAATTTCTGCTTCTTAGACTTGGCGTCGGCTACCAGCTCATCTAGAATCTTCTTATCAGCCTCTTGAGCTTCACGCTGAGCTATCCTTGCCTGAGCTGCCTCCACTTCAGATCTTCTATCGTCTATATGGCAGACGTTGAGGAGGGCTTCCATGGCTTCTGGAGGTAGATTGGCTTCTACTGTAGCCATCGCATCTCTGATTCGTTGGTTGTTGGCCAGAATCTCCGATTGAGGCTTCATTACCAAGCCGAAGAGTTCGTTGAGCCTTTCTTTTATGCCCGAAGCAGAGGTGACGGCTGCCGATGCTTCCTTCGAAACTTCAAGGATTTTTCTGAAATCAGCATTGTGGTCGGTGGCCATGATCTCAGGGTCATCAAGGTCGGCCAGGGAGAAGCCCAACAAGTTCGTCAGGTCGAACAGTTCTGGCAGGTCGGCAACTGGAGTTGTTTGCATTGGCCGTGGAGGAGAGAGTTGCGTGGATGAAATTTTGGGAAGCTCGGCTAGAATCTTCGCAACTTGAGCTGACGGCGTCGACTAAAGGAAGCAAATAGAGGATAAGCCAACGTTTTGAGAAGTAAATTACTTAAGGTACGATTATTTACCTCTCCAGTAGTCGACGCATGTGGCGAACTCTCGCCGCTTTGCTCTTGGGGCTTAGACCCCCTTTTTGCAGGAGCCTTGGTGTACTTTGTTTTCTTCTTTTCTAAAAAATGTAATCGGCTAAAGGTCAGTTGGTAAAAACGAAGAATAATAACAGCCGATCATGTTTTGTTTACTTACTCGGTTGTTTCTTCTCAATATCTGACAAGGAAGGGCTATGAATTCCCAGGGTACCTGAAGTATACCCTGTGAGGCCAGTCATCTGAAGTGGCCTTTTCGCTTGGCCACTGCCCTATTGGCCAGAAATCGGCTTCTTGCAGGCAGCTTTAGTCTGTAGACAGAAAAAGGAAAATAAGAAAATGTGTTTGGCAAAGTCAACATGTAAAGGAATATTATTCGAAACCGATACCTTATCAATATCTACAAGACTTGTATTAGTATACCCCGTAGAGTTAGTCTCGTTGCTTGAATCGCTGTTAGTGTCTACTGTCGGATCAGGAAGATTTGGGAAGAATTCATTGATAATAGCCGACATAGAACTAACAGAATAAAGCGCGTCTGCAATAGATGGCCACCATGAAGAAAAACGCTCTGATCGACGAGTATTCAGCACAAAATGAGGCAAGTCCTTTATCTAAAGTTCATCGGCTATCTCAAGGACAAGGTTGGCTGCGGTATCATTGCGGACTCTGGCTCGTGGTTGAAGTCGATCAAGTAATGGCAGACTGGGGATGACTTGACCAAAGCCTAACTGCCTAGCATAAACTGATGGATTGTAGAACTCATATGAAGGTTGAAAAGTCTGATTCCTTGTATGAAGGCCGACGTGCAAAATGCTTGGCGAAATGAAAAGCTTGAATAGGTCCAAAGTATCTTGCGGCATTAGAGCACTATCGGCATCTAAGTGAAGAAAGGAAGGCCATGGGAAATCGGCTGTACTTGTATAACTGAAGAAATCGTTTTGTTTGAATTCATTGCTGTCAAGCTGCAGAAAGAATGATAAGTATTTCTTAGAGCCGATGGGGGTCACCTTTGTCTCGTTGCCAGAGCACATCATAAATCTCTCCCCGTAGGATCGGCTAGCTATAAACTGAGGCACCATGCCTTCTGGAGTGTCTTCTCGAGGAAACGCCGTGTCTTCAGAGGGATTTAACTCAAAAGATCGGCTGAACAAATAGTATAGTCAGATCTGAACAAACCAAAGTGGTCCGCCAACATTGCCGATAGTGAATCTCGAAAAACTAGTAAACAGTCGACACCTTATTTTGTGCATCATCTGGTAGACTGCTCCCAGAAGCATCTTTCCAAGTGCCAGCCGACGACCCTCTATCAGTTGCTCTGCTATGGTTTGATATACCTAAGTTGGTCCCAAAGAAGCGCCGCAGAACAGAAATCGGTCTAACCAGAGATTCAAGAAAGCAGCATGCTCTTCGTTCGATACCAGCCCATTAACCTTGTTGTTATTTCTGATATATTTAGCCCATCCTTCACCCTTGGATTTGATAAGCTTGTAATTAGGCTTGGTGCTATAAGCCGACACTTGGTCTCCATCAGGTCTTAAGCAACATAGTTGAGCCACGTCCAGAAGGGTCGGGCCGACGAGACCGGTGCGGAATACGAAAGCGTTGAAGGTATCCGACCAGAAATAACAGGCCGTGGCCACCAAGGGCTCATTGGCCTCTGGATCGGCTAAAGAAAGAGGGAGACATTCGGCTATGCCTATTTTTTCCCATTCACCCCTCTTTTGAGCTGCTACACGAATATACCACGATCTCCACCCCTTAAGAGCCGTCGACCAAGCCCTAAAACTCTTACTCCAACCCTCTATGTTATACCCCGAAGCCGACAGAGGTAGACGAGGGATCTCTTCATTTATTACAGAATCGGCTTCTATATTTCCTACTGGACCCAGATAAAATTGGTCATTGCTGTTTGGGATCGGGATGAGTACCTGAGAAGGGTCCATTGAGGCGATTCTGACAAAAACTGATTGGAAGCAGTGAACACTGAAGAGCTTGAAAACCAGAAGCCGATTGCAGACAACTCGAGAGCTTGTGCGCGTGAGGAATGAGACCGGGGGGCGCATATTTATAGCACGGTGAAAAATTTGAAACGGCGGGAAATGAATCTCAAAAGACACGGGCAGTTAAAACACACTACCTCTGTGTCAGAGAATTACGGCGCGAATAAAGCGGCAGTTATTGAGCGAAGTTCAAAAGTTAGCCGACGAGACGTAAGCCGATAATTGTGATTTTAGACAGATGACAAGTCATCTCTAAAAAATGGGGGGCATATGTTTGCACCAAAATTTGGCAAGTCAAGTCAAAATCGGCAATAAAAGTCAAAGATATGGAAACTGGCAAATAGTTTGAGAAGATTTAAGGATATTTGGTAACAGCAAGATTTTTGAGGAAATAACTGTCCGAGATAAGGCCGATACGGATCAGAACCCGAAATGTGTTGTAAAAGGACACGATCGGCCAACGGGTATAAAAGAGGGATCAAAGCGAACTGCGAAAAAAACAACACAATACAATCAACCAGCTTTTGCTTTCTTACTTTTCCTGTCGACTAGGAGTAGTTCTTGTAATTTAGTCTTTGTAATCGATTTTGATCAATAAAGTTGCGCATCGCCGATTGTTGATCTTCATCAATTACGCCTCAGGTTTGATTTATTCTGATTTTTTTGCGCATCACCTTCTTCAGAATCAATCTACCTTTATCCTCTGATTAGCCTTAATCGGCTAATTGGACTTATCTTGTTACTCTGATCTTGATCGGCTTCAAGCTGATTGAATCTAAGCCGATTGATCTTCACGATCGGCTTTGTGCGAATTTTATATTTTTACCTTATCGATTCTGAGTCAAATCGACCGCACTCTCGAACGAGCTTGTTAAATGCGGTGTCTTTGTTGTCGAAACCCTACATCAAGTTTTTGACGCCAACAGTAGTATAGTACTGAGTTTGCACCGGTTCAAACTAATTTTATGTTCAATCATCCATGCGTTGGGTTGTGGTTTATCATGCGCGCAACCAACAGCGTATAGAACAAACAAAATTAACCAATTATGTGCAGTTAAGTGTCTAGTTGTACAGTGAAATCTGCTTAAATCGCTTTGTAAAAATAAAAAAAACTGAAACTTGTACCTCGGTTTGAAACATACTGCAGATCCAACACCCCATGCATCTAAACCAATAATCTTAACTTTGTTCATCACTTAATCACAATCACAAGAAAGAGATCGAGAAGTTAGCAGAAAAATCGAATGCAGTTTTGCTCAATTCGGTACTCTTTTCCAGGTCAACATGGTTAAGTCAAACTATGTCAGTACGATGATTAAGTGACATGAAAAATATCAAGTGTGCACTCTGCTAACAAATTTGTCTCCAAATCATGCCTTGTAACAGATTCTTTTATCCATAGCAAATCTGACTACTTATCATGAACAATTAGGTCTGAATCACAAGATGAATTATAATTCATGTATCTGTAGCACATGTCTCATGAAGTAAATATAGATAAACATCCATCAAATAAGCATCAATTAAAAGAGTAATGCGCGCATATTCCATTTTGTCAAAGAAAAATAACTGAAATAACCGCCAACGAAATTTCACAGGACTAATATCTTACACAGAAAAGTGAGCGGAACCAGAGGAAGAACGCGGAGCATTTGTCTAGACAGCAGCTCCAAACGGCTCCTTTATGACCTTGAAAAGTCCCAATCCAATCTCCAGCCTCACCATTACGAAGCATTGGATTTGAGTCTGAAGACCAAA
Source organism: Otatea glauca (assembly GCA_036346275.1). NCBI lineage: Eukaryota > Viridiplantae > Streptophyta > Magnoliopsida > Poales > Poaceae > Otatea > Otatea glauca. Next base: position 52,699,632 of record CM070721.1, read on the forward strand.
ATACAAGCTATTAGTGTTGCGCGATAGTCAGCTATTTAACAAGACAGGAACGAGTCTCCAACGCATTGCAAAGTGAAGGTACTCAAGTGCTGACTATATGTAATACTCTTTACAGTTTACATGTTATACCAATCCTATTGCAGGATGTGCACCACCCTTCTCCAGTATTTGTACTACATTCTCAAAAAGTGAGGGCACCAAGTTAGAAAGTTACTCGTATAATATGGTACTGTATCGTGTCAACGCTCAGCATCAACAAAGAAGAATGTATGAGAAGCCGACTGTTATAGATTCATTTAAGGAATCTTTTAGGATAATACATTGAATGATTCCAATGCTTGTTATAAAGATTTCCTCATGGAGGTGTAAATCTAGGACATACACTGCAGTTGTCACTTATAAATCTAGAGCATCCATGCTAATAAACAAGGATGTCCTCTAATGGCCCAAAAATGTTATTGTAATGGGTGAGGGCACCCATATTAGAATATAGGATCTTAAACTATGGATACAATTGTACAAATACGGTTTTGTATGTATTCAACTGCGATTAGTTTCCATCCCTAGAAATGGCAGCTCCGTGGTGTTCAAAACATGAAACAAAGAAAGGCTGTCTTACATGAGCAGTCAGTTAACGACCTCCATCTGAGTAGGCATAAAGTTTGTTGGGAAACCCTGATGGCCCATGAAGGCTTATGCTGGTCCCTTAAGCCTAAACCCTAGGTGAGCGCTATAAAAGGAGGAGGGGAGGTCCCCCTATGTACCAGAAATCATTAGCAATAAAGAATTCCCGCTATTGCTCTCCCTAAACACGTGTCTCTCTCTCTTTCTGTTCTCCAATTCAGATCTGTTCGTGAACCCGAGGTTCCTTAACACGTTATCAGCACGAAGCTCTACCGGAGTTCAGAATTGAAAGGTGCGAAGAGGTGAGAATCGGTGATTGTCTCTAATCGCTGTTGATCCTATGCATGCATCTACCGTACGCATCTATTTTTTTTGTTTGCGTCACGTGGCTCGAAGCTACAGGCAGCATCTATCCTACGTGGCACGAAGCTACACGAAGAACGACCGAAGCTATTCGGCATGAAGCCACAGCATCCAGAAGAAAAAAAACACTGACAACGCATGCACGAAGCACTGCGCCTCTGTCTCGGTCCGTGTGTCGTCGCATGAAGCCCGGCACTACCACCGCCGCACGATTGGCCTCGCAGTGCCATCTCCCCACTTGGCCTCGCAGCGCCGCCGCCCGTGCTCGAAGCACCATCGCCGCGCGCTTCACGAAGCGGCATCGCAGCCGGAGCGCCGAGGCACGCGTCAAGCCGCCGGCGAGTTGGCCCGTGGCCCGCCCTCGGCCGGATCTGCGCCGGCATCGGCACGACCGTCCTCACGCGCTCGGCCCTCCCGCCGCCGACGGCTCGCGGCCGAACCGGCCGCCGCCTCGGCCGCTGCCGCCGTCCCGAGCCCGTGCGCGCCCGCCGCGTGAGCAACGCCGCCGGCTCAAGCCGCTCCGCCATCGCTACGCCCGCGGCGCGTCGCCACGCCGTCGTCGCCGTCGCATTCGCGCTGCCCGCCGCCGTCGCGCTGCCCGGCTCGCGCCGACTTGGCAACCACTGGCGTCGCATCTGAGCGTCGCCTCCGCCACTCGATCGCCTCACGGAGAAGGCGAAGCGGCGAGCGCGGCGGCGCAAGGCGCATGAGGAAGGAAGGTGAGCGGCGTAGCGCGAGGAAGCGGAAGAAGCGCGCGTGGCGTCGGGAGGCAAGCGGCGGCGAGGCGACACGGCAAGGAAGATGAGGTTGCCGGTGCGAGGCGAGGTAGGAGCAAATGAAAAGGGAGCGGCGGCTGTGGCGGCTAGGGTGGAACCCTAGCCGCCGAATCCTAATGGGCCAGGCGCGACGCGGCCCAATTGGCCGCTCGGCCAAAAAGGAAAAAGGCAGGCGTGGCCGTGGGCCCAAAGGCCGGTTCGACCGGAAGTAAAAAAACAGAGAAGAAAAAGAAAAGAAAAAAAAGAGAAAAAAAATTGCAGAAAAATTTGAAAAATTTGCCAGAAAATCAAGAAGATTTTTTGGCTCTGTTTTCAATTTTTCTTTTTTTATTTCTCTGTTTTTCGGATATTCTTTATGAATTTTAAATCCTTTGCTTTATTTTATATAATGCAATACATATGAATTTATTTTTCTGCACTTTATGCTTTTTGCAACCATTTTCTATCAGATTACACGCAGTAATCTAAACCAGAATTTTGAAATCATGCCGATGTCTGGAATTGTGAATCGTGAGTTTGAAGAACTGGCCCCGCATGGTCAGAACTATCTCACTTGGGCATCGGACGTAAAGATCGTCCTTGGGGGCAAGAAGCTCCGCTCCGCGATTGGTCTAGGGTCTTCGCATGACGCAAAACCTACCGCTGAGCAGAACGATCAGGCTCTGCATTTTCTTAGGCACCACCTCTCAGCCACTCTGAAGAATGAATACATGGCTGAAGAGAGTGCGCATGAGCTTTGGACCGCACTTGAGCGGTTGAAAAGCTCAAGTACACCATCTTGCCCCAAGCACAGCAAGATTGGGTACGCCTGAGGTTTGCAGACTTCAGAACAGTGGCCGAGTACAATTCTGCTTTGCATAGAATTTGTACCAATCTCTCTCTATGTGGCAAGAAGATCACTGATGAAGAGAAGATTGAGAAAACTCTCTCTACTTTCCACCCTAATGCTATCCAGAGTGCACACTGACTATCGTCGGGGACGCATACAAGGAGTATAGCGAATCGATTGATGTAATGCAAGTTGCGGAATCGCAAGGCGATGTTCTACGCAAGAACTATGTCTCATGATCACCGGACGAGGCAACCGCACGAAGTCAATGCCAATGGACTACAAGGTGAGAAAGCCCACTCATAGAAAGAAGGGCAAGCAGGGTGGAAAGGAGAGGCCACAGGCCAAAGGAAAGTCCAAAGCCGTATGGACAGCAGAACCAGACGTGCTTCAAGTGCGGCACTTGGGGATATTGGTCGAAGATATGTCGAGAATCCAAGGAAGCGATCAACGCATATCAGGCTAAGAAGAAGGCAAAGGAAAACGCCCCCGCAGAGGCGCACTTCGCCAACATCGGTGATGATGATGTCATGGATGTAGACACCCCACTTGCCTCATCCTCACGAATAGCACGGACATCGATCTGCAGCCATTATTATGGCAAATGAAGAGAAAACCTCACGATGACATAGAAGCGAAATTAATGCATATTTTCTGATTACATTTAATGCATTTTCTTTAGATTATGGTTGTTAGCATTTTTGAATAATGGATTGTAAGCTCTAGAAGAGCATACTTCTTTCATGAATAAATACGCAATTTATTCTTTATTCGATATTCTTCAATTTTGCAAGTAATATTTGGATTGTTTTGCCTCTAGTGATTAGAATTATATTTCTTTTATCAAGAAATCGTAGCGCCTAAATGGAAGAGATATGCATTGTTGATAGTGGCACAACAAATACCATCTTAAGAGAGTCTAAGTATTTCCAATCGATCACGAAGAATTTGGAAAGATTACTACGATCGCAGAAGCGACTCATATGTAATCGGCTCAGGAAGAGCCACTATTATATTGCCTATGGGTACAACTCTGGTAATTGAAGAAGCCCTTTTGTACCCTGAATCAACGCGCACTCTCTTAAGCTTTAAAGACATCCGCGCCAATGGTTTTCACGTAGAAACCAATGTAGAAAATGGCAAAGAATGCTTGTGCATTGTGAAGCACGCGGTATGTGGAAAAATGGTATTAGAAAAATGTCCCTCATATGAATATGGGTTGTACTACACGAATATTCATGCACCCGAAGTGTATACTTCCTTGAAGACTGTTTTTAGAAGCTCTGAGTTATTTTCTTTATGGCATAGTAGATTAGGTCATCCTGGTCTTAGAATGATGAGGAATATAGTGAACAACTCACAGGGTCATGGCATTAATGTTAAAAATTTCTCGAATCATGAAGATTTTGTGTGCCCTGCATGTGCCACCGGGAAATTAATAACTAGATCCTCTGTCATGAAAGTGCAAAGTGAAATCCCTGCATTCTTGGAACGCATCCAGGGGGATATTTGCGATCCGATTCAGCCCCTATCAGATCCGTTTCGATACTTTACGGTGCTCATTGATGCTTCCTCGAAATGGTCGCATGTATGCTTATTGTCAACAAGAAACCTTGCTTTTGCAAAGCTGATCTCGCAGATCATAAGAATTAAGAATGCTTTCCCTGATCATCGCGTGAAGTCCATTCGAATGGACAATGGCGGAGAATTTACTTCAAAGGCATTTGATGATTATTGCACGGCAACAGGGATAGCAGTTGAGCACTCCGTACCGCACGTCCATACGCAGAATGGACTAGCAGAAACACTAATAAAGAGGATTAAGTTCATTGCCAGACCGCTTTTGCAGAGTTGTAACTTGCCCAACACCTGTTGGGGACACGCAGTCCTGCACGCAGCAGCTCTTATCAATTTCAGACGGTCGGCCTACAACATCCATTCCCCTATGCAGCTTGTGCACGGGATCATCCCGAAGATCTCCCATCTTAGAAAATTTGGGTGTATGGTATATGTACCTATACCATCTCCTCAGCGGACTGCAATGGGCCCTCTCCGTAAGTCTGGTATATACATTGGTTATGAGAGTGCATCCATAATCAGGTATTTGGAACCCATGACTGGAGACTTGCATACAGCCCGATTCGCTGATTGCATCTTTGACGAGGATCGTTTCCCGTCATTAGGGGGAGGAAATCAACCTTTAAATGAAAAATGCCGGGAAATCATATGGCATTCCACTGGGATCCCCGCACATGACCCCCGAACTAATGAAGCAAATCAAGAAGTCCAGAAGATAATTGATTTGCAGAATTTAGCAAATGAACTGCCCGATCATTTTTGTGATCTGAAGGGCGTGGTTAAATCGCATGTACCCTCAAGGAATGCACCAGAGAGGGTGGAAATACCAAAGAAAATAGAAGGTATCCCTCAACCTGTTCAGAGACCTCAAAGAAAAAGAGTAGGAAATCGGCTCCTCAAACCCAAAGTACCGGAGGCGTGCGAGAAAAGCTGGCGAGAGGACTTACCACAACCAATCACGAAAATGCCCCAAGGAAAGAAGGGAGCGGTTGAGACTGCACTTTGGAAAGAAGCCAACAGAAAGGCAATTCTAGACTTGAATCTTCCGCTGCGCAGAAGCCGGAAATAATGTGTGCGCACACATAGGCGATGAAAGCTAAAGGAACTTGCTCTGCGATAGGAAAAGCGATGAAGAGCAAGTAGAAGTGCATGAAGCACCCCATGAAGAAATGGCCATAAACTTTGTAATAACAGGAGAATCCTGAATAGAGCAACGACCAACGTTGATGCATACTTTGCAAAGAAGATTGCCTCGATCATTGATCATGATCCCGAGCACGCATCTCGCAGAGTGCAAGAAAAGGCTAGATTGGGAAGAATGGAAAAGGCAATCAACTGCAGAGTTAGTCTCTCCGAACAAGAGAGAGGTGTTTGAGCTCGTATGCCGCACACCTCCCCATATAAACCCCGTGAGGTCACAAATGGGTCTTTGTTGGAAGAGGAATGAAAACAACGGTTGTAAGGTACAAAGCAAGGCTTGTAGCTCAAGGTTTCACTCAACGTCCCGGAGTTGATTATGAAGAAACCTATTCTCCGGTCATGGGAGGAATTACCTTTAGATATTTGATCTCAATGGCATCAACTTGAAGTTGAGAATGAAGCTAATGGATGTTGTCACAAAGCATACTTGTATGGAAACTTGGATTGGAGATATACATGAAAGTCAGGAAGGAATTCCTATCTGAACCAAGGCGGAGCAAATAGAAACACATGCAGTGTGAAATTGGAGAAATCACTTTGTATGGATCAAGCGATCGGGAAGAATGTGGTACAATCGCTGAGTGACTTTCTCGCAAGAAAGGCTACACAAACAGCGAAGATTGTCCATGTGTGTTTATCAATGATCCCGAATGGATTTCGTATAATCTCCGTCTATGTAGATGACTTGAACATCATTGGGACGGATGAAGAAATTGAAGAGGCATGCTCATACTTGAAGTCTGAGTTTGAAATGAACGATTTGGGTAAAACCAAGTTTTGTTTAGGCTTGCAGCTTGAGTCCAAGGAGGAATATTGGTACATCAATCAACCTACACACAGAAAGTGTTGGAAAGGTTTGGATTTGAAAAAGCATATCCTGCGAAGACTCCAATGGTCGGAAGGTCACTCCAAGCAGACCTAGACCCATACTGAGACCTAAAGAAGAGGGAGGAAGTCCTAGGAGCAGAATTCCGTATCCGAGTGCGATTAGGCGCTCATGTACCTTGCGAATAGCACCGGGCGGAAATTGCGTTCAGCGTGAATTTGCTAGCTCGATGCACAAAGGCGTAACCCACCAAAAGGCATTGGAAAGGATCAAGGACATCTTCCGTTACCTCCAAGGAAGCAAAGACCTCGGTCTATTTTTGAAGAAACAATGAATTGAATTTGGTTGGCTATGCAAATCTTTGGGTATTTATCGGACCCATCTTGGCAAGTCCCAAACTGGCTATGTTTTCTATGTGGAGGAACAGCAATTTCTTGGAAGTCGTCTAAGCAGACTCTCGTCTCGACGTCGACAAACCACTCGAAAATCATCGCTTTGTATGAGGCATCACGTGAATGTGCATGGCTCAGAAGAATGGTTCACCACATCCAGAAGTCATGTGGTTTGAACATTGAGCAAACTCCCACAATAATTTATGAAGATAATGCAGCTTGTGTTGCTCAAGCACAGATGGGTTATGTGAAGAGTAACCTCACGAAGCATATCAACCCCAAGTTCTTCTATGCTCACGAATTGCATAAGATGAACGAGATTAAGATATTGCATACTAAGTCATGTGAAAATCTTGCAGATTTGTTCACTAAATCACTCCCAACATCTACCTTTGAAAGGTGCGTGAAAGGAATTGGGATGATGAGACTTAGAGAAGTGCAGATTTCAGGGGTAGATATTTCACATACTCCCACATGAATCTCGAAGATGAATTATGAATACCCAACATGAATCTCGAAGATTAGCAATTGAAGTTGGGTGAATTGTACTCTTTTTCCTTAGCAAGTTTTTCATGAAGTTTTCTTGCATAAGGTTTTAACGAGGCAATTCATGCAACATAGTAAGTGTATGCTATGTACTCTTTCTCTAAGTATTTTTCCCACTGGATTTTTCTGGAGTTTTAATGAGGCATATGCATGTCGCGGCAAAGGGCGCAAGGGGAGTGTTGGGAAACCCTGATGGCCTATGAAGGCCCATGCTGGTCCCTTAAGTCTAAACCCTAGGTGAGCGCTATAAAAGGAGGAGGGGAGGTCCCCCCTATGTACCAGAAATCATTAGCAATAAAGAATTTCCGCTATTGCTCTCCCTAAACACGTGTCTCTCTCTCTTTCTGTTCTCCAATTCAGATCTGTTCGGGAACCCCAGACTATTCGATAGCGAGGTTCCTTAACAAAGTTAACTACTTCCTGCAAATATCGAAAAAATCCAGCAACACCTCAATTCCGTGCAACATAGCTTTCCTTACTTCAAAATTTTCTATATGTTAGAAGAAAAACCTTATCCATTAAGAGGGAAATTCAAGGGTAGCAAGGTCTAGAGGGAAGTTGCGAGTGACTGAGCGTTACGTTCGTGCATCACCTGCATAACAAGATTAGCACACTTAATGATATCAGCCCAAATCATATGAACTATTCACAATCACTGCTACATTCTTCAATCCTAACCTATAGTGAATTCAGCTAGATTGCATCGCACAACACCAGATACGCTAAGTAGTATCATTGGGGTATGAACCGTACACAACTCCGCTCGGCAATTCCACCCTTCACGTCTCAGACATTACAAATTCACATGATTGAACAACCTATATAGATAACCCATTCTTAGCCTAGCATTGCGAGACAAATTGAACCAACAGATTATCCAATAACAATCACGGTGACTGCGCCACCGGCCAATATTTAACCACCCAAATTCACACATACACAACAACCTGCCATCGCGTCGCAATCCACAGCCCGATACGAACAAATCGCATCCCAGAAAAAAGAAACATCACGCATAGGAGAGTGGAGCGGAACAGCGGATTGCTTACCCTTGCTGGCGTCGTAAGGTAGTGGGCTCGTGGTTTCACTGCTACGGTTCCATACCGCAACAGATCATACGTGTCGTCTCTCAATGCTTTTGCGGTCGCTAAGGGAGCTAGATTTGCAATTTTATTTGGATACAGGTCAGTTGCAAAATAAATTGGGCTAAGGGGAAAAAAAAAAGACCAAAAACTCTTGTTTGGCGGCCAGGAACTTTTCACTTCGCTGATCGATGGCGCCCTCGCCCCCTTCCGCAGACGACCACGTAGCGCAGGCCACTCCACCGGGCGAAAAAACAGAGCGCTCTGTAGTCTAAACTCTGCTTTTCTAGTGCTACTACTAATTTATGATCCATTTCTAAGGCAAAACTACAAGAAAGCAACAATAATCCCGTAGATTGTTTGAAGAGCGCTAAACTGAGAACTTCCATTCGTCGTTATAAAGTTATTTCAGGGAGGTAACACGTGGTATGCCGCTGGAGAGCAACTGAGCAAATGGAAAGGGCAGTAAGGCCTGAGAAAACAGAGCACCCAATCACAACACATTATGACGAGAATAAACAGACTGAGCAAGGCACAGACGATCGATCGAGCGAGATACGCAGTATGGAGTCGGACCATGATAGAAGAAGCTATAGGCCACCAAGCAGGTAGCTGCGGAGTGCAGTCGCGACGGCCGCGATGACGACCGAGAGCCTGGGGAACTGCCGGGCGACCACCGACAGCGTTGCGAGCGCGGTGCCGAGCAGCCAGAGGAGGAAGGCGAGGAAGACTTGCTCGGCGTTGCTGGATGCGGTCGCGCTCGTGGTCAGCTGGCGCATGAGAACGAGGGCGCCGAGTAACAACACGAAGATGCGGCTAGAGTCCAGGAGCAGCTGCTGGAGATGACCGACCGCGAGGCCGCGGCGCCGGCCGTCCATCCCCGCCTGCCTGTTGAGGTGTTGGAGGCAGCGCATCACCCACTCTGCCATTGCCTTGTTATGTATTATACTTGCTGGTTTTGCGTAGATGAAAACCCGCACTGCCCCTCGAGCTTATATGGAGTATCGGAATATTGCTAGGCCGTCGCGATCATCCCTTGAAAACTATTCACGTCATTTATTTCCCGACTAGGATAGGCCTACACAAATAAATTCGCAGGATAGGCGTTCCGAGAAGTTGAGTGACCTCTATTTCTCGATCTTGGCCATCCGATGCTCGATCCAACTATCACAAATCGCGTGATGCCAGAGGTAGAAGGAATAGAGGTGGGCGTCGTGCTGTGTCGGGCCGGTCCGGCACGGGTCTATCATGCTTCATGTCTGAACCGTGCCGGGCCGCGACGGCCCGTCATGCCGTGCCGTGCTGACCCGGCTCATTTGCGTTTCATGCCTGCTTCGTGCTGTGCCGGCTTAGATCCGACCCATTTGCACTATTACAACGAGAGGAAAAGAGCCGGAGAAGCATAGAATTAAGATAGTGAATGCAAATATTATGAGAAAAAAAACTAAAATTTATTTATTATTGAACATTTACATAGAGCGAGGAGGATGTGCTCAACACGGGCGAGAGAGAGGGCAATGGGCGAGAAAGAGAGTGAGCGAGACAGACAAGAGAGATTGAGAGGGAGATTAAGAGAGACTGGTGAGAGAGCTAAGAGAGATTGAGAGGGACGAGCGAGAGAGAGCAGCTTCTTGCACCGTCTCTCAATCTCTCTCAGGTGTCGACGATAAGGGGTGACGTTCATGCTACTGGGTGCATCTATGGCGGTCATGCTCTGTGAGGCAGTAACCTTCATGCTAGGCTTCTTCCTCATGCCCTGGGTCATCGGGCCCGGTACGACCCATTCTACAGTGTCGTGCCGGGTCGTGCCGGGCCGTGCCGACCATCGTGCCCGATTCTCGAGCCCGGCACGGCCCGTGCTATAGTGTCGTGCCGCCCGGCACGACACACTTCGTGCCAGGTTAGGCTTCATGTCGGACCGTGATGTCATACCTTGGACCAGCCCAAAAGAGTCTGGCCCGAGTGCCCACCTCTAGAAGGAACCAACCTCCATGCCAGGTAAGGGTCACGTCGACCTCTCCCTTTCTCTGCACAGCATACCGGCCAAAGGTGCCACGGCACGTGGCAAAAGGCTACTATTTTCCAGGTTTCAAAACTCTTTTCCAGGTCAACATGATCAAGTCAAACTATGTCAGTACGACGATCAAGTAACATGAAGAATAGGTGTAATGAACAAGGATTATATCTAATACGAAGATCATGTATGTACTATGCTAACAAATTTGTGTCCAAATCATGCCTTGTAACAGATTCTTTTCTCCATGGCAAATCTGACGACTTGTCATGAGCAATTAGATCTGAATCACAAGATGAATTATAATTCATGTATCTGTATGTAGCACATGTCTGGTCAAGCAAATATAGATAAACATCTTCGCGCTGCAAATCCTAACCGGGCGTCTTTCCGCATGACATGAATTAAACATTAATATGCACCGATGTATTATGCAGCTATTATTTTTCGTTGTGCATATGCTGATATGGGTATCATCTTTTACTCCTTCAATTTCATCTACTTAATTACACTTAAGCAATCGCTTAACCACACAAAAAATCATTTCCCTCACACACTCTCTCTCTCTACCCTACATAGGTAGCTAGCTTGCAAACACGAACTGTCCACCTTTTGCTCGGTGCGCTCATCTCTTAGTACGCTCAGCTCTTACTCAGTACGCCAGGTCTTCGAGGCGGGTTGCCATGCCCAGGAACATATCTAATAGAAATTGACTTCAAAACGTACTCAAGAATATAAATATCGATTGTTTGGGCCAATGACTGACAGTGGGGTTGATGAAGGAATGGAAGCAGCGCAGAGACGAGTGTGATTGCAGTGGTCAATGTCAAGGAAGAAATGAGCGGTCATGCGGATCTGTTGTCCAGTAACTCTCTCCTCGGTGCACACCAACATAACGGCTTAGCTATACAGAGAGGATAAGGAAGAAAGGAGGAATCCATCATTCTGGACTTTTCCAAGGACAAAATATTCATCTAGTACTCTCTGATTTTTATAAAGTGTTCATGTATTTTAAGATTCTAAGTTTGTAAACTTTAATTAACAATTAGTCTCACATCATATAAATTATATGACACAAAAGTGTTACCGTTAGATTTTTATTTGAAAGTACTTTTCTATAGTTATAATTTTATAGCTATGAACAAAGTATTAAAAAAATTGACGTTAAAGTTCAACTTTAAAGACCGAACTAAGTCAAATCATGCCTTATAAAAATAAACGGAGTGAGTAGCTGCTGTAATTAAGCCAAAATAAAAAAACATTTGAATGTGATTATTCAGCCTTAATCATCTCTGATTGATTGACCGCGCTAAATTAGCCTGATACAAAAGGAGATATGGACATGGTACAACAAAATAAAGGTGGATCGGCTAGCAGTGACGCGCAATTTCCACATAAAAATACACATACGATTTCTCATGTCGTGTGCCGTACGCTTCAAGTGATGGCATATGCTCATATTTTTTAGTTACTGTCCCTCCACTTGCTCATACAATGTGGGGCTAAACCATGTCACGTTTTGGAAATTTTCAATTAACAGGCCACAAACAGACTTTGCTGCCTTTGTTCTTGGTTCGCCTCTTTCCTTCCTACTTGAAGTGAACCAAGCACTGCGGTGGTGGCAATGGATGCTTGCCGGAGAGGTCTGTCCGCCACGGTTCAAGCGAAGGCAGTGGTTGATCCTCTTAGCAACAGAATTTAGCAAGGCATAATCAACTTATCAGACTAAGGATAAAAAATAATATTTCTGACCGATATCAGTTCAAAAGGGAAGAGATGAGTTAAACATAGAATTATGATCGATGTTGATTTAAAGATGGAATTTTATCTGTACAAAAGTCGATACAAATCGTGGTTAACGACACATTGGAGAAGAATATGATCAGTCGATGCACTATAAAGGGGGTTAAGGGCGAGCAAAAGACATCAATACAACCAATCAAACAACTCGCATGATCGCATCTACTTTTTATTTACTTTTCTATCAACTAGGAGTAGCTTTGTAATTTAGAGTCTCCCTTGTAATCCGATTTTAATCAATAAAGTTACGCATTGTCGATTGTTTATCATCTTTGATTACGCCAATCAGGTTTGATTTTTCTCCGATCTTGTTGTGCATCATCTTTTTCGGGAAAATCTACCTTTTATCAAAACATCTAATCAGCTGTAACAAGTTGTTTAGATTTATCGTTACCTTTAATTTGATCAGCTTCTTATAGCTGTTTAGATATTTGCCAATTAGCACATTAAATCGGCTTTGAGCGTATTTTCTATCTATCTTGCCGATTGTATGATCAAATTGGCTGACACGCCCCAAACCAACTTGAACTCGATGTTCTCGTGTGTTTGAGCCGGTCAATCCGTTATCATATTTTTCGGTACAACACACTTTTGGCACGCTTAGTGGGATCCGATGTCTTCATCTGGGAAATCAATTCCGTCATTTGATTTCAACATTGAAGCTATAATCGTCCCGATATTAGATGATTTAACACCAGAACAGCACAAAGAGATCGAAAATCGGAAAACCGCACTCGAGGAGATGATGCTAAGCTGTTATCAGAAAACTCGATATGGAACCCAAAAGGCTGCATTGCTGACAGTCAAAATTTTATGGTACTATCCTTAGTATTTTAGGATCATATATAAAAAATTTCAAAATAATTTAACTTCATTTGTTATCTTTAAAAAATCAAAAACAGAATTAACATAATTGGGACAGTTATATTGTCAGAATTTTATAAATTTTCTTGTGTGTGATTATGATCTAAAATTTTTGTGAGAGATTAATAATTGACTCAGTACCATTATATAAACTTTTCAAAAAATTTCAACTTTTTTTGTTTGGTCAATCAAATCTATGTAAGCATTGAACTTCGTTTGTTATATTATATTTCAAAAATCAAAAAGAAAAGAACATAAATGGTACTGTGCCTTGTAAGAATTTTATAAATTCACTGGAGTGTGATCATGAATCACAATTTTTATGGGATATAAAGAACTTCCTTATCACCAAATTTTAAAAAAATTGAAACTTTTTTTATTGCTAAAAAAATCTATGTATTGATCATCAGACTTTTATCAGGACGTAGCACTGTCTTCTGGATTTTTAAACATTATTTGAGAATGATCATCATCTAACAATTTTAAAGAAACATTAATGTTACATGAGGACCATCCATAAAAATTTTCAAAAGTTTTTAACGTGGTTTACATAATTTTTCATTTTGTTGAAGTTTGCCGGTAAGCCTTTTAACAGGGCAGTAGTATTGTTCGAATTTTTAAAAATTCATACAGTTTGATCATCATCTGAAAAATTTATGAGAGAATTATAGATACATCATAACCATGAAAAAATGTTTTTAACAGTTTCTAACTTGATTTTTATCATTTTCCATTTGGATTAAACTTGTCGGTCAGTGTTCTATCAGGACAGTACCACTCTCCAAATTTTTAAAAATTCCTCACATTTGATAACTAGCTGAAATTTTTGTGAGAACATTACTTGTGGATAATAACCATGTACAAAAAATTTCAACAGTTTATAACTTTATTTGTACTATTTTCCTTTTGGATCAAACTTGTCGGTCAGTGTTTTATCAGGACAGTAGCACTCTCCGAATTTTTAAAAATTCCTTAGATGTGATAATCAGCTGAATTTTTTGTGAGAATATCAGCAATATGTCAGGAACCTCCAAAAATAATTTCAAAAGTTTTTGTTAACGTTTAGACCACTTTTCAGCTGGTGCAAAAAACCCAAAATTTCGGGTATTTCGCCCGAAATTTCGGGTTTTTTCGCCGAATTTCGGATTTTTTTTTCCATAATGGACCAGATTTGAATTTTTAAATTCAAATTTCATCCGAAATATTTCTGAAATTCCAAAATTTCGCTATCCGGTCAGGGACGAAATTTATTCCGAAACCGAATTTTCAAACCTTGCTATTGGGTGGTTCTTGACTTCTTTCATTCTGGGCCTGGGGCATTGAAGAGGGTGCCACGTTGCCGCCGCACGATGCCTTTGTTTTGTGCACTAGGCGGGCCTGAATGGTGGGCCTGACTAGGCCATCAGTCCGTAAGAAATGTGGCTGTACGGAAGCCCAACTCGTGTACATGAAACTGAGTAACTGACAAGTGCTGCGTCGGGCTATACAGTACAGAAACTCCTTGAGGGCCCAGTCTACGCCATGGTGTGCAAGGCAGAGCCGACGGATTTCTTTCGAGAAATTTCGCTATTTTCCTTTCTAGTAAATTTCGCCACTTTATATGCTAGTATGTAGTACTAGATGCGCGGGCGCGCCACGCGCCGCGCCAGCCGCCGCATGATAAGCGGGGAAAAACGTGTGAGCTTTGGAGGGTTAACAAGGGAAAAAAGGATTGACATATAATCTTAGGAAGTTTTGAGTAGACTTTTGTTATAAACACCGCATTAAAAATAATTTTTGGAAGCTCATGACCAGCGGGAAAAATCGCACGAGTTTTGGTGGTTAACAAGGGAAAAACAGACCGGCATGTAATTTTTCAAAGTTTTGGGTAGCTTTCCGTTAATAACGACGTGTTAAGAATAAATTTCGGAAGCTTCGAAGGACCCACGCAAAAATCTGAAGCGACTCTCTGTAAAAAAAAATGGGTGCCCAAAAACTAACGAAAGAAGCCTCGGGAGTCTCGTAGCAAAAAAAACGTGAGTTTTGGTGGGCTAACAGGGGGAAAATGGACTGACATGTAATGTTATAAAGTTCCGAGTAGATTTAGCAAACAAAAAATGCGGGAGTTTTGGTGGGCTAACAGGGGAAAAACGGACTGACATGTAATGTTACAAAGTTTCGGGTAGATTTTCGTTATAAACGACGCATTAAAAATAAATTTCGAAAGCTTCGAAGTGCCTCCGCAAAAATTCGAGCGCCTATCTGTAAAAAAATGGGACGCAAAAAAAAAAATAACGAAAGAACTGACATGTAATTTACAAAGTTTCAGGTAGATTTCCGTTATAAACGACACGTTAAAAATAAATTTCGGAAGCTTCGAAGGGCCTGCGCAAAAATCCGAATGCCTATCTATAAAAAAATAGGGGACCAAAAAAGGGCCTAAGCAAAAATCCGAACGCGCACGACATCGCCCTGAAATCGACGTGGCCGCGGCGAGAGCGCGAGAAAACTTCGTCCTTTATATACGAGTATTGATAAATATATTGTGTTTCATGATGAAGATGATGATCTTATTTGGCAGCTGAGTTCTTTGGTTGTGTACGGAATGCAACCTTGATACGATGTTATCAACTTCAGAGTGTTGATGTGTAAGTGAATTGCTCATCTTTTCTTATCAGCTTAAGTTTATGGATGAACTAGCTAGTGTATGCAACTCAATATAGTATGAACTGGCTGGTTGCATGCAACTCAATATAGAGGAGTTGTCCCTGTTTTTATTCATACTGTTTGGAAATTAACCATACCTCCTAAAGTCCATATCTTTTCCTGGTTGCAATCTCATAACTATTTTTTCGCCAAAGATAATTTGAGTAGAAGACAAAAGGTGGATGATCTCCCCTGTTTATTCTGCAACGAATCAGAATCAGTTGGCCATGTTTTTTTTATTGTTACATAGCTAAATGGTTGGGCGTGAAGTTTGAAAAACGATTTACATTTTCGAAAAAAAAGTGGACAGGGATGCAGGCAATCTAGCAAAGGAAGTCACGAATGCCAAAGAACCGGCGCTCTTGGCCAACGTGGCGGGAAGGAGGGAATTGCTGAGCCTCGGCTTGCTGGTTTGATTGTCGCTTTCGGCCGACCACACGGGAACTCTACCGGGTAAAAAACAGAGTACTCTGTATTATGATCTGAAGTCCTTTTACGGATTTATGATCCATTTCCAAGGCCAACAACTGCAATCAAGCAACAATAAGCACTCAGATTGTTTTAATAGCGCTAACCAGAGAAGTTCAACATATTTTTTTTCTATTAAGTAGATAACACCATACATCACTGCCCTCTGTCTCCGCAGTTTATCACCTCCAGATAATTACATACATATAGTTCTAACCCATTGCACAGTACGCAGCCTGGCCACAGGGTTTTATACAAGCAACTAGTAGGATTAAGATTCAAAATATAAAGGGCATCATCTCCCACAACAGCGTCACACCCAGTCTTGAGGGACAATATGATTATATGGATACGGATCATCATGAATGCTAGAGACCGCTAAGCAAGTAGTTGCGGAGAGCCCTTGTGACGGCTGCGGCGGCGACTGCGAGCCTAGGGAACTGCAGCGCGACCACTGACAGCATCCCGAACGCCGCACCGAGCAGCCAGAGGATGAAGGCGATGAAGACGAGCTCAGCGTTGCTGGGCGCGGACACGCTTGTGGTGGCCAGCTCGTGCACGAGAATGAAGGCACCGGTAAGCATGAAGATGCCGCCAGAGTCGAGGAGCAGCTGCTGGAGGCCAGGGTGACCGATCTCCTCGCCCTGGCCGATGAGACGGAGGAAGCGTCGCACCACCAGCGCTGCCATTGGCCTGCTTTGCTATCTACTGTGGTGGTTGAAGGAGCTTCCCTGGGAGTCGTTCTTATAGCCGGGGAATTCTGCGCGGGGAGCTCTTCCCCGGGTCACCGGGTGGCGTGGAAATTTCGCCGTCTTGGTTTTGGGCATACTCTTTGCGGGGGAGAGTGGGTCCCATGGTCGAGGGCAATTATAAGCCTGAGGATTGCCAATTTTGGGTATTTGAGGGAGAGTGGGTCCCACGGTCGAGTGCAATTATTAGCCTGAGGATTGCCAATTTTGGGTATTTGGGGGGAGAGTGGGTCCCATGGTCGAAGGTAAGCCTGAGGCGATACGCGGGTGGGTCCCATGGTCGAGGGCAAATATAAGCCTGACTACCTGAGGCGATGCGCGGGTGGGTCCCATGGCCGAGGGCAATTTTGCGCGGGTGGGTCCCATGGTCGAGGGCAATTTTGCGCGGGTGGGTCCCATGGTCGAGGGCAAATGTAAGCCTAAGGCGATGCGCGGGTGGGTCCCATACTCCCATGGTCGGGGAGGTTTTCCATCTCATTCCACGTGCTAATGTGGTACTGGTAGCTAAGTTACTTATTAATAAACTCCCGGACTCCATTTCTTTTAAACTGAGTTTTAGGTTTGTGAATTGATCTTTTTTTTTAACCCTCGGTATATTTCTTTTGTAAAATTGACTCCCTCTCGAATAGAATTACAAATCTAGCTATCTCCCCACCAAGGTTACAAAACCGCATGAAATTGGTGAAATCTCATGAAATCTCGGTTGGACCCAATGAGTTTGCATAGACCGGCCAGATGTAAAAATCCGAAAAAATTTTGAAATTGCTACAGTATATTTCGGATTTTTATTTTTCATGTAGATTCGGCAAAAACCGCGAGATTTGAATTTTAAACCGAATTTGAATTTTTGGCGGATCGAGGAATTATATCAATAAGTTCTCGTGAAGTGATCTTCAATGATAATGTTTGAAAAAGTTTATTTTTAGACTTTTTGGCACTTCTGTAAACACTCTCTGAATTTTAAAAATTGAGAATGCATTTTCATGCTATGAAAAATTTATGGGAGTATCATAAGATATGTAGGATAATACATAAAATTTATGAAAATATTTTGACATCATTTGTTATGTTTTAAAAATAAAAATCGAAATAGGATAAAAGTCAGTTCACGGACCACTTGGAAGTAGTCCGCGTGAACGACCTTTTGCGCCGGACTACTTCAAGTGGTCGGCGTGAACGAGCTATTCTTGCGGATGGGAAAATCCGGAAAAAATTGAAATTGCTCTGATGAAATTTGAATTTTTATTTTTAGTGAGATTTCTAAAAAGCGAGATTTGAATTTTAAACAGAATTTGAATTTTTGGCGGATCGAGGAATTATATCAATAAGTTCTCGTGAAGTGATCTTCAATGATAATGTTTGAAAAAGTTTATTTTTAGACTTTTTGGCATTTAGTAAACACTCTCTGAATTTTAAAAATTGAGAATGCATTTTCATGCTATGAAAAATTTATGGGAGTATCATAAGATATGTAGGATAATACATAAAATTTATGAAAATATTTTAACATCATTTGTTATGTTTTAAAAATAAAAATCGAAATAGGATAAAAGTCGGTTCACGTGGGACCACTTGGAAGTAGTCCGCGTGAACGACCTTCTGCGCCGGACTACTTCAAGTGGTCCGGCGTGAACGAGGTTTTCTTGCGGATGGAAAAATCAGAAAAAATTGAAATTGCTAAAACTTAGGTAAAAATCTTAGGTAAAAAAGCAGAACATTTAAAACTTTGTTCCAAATGCAACTAGCATGATTTCAAGGTATGATTTTGAGTCATTTCCACACTTAGGATTAAATCAAGATCTTAGGCACTATTCCTCTTAAAATAACTCAACACTCTGTTCTAACCTCTTGAGAGGTCTTTTAACCTTGATTAAAAATCTTCAAGACTCTTTCTCCTTTTTCCTTTCCTTTCAAGTCATGTACCTATTTGTCGGAGGCTTTAATACATCGTCAATCATTGAAGTTCCTTCACAACTCATTCCACCGAGAGGCTCTCGCCATTTCACTTTCCCTGCTGACTCACTTCTCCACCTCCTCCCTGCAGTCCAGGCCAAGCTCCGCCAAATCCGGCCAGATCTAAGGCTCGGGAGGCAAATCTAAACCTCGAGGCGAGATTTGATTCTTGAAGCGATATTTCGGTTCTTGAAGGCGAAATTTGGGCTTCCAAAAAATTGGTATGAACAAATTGATTTGTTGGATTTTAAGTGTAGCTGTAATTTTCTTGCTTATTTAGACATGTATTCATGTGGGATATAGTCTAGTAAGAACTAACAATGCATGTACTCATTTGGGAATTGGGATTCATATGTCAAGATGTATTCAAAACTCAAAATTCCATGTCACTTACTCACTTGGTCACTTATGGTAGTATGGTACAACTAGTAAGCCTCACAACGAAAGGCATATATCATGCATTTTAGCAAACATCGTGAGTTAAGATTGTTGACTACATGCAAACAAGCACATGGCCATACAAGCTTATATATCATGCATTTGTTCGTAATGATGCAGTGAGGTCGTTGTGATGGCGAGCCTCGTGGTACCGTATGGGACCACGGGAGCGTCGGTTCGTGGTCGAGGTGCAACCATCGCGCGCATGTTATGAAGGGTGGAGGCGACCGTCTTAAGGAACATTTGGTGGCCGCGCGGTGATGTGAAGGCTCGCCCCAACGTGCCTAAAGTGATTAGGCAGCCATGATCGCGGACCTCCGTGGTGGCCGTGTGTGAAAGAAGGAGAAGCGGCGATTCGCTGCGTCGGAGGAGGCTTGCACCGAATGGGCCACCATGGGCACGGAGGACGAGCGACTTAAGATGGCCATAAAGCCTCTAAACAAGAGGCCTACGAGGAGCCAAGGTTTGGCGCAAGGTTCGGGTTCCGGAGTGGTGCGAAGTCTTCAATTCGATCGACTATCGGCAAAATGTTGGTCGGTCCAAATCGACACGGAAAGCCATGCCTCCATGGATGTCGACCTTGCACGGGCCGTGTGCCCGCAAACAACCTCGTATTGACACCGCATTCCAGCAGGGAAGCGGGAGAAGCTAGGGAGGATGGTCAAAGTGGTTACATGCTAATGCAATTCCGGAAGGAAGGTGGATCGCCGTATTTCACAGTGTACGAATCTCTTGTGTGTTTGTAAGTTACACGTCGTGTGATGATTGTACTAATCTCTTGTGCATGCGGTCAAAGCGCAATTAAGTCGAGCAGAGCTAGGCCTGTGGGTTCGTGCACCACGAGGATACGAGATAGGCAGTAAGTACTTGGACGCGAATGAGCGGGAGATTGTGAAGTACCTTGGAGGTTCGAGGACGATGGGCCACCTTTGGTGTTCTGATGATGTGCGACGCTGGACGGGACCTACACAGCAGTATCATCAACTTCATGGTATCTTGCAATGGGATGATGTTCTTCCATAAGACCGTAAATGCCACAGTACAAAATTCATTTTTTCCTATTAGTATGATCTTTATTGCCACACGTACTAAATTCTTGCTTGCTCATTCGCAGACTAAGGTCCAAAACCACAAATACCTACTAGCCGAGATAACAAAGGTGGTGGCCGAGGAGATTGGGGTGGAGCATGTTGTGCGGTGGTTCTTCGACAATGGTGCCAACTTCAAGAAAGCATGCGGATGTTACGAGTGCAATACCCTCGTATAGTATGACAGCCTTGCTTGGCACACACCGTAAATCTTATGCTAAAAGGCGTGTGCGAGGATGAATGTATCAAAGATATTGTGGCACGTGCCAAGAGAATCTGCAGATTTTTATACAACCACAAGAATCTACATGCGCAGATGAGGCAACATATTGGTGGAGAGTTGGTGAGGCCAAATGCCACTAGATTTGGGACGACCTTTGTTTTCCTTGATAGCTTCTTGAAAAAAGGAAAAGTTCAAAGATGGATGACACATCTGTTGGATAGGTAGTAGGTGAAATGAAATGGCGGAGGGCAAGCACGCATATGACCACCTCGTAAGGCGGATTTCGGACATGGGTGGAGTGGACCGTGGTGGTAGTAGAACCCTTGTACAAGTTGTTGAGGTTCGCGGATCAAGACAAGTTACCAACAATCGGTGTAATGATGCGATGCGCAATTGCACGGAATGAGTACAACAATAACTTACGGGAGCATGGAGAGCAGTACAAGATATTCCTACAAGTCATGGAAAAGAGATTTGCAGAAATAAGGAAACCACATTTGTGCAAGTCGGTAAGTGAAATTAACATGTTCGATTCTATTATGCTAAGTATGCAATGTTCGCATCTATTATACTAACTATGCAATCTTTTCATCAATTGCGACCTCCGTCCCGGACCCAAGTCCAGTTCTCATACAACATATGCAAGACTCCAGCGATACATGGGGAGCTCTCGATCGCACTAAGCATTATGGTGATGACGATGCTACGCGGTGAAGGCTCTACGAGAAGCAGACACATACCGTCTTAGACGGGGCGTTTTGCCACCGGCTTACGCGAGACCGGTAGCCGTCGATAACCAAATGACGGCGGTAAGTACATAAAGCGAGGTTGGTTGGTATGTTGTTGTGTAGCACTCATCGACTTTTCTTTTTCGTGTTGTTCACACTCAATGGTGGATGGCCTTGGGAATGAGGCGCCACGCTACAAAAGTTCGCCTTGAGGTTGGTGTCCCGGTCGCATCGTCGAGTGGGTGTGAACGCAATTGGAGCACATTTGCTTTGGTGCACACGCAGCTCTGAAACCGTTTAAGTTATGCGAAGCTCCAACGGCTCGTGTTCGTGCACTACAACTGCGACTTCGCCTTGAGACTATGAATCCACTCGCGGACTCCAAGACGAAGACCACGTGGATCGCTCGATCGAGGATGCGATGCATCCCGGCATGACCCAATTGCGAGTGGTTCGACTCATCCAGTCTCTTGGGAGCCTCTACTCGACGAGGACGGTCGCACGACCCACCCCTCAAATGAGATTCGTGGTTGACTCCATCCCAGTGGAAGAGATGTATGAGGCAACGGTAAACAATGCAATTGTTTTCCATTCCACTTTTAACCATGTATGTCCAAACACGAGAACAATGTTAACCTTACTTCTAATTGGCCACGGGAGGAAGAGCCTCCCAGTTGGGCGGAGTGGAACATCGGAGACACGCACATTGTGGAAGAGAAAGCGTGCTACCGACGCCGAGGATGACAACACTCTAGCAGGAGCTTTAGGCGGATTACAAAAGTTATCGGGCAGCAGAGTGGTAAGGAAAAAGGAAAAGGCCGAATTGATGATGAGCCTATTGCCGGCGATGAGGACGACACGGCAACACCTTCTCATAATGTGCGATACCTCGGTAGTAGCTCAATGCTGCGCAGACTCTCTGGCGATGACGGACGGAAGTCGACCGGCACTACTCCTCGCCGCCCACAATCACAATCACCGGCGGGAGGATTGCATCGAGGGTATCGCCCAGAGGTGACTCCAGCGGCGGACTGCAGCAGCAGCGGAAGGGCACATCGCGTGGTGGGGGTGGACGCCAGGCAGCACAACCACAGGATGGTGCTCAATCATGGTGTAGCAGCGAGTCCTCCAGCCATTTGGGCATTCCAGTTGAGCATACCGGGTATAGTCAAATGCCGTATGGATGGGATCAGGGTGGGTACGGATGGGATCAGGGTGGGTACGGTTACAGACAGAGTTATGATGGATCGAGCATCTCTTTGCCATTTGACTACAATGATCCATATGTCGATCCATACGCACGGCACTCATCTGCCAATGTCATGTACCTTCACCATCAGAAACGATACAGGAGTCTCATTACCAAGCATTGGAAGTCCGCTGGCTACCACGAGACATGACACAGGAGGAATACAAGCAACAACACGAGAGGAGGTACCACGAGATCATTGTCGACAACACGGAGGTGGAGTTTGCACGTGGGCGCTTTACTACTCGTAGGTATGTGATGCAAACATACATTCATTTAATTGTCATATGCAAATATGTGAAGACTTGTTGTGTGTATCAATTTTATTACATTCTTAATAATTTTCATGTCAATGTACACTAATTGTTTGAATTATGACTCCCAATCTTGAATTTTAGTCAAAATGTCACCAAATTTCTTACTTCACGATACCGAATTCCACAATTTTTAAAAATTCCTCGAGCTTCAGTAACAACTCAAAATTTTATGGCAATATTATTCACATGTCAGAATCATGCTATTAAAATTTCAAATATTTATAACATGCTTTGTCTCATTTTTCATTCAGTTCTAAATTGCGGTGAGCGTTTCATTACGACAGTACCAATGTTTCAATTTTTAAAAATTTACATGATTCAAAAAATCTGAAATTTTATGACAACATTAATAATACGTCAGAACTCTCCACAAAAATTTCGAAATTTTCTCCATCTTTTGGACCAATTTTCAGGCTTGTCCATCCGGCGAAATTTCGCCATTTCTCGCGAGATCTCGCCAATTCTCGCGAAATTCGAATTTCGGTAGAAAAAACCGGATTCAAATTTTGAATTTGAATTTCCGGACGAGATTTCTCCGAAATTACCGAATTTCGCCGAAATTTCGTTTTCCGGGCATGAACGGTATTTGATCCGAAACCGAAATCCGAAACCCTGCTCCCCACCACAAAAAACGAACAGGCAAGAGGAGCACGGTTGCCAAGGAGGAGCACAGGGAACCTACCGTAGCTAGCGAGCGCAGGAAGCACCTCTCGCGATGAGGAGAAGGCTATATTTATAAAAAAAAAAGACAAGCTAGAAAAGTGATCACTCTAGATTTGTAACGAATCCGATCAAAGAAGCCTAATATATGTATATGTACGTGTGCAAAAATATTTGACGACCGTGGGACCCACATAATAGTCTTGCTATAGAGAATTTTGTACGTCGCAGCCTGATCTTTTTGACTTACACATGGGGCCACTATCTTTTTATTTATTTATTTATTCGTATTTTATGAATTGTGTGTAAAAAATTCATTTTTGGAACAAAGGAGAGAGTTTTGGAGTATGAAGAAAAAGAAATGCAGGGATCTATGCTTCCTATTGGTACTAGTAGTCTAGTAGAGTAGGAATGGAACGGTTATATTTCCTGACTAGCGAGTAGACAGGCTCAGATGGGGAAGGGATATAACGCAGCTGTTAAAGCCTTCTTTGAAGAGTTGATCCATCGGTGTGCGGCATTGTGATGGTACACGGAGCTGAAGTGGGACCTAGTTAATAGATGTTGGTCTTGGTGCATGCTATATCACACGATTCCAGGAACGAACTCCTCAGTGCACACCAAGAAGAAAGACTGGCGCACTTCAGCAGCTCAACATAACGGCGCACCGCGCATCTATCCAGATAGGACAAGGAAGAAAGGAGGAATCCGAAATTTTTTTAAATAATACATTTTTTATTCAAATTGTAAAAATATATCTCGATCTAAAAAAATTATAAAAATATACATATATCACCTTTTGAGAACACGAGAGTGAAATATCGGCGACAGATGAAAGGGCGACACAGCCACGTGTCGCCTCTTGAACAGGCGACTGACCGCCACGTCTACGTAACTTTTTCATATGATCTCAGATGGGGATGAAATTTATAAAAAAATTATAGCTCTCGATGAGATCTACAACTTTAGTATAAATTTTTTTATTTGAATCCATTTAAATAGCCAAAAACTAGGTAAAAAGTTCAGATCTGAATATTCTATCCCATTTTTGGTCATCTAAATGAATTCAAATGAAAAAATATTGTGTACCAAAGTTTTAGATCTCGTCGAGAGCTACAATTTTTATATAAAGTTCATCTCCATCCGAGATCATATGAAAAAGTTATGATTTTATTTACAAACTGACTGTAGAACAAGGGACCTGTCACTATACCAAAGAGCGACAAATGCCTGTAACATGCCTCTGTCGCTCTTTGAACGGGCGATATTTCCCCTTCACCTTCTAAAAAACGACAAAGGTATATTTTTACAATTTATTAAAATCCAGTATATTTTTACAATTTAAATAAAAAAATATTATTTTAAAAAAATTCAGAGGAATCCATCATTCTAGATGTATCCATGACCTTTCAAGGACACAATATTCACACTATAGCAAGGCTTCAATTTTATTTTCGGTTCATATTTTGGAGTTGGGCGAAATCTAAA
The DNA here is from genome assembly GCA_036346275.1 of Otatea glauca. Classification (NCBI taxonomy): domain Eukaryota; kingdom Viridiplantae; phylum Streptophyta; class Magnoliopsida; order Poales; family Poaceae; genus Otatea; species Otatea glauca. The sequence continues at coordinate 52,724,572 of CM070721.1, forward strand.
ATTCGGATGAAATTTGGTTAAAATTAAAAAAATTGAAATCCAAAATTTTTGAACTGAAATTCGGCAGAAATTACCGAAATTTCACCGAGAAATGCCAAAATCTCAGTGAAACTTAACCGAGTGAAAAATGGTCAAAATGATGTTAAAAATTTTTGAATTTTTTTCTAGATGGTCCTAAAATTTCAGGTGATGATCAACCCTGAGAAATGTTTAAAAACTATGACAATGCTACTGTCCTAATAAAAGGCTGACCGACAAATTTCAACCGAGTGAAAAATGGTGCAAACCAAGTTAGAACATTTTGAAAATTTTTGTGGATATTCCTGACACATCAATAATATTCCCATAAAATTTTTAGATGATGATAAAGCCTGAGGAATTTTAAAAAATTAAGATAGTACTACTGAAGGTTGACCAACAAATTTCAACCAAATGAAAAATGGTTCAAACCACATTAGAATTTTTTTTTAAAAAAATTGGATGATCTTCAAGCATCAATAATGTTCTCATAAAATTTTCATATGATGATCAAGTCTAAGAAGTTCTAGAAAATTATGACAGTGCTATTGTCCTGATAAAAAACTCATGATCAATAGATAGATTTGATTGAGCAATCAAAAAGGGTTAGAATTTTTGAAACTTTTAAAGGAGAGTGCTGAGGCAATGCTTAAGCGCTCATAAAAATTTTGAATAATGAATCACCCTCCAGTGAATTTATTAAATTCTTACAATGGTACAGTACCATTTGTGTTCCTTATGTTTTTTTTATTTTTGAAAGATAACAAATGAAGTTCAATGCATCCATAAATTTGATTGAGCAAACAAAAAAAGTTTAAAACTTTTGAAAATTTTAGACAAGGGTTGTGAGGCAATGCCAAGCTCTCATAAAAATTTTGTATCATGAACACACTCGAGCAAATTTACAAAATTCTAACAAGGTTACTGTCCCAATTATGTTCCTTATATTTTTGATTTTTTGAAGATAACAAATGAAGTCTAATTCTTTTGAAAAATTTTCTGTATAATCCTAGACTACTAAATATGGTACCATATTTTTTTAGAGCATGATAATCTTGTACAAGTTTATAAAAATTTGATAGTATTTCCGTCGAAATTATAAAACGTCTCAAAAAATCGATTTTTCAACAAAAAATTTCATAGAAGATGACATTCTTAAGGGTTATTGGGCCAAATCTATTAAAAAGGGTCAAATTTCAGTAAAAAAACCTCAAAATTTTCTAAAATTGCTGTAGTAATATAATTTTTTAATTTTATTTATCTGGACAGGATTTTGAGTCTCGTCCTAGGCCAAAATCCAAAATCTCATCGGTTTTTGAAACCTTGCCTTATAGTAACTACTGTAATTAAGCCAAAATACATTCGAAGGGTTATTGGGCCAAATCTATTAAAAAGGGTCAAATCTCTGGTTGATTGAGTGCGTTAAATTAGCCTAGTGAATGACTATTTTAAGGTCAAACTAGACTATTTTATGGTCAATCTCAAACTAACTAATTTAAAGAAACCTTCCTAGAATACCATATGTTATCTTCTCTATCCACCTCCCCTTTCTTTTCCCTACTCACTTCTTCCACCCCCTTCTTACCTCTAACACACAAATTTTAAATTTGAACCACTTAAAAAAAATTTAAATAGGAAGTTTCAACTCCAAACAAATTCAACTCAAAATTTAAAACTTCCTAGAATACCATATGGCAAAAAGCAAACACAACCAATGTTGAGATTAGACAGGATACGATTCCCTCCCGTGGAGGCCCTTTTTGGCTTGTGAATTTTATCAAGGATTGACACTGGGGTGGTGGGCTGCAAGAACAAACAGGCTTAGGAAATGGACAGAACAAGGGTTAACAATACCGTTTCAACATTAAATTTCGACGAGCCGGCGGTAACGAAATTCACGAAAAACCGAACGGATTCAAAAGTCAAATAAATTTGAAATCTGGCCAAACCATAGACTGCAATTCAAACAAAAAGGTCGAAAACTGCTCGAAAAGCGGCGAATTTCGAGCGGTTTTCACAACAATCGGCGACATGTTGACAAATTTGGGGGAAATGGGAAAAATTGCAAAAAAAATATTCATATCAGAGATCATAAAGCTATTAATAATAATTTTAGGGAACTTTTAAATAAAATTTTTCAAATTTCCCGATTTTTTTGAATTTGAATTTGATCTTGAGCTGTACACCGAATGATATCCTTTTTCGAATCGGAGCGATACGAGCGAATTTCATGAATTTCAAGCGGATTTTGACGAAAAATGAAACCTTGGACAAAACAGATTATTTTAGTTGCTTGAGGAACTCGTTTTTGATGGGTATCCGCCCGCTTAAGAGCACACAACCCACTCTACCACACCACAAGTGAGCCTACCTGGCCCTGAAGTCAAGACCTCACCATTAGGGACGAAAACAGATCAGGAGGGATAGTGGTTCTGCCATATTTGTTTTCATTTTTTTTCTCGGATACGAATATGAATACAGATACAGAGCGAATATGAATCAAAACAAATACATCATGGATATTTATCGAAAAATGAAAACCCTTTAAATTATACACAAAATAAAAAAACATAACTAGTTTATTTGCTCCAAACATGACCCAAGAATTGTATTTTTTTTGTTGAATTATGTTTAAAATAATAAATTATGTATTCATGAGTTTTTATACATTTTTAGCTACTTATTTAAAATATTTTCCTATTAAGGATAGTAGTGTCTAAATTTTTAGGAAACTTTGAAAGCTGATAAAATATTGAAAATATTTTTTTAAAATGTTAGATTATGTCAGGAACTTCCCTAAAAAAATTCATAATTTTTGGAGTTGGTTTGCCAATTTTAATAATTGAAATTTGATTTGTTCATAATTAAATTAGAAAACGATTTTGAAATTCAAAAATCTTTTTGACTAAAAGAGTAGTCTTGGACCAGCCTATGTGTATATCCAGATAATCCGACCTATAAATATTCGAATAATCTGGCCCATAAATATCTGGATTATATGGATCCATATTCGACGAATAGTGAACTATCGAATCTGATAGAAAAAATCTATATACGTATCCGATCCGAAACTGTCCAACAAATATCCAAATCGATCGAAAATTATCCAATCCATTTTCATTCCTACGCACCAGTTGTAGCAACGAACAGGGGGCAATTCCTCTCAAACAAGCAGGGGCAATTGATTCCCTTAAAAAAAGAGGTAGGGGCTTGATGCGATAGGCTGAATTTTGCGGGAATTTCATTCTATGCCTGTTTGGAACTGAGATTTTTCGTGAACTTCTGAAAAATGGGAATTGCTAATTTGAGGGTGACATCACCAAATGTTTGGTGAGAATGCTTTCTCGTTGTAACAAGTGGTGTCATCTTCTTCCCCCACTTCCTTTCCCCCTCAAAGGCTTTATGTCGCGACACTTCGCGCTGTCCTCTTCATCCCCCATTACTCCCCATTTCGTTCCTCTTAAACTCAAGATAGTTTTTGTTTTTTCAAATATCCCCCAAGTCTTTAAAGAAGTATTTTTTAACTACTTTCGCAAGTTTTTGAATTGAAACTTTTCAAACCGAAAAGTTTTTTAATCAAGAGTTTTCAAACCAAACGTTATTGAATTGAATATTTTTAGAGTTGAAACTTTTCGATTTGAAACTTTCCGAATTAACTTTCTAATTTGCAAGTTTTTGATTTAAAATTTTTTGAGATGAAACATTCTCACTTGAAATTTTCTGATTTAAAATTGTTAAAGTTAAAAATTTTCGAGTTAAAACTTTCTAATTTGAATTTTACAAAACACTTCCTAATTTGAAAAATTTCGATTAATTTTTTGTTGATTTTCAACTTTCCAAGTTGAAAATTTCTAATTTGAAAATTTTTCAGGTTGAAACTTTTCGAGTTGAAGATTTTGAGTTAATTTTTTTTAGTTCAAACTTACTATTTAAAATTTTCTAATTCTAATTTTTTGTGTTAGAGAGGAAGGAAGGAGGGGGGGGGGTGTTAGGGAAGAGGGGAAGGGCAAAAGGTGGAGGTGGATAAAAAAAGATGAAAGATGATAGAAGGTATACTAAAAAGGTGTTCTTAAATTTTTAGCTTGAGGATAAGCTCAAACTAGTCGTATCCCCTGAAAATTTGTCTTGAAACAGTTGAAAAATACAAATACAAACACGGATGATAGTTTACCAGAAACCTCGGTATATTTGGCCTCCTTGCACAATTTTTTCACTTTTAGCCCCCTCGCAGACGAAATTGTAAATCTAGCCCTTCTCAAAATTGCAGATAGTACTGAATTTGCAGAGGTTCAAACTAATTTTATGTTCAATCATCAATGCGTTGGGTTATGATTTATCATGCGCGCAGCCAACAGCATATAGAACAAACAAAATTAACCAATTATGTGCAGTTAAGTGTGTCTAGTTGTATAGTGAAATCTGCTTAAATCACTTTGCAAAAATAAAAACAAAAAACTGAAACTTGTACCTCGGTTTGAAACATACTGCAGACCCAATACCCAATGCATCTAAAAAATGGTATTAAATTTGTTCATGACTTAAATCACAATCACAAGAAAGAGATCCAGAAGCTAGGTAGCTAGCAGAAAAATCAAATGCAGTTTTCCTCAATTCGGTACTATTTTCCAGGTCAACATGGTTAAGTCAAACTATGTCAGTACGACGATCAAGTAACATGGTGTAATGAACAAGGATTATATCTAATTCAAAGATCATGTATGTATTATGCTAACAAATTTGTGTCCAAATCATGCCTTGTAACAGATTCTTTCTCCATGGCAAATCTGACTAAATATCATGAACAATTAGATCTGAATCACAAGATGAATTATAATTGATGTATCTGTAGCACGTCTCCTGAAGCAGATAAAAAAAAGCAAATATAGATAAACATCCATCAAATAAGCATCAATTAGCATATTCCATTTTGTCAAAGAAAAGTAACTGAAATAACCACCAATGAAATTTCATAGGACTAATATCTTACAGAGAGAAGTCAGCAGAACCAGAGGCATCACGCAGAGCATTTGTGTCAAGACAGCAGCTCCAAACGGCTCCTTTATGACCTTTAAAAATCCCAATCCAATCTCCAGCCTCACGATTACGAAGCATTGGATTTGAGTCTGAAGACCAAAATACACGCTATTAGTGTTGCACAATTGTCAGCAATCTAACTAGACAGGAAGAAGTCTCCAATGCATCGCAAAGTGAAGGTACTGAAGTGCTGACTACTTGTAATACCCTTTACAGTTTACATGTTACACCAATCCTATGACAGGATGTGCAACCTTCTCCAGTATTTGTACTAAGTTCTCAAGTAAAAGTGAGGACACCAAGTTAGTGACTCATATAATACTATACTGTATCGTGTCAACGATCAACATCAACAAAGAAGAATGTATGAGAAGCTGACTGTTATAGATTCTTTTAAGGCATCTTTTAAGATTGTTCATTGAATGATTCCAATACTAGTTATAAAGATTGCCTCATGGAGGTGTAAATCTAGGACATACACTGCAGTTGTAACTTGTAAATCTAGAGCATCCATGCTAATAAACAAGGATGTCCTCTAATGGCCCAAAAAATGTTTTTGTAACGGGTGAGGGTACCCATATTAGAATATGTATCCTGTTTTAAACTATGGATACAATCATAAAAATACGATTTTGTCAGAATTCAACTGCGATCAGTTCCATCCCTAGAAATGGCAGCTCAGTGGTGTTCAAAACATGAAACAATGAAAGGATGCCTTATATGAGCAGTCAGTTAACGACCTCCATGTGAGTAGGCATAAAGATAACAACTCCCTGCAAATATCCAGAAAATCCCGCAACACCTCAATTCCTTGCAACATAGGTTTCCTTACTACAAAAATTCCTATATGTTAGCAGAAAAACCTTATCCATTAAGAGATGGGAAATCAAGAGCAGCAAGGTCTAGAGGGAAGTTGTGAGCATTACGTTCGTGCATCACCTGCATAACAATATTAGCACACTTGATGATATCAACCCAAGTATTAACAACGTGACCTTGGTTTTCATTTACAGTTTGACGTAGGTAATCCTGCCTAAGTTGTTAAAATTGGCACCTAGCTTCCATAATGGGAATAGACACGTGAATAAAAACCTCGTACAATAAAAATCAAAATATTGATTTACAATCATGGCCATGTATAGAATCATTAACAATATATCCTTAAAACATTATGCACCCAAAAAAAATTGAGACACCTCATATGAACTATTCACAATCACTGCTACATTCTTCAATCCTAACCAAAATAGCGTGAACTCAGCTAGATTGCATTGCACAACACCAGGTACGATAAGTAGTATCATTGAGGTATGGACAGTTGACAACTCCGCTCGACAATTCCACCCTTCAAATTTATCAGACATTACAAGTTTACATGATTGCACAACCTAGAAAGATGACCCATTCTAAGCCTAGCAGTGCGAGACAAATTGAACCAACCAACCACACTACACAGTTCAATTGTCCAATAACAATCATGGTAACTGCGCCACCGGCCAATATTTAACCACCCGAATTCACACATACATAACAAACTGCCATCGTGTCGCAATCCACAACCCGATCCGAACAAATCGCATCCCAGAAAAAAAAATCATGCACAGGCGAGTGGAGCGGGTCGCTTACCCTTGCTTTCGCTGATGAGGAAGTAACCATCGGGCGTGACGGGTGTCAAGCCCCAGATCGGAAGAAGATAATGTTAAGAAATCTCGCTATCGAATAGTCCGGGGTTTCCGAACAGATCTGAATTGGAGAACAGAAAGAGAGAGAGACACGTGTTTAGGGAGAGCAACAGCGGAATTCTTTTATTGCTAATGATTGCTTGTGCATAGGGGGGACCCCCTCCTCCTTTTATAACGCTCACCTAGGGTTTCGGCTAAGGGGCCAACGTGGGCTTTCCATGGGCCACGAGGGTTTCCCAACACTCCCCCTTGGACCCTTTGCCGCGAGATGCATATGCCTCATTAAAACTCCAGAAAAACCCAATAGAAAAAATACTTGGAGAAAGAGTACATAGCATACGCTTACTATGTTGCACGAATTGCCTCGTTAAAACCTTATGCAAGAAAACTTCATGAAAAACTTGCTAAGGAAAAAGAGTACAATTCTCCCAACTTCAATTGCTAATCTTCGAGATTCATGTTGGGTATTCATAATTCAGGCTCGAGATTCATGTGGGAGTATGTGAAATATCTCCCCGAAATCTGCACTTCTCTAAGTCTCATCATCCCAATTCCTTTCACGCACCTTTCAAAGGTAGATCTTTGGGAGTGATTTAGTGAACAAATCTGCAAGATTTTCACATGACTTAGTATACAATATCTTGATCTCGTTCATCTTATGCAATTCGTGAGCATAGAAGAACTTGGGGTTGATATGCTTCGTGAGATTGCTCTTCACATAACCCATCTGTGCTTGGGCAACACAAGCTGCATTATCTTCATAAATGATTGTGGGAGTTTGCTCAATGTTCAAGCCACACGACTTCTGGATGTGGTAAACCATTCTTCGGAGCCATGCACATTCACGAGATGCTTCATACAAAGCAATGATTTCCGAGTGGTTTGTCGACGTCGAGACGAGAGTCTGCTTAGACGACTTCCAAGAAACTGCTGTTCCTCCACATAGGAAAACATAGCCGGTTTGGGACTTGCCAGTATGCGGATCTGATAAGGTACCCAGCATCGGCATAGCCATCCAAATTCAATTCATTGTTTCTTCTGAAAAAAAGATCGAGGTCTTTGCTTCCTTGGAGGTAACGGAAGATGTCCTTGATCCCTTTCCAATGCCTTTTGGTGGGTTACGCCTTTGTCATCGAGCTAGCAAATTCACAATGACGCAATGTCCGCCTGGTGCTATTCGCAAGGTACATGAGCGCTCAAGCGCACTCAAATATGGGAATTCGCTCCCGGGACTTCCTCCCCTCTTCTCTAGGTGCAGTATGGGTCTAGGTGCGCTAGGAGTGACCTTGACCATTGGAGTCTTTGCGGGATATGCTTTTTCAAAACCAAACATTTCCAACACTTTACGTGTGTAGGTTGATTGATGTACCAAGATTCCTCCTTGGACATGCTCAAGCTGCAAGCCTAAACAAAACTTAGCTTTACCCAAATCCTTCATTTCAAACTCAGACTTCAAGTATGAGCATGCTTCTTCAATTTCTTCATCCGTCCCAATGATGTTCAAGTCATCTACATAGACGGAGATTATCTGAGAATCCATTCGGGATCATTGTATAAACACACATGGACAATCTTATTGTTTGTGTAGCCTTTCTTGCGAGAAAGTCACTCAGCGATTGTACCACATTCTTCTGATCGCTTCACCCATACAGTGATTTCTCCAATTTCACATCTGCATGTGTTTCTATTTGCTCCATCTTGGTTGGGATAGGAATTCCTTAGGTACTTTCATGTATATCTCGAATCCAAGTTTCCATCTGAGTATCTTTGTGACAACATTCATTAGCTTCATTCTCAACTTCAAGTTGATCGCCATTGAGATCAAATATCTAAAGGTAATTCCTCCCATGACCGGAGAATAGGTTTCTTCATAATCAACTCCGGGACGTTGAGTGAAACCTTGAGCTACAAGCCTTGTCTTGTACCTTACAACCATTGTTTTCATTCCACTTCGAACAAAGACCCATTTGCGACCTCACGGGGTTTATATGGGGAGGTGTGCGGCATCTGAGCTCAAACACCTCTCTCTTGTTGGAGAGACTAACTCTGCAGTGATTGCCTTTTCCATTCTTCCCAATCTAGCCTTTTCTTGCACTCTGCTAGAGATGCGGCTCGGGATCATGATCAATGATCGAGGCAATCTTCTTTGCGAAGTATGCATCAACGTTGGTGTTGCTCTATTGAGGATTCTTCGTTATTACAAAGTTTATGGCCATTTCTTCATGGGGTGCTTCATGCACTTCTACTTGCTCTTCATCGCTATTCCTTATCGCAGAGCAAGTTCCTTTAGCTTTCATCGCCTATGTGTGCGCACACATTATTTCCGCGCTTCCTTGATGGAAGATTCAAGTGCGGAATTGCCTTTCCAGTTGGCTTCTTTCGGTGCAGTCTCAACTGGCTCCCCTTCTTTCCTTGGGGCATTTTAGTGATTGGTTGTGGTAAGTCCTCTCGCTTGATTTTCTCAGACGTCTCCGGGTACTTTGGGTTTGAGGAGCAGATTTCTGCTCTTTTTCTTTGAGGCCTCTGAGCAGTTGAGGATACCTTCTATTTTCTTTGGTATTTTCACCCTCTCGGTGCATTCCTTGCGGGTACATGCGACTTAACCACGCCCTTGGATCACAAAAATGATCAAGCGGTTCATTTGCTAAATTCGCAAATCAATTATCTTCGGACTTCTTGATTTGCTTCATTAGTGCGGGGTCATGTGCGGGATCGGTGGAATGCCATATGATTTCCGGCATTTTTCATCCAAAGGTTGATTTCCTCCCCTAATGACGGAAGCGATCCTCGTCAAAGATGCAATCGTGAATCGGTGTATGCAAGTCTCGATCATGGGTTCCAAATACGATTATGGATGCACTCTCATAACCAACGTATATCCCGGACTTGCGGAGAGGGCCCATTGCGATCACGAGAGGGTGGTATAGGTACATATACCATACACCCAAATTTTCTAAGATGGGAGAACTTCGGGATGATCCTGTGCACAAGCTGCATAGGAGAATGGATGTTGTAGGCCGACGGTCTGAAATTGATAAGAGCTGCTGCGTGCAGGACTGCGTGTCCCCAACAAGTGTTGGGCAAGTTACAACTCTGCAAAAGCAGTATGGCAATGAACTTAATCCTCTTTATTAGTGCTTCGGCTAGCCCATTCTGCGTATGGACGTGCGGTACGGAGTGCAAAAGCGTGGTTTCTTGTTGACAATAAGCATACATGCGACCATTTCGAGGAAGCATCGATGAGAACCATAAAGTATCGAAACGGCCCTGACAGGGGCCGAATCGGACCGCAAATATCCCCCTGGATGCGTTCCAGGAATGCAGGGATTTCACTTTGCACTTTCATGACAGAGGGTCTAGTTATTAATTTCCCGGTGGCACATGCAGGGCACACAAAATCTTCATGATTCGGGAAATTTTTAACGTTAATGCCATGACCTTGTGAGTTGTTCACTATATTTCTCATCATTCTAAGACCAGGATGGCCTAATCTACCATGCCATAAAAAAAATAACTCAGAGCTTCTAAAAACAGTCTTCAAGGAAGTATACACTTCGGGTGCATGAATATTCGTGTAGTACAACCCTGATTCATATGAGGACATTTTCTAATACCATTTTCCACATACCGCGTGCTTCACAATGCACAAGTATTCTTTGCCATTTTCTTCATTGGTTTCTACGTGAAAACCATTGGCGCGGATGTCTTTAAAGCTTAAGAGAGTGCGCGTTGATTCAGGGTACAAAAGGGCTTCTTCAATTACCAAAGTTGTACCCATAGGTAATATAATTGTGGCTCTTCCTTAGCCGATTACATATGAGTCGCTTCCTGCGATCGTAGTAATCTTTCCAGCGTTCTTCGTGATCGACTGGAAATATTTAGACTCTCTTAAGATGGTATTTGTTGTGCTACTATCAACAATGCATATCTCTTCCATTTGGGCGCTACACGATTTCTAGATAAAAGAAATATAATTCTAATCAGATAGAGGCAAAAACAATCCAAATATTGCTTGCAAATTTGAAGAATACTGGAATAAAGAATAAATTGCGTATTTATTCATGAGAGAAGTATGCTCTTCTAGAGCTTACAATTCATTATTCAAAGAAAATGCTAACAACCATAATCTAAAAAAATGCATTAAACAGAATCTGTAAAATATGCATTAATTTTTGCTTCTATGTCATCGGCAGATGTTTTCTCTTCATTTGCCATAATAATGGCTGCAGCATCGATGTCCAGGCTATTCTGTGAGGATGAGGCAAGTGGGATATCTACATCCATGACATCATCATCACCGATGTTGGCGAAGTGTGCTTCTGCAGGGGCGTTTTCTTTTGCCTTTCTCTTAGCCTGATATGCGTTGATCACTTCTTTGGATTCCCGACATATCTTCGACCAATGTCCCCAAGTGCCACACTTGAAGCACGTTTGGTTCTGCTGTTCATACGGCTTGGCGTGCGCCTTTTCTTTGTCATCCCTCTTCACAGGGGCTTTGGACTTTCCTTTGGCCTGTGGCCTCTCTTTTCCACCCTGCTTACCCTTCTTTCTATGAATGGGCTTTCTCACCTTGTAGCTATTGGCATTGACTTACGTGCGATTGCCTCGTCGGTGGTGCGAGACATAGTTCTTACGTAGAACATCGTCTTGCGATTCCATAACTTGCATTACATCAATCGATTCGCTATACTCCTTGTATGCGCCCCGACGATAGTGCGTGCACTCTGGATAGCATTAGGGTGGAAGGTAGAGAGTTTTCTCAATATTCTCTTCATCGGTGATCTTCTTGCCACATAGAGAGATTGGTACAAATTACATGCAAGATGTAATTGTACTCGCCACTTGCTTTATAGTCGCAAATCTCAAAGCGCACCCAATCTTGCTGTGCTTGGGGCAAGATGGTGTACTTGAGTTTTGAACCGCTCAAGTGCGGTCCAAAGCTCATGTGCACTCTCCTCAGCCATATATTCGTTCTTCGAAGTGGCTGAGAGGTGGTGCCTGAGAAAATGCAGAACTTGATCGTTTTGCTCAGCGGTAGGTTTTGCGTCCTGCGAGGACCCTAGACCAATCGCGGCGCGGAGCTTCTTGCCCCCAAGAACGATCTTTACGTCCAATGCCCAAGTGAGATAGTTCTGACCGTGCGGGGCCAGTTCTTCAAACTCACGATTCACAATGCCAGACATCTGCATGATTTCAAAATTCTGGTTTAGATTACTGCGTGTAATCTGATAGAAAAAGGTTACAAAAACATAAAGTGCAGAAAAATTCATAAAGAAAATTCATAAAATAGAGAAATAAAGCTAGAAAAATTAAAACAGAGCCAAATAAATCTTCTTGATTTTCTGGCAATTTTTTCAAAATTTTCTGCAATTTTTTTCTTTTTTTCCTTCTCTTCTTTTTCTTTTCTTTTCTTTTTCTTTCTTCTTTTCTTTGCTTACTAACCGCCATTTGGGCCATTGCTTGGGTGCTTACCGCTCGCCAATCGGCCTACTTGGCCTGCTCCCGTGCACAACACGGTAGCGGCTAGGGTTTCCTAGCGCGCCACTTTTCTTCTCGCCTTTCTTCCGCGCGTGCGCCTCTGCGCTTCATTCACTCGTGCGACACGGTTTGAGAAGGCGGCCGAGGCGGCGGGCAATGCCCTTCGAGCGACACGCAGCGTGGCAGAGCGAGCGGCGCGCTGAGCCGGCCGTCTGGCGGCGCAGCGGCCCGAGGCAGCGGCGGCGGCGCGGCGCTTGCGCGAACGGTGCGAGGCGATCTTGTGGCGCGCGCGGCCGGAGGCTGCCGGGCGACTAAGGAGGTTACTCATTGGTTGCCAAGGCGGCGAGGCGTCGTGGCGGCTGCCGGGCGGGCGGCGGCGGCTGTCTCGGGAGAGCGGCGCGGCCGCGGCGTGCCGTGCTGGTGCCGGGCGCGGCCGAGCGCCACGGCGGCCGTCTCGATTCTCGCGGCGGAGCGAGCGAGGCGCCGTTGGCTTAAGCGCGACGCGCGCTTTGAGCGTCGCGTGTCGGTGTCGGTCTTGCTGGCGAAGCGATTGACGACGCTCGAGCGGCGCCAAGCGGCCGTGCTCAACCGGCGAGGCCCAGACGCCGGCGCGCGCCGTGCGCGGTGGATGCGAAACCGGCGACGGGCCGGCGAGGCGGGCGGTCGCGCGCGACGTGAGCGACGCGGCCGTCGGCGGCAGCGGCTGCGAGGCCGAGCCGTGCTCGGCGGGACTTGACCGGTGGCGGTAGCGGCGGCGTCTTCGCGACGCACGAGGCGAGGCGCTCGTCTGGGAACGGCGGCGGCGGCGGCACGCTGCGAGCGCGCAAACCGAGATGATGTATTTCCCTTTTTACGAGATGGCGTATGTATCATTGCGATCAGAGCCGTGCCACGTGACGCAAACACAAAACAGATACGAACGGGAGATGCATACATAGGATCAACAGCGATTAGATACAATCACCGATTCTCACCTCTTGTCACCTTTTCAATCTGTTCACCGGAAGAGCTTCGTGCTGATAACGTGTTAAGAAACCTCGCTATCGAATAGTCCGGGGTTCCCGAACAGATCTGAATTGGAGAACAGAAAGAGAGAGAGAGACACGTGTTTAGGGAGAGCAACAGCGGAATTCTTTTATTGGTAATGATTGCTTGTACATAGGGGGGACCCCCTCCTCCTTTTATAGCGCTCACCTAGGGTTTCGGCTAAGGGGCCAACGTGGGCTTTCCATGGGCCACGAGGGTTTCCCAACAGATAACAGCAACGAATTATATCGAAATAAGCAAAAAATGGAAACAAGATAGATGTTAGAAGAAATGGGGAAAGTAAGAACATAGCATGACTTTTGAATTTCTCCCCACCAGCCTCATCTGGTTCAGACATACATATGACCAGTCTCTCGCATCTTCCCGATTCCATCCAGACAATCTATACCCCTTTATAATGCACCTAAGTAATTTTTCCTACGTCCACCCTAAATAATGCACCTCATTAGAGATGGCCCAATGTTCGTGTACCCACCAAAACGTCCCCAGAAACTTGCATTCATCAAAATGAACGTCTCAGATCTTTCCTCAGTTTTACTCACCCACATCCGATGGCCATTATTTAGTGTGTCTAATCATCCCTATGGCCCACAACATACCTCCTCCACCTACATATTTGGAAGGAGAGCGAATCAAACAAGAAAATAAATAAGGAGGATCCGCATGCAAGGAAACCAGACTTGAATTTTTTACTTGCCAAAATTGTACGTACTACATATTTGGAAGGAGGGTGAATCAAACAAGGAAATAAACAGGGAGGATCTGCATGCAAGGAAACAAGACTTGAATTTTTTATTGTCCTGGCATTGTGATCGTATTTTTTTCCGAATATGACCCTTCTCGAGACTTTTTTACGGATCTAACCCCATAGAGCCTAATTTGGTATACGAGAGCGCTGAATTTTTATTTTATTTTTATCTAAGGAACCAACGGTGCAGTGAGTCTTTGCTTAATTTTTTCAATTTTTCTCATGGAACCAACGGTAGTGAAGCATTATTTAATTTTATCTTTTTCTGGCGGATCGGTGGTGTGAGCGCATTTATTTTCCATATTTTTACGAAATCATCCTGTGGCCCATGAGACCTTCCCTTACCTCTAGCATCAACAAGGAAAAGGAAACAAATGTCTTGGAATCAAGGAAAAGGAAACAAACGTCTGGAAAAGGAAAGGACCATACATTACGTCTTTGGGAAATGGAAACCGGAGATGGGGCGTGTGGCGGGAGAATCAGTCTGCAATGGCTCCACGGTGCGCCATCGGTGGTTTTGCTAACGCGGCGAGGTTCTTTGGTCGATGACCTCATGCACGCCGTGTCTCGACAAATTTATAATTTAATTTTTTAAATAATTTTATTAAGTACAAAATAATCGAAAGTTTTTTGAGAATTTTTCTAGAATTTTTAACCTAATGTGCTATCTTTTCAAAAATCCTTTTATATTTAAAAAATGAAGGCAACTCACTGTAGCTTCTTCTAGTGCGGCCTGCACTGCAGAAGCTTCTTCTCTTCCTCCCTCCATTAAAGCAAGAAAGAAGCTCCAAAGCTCCATCAATCCCGCATTAAATCTCCTCTTTCCACTATATGGTGTTAATTCCCCAAATTTCGTGCTCTATTGCCAAAATTTCCTCCTAATCTGATTTGATCCTAAATTATGGTTTCCATAAATATGATTGTTTGGGGGCTATAAAAGCCGGCGAGCTCTCCTCCACCCCATCGCATTGCGTAAATCCCCAAGTGCTCCCTCTTGTAAAGATCGCCGGATTTTGGAGGTAACCCAAACCATTACGTCATCTTTCCCGGCGAAATTCACCGCAACCGTGACTCCTCCCCCGCAGGCGTCGGTGCCGGCGATCTCGCCGCACCAGTGCCGACCCACTGCGACCGGCCGACCACCCCTTGCCTTCCCTCCCCTTTGCGCTGGTTAAGCCCAGAGAGCACGCTGTGCTCTATGTGGAAGCTGCAAAAAAAATAATCTAAAATCAAAAAATTCTTTTTTATTTCTCTTTCTTGATTTAAAATCTTTTGGGAGCCCATTTTCGCCCATTCGACCTCCATTTAGTTACGTTTTTCTTTCTAAATTCATTTAAAATTCTAAATTTCTCTTTTATTATTAAGTGTTGTATTCATACTTATCTTCTCATTTAATTGATAAGCGGGTGTACTGCCGTCGTAGCGTTAGCACATGCACTATACTAGTTACAGTAATGAGAGAAAGTTAATTACAGGGAATAGTAACTACTAAATGCGATCTCAGCCTTCTATAACTACTTAAACTTCATTAGCTAATTGTAGCCGTCCGATCTTCATAAGTTCTCTGATCCCTCTGATCTCACTAATAAAAAAGGTATCTTGCCATCTGAGCCGTCCAAGTTTGAAAGACATTGCTGTTCGATGCTCTTGCCCTTTTCGTCTTTCTTCAGAGCCTGACAACGGGGCCGTAGAACAGGCCGACGACCGGCCGCGAGTGACCGTGGCACACCAGCGGCACCGCCACCTTCTTCTTCTCCATCTCCTCTCCTCCCTTGCCTAGTCCCTCCCCTTCGCTTCGCTTCGCTTCGCTTCGCGTCGTTCGCTCCCCCCAGAAACCCTAGCGAGTTGACTCCGACGGTGGCCTGAAATGCGACGACCCCCTTGCTGAGGCCCTAACCATAGCCCCGATCGGAGAAATCAAAATTCGAAAAAAAAAATCGCACGGATCGGCGTGGGATGGGGCGATCCAGATCCGTGGGGTACTGGGGTTTGATCTGTACAGGTATTCTTATTGGGTAGAGCAACGGCGGCGGGCTCGATTGCGCGCTGAGTCGGAGGGACTTTTCACTTCGCTGATTGATGTCGTTCTCGTCTCTTTCCGCGGATGACTACGCAGCGTAGGCCACTCTACCGGGCGAAAAAAAACAGAGCACTCTGTAGTCTGAACCCTGCATTTCTAGTGCTAGTGCTAATTTATGATCCATTTCGAAGACAAAACTACAGGAAAGCAACAGTTTGGCAACAATAAGCCCTTAGAATTAGATTGTTTGAAGTGCGCTAAACGGAGAACTTCCATTCGACATTATAAAGCTATTTCAGGGCGGTTACACTTGGTATGCCGCTGGACAGCAACTGAACGAATGGAAAGGGTAGTAGGGATTGAGAAAGGAGCACCCAATTACAATACATGATGACAAGAAAAAAACAGACTAGAGAGAGAATCGATCGAACAAGATATGCAGTATGGAACGCGATGGAAGAAGCTACAGGCCGCCAAGCAGGTGGCTGCGGAGAGCCGTCACCACGGCCGCGACGGTGACCACGAGCCTGGGGAACTGCCGGGCGACCACCGACACCGTCGTGAGCGCTGTGCCGAGCAGCCAGAGGAGGAAGGCGAGGAAGACTTGCTCGGCGTTGCTGGACGCGGCCGCGGTCGCGCTCGTGGTCAGCCGGTGCATGAGAACGAGGGTGCCGAGTAACACGAAGATGCGGCCAGAGTCCAGGAGCAGCTGCTGGACGTGACCAGCCGGGAGGACGCGGCGCCGGCCGTCCATCCCGATATGCCTCTTGAGGTGTCGGAGGCAGCGCATCACCCACTTTGCCATTGCCTTCGTATGTACTACTATGTATTATACTTGCTGGTTTGGTGTACATGAAAGCCCGCACAAGTGCACAACCCCTCAGGCTTATGTAGTCTCAGTCAAGAAGGGGTTTTCGGAATAATGCAATGGCTGTCGAGATCATCCCAACCTAAAACTAGTCACCTCAGACAAGACACTGCTTTTAGAAGAACAATGGCTGTCGAGATCATCCCAACCAAAAACTAGTCACCTCAGACAAGAGACTGCTTTTAGAAGAACAATGGCTGTCGAGATCATCCCAACCTAAAACTAGTTACCTCAGACAAGAGACTGCTTTTATAAGAACAATGGCTGTCGAGATCATCTCAACCAAAAACTAGTCACCTCAGGCAAGAGGGGGGTTTTGGAATAATGCAATGGCTGTCGAGATCATCCCAACCAAAAACTAGTCACGTGTTTTTTTTTTCCGAGCTTCCTCGTCAACGTTCACAGGATAGGCGTTCCGAGAAATTGAAGTGGCCTCTCAGTTCTCGATCCTGGCCACCCGATGCTCGATCCAACGGTCACTAATCACGGGATGGCAAAGAGGCATTGGGGGAGAAAGCCAGAGGTTACAGACCTGGTAGCATGCGCTCAGCACGTCGCGAGAAGCTGCTCAAACAAGGAATTGATACGGCCCAAAATTCCCAACACTCCAACAGACGGAGGAAACTGTTCCAGCGGACATGGCGTCTTCTCTTCACTTCGGCCTCCACCGCAAGGGACCTCGCCTCATGCTTTAATAAGACCGCACAAGTTCCTGCTTTGGACCGCCTCTCTTCACCGCTCTGCTGATTACAACACTACGCACGTATGCTTTCCTTCCGAATAAATTTACAAAAAATAGTCTTTTGGTGCGATAGGTGATACGTATCACCTACTGTGCTACAGTACCATAGCGTGTTTTTCTACCGAGCAACCTTCTCTTAGCATGTTTATCAAATAAGCACCTTAATTTAACACTTAATTACTCTATCTCTTAATTAAGTCACTAATTAAGAAATTAATTAAGTTATTGCCGAACTAAGCTTGCTCGGCACCAACCTACTGAGCTAGCGATGCTCGGCAGGTTATGTTGTCGAGCTTGTGCTACGTGATAGGCAACCTGCTAAGCTCGAAAGTGTTGTTGCCGTGATGGATTGTCTTGTCACGTTATAAAAGCATGGTAGGTGATATATGTCGCATATCGTGCTTTTCACGATCGTGGAGGGGGCTATTTTTACAAACTAATTTGGAAGAGAGTTATATTTGTAAAGAAAAATTGTGTTCGAGAGAAAAAAAAATCACAAGAAGAGGGGATACAAATCCCACCAATTCAAGAAATCCAAAAAAGTTCAGAAAAATCGAAAAAAGGGAATTTAGACAAGGAGTACAAAAAGCGGCAAGGTCAGCACTCAGCAATGCGTCGAATCTGCAAGCCATGGGGCAAAGGAAGGCGGTGAGGACCTCGGCACCGCTGGAGAAGCTAAAAGTCATGGGGCAAAGGAAGGCCAACGGTGGATCAGTCGGGACTTGAGCCCACCCTACCATTGGCCGGACTAGTCTAATGAGCGTCTCCTCTGTTTTACTCCTGGATACACCACTATCTACGCACAAACACGTCAGGCCCCTTGTGTACCACAAGTCGTTCACCTCCAGATTATTACATACATACAGAGTTCTAACCCATTGCACAGTACGCAGCCTGGCCACAGGGTTTCCACCAAGCAACTAGTAGGATCAAGATTCAAAATATCGAAGGCATCATCTCCCACAATCGCGTCACACCCAGCCTTGAAGGACAGTATGATTATATGGATACGGACCATCATGGATGCTAGAGGCCGCCAAGCAAGTAGTTGCGGAGAGCCCTCGCAACGGCGGCGACGGCGACTACGAGCCTGGGGAACTGTAGCGCGACCACTGACAGCATCCCGAATGCCGCGCCGAGCAGCCATAGGATGAAGGCGATGAAGACGAGCTCATCGTTGCTGGGCGCGAACGCGCTTGTGGTGGCCAGCTTGTGCACGAGAATGAGGGTACCGGTTAGCATGAAGATGTCGCCAGAGTCGAGCAGCAGCCGCTAGAGACCAGGGTGACCGATTGCCTCGCCCTGTTCGATGAGACGGTGAAAGCATCGCATCAGTAGCGCTGCCATTGGATTTTATTACCCTGCTTTGCTTTGCTATCTGCTGTGGTGGTTCAAGGAGTCTGAGTTCCCCTGAAGCCTTCTTATATAGGGGGGCAGGGCGGGCTTGGTGGGGCGCGGTTGGGTGGTTGCGCTTTGTGTCCAAGTGGGGACCGAGGGCTTTTCCGGGCGTCCCTTCTTGGAAGTTGCAGTGAATCCAATAAAAGGAGCCCAATATATGTATACATATGTGTAGAAAAATATATGTATACTCAGATTTATGATCCGTTCGACATACTTCTTGTAGGGAATCCAATCAAAGGAGCCCAATATATGTATAGCCTGATCTATTTGACGTACACATAGGCCACAACCTTTTTAAATATGAGAGGTGCTTCCATACTTTTTCTTTTGACAGTTGCACAAATATTAAAGCATGATAAATGGTAGATAGTGATTACTTATCCCTTCGTTTGCTTCAAGATTTGTGCAACCTGTATTGAGAAGGAAAGCATCGAAGCACTGCTCTTTAAATATTTACTTATTTATTCTTATTTTATGAATTATGTGTAAAAAATTCATCAGACGATTCCCTTTTCAAACAAAGGAAGGAGTTTTGGAGAAAATCTAACATGAGGTTCAAGCTCATATAATGTTTTCTTTGTGTCTATCTCTCACCAAAATCATGTACTCTTTTTATTGTGAAGCATCCAAAAGATATAATTGAACAATTCCTGGGTTTTTAAATTCTAGATAATTCAGCTGGACATGCCACACAAATTCTTGTGTTTGTTTTATTCTGCATTCCAAAGATGTCCTTGAAAATTACACTCAAAAGTATGGTGCAAATGAGCAGGGACTGCAGGGTCGTGCCCTTCTTTGATGAGTTGATCAAGGTTAAAAAAACAATCGAAATCTCGGGAATCTCAGCCGAGATTTTGGATTTCGGCCAGGGACAGGATCCAAAACCCCGATCGGGTAAAAAATTTTAACTTGTTACAGTAATCTCAAAATTTTTGCTGTTGAAATCTCGAGTTTTTTTGGCTGGTTTTTTACTTTTTATAGCCGGATTTGACCATATTTGATCCAATAACCCTTACTAAAGTCATCTTCCATGAAAATTTATTGAAAAACCAAAATTTTGAGATATTTTAAAATTTCAGCAGAAATACTGTCAGATTTTTATAAAATTTTAAAGTTTGGTAAATTCTGAAAAAATTATGGTACTATATTTAGTACTTTAGGATCATACATAAAATTTTTCAAAATAATTTAAATTCATTTGTTGTCTTTAAAAAATCAAAAACAAAATGAACACAATTTTGGATAGTAACCTTGTAAGAATTTTATAAATTTACTCCAGTGCGATTATGATCCAAAATTTTTATGATAGCCTAAAAATTTCCTCAGTATCATTCTCTAAAATTTTCAAAACAATTAACTTGTTTATTTGCTCAATCAAATCTATGTCAGCATTGAACTTCATTTGTTATATGTAAAAAAAATGGTACAGTACTCTCGAAGGAATTTTATAAATTCACTGAAGAACATAAATAGTACAGTGCCTTTGTAAGAATTTTATAAATTCATTGAAGTGTAATCATGATTCAAAATATTTATGATATATTAAGCATTTCCTTAGCACCTTTCTATAAAATTTTTAAAAATTCTATACCTTTTTTTAATCTTAAAGCATTTCTATGTATTGATCCTCAGGCTTTTATTAGGACGTAACACACTCAGAATTTTTTAAAATCCTTGAAGCTTGATCATCATTTGAAAATTTTATAATGTGGTTTGTTCCTTTTTTTCATTTGGTTCAAACTTGCCGGTCATTGTTTTTATCAGGATATATAGCAATTGAATTTTTGAAAACAATTTATGCTTGATAGTCATCTGAAATTTTTATGAGAACATCATTGATATGTGAGGACTCTCCACAAAAAGTATCAAAAAATTTCAACGTCATTTGAGCTATTTTTCGTTCGTTGCAAATTCACCGAAATCTCGCTGAGATTTCGGGAATTCCGGCCGAAATTTCGGTTTTCTCGTTGCGAAAAAAATGGATTTGAATTTCTTTTATTTCGTCCAAGATTTGTCCAAAATTTTGAGATTTCGGATTTCGACCACCTCCAAGATATCATCCGAAAACGAGATTTCAAACCTTAGGAGTTGATCCACTAGTGTGAGGCATTGCGACAGCACACGGAGCTGAAGTGGGATGTAGTAAATAGATGTCCGAGACTCCGAGTTGGTGCCTGCTGTATCACATGATTTTTTAGACCTTGTATAACGTGATCCGATTGTTTGATTTCATCGCTCTTTTGGCTCTAACGGTTTCAAATTTACTCTCCGTACGAACAAATTTGGAAAACTATTTCCGTTTTTAACCACAGAAGTAGTAGTAGTAAACACATATCGTCTGATGTGCTCTCGTGCTGTGGTAACATGCCATCACGACAGGCAAGAGTTACCGCGCAGCATGAGTTCGATAGAAGTGCCGCTGAGCACCAAGTGATTAGAGCAGAATTTGCGAGCTGGGAAAGCTTGGTAGGTTAGGCAATCATCATAATTAAGTGTTTAAATTAAGTAAACCGTTAATTAAGTTATTAATTAATTAAAGTAGTTAATTAAGCAATTAATTTACTGATTAACCCTTGAGGAAAGGAAGTGGGCCTCATGTAAAATCTGTTTAGCCGGCATCGGATGGAGGGAACTTGATCGTTTTGAAGACACAGCGCTAATATAGATTGTTTAGGTAGCGCTAACCGGCGAACCTATACATGACACTCGAATGCTATTCCTGTACAGTAAGGACGATGCATGAAACAAGAGTATGGATGAACGGGGGACAAAAGTACGGCCTGATTAAGAAAGCACCCAATACAACACATGGCGAGAAATTATTTACTCTCAGAAAGCAGAGCACGGGGGAGACAAGCGAGACATGCAGGAAGCAAAATGGAGCCTCATGGAGGTGGACTGGTGGAGGCCAGAGGCCACCAAGCAAGTAGTCTCGTGCGTGAGAATGAGGGTCGACGAGCAGCTGCCGGCGGTAACCGATCGCGAGAACGCGGCGGCGGCGGAGGCAGCGCATTTCCCGGTCTGCCATTACCGCCCATGTATGTCTGTAACCCTGCCAAGCCAAAATTTGTTCAATGTTTTGGTTGCTCACAACTTGGCCAAATATTGGCAAGAAATGCATAGGACATGACCATAGAGCCACAGGCTTGCCAAAATTTTGGCAATCATCCAAACAAGAGTTAAATTGTTGGGGTTAGCCAAATTTTAGCAAGGTTGGTTTGGGCACGAAGCAAACACAACCTAGGTTGAGATTAGACAGGGATACGATTCCCTTCCATGGAGGCTCATTTTGGCTTGTTAATTTATTAAGGATTGACAGTAGGGTGGTGGGCTGAAGAACAAACAGGCTTAGGAAATGGACAGAACAGATTATTTTAGCGTATCTGCCCGCTCAAGAGCACACAGCCCACTCCACCGCACCACAAGTGAGGAGCCTGCTTGGGCCGTGTACTCAACACCAGACCAGTTGTAGCAACGAGCAGGGGGCAATTCCTTTAAAACAAGCAGGGCAATTGATTCCCTTAAAAAGAGTTGGGGCAGCAGGCCGAATTTTACGGGAATTTCATGAGATGCCCCCGTTTGGAACTTGAGATTTTTCGTGAACTTCTGAAAAATACTGATCACTAATTTGATAGCGTCCCCGTTAAATATTTAGGGAAGACACTCTCTCATTGTGACAAAGGGCATTATCTCCTTACTTCCCCTACTTACTTTCCCTCTCAAAGACTCTTTCATGTACTTGGCGCCATCCTATTCATCCTTGTTAGTCGCCCATTCCTTTTCTCTCAAACTCAAAATAATTTTTTATTTTTCAATTCTCCACAAGTTTTGGAATAAGAATTATTTTTTAATTGCTATCGCAAGTTTTTGGATCGAAATATTCTAAAATTGGAACTTTAAAAACCAAAAAGTTTTCAAACCAAGAGTTTTTTAGTTGAAACTTTTCAATTTTAAATTTTTTGAACTGATACTTTTTAATTTGAGAATTTTCAATTTAATTTTTTCGAGTTAAAACTTTATAACATGAAATTTTCTGGTTTAAAATTTTTGAAGTTGAAACTTTCTAATTAGAAACTTTTCGGTTTGATTTTTTTTCAAGTTGAAACTTTCCAAATTAAAAGTTTCTAATTTGAAAATTTTTTATTTCGAGTTGAAACTTTCGGGGTTGAAATTTTTCAATTTAAAATATTTTGATTTGAATTTTCTTTAGTTGAAACTTCCTATTTAAGGGAGGTAGGGGAAGTGAGTAAGGAAGATGGAAGTGGAAGGTGGAGGTGGATAGAGAAGATATACATGATACCTTAAAATGATCTCGTTCAACATTTCTAATTTGAGAGTGACCTCAAACTATCGGTACCCTAGGAAAATTACTATGTTCTAATAGTGCCTAAAAAGGCGATTCATGATTTAGTATGCATTAATTATACTCATCCGATCAAGTTTGAATCCGACTAGTATTGGAAGTTAGTTTGAATTTGTCTTGAAACGGTTGAAAAATACAAATACAAACACGGATGACAGTTTACCAGAAGCCTCGGTATATTTGGCCCTCTTGCATATTTTTTTTTTCACTTTTAGCTCCCTCTTGAACGAAATTATAAATCTAACTATTTTCTCGAAATTGCAGATAGTACTGAGTTTGCACCGGTTCAAACTAATTTTATGTTCAATCATCCATGCGTTGGGTTATGGTTTATCATGAGCGCAACCAACAGCGTATAGAACAAACAAAATTAACCAATTATGTGCAGTTAAGTGTGTCTTTGTATAGTGAAATATGCTTAAATCGCTTTGCAAAAATAAAAAAAATGAATTGTCATCGGAGAGAAGGAATTGCTTAGGAAGCAATTTTTTTCTGGTCTATGACAGCTCTCTTCGAGACCGTGATAGTCATCTACTGTGCTTCTACACTGCAGTAGTCACTTACCATACTTCCACACCACGGTAGATACCTACTGCTATGGTTCCATACCGCAACAGATCATACGTGTCGTCTCTCGATGTTTTTGCGGTCGCTAAGGGAGCTAGATTTGCAATTTCATTCGGATACGGGTCAGTTGCAAAACAAATTGGGCTAAGGGAAAAAAAAAGACCAAAAACTCTTGTTTGGCGGCCAGGAACTTTTCTCTTCGCTGATCGATGGCGCCCTCGTCCCCTTCCGCAGACGACCACGTAGTGCAGGCCATTCCACCGGGCGAAAAAACAGATCGCTCTGTAGTCTGAACTCTGCTTTTCTAGTGCTACTACTAATTTACGATCCATTTCTAAGGCAAAACTACAAGAAAGCAACAATAATCCCGTAGATTGTTTGAAGAGCGCTAAACTGAGAACTTCCGTTCGTTGTTATAAAGTTATTTCAGGGAGGTAACACGTGGTATGCCGCTGGAGAGCAACTGACAGAATTGAAAGGGCAGTAAGGCCTTGAGAAAACAGAGCACCCAATCACAATACATGATGACGAGAATAAACAGACTCTGGACGATCGAGCGAGCGAGATACGCAGTATGGACCATGATGGAAGAAGCTACAGGCCACCAAGCAGGTAGCTGCGGAGTGCAGTCGCGACGACGACCGCGAGCCTGGGGAACTGCCGGGCGACCACCGACAGCGTTGCGAGCGCGGTGCCGAGCAACCAGAGGAGGAAGGCGAGGAAGACTTGCTCGGCGTTGCGGGATGCGGCCGCCCTCGTGGTCAGCTGGCGCATGAGAACGAGGGCGCCGAGTAATACGAAGATGCGGCCAGAGTCCAGGAGCAGCTGCCGGAGATGACCGACCGCGAGGCCGCGGCGTCGGCCGTCCATCCCCGCCTGCCTCTTGAAGCGTTGGAGGCAGCGCATCACCCACTCTGCCATTGCCTTTGTATGTACTACTATGTATTATACTTGCTGGTTTGGTGTAGATGAAAGTCCGCACAGCTCCTCAGGCTTATATAGAGTTGTTCTGGTTCTGGAATATTGCTAGGCCGTGGCGATCATCCCATGAAAAATTATTCACGTCATTTATTTCCCGACAAGGATAGGCCTAGTCAAATTCGCAGGATAGGCGTAGTCAAATTCCCGGGTAAGGTTCACGAACTCACGTCGACCTCACCCTTTCTCCGCGCAGCATACCGGCCAAAGGGGACAGGCCAAAGGTTCCACGGGCACACGGCACGTCGCAAGAGGCTGCTCCCCACGAGGAATTCGGTACCCTTTACCAGGTCAACATGGTAAAGTAAGAGCCATGGTACGCAAAACCGACAAAAACCAGTCGGATTTCGTGAAAACCGAGTTTGTTGGACCGGTTTGGTATTAAAAACCGAGTGAAAAATCGATCCGATTCAAATTCAAATTCAAAAAATTTGAAAAAAAATATGTGACGTAGACCGGTCGAAAATCGGTGAAACCGCTCGATTTTTAATGAAATCGAGCGAAAATCGCTCAAAAATCGGCTCTATGGAACATTCACTTGGTCTGTCGGTTTTCGACTGGTTTTCAATTTCTTTTCAATTTTTCCCAAATTTTTTTGATTTCTGAATTCTTCGGTTTCTAACGATTTTTGAGCGATTTTCGACTCGATTTTTCCGATTCTTGAAATTCGGTTTTCGAACCGATTTTTCGAAATCGGTTTTGTGAACCCTGGGAAGAGCAGTTTGCTCCCCACCGAGGAATTCGGTACCCTTTACCAGGTAACATGGTAACGTAAGAGCATTTTTACAGAACACAATATTGAATATTAACCGTTTATCTATTAATCTAATAAATTAGATTAGTTAGAATTTAATTATACTTTCGTCAACGGTAGCGGTATTGATAGTATAAATTATATGGTGGTAGTATTATAATTAGCCATTTTTTATTTTGACCGTATGCGTATTTTTTTTACTTTTGTGTAAAATTCGAAACTGCTTCTGAGCCGTATAGGACAGAGTGTTCGATGTATTAATGCAAGGCCACGATGTTATCACGAAATTGAAGTGGCCTCTCCGTTCTCGATCCTGGCCACCCGATGCTCGATCCAACGGTCACAAATCACAGGATGGCGAAGAGGCAGTGGGTGAGAAAGCCAGAGAAGGCTTGTTTGTTTTTCTCTAGATTCTCTAAAAACTGATTATGGATTGTGGTTGTAGAGAAGCTGATTCACTAAAAACTAGAATTCAAAAGCAAATATGAAGTGGATTGTGAATTCTAGTGTATATGGGTGGACTAGATTGTGATAACCAATTTTTAGAATCGAGCTGTTTGTTTTTTATTCTGCTTTTGAAACTAGAATTCAGAATCAAAATCTAAAACAAACAGTCCGTCCTTACGGAAGCATGCGCTCAGCATATCGGCCAATTGTGCCACGGCACGTCGCGGGATTGTTTCTGGCATACGGGATTCCCGTAGGAGCACATCCCCTTGGAAAAAGAGAAGTCTTCTTTTTTTTTAAAAAAAAAAAAGCCTTCCAACATTAATTTTTAAGTAACACCGATGCACTTCCAAATAAATTTATAAAAATAGTCTTCTCTTTAACTACGGAAGACAGGGTAGATAATACGTATCTCCTACCATGCTACAGTAACATGACATGTTTTTGTACCGAGCAACCTTCGCTTAGCATGTTTATCAAATAAGCTCCTTAATTTAGCATTTAATTAATTACTTAATTACTTCATCTCTTAATTAAGCCACTAATTAAGAGATTAATTAAGTTATTGCTGAACTAAGCTTGCTCGGCACCTACCTACCGAGATACAACCTGTGCGCTCAGAAACGATCACAGCATCATGCCATTGCCACACAAGAAAAACCGAACACAAGTCTACATCAGTATTAGTTCAAACAATATTTATCCCGGAGCGCACATATAAAGCACAAAATAAATTTCGGCTTGACCTGCAGCTTCAATTAATCAGATGTTGGAGTCCAAAAAGGCAAAAACTTCATGCTGGAGATTGTCTTTAGGAGGATAAGTAGAAGATTATTCTAATTCCAATCGCCTCTCCATCACTCATTCGTATGGTGTAGGAGCAACCCTGCGAGGAAGCCGCACACGATCAGCAATGGAAAGAAGCACCAACGATACCATATGTTTTTAGCTTAACTACCAAACTAATTTGATTTAAGACGTATAATTAATTCCACATACCTTCATGGTGTCTAATTCTCCACTTGGGGCGTCAGTAATGCCCACATCCAGGAATAACATATTTCCAAGATTTTGGATCCCTTAGTTTAGGCCCTAAATATGGAAAAATGATGTCAGAATTCTCAATGTAAATGAGCTGCATTTAGTTGAATCTTGAAAGACCACTGCGATTTGGTCCGGCGTACACGTGAAGCTCACTGAAATTTGGTCCGTCGCAAATGCAACTTCCAACTTGAAATCAAATTAAAATCCAAACTCAAATCTAAGCTATCCTAGATCACATAGTGATCTAGGATAGCTTAGATTTGAGTTTGGATTTTAATTTGATTTCAAGTTGGAAGTTGCATTTGCGACGGACCAAATTTCAGTGAGCTTCACGTGTACGCCGGACCAAATCGCAGTGGTCTTTCAATTGGTATCAGAGCGAAATATTTTAGAGCTAAATCAAGGAAAGAACAAGTTTTCTACAAAAAACTCTAAAATCCAATCATAAGTGACAAATGTGATTATGTGATTATGATCCACGAGATTTAGCAAAACTCATTTTAATGATGCTTTGCTTGTGGAGCTGGAGAACCTAAGGAAGTTGCATGATAGTGTGCTTGTTGATCTTGAGAATCTGAAGTCGAAGAATGCTAGTTCTGTTACCTTTGATAGTCTGCTAATGCTAGCTTTTCTCCTGCTCACTTAAGTGCTTCTTGTAACAATTGCCCTAAATTGCTTTCTGAAATTGATGCCATGAGTTCACACCTTAAGAAGCTTTCTGCTAGAAATGATGAACTTGAATTGCATGCTTCTAAGGACCCAGACAGCTCATGTGAGGGCTGTAGACAACTAAAACTTGACAATGATGCTTTGAATGTCAAGTATGATCAACTTGCTAAGGACTTACTAGTTAAGTCAAAAACTGGTTGCCTGCTGTGTGTTGGGGTTAAGGATGATGTGGATAAAATTCATGTCGAGCTTAAGAAGAAATTAGAAGACCAAGCCCATAGAATTAGAAATGCGTCTTGCGTTTCTTGTGAGGCCCTCAAGATTGGCCGTGCCGAGGGAGAAAAATGCACGTACTGAGAGAGCTCATCTTTCTGGTACTTCTTCTTCTTCTTCCCCCTGTTCTTCTTGTGCCTCTTTCTTTCGAGATTGCCAGTATCTTATGAGCACTCTCGAGAAGTTTGTTGGAGGCAAGAAGAAGCTCAATCTTATTCTAGACCAATATAAGATTAGTAGATTCAATCAAGATCTAGGTTTTGATCCCTTGGAGCACACTCGGGCGCATCCTCCCACCATTGTGCGCGGCTCCAAGAGTGGTGAGATTGTGGTAGCTCCCAGAGTGAGTACCACCGTGTTTAGGTCTGTTGGGGTTGTCCATAGGACTTCTGACCAGAAGGATGTTACTCCTGTTATACGCCTCTAGCAAGGCAAGTACACATGCACCTTCGTAAGAAGGATGGTTACCTAGTAGATTTACGCTTCAGCGCACCAAGATCAATCGGCGTGGCGTGTTGCGCCCTTAAGGGTATTCGAGGTCATCCCGGACTTTGAGTGCTCCTAAGGCACACACTGCTTCTAGACAGGTTAGAGAGTCGTTTGTTTTTGGACAGCATCCAGGACTCGGTTTTTATGCTAGTTCTTCGAGTTTTAGTCCTGAAGTTGTTCATAGTCAGTCTTTCCGCCGTCCTCTTGATATTCCTCGTTTTTCCCATTGAGGTAGATATCAGCGGCGTGAGGTGTTTACTGGTAGGAGATCTAGGCTGGCTTACTGGGATGGTCAGGCTTTTTCACCACGGTGGGCCAACCCAGTTCTAGCTCTTAGATCATCTGCTAGAGTTACTTCTGGTCGTATGAGAGTGGAGCATCATGTAGACGCCAGAGTCCAGTCTTTTTCTTCTGTGGCTAGCACCTCTAGGCGTCATGTGGTTCAGTATTGGTTTCCTAGATCTTCTCTTTGTCCCAGTACTGAGTCATCTTTCTCTCGTGTGCATTGATCAGGTTCGTCGGATAGGGAAGGGGGATGTTTGGATTGTCGACTCCAGTTGTTCTCGCCATATGACCAGAGATTCTCGATGGTTCTCTTCCCTAGTCTGAGCCCCAGGTGATGAGTTGATCACTTTTGGGGATGCTTCTTCAGGTAGAGTCATTGCTAAAGGTACCATCTGCATTAATGATAATTTTATTCTTAAAGATGTGGCCTTAGTGAGTAAGCTGCAGTATAATTTGCTTTCTGTTTCTCAGCTTATCGATGACTCTTTCGAGGTGAGTTTTAAGAGTAATGCCTGTAGAATCCTCGATTCATCAGGAGGGTTAGTTTGCGGGATTTCTAGATTTGGGAGAGTCTTTCGTGCTGATTTTTCTGTTTCTTCTGGAGACTCTCTTAGGTGTTTAATTGCTTCAGAATCTCGTGATCTCTCCTTCTGGCATAGGAGACTTGGTCACATTGGATTTGATCATTTGACCGGAGTTAGCAGCCATGACAACTTTTACATGTGGACACTGTTGGTCCAGCTAGATTGCAGTCAGTGGGTGGGAAGTGGTATGTTTTTGTCATTGTTGATGATTTTTTTAGATACTCTTGGGTGTTTTTCATGTCCTCGAAGGATGAGACTTTTTCTCATTTCAGGGGTTTGGTCCATAGGTTGTCTTTTGAGCTCCCAAGTGCCTTACGAGCTATACGCAGTGACAATGGCACGGAGTTCAAGAACTCCTATTTTGAGAGTTTCTGTGTAGAGTCTGGTTTAGAGCATCAGTTCTCCTCTCCCTACGTCCCTCAGCAAAATGGCGTAGTGGAAAGAAAGAACAGGACCCTGATAGAGATGGCCAGGACGATGCTAGGCAGTCTGATACTCTAAGAAGTTTTGGGCTGAGGCTATAGCTACTGCTTGCCATGTTTCTAATCGTGTATTCTTGAGAGCACATTTGCACCGCACTTCTTACGAGTTGAGGTATGGGCGAAAGCCCAGTGTTTCTCATTTTCGTGTGTTTAGTTGCAAGTGTTTCATTTTGAAGTCTGGAGTTGCAATGCAAATAGGATCGTAGAGACCTGCGAGGTGACCTTTGATGAGGCTAGCCCAGGAGCTAGACCTGATATCTCAGGCTTTTCCTTCTCCTCTGAGACTATCTTTGTAGAGGATGAGGATGATGGAGATGATAGTGTTCCACCTGATCCAGTCCCCTCTACACCTGAGATGCCACCTGTTTCCATTTCTGCACCTCAGGAAGGCCAGCCCTTGCCTTCTGACTCTCATGCAGCTAGTGGCTCTGATCCTACTTCTTCTGTTCAAGAGGTAGAGGCCACTTCTGCTGCTGGTCCTCCCCGTCATATTCAGAGACGTCATCCACCTGATCAGATGATCGGCGATTTGTTCGAGCGTGTCACACGCTCAAGAACGGGTCTGTCTTCTTTCTGCCTTCACTCTGCCTTTGTTGCCTCGTTTGAGCCGAAGGATGTGACTCATGCATTATCTGACGAATATTGGATTAATGCAATGCATGAGGAACTCGAAAACTTCGAGAGGAACAAAGTTTGGCAGCTTGTGGAATGTCCATCTGGTCATAATGTCATTGGGACCAAGTGGGTGTTCAAAAACAAGCAGAGTGAGGATGGGGTTGTCATTCGCAACAAGGCTAGGCTAGTTGCACAGGGTTTTTCTCAAGTTGAGGGTCTTGACTTTGAGGAGACCTTTGCCCCTGTAGCTAGACTAGAGGCTATTAGGATCCTGCTTGCATTTTCTGCTTCCCGGGGCTTCAAGCTCTATCAAATGGATGTCAAGAGTGCATTCCTCAATAACTATATTGAGGAAGAGGTTTATGTCAAACAACCTCCAGGATTTGAGAACCCCAAGTTTCCAAGTCATGTATACAAGCTTTCCAAAGCTTTGTATGGACTCAAGCAGGCCCCCAGAGCATGGTATGAGAGGATCAAGTCTTATCTTCTCAGCCATGACTTTAAGATGGGCATAGTAGACAAGACTCTGTTCATCAAACACCATGAGTCGCATTTTTTGTGGCTCATCTCATTCGCTTGTGTCTCAGTTTTCTGAGGTGATGAGCACAGAGTTTGAGATGAGTATGATGGGCGAGTTAAGCTACTTTCTTGGCTTCCAAATCAAGCAGACTCGGGAGGGTACTTTCCTGCACCAAGGTAAGTACACTCGGGACCTTCTGAAGCGATTTGATATGTCTGATGGTAAGTCGGTAATGACTCCTATGACCACCACTTCTGTCCTCGAGCCTGACGAGGATGATGAGCCTGTTGATCAGAAGGAGTTCCGGAGTATGATTGGTTCCCTCCTATATCTCACCGCTTCGAGGCCGGACATACTTTTTCTATGTGTCTGTGTGCTCGATTTCAGGCCTCTCCTCGCGTCTCTCACCGCCAAGCGGTGAAGCGCATCTTCAGGTATCTTCGTGCTACCACTGATTATAGTATTTGGTACTCTGCTTCTTCTTGTCTATATCTTCGAGCCACCGCCAAGCGGTGAAGCGCATCTTCAGGTACCTTCGTGCTACCACTGATTATAGTATTTGGTACTCTGCTTCTTCTTGTCTATATCTTCGAGCCTTTTCCGATGCTGATTTTGCTGGCTGTAGGATAGATAAGAAGAGCACTTCTGGCACTTGCCAATTCATTGACACTTCTCTTATTTCTTGGTCATCTAGGAAGCAGTCCGGAGTTGCACAGTCCACCGTTGAGGCCGAGTATGTTGCTGCAGCTAGTTGCTCTAGCTAGGTGCTTTGGATGAGATCGACCTTGCGGGACTATGGGTTAGAGATAGAGAGTGTGCCACTTTTCTATGACAACACATCAGGTATTTGCATTGCTAAAATCCCAGTGCAACATTTCCGGACCAAGCACATTGATATTAGATATCACTTCCTTAGAGACCATGTGGAGAAGGGAGATATCGCGCTCCAGTTTGTAGAGAGTGACCTCCAGTTAGCCGATATCTTCACCAAGCCTTTGGATAGCTCCAGATTTGTTGCCTTGAGGAGTGAGCTTGGAGTCGTGTGCCGTTACGACCTTTCGTGAGGGGAGCTGGTTTGTATATTATGTAAAATATTGTTTCCTTCTAGCTTTTTTTTTCTCTTTGTGTTTTTCTTCTGGGTGACTTTGGGTTTATTTCTTTCTTGAGTTGAGTTCACTCACTTAGACTTCTGGCATTCTTTGCATGGACCTCTTATCTTGTGCTTTAGGTTGCTATCATGCGTGATTAGCTGTTCTCTCTTCTCTCTAGGTTGAGTTCCCTCACAGTCTTATAAGTCTAGCAGGTATTGGGCTTCTTGGGTAGACAGGGTCTGTGTGCACTCCTTAGTTAGGATCTAAAGTCAGCTTCCCTATGTCAGTCACTGGGGAAGATAAGAGCAGTCTGAGCCGTAGTGAGTCTCTTCTATCTTATCTATGCTCAATAGCCATCCAGTTTTCTCGACTTCTTCTCCTCATTCTGTTTTTTTTTGTTGTTATTGAGTTTATTTGGGTTGTCCTTATGCCTAATCTTGATAATAACTCAATTTTAACTAGATTTGAGCTTAAAATTGATTCATTTGTTGAGGGGAAGTTTGAGAATCTGTTCATGCATTGTATTTAGACTGCATTTTCTATTTTATGAGCTTTGTCTATTATGCAATTGACTCAATCTTCATGAAATACATCATGCTATATCTTTTGAAAAAAATCACTAGCTTAGATATGTCCAAGTTCATTTATCATGCTAAGCTTAATTGAAATTTGAAAAACTTGAAAGTTTTAAATGAAAACTTGATAAAACATTTTGCTTTTACTTACTAAGTTTCTTCTCTAGGGGCTTTTATCATGAATTGTGAACTTTTGGAGTTCTCTAGAGTCCCTATAGCAACTTGGGTGAAATTTGTTTGATCCATATTTGAGTCCTTCAAAATTGCTCATCTGTGCTAAATTGACAAAAAAATTGACTCTTTTGTGCAAAATTGATCTCAACACTTTATATTCACGAGACTACTTCCCATTGCATTTGAGATGAACTTGGAATATATTGTGTATGACCAAGATCATTCTCTTAAGAGTTACTCTTGAGATGATCGAAAATGGCTTGAGTCATTCAATAAAAAAAATGCAAGTATCAAACACATAAGTGGGTAAAGAATGCAAATAATGTCAAACATTTGCACCCCGCTATGCTTTTCAAAGTCTTAAAGAAAATTTGCATAAATTGAAAAATGAGCTCGAAGGACCTTATATGCACTTCAAAATTCCCCAAAATGTTGAGTAGGTTGAACTCTAGGTTTTCCATTTGATCCTTGAGTGGTTTTGCTTCTAGCTTTGAAACTTTGCTAAGTTTTGCACTTGTCAAATCTTGCAAAAAAAAATGACATATTTTTAAAACTTAGCTTATGAGCAAAATTTGTTATTTGCACTTGAACATATCTTAGTTTAGTCATAATCTGAGATTGATAAGCTTGGTGTCATATTTTGGATAATCTTCAAAGCTCCTTTAAGTTGCATTTCATGCATACATAAAAAGGGGGAGAAAATTCCATTTTGATGCCTATATTGCCAAAAGGGGGAGAAATCGTAAAAAAAGGCATCATTAAAATGAGTTTTGCTAAATCTCGTGGATCATAATCACATAATCACATTTGTCACTTATGATTGGATTTTAGAGCTTTTTGTGGAAAACTTTATCTTTCCTTGATTTAGCTCTAAAATATGTGACTTGGTCATGTTCTCAGTGTCTATTCTCTCTGAACCATGTGTGGTTTTGAAATCAAATCGCTTTTTTTTCTTATCTTACTCAAACTCAAATTTATGCCTTTTGTGTGGTTTGTCAATATACTCATCAAGAGGGAGATTGAAGGACCATGTGGAGGTCCATCCATATTTGTGATGAGTATTTAACTTTATGTGATCTAGGATAGCTTAGATTTGAGTTTGGATTTTAATTTGATTTCAAGTTGAAGTTGCATTTGCGACGGACCAAATTTCAGTGAGCTTCACGTGTACGCCGGACCAAATCGCAGTGGTCTTTCATGTGTATGACGGACCAAATCGCGATGTTCTTCATGTGTATGACGGACCAATTTTTCTCGAGTGCAGTAATATGCATTTTTGAAAGTCTTCTCGTGCTCAAAAAATTATTTGGTCTACATGAAAGTTGTAGAGAATTTCAAGTTCTGCAAAGAAACCGATCTTTTGTCCCTTCATGATGAATTCTTAATTGATCGAGTTTTGGTGTTTACTCCTGTGATATCTTGCTTGCTGTGACGTGTGAGAAGGCATTCAAGTCTATCTTGATCATTAGAATCTCACGAGCAAACCAAGATCACAGATTGGCTTTTGGAGTCGTGCTGTTTTCTGAACACTGCTTGTGTTTTTCTAGTCTCTGTTCTTTACAAAGCAGTACTGAGTCTTTGGCTAGTATTTGTCCAAGAGGTGGAAAAATTTATTTTGGGACCATTCACCCCCCTCTGATCGCCATCTCGGTCTTTCAAATCTATATCTGTTTTACGCCAGAACTAAGTATATTTATGAAAAAGTAGACTGAACAACCATATAAACTAATGAAATTGGGTGTCCCCCTATCATAATGAATCGTGTACAAACGAGAAATATATTTCCATTGTATTGGCAGTCACCAAATTATAGATCAGTACTAAATAATAGATGTTGGCAAACGTGTTGTGCTGAAATACGTTAATCACTGAAAAAGGGCCATACGTAGTGGAAATCATGATTTACATGCAATCCACAATTTTAAAGTATGATTTTAATGGGCTGCCTTCCTAGTTCCTACTGAAAGGAAACCACCCCTCCACCCTGTCTCTCCCTCTTATTTGGGAACTGCATTCCCAGCCGGAATCCCGGCCTAATCCCATCTATACCTCTTTATAATGTACCTAAGCAATTTTTCTTATGTCCACCCTAAATAATGCACCTCATTAGAGATGGCCCAATGTTCATGCACCCAGCAAAACGTCCCCAGAAACTTGCATTCATCAAAATGAACGTCTCAGATCTTTCCTCAGTTTTACTCACCCACATCCGATGGCTGTTATTTAGTGTGTCTAACTCATCCTCAAGGAAAGGGAAACAGAATCAAGGAAAAGGAAACAAACGTCCTGGAATCAAGAAAAAGGAAATAAACGTCCTGAAAAAGGAAAGTATCATACATTACATGCATTCATGTTCCATATTCGGAAAAAAATACGATCACGAATTCTGTCTGCAGTGAATTTATGATACGATCAAATGACACTGATTTGTTTCCAGGAGTCGCAGCTGCCAACCAGCGATCAGCGAACGAATCAATCAAACTAGCATAAGGAATGTGTCATGCACATTAGCGTACGTCCTTCCATACCTCTCCAACAGCCTATATACGATCCTAATACAGCAAATCGAAGATTAAAAACTTGCCATGGTTATGACGATACGACTGTTCTCCTTCTTGCCAATGTTTCCAAGTTGCTTGGAAACAAATTAATATTCGTTTTGTGGCTATATATACGCGCTTCCTCCCTGTGATTGCAAGACGAGTTAGTAGGTGTCTAGCTTTTAGCCATGTCCACGCCAATCTCACCAATGGCCGTGGTGATGGCAATCTTCTTTAACCATTTCTTTGGTTGCGCGATCCACGGCGCACGGTGACCACCAACCACTACCAGGGGCCGGCAGGGTCGCCGGCCTACGCGCCTGGCCCTCACCACCATCATCGTCATTCGCCACCGCCGACAATACCCTCGCAAGTCGAGACGCCGGCCTCTCCCGCGTCGAGCCCTCGTCATCATGATGGTCATCATGCTCCGACGCCGAGCCCTCCTCACCACCATGGTCATCACGGTCCGGCGCCTGTTCACCCACCGAGCGCTCCCTGTCACGATGGTACCCCGGGATCAACTCATCACGGCCATCATACTTCAGCTCCGGCGCCGGTTCATTCCAACCTGCCGGCGCATGCTCCAAGTCCGCGTCACCATGACCACAACGCTGCAGCGTCGGCGCCCGTTCACGCCCACCAGCCTGCCCACGCTCCAAGTCCACATCACCATGGCCACCACTCTCCAGCGCCGGCGCCGGCCACGCCAACCAGCCGGCCCACGTTCCAAGTCTGCACCACCATCGCCACCACGCTCCAGTGCCTGCGCCGGTTCACGCCAGCCACCCGCAGTGTCGGAATCATAAAATTTAGATTAGGGATGCACGATTTGACTCTTAGTAATATAGTATTACGCAAATAATAACTATCAGCTGTTGATAACAGTTAAGAATAGTACTATTTGATAATAATAAATTAGATTTTAATCTTGGTACGACTGTTTATGCAATATGCAAAAGTTTATATGAAAACAAAACATTTAGCGCATATTTCTACGTCCACCCTAAATAATGCACCTCTGCTGAATTTTTTCGGCTACAATCGTAAATTCATCGTTGCGAAAGTCTGATTCGAAAAAAATTATAACGATGATGCTAATACAGTAAAAAATTCCCAAAAAATAATAAAAAACAATCAAGCAGAGTCCGTCCGCTTGTTAATTTTGGCAAAAAAAAATCGTCGGTGGCCGCTGAAAAATTCAAGCATAGGAGAAAAAATAAAAAAAATTCAAGCAGTGCCCGTCCACTAAATAATTCCGGGAAATATGGAAAAATAAACTGCGCTCGCCGACCACTGGATCTGCAGGGAAAAAATAGATAAAAATTAAGCAGTAGCTACGGCATTTGGTTCGTGAGAAAAATTGAAAAAATTAAGCAAACACTCACATACATTTGGTTCCGTGGATAAAAATAAAAAAATTCAGCGCTCTCGTCGTTGAAATTAAGCTATATGGGGCTAGATCCGTAAAAAATCTCAAGAAATGTCATATTCGGAAAAAAAATACGATCACGAGGCCAGGACAATAAAAAATTCAAGTCTGATTTCCTTGCATGCGGATCCTTCGTGTTTATTTCCTTGTTTGATTCACTCTCCTTCCAAATATGTAGTACATACAGTTTTGATCAGAATAGTAAAAAATTCAAGTCTGGTTTCTTTGCATGTAGATCCTCCTTGTTTATTTTCTTATTTGATTCGCTCTCATTCAAAATATATAGTACGTACAATATGATCACAAAATTATTTATTATTAAGTATTATATTCATTTTAATCTTCTCATTTAATTGATAAACGAATGTATTGTCGTCGTAGCGTTAGCACTGGCACTATACTAGTCCCAGGGGCCAAAAGCCCCATGGGAAATTTCCTCGGGCCAATCTAGCTCGCAGTTTGGAGTATCAGGGAAGATTTATTTCCCAACCCAATCCCTGTGGTTTCTACGGGGGAAAAATCATCGTGTCTTCACACCGGGAAATATTCTCCTATCGCATCGCGAACTCCCCCCACATCGATGTTGCCATGCATATCCCTCCCTCCGCTACCAAGCCCTTCCTCCTCCCTCGGGCAGCGGCATCTCACAGATCCTGTACCTGTTTCGAGGGTTCGGGATAGCTTGCTCGCAGCCTCCTCGTCCTCATCCTCCTCCAGCTATGGTTCGGCGTCTAATCCCTTTTCTTATCAGCTTCTCTCACAGATCCCGTACCTGTTTCGAGGAAGGATACGAGGAGGCAGTTGGTGTTCATGATGAAGATTACTGAGGCGAAGAGATTGCGAGAGGAGGGAGAGGAAGGAGCCGCTGGCCTCTCGTTAAGCCACGGTTACACCCGCCATGAATCTAAAGGGAGTGGCATTTGCGAAGGTAAGGATGAAAAGATCAACCTGAGTTCTCGAAATATTGTCAAATCCCTTTTTGTTTGATGCTGCAAAGTACAGTTGTTTTGTTGCTCCTGCAATGGGACAAGTTAGATTGGTTATATAACTGTGTGGTGTGTGATGACTTCTTGGAGATTGTTCTTGGTTGTTATTGATGGTAACATGCACCGATGCCTCTTGATTAGATTGGTCTGCAATGGAGCAAATTAGATTGGTTCTGTACAAGAGTGTTGCATGATGAGTTCTTGGATACTGCTTTGATACTTAGCAAATAGAAAACACGATTGCCTTGTATATCCCATAGTAGTCTTGCATATTGCAGCTAAGAATAGTACGATGTTAATTTTGGTGTGTTTTTAGACACAAACTAGGTGATAATGAAACATTAGTTATAGATTACAATTTCCATGTCCAGCTCTCATGTTTTATATCGTTTTGCCCCACCGATGGTATGTATTACATATGTTTCTGATAACAATGATAACAATGAGTCAATGCAAGCTTTGTCTTTGCGATTGCAGAATATCTCAATTAAAGGTATACGGCTAGTTGGTGATAATTATCAAGGACTAAAGAAGTTGAACATATCTAGGTACGGTTAGATGTAGGGATCACATCCATCACATCATTCTTAACGTTCAACAAATGTTTATTGAGATCATTGATGTTCCACGAATTTGGTGGGCTTGGGCAGGAAACATAATTTGGACAACTGAATATCCTGTGTAATATATTTTGTAGGTCCATTAAGTTGACACATGATGGATTTCAAGAAGTGCTTCAGAAATGTTCTTCTCTTGAAAGCTTGAATCTTTATGCTCTTTCGAGGTAGTATTGAGAAATGTCTGTAATAGATAATACTGTCTAGCAGTGAATTGGAGCATCTGACAACCTACTTCAAATCACATAGTTTTACCGACAAGGTTTACACGAAGATAGGAGCTTTAGCTAATCTTACATTTCTAGATTTATGTGGGGCCTAGGTAACTGTTCATTTTCATCTACTTTGAAGTTTGAATATTTATCAAGCCAATTTGTAATAATTTACTAACTTGAGGTTTCCAGCATCTAACTGACAACAGTCTTGCCTGTATCTCAATTTGTGGAGGTTTAACATGTCTCAATTTGACTTAGTAAATCAAGAACAACCTTTTCTGTTTCTGTCAATAAAATGAGGTTGTGTTGATTGATCTCTACAATCCCTATCTTACAGGTTTGCACGCGTAACTGATGTTGGGTTGGTAGCTATCGCAGAATGTTGCCAGTCCCTTGAACTACTAAGGCAATGTGGTAAATTTGTCCTAGAGATAGCACATTCATTGTGGCTTATGCACGTTCTGTTCGCATTTATGCAGTTTGTTTGGAATAGTTGGGATAACTGATGCCTGTCAGGAGGCTTTTGTCAAAATCTTGCTCCAATAGTCTCACAACTCTTGATGTAAATGGCTATATTGGTATTAAGGTGAGGACTTGAAAATTCTCTCTACTTTTCATAGTAATCTTCATGGACTCCTTCCAATTTTGTCAGTCATCCCTCTCTTCTTTTAAGTTTGTTTTAGTAAAAGCCCCTTTCTTGCCATAATGCCATTAGAGTCGAATTAATGTGATAATTGTTCATAAATCATCCAAGTGGCCTATGGCACAGACCATGAACCATGAAAATAGAATAAACTAATTTGTTTGTATCCTGCCTAACAAACCAAAATTTAGCAAAACAAATAGAAATTTATATTCTTTTAGTGCTGTTTCTGCATTATATTTGCAAATGATTGTTTTGGTTTCTGCCCATATGCGCTTGTAGAAAAAGGGGTAGCTGATTGGGGAAAAGAAAGAATGTCATATGAGAAATTGAGAATGCAAGGAACAGTTACTGTGCAAGCTACTCTATCCCTTTTAATGTTTGTGGTTATAGTTTTAATTCTTAGATTGTATTGCGTTTTTTTGTAATTTGATTATTTGACAGAGGAGCTGGGATGACTTGATTCAGCTGTTCCCGCACTAGAGTTGCCTCAAAGTGCCGAGCTAGCAACAACCCCAGAACTTTATTCAGTTCTTAGGTCCTGTTTGGCAGAACTCCAGATCCTAGCTCTACATCAGATCTGAAGTTTGTAGGCTAAAATAAAGTGAATCAAATTTATATTTTTAGTCTAAAATGTAAACAAGATGACCTACCTAAATACTCTTAATGTATCCATAGCTCCAGCTCCACAAATTTCTGGAGCTAAGAATACCCTGCTCCACCAACTCTACGGATTTTGATGGAGCTGGAGCTGTGCCAAACACCCTACGTGAGCTCATTTCTCTTGTTGGCATTTAAAGCGCCGTCAAAAGGTCTCGCTCTAAAAAAAAGTCCAACACATTCTTTGCCATCTGTCGGTAATGTTTGTGTTAATTTGAGAGAGAACAGAGAACTTATACTCTATGTTTCTTAATATGTGTGACATATACCATTAGATTTCTGTCGTCTGTTTTTCTTTTCTTCTTAAGCCATTCTAGGAATATAATAATGTAGGATTTATGACTTCACGTGGTACTCTTAGGCTAGCCTCCGACATGGCCTTAGTTTTGTGTGAATATTCTCGTAAACTCTACCCTAGATTAGACTTATGTGAATATATGAATCTTGGATGATGTGTGGATGCTACATTAGCAAATAACACTTTCTTGTTTGGATTTTACCTATGTGTGAATGTTTGTATAAATCTAATTTGAATGTGTGGATGTAAGGATCTAGTCAAATGCTTCCCCTGAATTTTATAATTTTTTCTAAATTTTTTTCTGATTTTTTTGGAGATTTTTTGTAATGTTTGAGATTTTCATCCTATGTATTCTAAATGGTGACAAGGAATATTTTTTGGGAGGGATTATTTTCACAAGGAGATAAAAGGGATTCCATATGCCCTTGAAAATCCACCTTGGGATTTTATTCCCTAGGATTTCCCCCCTAACATCCAGACAAGCCCTTGGGTGGGAGCAAAATAATGCACCTTCATCTCAAAACATAAGAAAAGTTTTTTGGCATACGGGATTCCCGTAGGAGCACATCCCCTGGGAAAAAGAGAAGCCTTCTTTTTTTTAAAAGCCTTCCAACATGATTTTTTAAGTAAATCTGGTTCGCTTCCGAATAAATTTGTAAAAATAATCTTTTCTTTAACTACAGAAGACGCGATAGGTAATATGTATCTCCTACCAAGCTATAGTAGCATGGCATGTTTTTCTACTGAGCAACCTTCTCTTAGCATGTTTATCAAATAAGCACCTTTATTTAGCACTTAATCACTTTATCTCTTAATTAAGCCACTAATTAAGAGATTAATTAAGTCATTGCCGAACAAAGCTTGTTCGGCACTACCTACTGAACTAGCGATGTTCGGCCGGTTGAGCTACTGAGCTTGTGCTATGTGGTAGGTGACCTGCAGAGCTCGAAAATGCCGTTGACACGATGGATTGTGTTCTGTTATAGAACCACCGTAGGTGATACGTGTCGCATGTCGTGCCTTTGACGATCGTGAAGGGGGCTGTGTTCGAGAAAAAAAAAAGCGAAAACATCATAAGAAGAGGGGATACAAATCCCACCAATTCAAGAAATCCAAAAAAGTTCAGGAAAATTGAAAAAATGGGAATTTGGACAAAGAGTACAAAAGGTGGCAAGGTCAGCACTCAGCAGAGACTGTGCCAGCAATGCGTCGAATCTGCGAGCCATGGGGGGGCGAAGGAAGGTGGTGAGGACCTCGGCACCGGTGGAGAAGCTAACGAGGACCTCGACATCGTGGCACGATCCCAATTAATCCTCTCAGCTTCCACTACCAAATCAGGAGGTGGGGGAAGGGGAATGTCATCCTCCAACTCATGAGGGTGGTGGAGTCACTGATGGGCACGAAACAACCGGCAGGGATGAGTAAAATGATGTGGGAGTGGATGAATCTTCGCCTGCAGACACCACGACTCATGGCAACGCCAAACCGCGGGGATGGACGTGGAGGAGGACAACCGTGGTGCACTCAGCAAAGTGGAAGGTGGAGATGGAGGAGGCTGACCATAGCGAAGCAGTGAGGTTGTTGATGGAGGTGGTGGAGACTGGCCATGGCGGTTTTGACGAGCTGGCTCGAGACAGGAGCGATGTGTTGCTCTCGTGCAAGAGACGGGGAAAAATGCATCAGCCTCCTAAGCCGTAGTATTTTTGACTCGTGGAATCAGCTGAGACAGGCCGAATAATCCCCGCTTTCTCACCTCTTCCAAATGCTCTTTTGATTGAGCTAGGAAAAAACTGGCATGAGCGTTGGGACCTAGATTTATAATTTTGAAACCCTATGTGTATACTGTACTAGTTCATGATCACGCTAATACACACAATAATAATATAGATAAAATATCATTCCATACAATGAATTAATTAAAGAAGAAGTAAATTATTATTAAATAAAGCAAATGACCTTATGTCAAAGTTTATACAACTATGCCTTATGGGCTTAAGAAACAAATAATCTGTTGCATCGGAAAAGAAATAATTTGGGTCATTCGACATACCACGGGCAATCGTATGGGAAAATGCCTTCCTAGCTTACGTAGTCGTCATAATATTCCTTCTCATAGAACTCAATATTTCCTGGTTCTCCTTCAGCAACTGATCAACAAAGGCATAAAGCCTTAAGTACAAAGAGTACTCAGCAAGCTGTAGGAAAAAGATGCAATTTATTCATACAAGGCTTGTCAAAGGATAGTCATATGGTTCATTTGCAGAAAGCAATAACATGAATTGAAATACAGTACATAAATTGAAAGCATATTTATGAAAAGATAATAAATAACTGGTAAAATCAATGGTAGACAATATGAACAGAATGACGAGGCATCACCCTATACCATCTAAAACAATTATCAAACCGCTAAATTCAACAATTTTAACTTTAGATAATAAAACAACAGTGAACTTCCCGTTCACATCCCAACAATTCCACATTCCCACATTTTATAAAACACTCTATATCTCGTGTGAAATTCTCAGGCATGTCCATGGCCGCGGATACAGCTATTCGAATAGTTTTACACTCTGTAGAGGTTGTACTGTTTTAACCACAAGACATGATAATCTCTTGGTGCAATCAATATTAACACACTTC
This sequence comes from Otatea glauca, assembly GCA_036346275.1. Taxonomy (NCBI): domain Eukaryota; kingdom Viridiplantae; phylum Streptophyta; class Magnoliopsida; order Poales; family Poaceae; genus Otatea; species Otatea glauca. Next base: position 52,767,554 of record CM070721.1, read on the forward strand.
CATTTGGTGTGTCACACAGATATCATGACAAAAGCATTTATAATGTATTGTCTAAACTCGGTATTACCCACTAAGATTTCGCTCCTCAGGGCCCCCTCTTGAGCCATGTGAATCTACTCGTCCATCCCAGAACCCACACCACCAATTGGTAGTACTCAAGGCTAGACACTGCAAATTAATCAGTTAGGTTTGTCCCATACCTGACTTGTGGTTATACGGTTAGGCCCAGTTCAATGGTGCACAAGATTAAATCCTTAAGTTGTCTTAGGCAAGATTTCTACATCCTAATGTGCTAAAAGTATCCCTTTACTGCACGATTACTTGGCTGAGGGAAAACATTTTGTTCAACCAAGATCAGTGGCACATCCTACCATGGTACAGTAAATTTAACAACAATAGCTAACGGCCACAATTAAATATCTCATTAAGTCAAGCTTAACATTAATTCTCATGTGATATGAATCCCAATGTACAATTAAGCATTTCTAAGCATAGCTACGATTACCCAATGTTGGTAATATGATTATGTCTAACTAATAATGTCCCAACCTAGAGTTAACAATGGATAATGGCATTCCAATAATTAAGGTGGAATAGCGTTAACTAGGTATATAGGTGTCGGTGTTTCGAGCACTGGCGAGTGAATTTTTTAGTTAAGGGGCCGCGTGTTCCCTATTCTTGAATGGTTAGACTCAAGAAGCCCAAGATGTATACTGGTTCGGGCCGAATGTCCCTACTCCAGTTCGTGTGATGGTGCTATATTGCTTGGATGCGATAGTGCATGCGACATTACAAGCGAGAGCTAAGGATTCGAACCCGTGGGAGCAAGAACGGCTTGCCGTAGAACCGAGAAAGGGGTCCTCTCCTCTCCTCGAGAGGACCCCGCCTCCTTTATACTGATCGGAGGGGGGGTTACACGGGAGTTGGGAGAAGAAAGGATGAGGTGTCCTAGGCTAGGAGTCCTGGTCCTTGGTCTTGGCGATTTGATCGGCGTCCACTTACCCCACGCCGGGTCGGTGGACTCATCGAGTGGCGCAGTTTTTCGTGTCATCAGGAAATGGCGCACCTACCCTCTTGTACGTCCGTCAGATGTTGACGCCTTAATGCCTGGCTATGGTGCTGCCTCGGGAGGGAGCGCATCCTTACACTGCGTATGACTGGATGATGAGTCTGGAGCTTTGACTTTGGTGACCTCTTTGCTACTTTGGGAAGGAGCCACCTGCCCTCGTTCGGTCTTTCCGCGCTGTCGTGTCTGTGGGGCAGGTGGCCAACGGCCCACGGCGGCCTGGCACTCGGCCTTTGGCGAAGATCGCCTCGGTTTGGTTGAGGTTTGTGGGGAGTTTGACCTATGGCGGGGGTCGGACGCTCCCTGGTTGGTTTGGTCGGGGACGAGTGTCCTTCGTGGCCCAGCGAGGGCCTTTGGCCAGAGCCGGGCTTGAGGCAGTCCGTTCGTCACTCCAGGCCACTGGGGGTACCCATAGTATGAGTACTCGTCAGTAGCCCCCGAGCAAGTTCGTCAGATACGGTCGGGGTTTGGCTTTGTCGGTTAAACCCGACCGAGTGCGGCGATCGGACTTGGTCGGCCGATCCGACTGACCTGGTCGGCCGGGTTCGACTGACTCGGTCGGTCGGCTCCGTTCGGGTGCGCTCGAGCGCATCTGGCAGCTGGGGCCCCTGGGCGGGTCAGAGAGCCGATCGGGGAGGTATCTCCGCCGGCAGAGGCCTTTAATCACTTTGTTGAACGCGCTGTGCGTGGTTTTGACAACCCTTGACCATACGCCTTCTTGGTCGCTCCGAAATCTGGTGAGGGCCGCTTCGTCTTCCCATGTCTGTATTTATTCGGGACCGTTGGTGTAGCTGGGGACCGCCATGAACTTGGCGTAGCACGGCCTCCCCAGGATGGCATGGTAGGAACCGGGAAAATCCACAACCTCGAAGGTGAGGGTTTCGGTGTGGAAGTTGTCCGGCCCCCCAAAAGTGACGGGCAGGTCGATCTGCCCAAGTGGGTGAGCCTGTTAGCTCGGGATGACGCCGTGGAAGGGCGCCTCGCTTGATCGGAGACTCGAGCGGGGGACCCCCATGGCGTCAAGCGTCTCGACATACAGGATGTTGAGATCGCTACCGTCGTCCATGAGCGCCTTTGGCAGGCGCTTTGTTCCCACGATGGGATTGACAACCAACGGATGTCTCCCTGGCTGCGGAATGTAGTTGGGGTGGTCGGTTCGATCGAAGGTGATCGGAGATTTCGACCACCGAAGGTACTTGGGAACGGCGGGAGTAGCTGTGTGGACCTCGCGGAAGGCGAGCTTGCGCTGTCGCTTGTTGGCGTAGCTCTCCGGTCCGTCGAAGATTATTAGGCAGCCGTCGGGTTCTGGGAACTCGGCGTCCGCCCTATTTTCCTCGGCACGTGGTGCCGAGTCCTGCTTCTTCCCCTTGCCTCGCGACGATGTGGGGTGCCGACATGGTTCGAACATGGGCTTTCCATCAGCTTCTCGAAGTGGTCGGGCGCCTATCGTGTCTGCTGCTTGGCAGGATGGTCGGCAGCCACGACCAAGTGGCCTTCGCGGCCTTGGTTCCCTTGCCGCTTTCGCTTGTCGGAGCGGTCGGAGGGGCAGCCGGTTTGAGCGTCGGGCTCCCGCTCGGCCTTTCCTTTCTCAAAGATGGCTCCCATAGCCTTTTCACCAGAGGCGTGGTTGGTTGCGATGTCCAGGAGCTCCTTGGCGGTCCTGGGCTTGGCGCAGCCCAGCTTGTGCACCAAGGCTTCACAGGTGGTACCGTAGATGAACGCCCCGACAACGTCGGCGTCAGAAATGTCGGGGAGCTCATTGCATTGTCGGGAGAAACGCCGGATGTAGTCCCGGAGAGTCTCCGCGGCCGCTTACTTCTGATTCTTGAGTCCCGGAATTTCGGGCGCTTATGCGTGCTGGAAGTTTTCGGCGAAGAGGTTCTTCAAGTCGGCCCGATTCGGATGGTCTTTGGCAAATACTCGAGCCGGGCTCGGTGAGTCCGCAAGGTAGATGGGGAGGTACTGGATGATGAAGAGGTCATCAGTAGCTCTACCCGCCCGGCATGCGAGCCGGTAGTCTTCTAGCCGGACGCTGGGGTTTGTCGCCCCTGTGTACTTGGCTATGTTGACCGACGCCCAGAACCTGGCAGGGAAGTCCGCGTAGCGGATCCCCCGACAGAAAGCCCGTGGTCCTGGGCCATCGGGGCTCGGGCTACGGTCGTTACGCCGACCGCTGTCTACGACCCGCGATCGGGCCGCTTCGTTCATTACTTTTTTCCGCGCCTCGAGGGTGGCGCGAACATCGTGGTTGTTGCCGAGGCGCTGGCGCACCGGGGTGCGTGAGGCCAGGGGCTGCTCGTACTGTGCCGCCGTCTTTGCCGGACCCCGCCGGTTCCGAGCGGCGGCGCGGCTCGGGCGGCTGGAGGAGGCGCCCGAGTGGTGGGAGCCGGAGCCCTGCATGTGTTGCACGGCAGCACGTTCCACCAGTCCCCGGAGGTTCTGGTACGTCGCCTTGGCCTCCGGGTCGTCCGGTTTGGGGATGCCACGGAGCAGCATCGCGGCTGCGGTCACGTTCTGGCTCGCGTGGGGGAAGAATGGGAGGCCGTCAGATTCCTCCACCAGCTGGTGTTGTACCTGACGTGCGCGTGGGGGCTCGGGCTGACTCTGCTCCAGGTCGGCCTGGAGTTTGTCAAGCTCGGCCCTTCGAGCCTCCAGCTCATCGCGCTGTTGTTGGAGCTCGGCGCGGCGAGCTTTGGTGCGTTTTCAGCGCGCTCGCGCTGATATTCCGCTCCCTGTGCTTCGGTGCGCCAGACGAGAGTTCCCGTACTCGCGGGGGTTGCGATCGGGTCGGCCACGCCCGCCATGTTGCATTCGTGGGAGTGCGGTCCGTCCGCAGTGCGCTCCGTGTCGGAGCTGTAGTCGTGGCTGGAGGAGTCTTCCAGTAAGTCGTGGACGGAGGCCGGCATGTAGCCGGTCATTGCCACGAGCTGTGAACCTACGGGGGGCAACGTCGTCGCCCGCTCGAGTCCACGGGTGCCGCTGCCAGGGACGGTGCAACGCTTGGTGGGCTCCGGCCTCGGGGTCCACACGGGGGCCTCGAGCCGGAGGTTGCCAAGGTCGTCGGAGATGGAGTCCAGGCTCCCGGCGGATGCCTGGTCTCGAGAGGTGGCGGGGATGAGCACGAGCTCTCCCGTCGAAGCGGCGACGAAGTCGAGGGAGCCGAAACGGATCCTGCTCCTCGATGCAGACACGCCGTCGTGGGTGAAGGAAGCCATCAAAGAAGCAAATAGGAATCCAAAGATGACGATGAGGACGCGCGAAGGCCCTTACCTGGCGCGCCAACAATAGGTATTCCCATGAAATAATCACTGATACACAAATAGCATACATTTGTATAAATAAAGTACTTTTGCAAACATAGGATCAATATGATTAAAGGTTATGACTTGCCTTCCTGATCTATTGCTAAGTCTTGATTTTGAAATTCTCTATTCGCTCCCTTGAGATTTACATCTACCGAAAAAACAACGAATATAAATAAATACCAAACCGGTTAGCATGAAGATGCTGTCAGAGTCGAGGAGCAGCCGCTGGAGGCCAGGGTGATCGATCGCCTCGCCCTGTCCGATGAGGCGGTGGAAGCATCGCATCACTAGCGCTGCCATTGGATTTGTATTACCCTGCTTTGCTATCTGCTGCGGTGGTTGGAGTCCGAGTTGCCCTGAAGGCTGCCTTCTTATATAAGGGCGCGGGGTAGGGCGGGTCTTGGCGGGGCAAATATCTATCTGCCGCCTGGCCGCCTGCTATGTTACCCCGCTGCGGTCGCCTGGCCGGTCTTGGACTTGTATTCCCCTGCTATGTTACCCCGCTGTGGTCGCCTGGCCGGTCTTGGACTTGTGTTTCCAGTTTCCCTTGCTACCTGCTGTGGCTGGCTGTGCCATTTTTCCAAGTGGGGTCGGGGCCTCAGGGTCAGGGGGAGGGCGGGGACTTTCCAGGTATGTGTCTTGTGTGACGTTTATGTGTATTGATATGTAAACCTCCGGAGTCTGTTTCTGGAAGAACAAGTGTAGTGTCAGATTTATGATCCGTTCGAAGCGTCATACTTCTTGCAGTGAATCCAATAAAAGAGCCCGATATACCTATACATATGTGTAGAAAAATATTTGACGATCTGTAGGACCCACACATCACAGTCTTGTTTAAGTGAATTTTGTACGCCGCGGTCTGATCTATTTGACGTATACGTTGGCCAATATCTTTTTAAATATTTACTTATTTCTTCTTATTTTATTAATTATGTGTAAAAAAATCATCAGACGATTCCCTTTTCGAACGAAGGAAGGAGTTTTGAAGAAAATCTAACATGAGGTTCAAGCTCATATAATGTTTTCTTTGTGTCTATCTCTCACTAAAATCATGTACTCTTTTTATTGTGAAGCATCTAAAAGACATAATTGAACAATTCCTGGGTTTTTAAATTCTAGAGAATTCAGTTGGACATGCCACACAAATTCTTGTGTTTTTTTATTCTGCATTCCAAAGATCTCCTTAAAAATTACACTCAAAAGTATGGTGCAAATAAGCACGGACTACAGGGTCGTGCCCCTCACCCTTTTTTTTTTGGTCTTTCTATACTGTCGTACTCCCTTCGTTGATAAATATAAGGCGTATTTTGACTTTGCATAATGATTAAGGTTGTGGTGAAATTGAGAAAGGTATGAGAGGAAATGACTTACATATCCCCCTTAATTGTCTTGGAAGATGAGAGATAATAAATAAATGTATATGATTGAGAGATAATAAATAGGGGCATAAGTGGAAAGGCTCATTAAATCTACATGTACGTCTTATATTTTTCAAAAAAATCATTCAAACTATAGGCCTTATATTTATCAACGGAGAGAGTACCTTCTTTGATGAGTTGATCCACCAGTGTGAGCGCTTCGACAGCCAGGGTTTCAAAAATCGTCGATTTTCGTTTATATCCGCGTGGTTCGATAAACAAAACCGCTCGATAAATCGGTAGAATTTAAAATAAAAATAAAAAATTTTGAGAAATTTTATGCGATGTAAACTGGTGGAAATCGTCGATTTTCGGGGAAAAACGCTCGAAAATCGGCGTTGGAACATTTCAACTGTTTGATCGATTTTCGGTGAAATTGATCGATTTTTTATTGTTTTCAACGAAATTTGACTGTCGATTTGAAAATTTTGACTTTGTACTTGTTCGGTTTCTACCGGTTTTTGAGCGACTTTCGAGCCGACTTTTTTCGAAAATCGTAAATCGCCTGACGACAGCACACGGAGCTGAAGTGATGTAGTAAATAGATGTCCGAGTTGATGCCTACTGTATCACACGATTTTTTAAACGTTGTATAACATGATCCGATTGTTTCATTCCATAGCTCTTTTGGCTGACAGTTTCAAATTTACTCTCCGTACCAACAAATTTGGAAAACTATTTCCATTTCTAATCACAGAAGAGGCAATAGTAAACATGTGTCGTCTGATGCGCTCCCGTGCCCTAGCAACATACCATCACGACAGGCATAGCAGGTCTAGAGTTACTGAGCAGTAAGAGCTCGACAGAAGTGCCGTCCAGCACCAGATGATTAGAGCAGAATTTGCCGAGCAGGGAATGCTCGGTAGGATAGGCAATCATCATAATTAAGTGTTTTAATTAAGTAAACCGGCTAATTAAGTTATTAATTAATGAAAGTAGTTAATTAAGCTATTAATTTACTAATTTGGGGGCTCAGCAAGTGTCTTGCTGTGGTAGGAAGTGTCACTTGCTACATCTTTCTTGGTCGCAAAAAAACTATTTTTATAAATTTATTTGGAAGGAGTTAGATTTGAAAAAGAAAAAAATTTAGGAAAACCGTGGCTTCCGATTGTTCAGGAATTGATCTGGGCGAAGCGACCTCTAGGCCTCTACCCTTGAGGAAAGGAAGAGGACCTCATGTAAAATCTGTTTAGCCGGCATTGAACGGAGGGAGCTTGTTCGTTTTGATGACAAAGCTACAATAGAAGGCCTAGGATGGCAACAGGGAAAATCCCCGTGTGGAGTATCCTCCCATCTCCGATTCTCGATAAGCAAAATTTCCCTGTCTCCGTCCCCGAACCCATACACGGGGCTTAATTCTCCCCCGTCCCTGATCCCGACGGGTTTGCGGGGCCCCGACGGGGATTAGTGGTGCATGTGTGATTAAGTGTGAGTGATCACATGCTACATGAATAAATCACTAGATTAATGGTGCATGTGTGATTAAGTGTGAGTGAATCACGAGAGTAATTCATATTTAGCATGTTTATTAATAATGACCTCATATATATTCTTTTTTCTTTTGAGAATAATTATTTGCTTCCACCTAATAGTGATAATGTGGGGACGGGGACGGGGATTGGGGATGGGGAACGGTGGAACGTCCCCGCCCCCGCGATCCCCGACGGGGGCAACATTTTTCCCGATAAACTCCCCGCAGAGCGAGATTTTCCCCGTCCCTACCCCCTAATAGGGGAATTCCCGGTAAGGAAATGGGGATCGGGGCCATTGCCAATCCTAAGAAGGCCAGTATAGATTGTTTAGGTAGCGCTAACCGGTGAACCTATACATGACACTCGAATGCTATTCCTGTACAGTAATACGATGTATGAAACTAGAGTATGGATGAACGGGGGACAAAAGTATGGCCCGATTAAAAAAGCACCCAATACATGGCGAGAGATTATTTACTCTTAGAAAGCAGAGAACAGGGGAGACGAGCGAGACATGTAGGAAGCAAAATGTGGAGCCTGATGGAGGTGGACTGGTGGAGGCTAGAGGCCACCAAGCAAGTAGCTGCGCAGTGCCCTCGCGATGGTCTCGGTCGTAGTCTCGTGCGTGATAATGAGGGTCGAGGAGCAGCTGCTGGCGGTGATCGATCGCGAGAACGCGGCGGCGGCGGAGGTAGCGCATTACCCGGTCTGCCATTACCGCCTATGTATGTCTGTAACCCTGCCAAGCCAAAATTTGGTCAATGTTTTGGTTGCTCACAACTCGGCCAAATATTGGCAAGAAATGCATAAGACATGACCATAGAGCCACAGGCTCGTTCGGTTTGACCCAAAGCAATCACAACCAAGGTTGAGACTAGACAGGGATACGATTCCCTTCCGTGGAGGCCCATTTTGGCTTGTGAATTTTATTAAGAATAAATTTCACAAAACGACAGGTATCAAACTATAGATTTTAGCTTCTATTTCATAAACTACAGATTTTAGAAGAAATTATTTCACAAAACTACAGGTTTCTTACACAATTTATCAGAAAACTATAGATTTTAGCTTCTATTTCACAAAACTACATATTTTAGGAGAATTTGTATCAAAACTACAAGTTTTAAAATTAATTGTTTCTTGTAAATGGTTTGACTATTTGAGCTCACATGACAGCCTTACGCGTGAGTAAAATAGAAAATGAGGGCATGTGAGACCGCTATATAAGCTCACACTATCAGGTCCTTTACAAGAAACCGTAAATTCTAAAATCTGTAGTTTTGTGAAACAAGTTCTTTTAAAACGTTAGTTTTATAATACAAGTTCTCCTAAAATCTGTAGTTTTATAAAATAAATGCTAAAATATGTAGTTTTTTGATAATTTATAAAAAAATATAGTTTTGTGAAATTTACTCTTTTATTAAGGATTGACAGTTCTTTTATCAAGTACAAACTTTTCAATTTGAAAATTTTTGAGCTGAAACTTTTTAATTTGAGAAATTTTTATTTTAATATTTTTAAGTTGAAACTTTCTAACATAAAATTTTTTTATTTTAAAAAAATTGAAGTAGAAACTTTCTAATTCGAAACTTTTCAGTTTGAATTTTTTTCAAGTAAAAACTTTCTGAATTAAAACTTTCTAATTTGAAAATTTTCTATTTAAAATTTTTCGAGTTGAAACTTTCGGAGTTGAAATTTTTTGATTTATAATATTTCGAGTTGATTTTTCTTTAGTTGAAACTTCCTATTTAAGGGAAGTGGGGGAAGTGAGTAAGGAAGATGGAAGTAGAACGTGGAGATGGATGAAGAAGATGATACATGATATCTTAAAAAAATCTCTAACTTTTTTAATTTGAGAGTGACCTCAAACTAGTGGTACCCGGGAAAATTACTTTGTTCTAATAGTGCCTAAAAAGGCGATCCATGATCTAGTATGCATTAATTATACTCATCCAATCAAGTTTGAATCCGACTAATATTCGAAGTTAGTTTGAATTCATCTTGAAACGGTTGAAAAATACAAATTCAAACACGGATGAGAGTTTACCAAAAGCCTCGGTATATTTGGCTCCCTTGCATACTTTTTTTTCACTTTTAGCTCCCTCCCTTTCTCGAAATTGCAGATAGTACTAAGTTTGCACCGGTTCAAACTAATTTTATGTTCTATCATCCATGCGTTGGGTTATGGTTTATCATGCGCGCAACCAACAGCGTATAGAACAAACAAAATTAACCAATTATGTGCAGTTAAGTGTGTCTAGTTGTATAGTGAAATATGCTTAAATCGCTTTGCAAAAATAAAAAAAAATGAAACTTGTACCTCGGTTTGAAACATACTGCAGATCCAACACCCCATGCATCTAAAACAATGGTCTTAAATTTGTTCATGACTTAAATCACAATCACAAGAAAGAGATCCAGAAGTTAGCAGAAAAATCAAATACAGTTTTGCTCAATTTGGTACTCTTTTCCAGGTCAACATGGTTAAGTCAAACTATGTCAGTACGATGATTAAGTAACATGGAGAATATGTGTAATGAACAAGGATTTTACCTAATTTAAATATCATGTGTGCACTCTGCTAACAAATTTGTGTCCAAATCATGCCTTGTAACAGATTCTTTTCTCCATGGCGAATCTGACTACTTATCATGAACAATTATATTTGAATCACAAGATGAATTATAATTCATGTATCTGTAAAAATAACTGAAATAACCACCAATGAAATTTCATAGGACTAATATCTTACACAGAGAAGTCAGCAGAACCAGAGGCAGCACGCAGAGCATTTGTGTCTAGACAGCAGCTCCAAACGGCTCCTTTATGACCTTGAAAAGTCCCAATCCAATCTCCAGCCTCACCATTACGAAGCATTGGATTTGAGTCTGAAGAACAAAATACACGCTATTAGTGTTGCGCGATAATCAGCTATCTAACAAGACAGGAACAAGTCTCCAACGCATTGCAAGGTGAAGGTACTCAGTGCTGACTATATGTAATACTCTATACAGTTTACATGTTACACCAATCCTATGGCAGGATGTACACCCTTCTCCAGTATTTGTACTACGTTCTCAAGTGAGGGCACCAAGTTAGTAAGTGACTCGTATAATATGATACTGTATCGTGTCAACGCTCAGCATCAACAAAGAAGAATGTATGAGAAGCCGACTGTTATAGATTCATTTAAGGCATCTTTTAGGATCATACATCGAATGATTCCAATACTTGTTATAAAGATTACCTCATGGAGGTGTAAATCTAGGACAGACACTGCAGTTGTAACTTGTAAATCTAGAGCATCCATGCTAATAAACAAGGATGTCCTCTAATGGCCCAAAAATGTTATTGTAATGGGTGAGGGCACCCATATTAGAATATGTATTCTATTTTAAACTATGGATACAGTTACACAAATACGGTTTTGTATGTATTCAACTGCGATTAGTTTCCATCCCTAGAAATGGCAGCTCCGTGGTGTTCAAAACATGAAACAAAGAAAGGCTGTCTTACATGAGCAGTCAGTTAACGACCTCCATCTGAGCAGGCATAAAGTTAACTACTTCCTGCAAATATCGAGAAAATCCAGCAACACCTCAATTCCGTGCAACATAGCTTTCCTTACTTCAAAATTTTTGATATGTTAGAAGAAAAACCTTATCCATTAAGAGATGGAAATTCAAGGGTAGCAAGGTCTAGAGGGAAGTTGCGAGCGACTGAGCGTTACGTTCGTGCATCACCTGCATAACAAGATTAGCACACTTAATGATATCAGCCCAAGTCATATGAACTATTCACAATCACTGCTACATTCTTCAATCCTAACCTATAGTGAATTCAGCTAGATTGCATCGCACAACACCAGATACGCTAAGTAGTATCATTGGGGTATGGACCGTACACAACTCCGCTCGACAATTCCACCCTTCACGTCTCAGACATTACAAATTCACATGATTGAACAACCTATATAGATAACCCATTCTTAGCCTAGCATTGCCAGACAAATTGAACCAACCAATTATCCAATAACAATCACGGTGACTGCGCCACCGGCCAATATTTAACCACCCAAATTCACACATACACAACAACCTGCCATCGCGTCGCAATCCACAGCCCGATACGAACAAATCGCATCCCAGACAAAAGAAACATCACGCATAGGAGAGTGGAGCGGAAAAGCGGATCGCTTACCCTTGCTGGCGTCGTAAGGTAGTGGGCTGCGTGGTTTCACTGCTACGGTTCCATACCGCAACAGATCATATGTGTCGTCTCTCGATGCTTTTGCGGTCGCTAAGGGAGCTAGATTTACAATTTCATTCGGATACGGGTCAGTTGCAAAACAAATTGGGCTAAGGGGAAAAAAAGACCAAAAACTCTTGTTTGGCGGCCAGGAACTTTCCTCTTCGCTGATCGATGGCGCCCTCGTCCCCTTCCGCAGACAACCACGTAGTGCAGGCCACTCCACCGGGCGAAAAAACACAGCGCTCTGTAATCTGAACTCTGCTTTTCTAGTGCTACTACTAATTTATGATCCATTTCTAAGGAAAAACTACAAGAAAGCAACAATAATCTCGTAGATTGTTTGAAGAGCGCTAAACTGAGAACTTCCATTCGTCGTTATAAAGTTATTTCAGGGAGGTAACACGTGGTATGCCGCTGGAGAGCATCTGAGCGAATGGAAAGGGCAGTAAGGCCTGAGAAAACAGAGCACCCAATCACAACACATGATGACGAGAATAAACAGACTGAGCAGGGCACAGACGATCGATCGAGCGAGATACGCAGTATGGAGTCGGACCATGATGGAAGAAGCTATAGGCCACCAAGCAGGTAGCTGCGGAGTGCAGTCGCGACGGCCGCGACGACGACAGAGAGCCTGGGGAACTGCCGGGCGACCACCGACAGCGTTGCGAGCGCGGTGCCGAGCATCCAGAGGAGGAAGGCGAGGAAAACTTGCTCGGCGTTGCTGGATGCGGCTGCGCTCGTGGTCAGCTGGCGCATGAGAACCAGGGCGCCGAGTAACACGAAGATGCGGCTAGAGTCCAGGAGCGGCTGCTGGAGATGACCGACCGCGAGGCCGCGGCGCCGGCCGTCCATCCCCGCCTGCCTGTTGAGGTGTTGGAGGCAGCGCATCACCCACTCTGCCCTTGCCCTGTTATGTATTTATACTTGCTGGTTTGGCGTAGATGAAAGCCTGCACTGCCCCTCAAGCTTATATGGAGTTTCGGAATATTGCTAGGCCGGCGCGATCATCCCTTGAAAAACTATTCACGTCATTTATTTCCCGACTAGGATAGGCGTAGTCAAATAAATTCGCAGGATAGGCGTTCCGAGAAGTTGAGTGACCTCTAGTTCTCGATCCTGGCCATCCGATGCTCGATCCAACGATCACAAATCGCGTGATGCCAGAGGTAGAAGGATTAAGGAACCAACTGTTAAGGAACCTCGCTATCGAATAGTCCGGGGTTCCCGAACAGATTTGAATTAGAGAACAGAAAGAGAGAGAGACACGTGTTTAGGGAGAGCAACAGCGGGAATTCTTTATTGCTAATGATTTCTGGTACATAGGGGGGACCCCTCCTCCTTTTATAGCGCTCATCCAGGGTTTTAGCTAAGGGACCACATGGGCCTTCCAATGGGCTATTAGGGTTTCTTAACACTCCCCCTTGGGCTCTTTGCAGCGAGATGCATATGCCTCATTAAAACTCCAGAAAAACCCAGTGGGAAAAATACTTGGAGAAAGAGTACATAGCAAACGCTTTACTATGTTGCACGAATTGCCTCGTTAAAAACCTTATGAAAGAAAACTTCATGAAAAACTTGCTAAGGGAAAAGAGTACAATTCTCCCAACTTCAATTGCTAATCTTCGAGATTCATATTGGTTATTCATAATTCATCTTCGAGATTCATGTGGGAGTATGTGACATATCTCCCCCTGAAATATGCACTTCTCTAAGTCTCATCATCCCAATTCCTTTCACGCATCTTTCAAAGGTAGATGCTGGGAGTGATTTAGTGAACAAATCTGCAAAATTTTCACATGACTTAGTATGCAATATCTTGGTCTCGTTCATCTTATGCAATTCGTGAGCATAGAAGAACTTGGGGTTGATATGCTTCGTGAGATTGCTCTTCACATAACCCATCTGTGCTTGGGCAACACAAGCTGCATTATCTACATAAATTATCGTGGGAGTTTGCTCAATGTTCAAACCACATGACTTCTGGATGTGGTGAACCATTCTTCTGAGCCATGCACATTCACGAGATGCTTCATACAAAGCGATGATTTTCGAGTGGTTTGTCGACGTCGAGACAAGAGTCTGCTTAGACGACTTCCAAGAAATTGCTGTTCCTCCACATAGGAAAACATAGCCAGTTTGGGACTTACCAGAATGTGGGTCTGATAAGTACCCAGCATCGGCATAGCCAACCAAATTCAATTCATTATTTCTTCTGAAAAACAAACCAAGATCTTTGCTTCCTTGGAGGTAACGGAAGATGTCCTTAATCCCTTTCTAATGCCTTTTGGTGGGTTCTGCACTGTACCGAGCTAGCAAATTCACAGCGAACGCAATGCCCGGCCTAGTTCTATTCGCAAGGTACATGTGCGCTCCAATTGCACTCAGATATGGGAATTCTGCTCCCAGGACTTCCTCCCCCTCTTCTCTAGGTCTGTATGGGTCTAGGTCTGCTTGGAGTGACCTTCCGACCATTGGAGTCTTCGCAGGATATGCTTTTTCAAATCCAAACATTTCCAACACTTTACGTGTGTAGGTTGGTGATGTACCAAGATTCCTCCTTGGACATGTTCAAGTGCAAGCCTAAACAAAACTTGGTTTTACCCAAATCTTTCATTTCAAACTCGGACTTCAAGTATGAGCATGCCTCTTCAATTTCTTCATCCGTCCCAATGATGTTCAAGTCATCTACATAGACGGAGATTATCTGAGAATCCATTCGGGATCATTGTATAAACACACATGGACAATCTTATTTGTTTGTGTAGCCTTTCTTGTAGAAAATCACTCAGCGATTGTACCACATTCTTCTGATCGCTTGACCCATACGGTGATTTCTTCAATTTCACACTGCATGCAGTTTCTATTTGCTCCATCTTGGTTGGGATAGGAATTCCTTAGGTACTTTCATGTATATCTCGAATCCAAGTTTCCATACAAATATCTTTGTGACAACATCCATTAGCTTCATTCTCAACTTCAAGTTGATCGCCATTGAGATCAAATATCTAAAGGTAATTCCTCCCATGACCGGAGAATAGGTTTCTTCATAATCAACTCCGGGCGTTGAGTGAAACCTTGAGCTACAAGCCTTGCTTTGTACCTTACAACCGTTGTTTTCATTTCTCTTAGAACAAAGACCCATTTGTGACCTCACAGGGCTTATATGGGGAGGTGTGCGGCATCTGACAAACACCTCTCTCTTGTTCAGAGAGACTAACTCTGCAGTGATTGCCTTCTTCCATTCTTCCCAATCTAGCCTTTTCTTGCACTCTGCGAGAGATGCAGGCTCGGGATCATGATCAATGATCGAGGCAATCTTCTTTGTGAAGTATGCATCAACGTTGGCTGTTGCTCTATTCAGGGATTCTTCTGTTATTACAAAGTTTATGGCCATTTCTTCATGGGGTGCTTCATGCACTTCTACTTGCTCTTCACTGCTATTCCTTATCGCAGGAGCAAGTTCCTTTAGCTTTTAATCGCCTATGTGTGCGCACACATTATTTCCGGCGGCTTCCTTCAGTGGAAGATTCAAGTCTGGAATTGCCTTTCCCGTTGGCATCTTTCGGTGCAGTCTCAACTAGCTCCCCTTCTTTCCTTGGGGCATTTTCGTGATTGGTTGTGGTAAGTCCTCTGCTTGATTTTCTCGAGACGTCTCGGGTACTTTGGGTTTGAGGAACAGATTGCTGCTTTTTCTTTGCGGCCTCGAGCAGGTTGAGGATACCTTATATTTTCTTTGGTATTTCCACCCTCTCGGTGCATTCCTTGCGGGTACATGCGACTTAACCACGCCCTTGGATCACAAAAATGATCAGGCGGTTTATTTCTTGAATTCGCAAATCAATTATCTTCGGACTTCTTGATTTGCCGTTAGTGCGGGGTCATGTGCGGGGATCGGTGGAATGCCATATGATTTCCGGTATTTTTCATCCAAAGGTTGATTTCCTCCCCTAATGACGGAAATGATCCTCGTCAAAGATGCAATCGTGAATCGGCTGTATGCAAGTCTCGATCATGGGTTCCAAATACACGATTATGGATGCACTCTCATAACCAACGTATATCCCGGACTTGCGGAGAGGGCCCATTGCGATCCGTGAGGGTGGTATAGGTACATATACCATACACCCAAAATTTCTAAGATGGGAGATCTTGGGATGATCCGTGCACAAAGTGCATAGGAGAATGGATGTTGTAGGCCGACGGTCTAAAATTGATAAGAGCTGCTGCGTGCGGGATGCGTGTCCCCAACAAGTGTTGGGCAAGTTACAATTCGCAAAAGCGGTGCGGCAATGAACTTAATCCTCTTTATTAGTGCTTACGCTAGTCCATTCTGCGTATGGACGTGCGGATGGAGTGCTCAAGCGCTATCCTGTTGCGTGCAATAATCATCAAATACCTTTGAAGTAAATTCTCGGCATTGTCCATTCTAATGGACTTCACGCGATGATCGGGAAAGTATTCTTAATTCTTATGATCTGCGAGATCGACTTTGCAAAAGCATGGTTTCTTGTTGACAACAAGCATACATGCGACCATTTCGAGGAAGCATCGATGAGCACCATAAAGTATCGAAGCGGCCCCGACAGGGCTGAATCGGACCATAAATATCCCCGGATGCGTTCGGGAATGCAGGATTTCACTTTGCACTTTCATGATAGAGGTCTAGTTATTAATTTCGGTGGCACATGCAGGCACACAAAATCTTCATGATTCGGAAATTTTTAACATTAATGCCATGACTCTGTGAGTTGTTCACTATGTTTCTCATCATTCTAAGACCAGGATGACCTAATCTACCATGCCATAAAGAAAATAATTCAGAGCTTCTAAAAACAGTCTTCAAGGAAGTATACACTTGGTGCATGAATATTCGTATAGTACAACCCGATTCATATGAGGGCATTTTCTAATACCATTTTCCACATACCGCATGCTTCATAATGCACAAGTATTCTTTGCCATTTTCTTCATTGGTTTCTACGTGAAAACCATTGGCGCGGATGTCTTTAAAGCTTAAGAGAGTGCGCATTGATCCAGGGTACAAAAGGGCTTCTTCAATTACCAAAGTTATACCCATAGTCAATATAATAGTGGCTCTTCCTGAGCCGATTACATATGAGTCGCTTCCTGCGATCGTAGTAATCTTTCCAGCGTTCTTCGTGATCGACTGGAAGTATTTAGACTCTCTTAAGATGGTATTTGTTGTGCCACTATCAACAATGCATATCTCTTCCATTTGGGCGCTACACTATTTCTTTTCAAAACTAATCTCCGGTAGAGCTTCGTGCTGATAACGTGTTAAGGAACCTCGCTATCGAATAGTCCGGGGTTCCCGAACAGATTTGAATTGGAGAACAGAAAGAGAGAGAGACACGTGTTTAGGGAGAGCAACAGCGGGAATTCTTTATTGCTAATGATTTCTGGTACATAGGGGGGACCCCTCCTCCTTTTATAGCGCTCATCCAGGGTTTTGGCTAAGGGACCACATGGGCCTTCCAATGGGCTATTAGGGTTTCTTAACACCAACCTCCATGCCAGGTAAGGGTCACGTCGACCTCTCCCTTTCTCCGCGCAGCAAAGGCTACTATTTTCCAGGTTCCAAATTCGGTACTCTTTTCCAGGTCAACATGATCAAGTCAAACTATGTCAGTACGAAGATCAAGTAACATGAAGAATAGGTGTAATGAACAAGGATTATATCCAATACGAAGATTATGTATGTACTGTGCTAACAAATTTGTGTCCAAATCATGCCTTGTAACAGATTCTTTTCTCCATGGCAAATCTGACGACTTGTCATGAGCAATTAGATCTGAATCACAAGATGAATTATAATTCATGTATCTGTATGTAGCACATGTCTGGTCAAGCAAATATAGATAAACATCTTCGCGCTGCAAATCCTAACCGGGCGTCTTTCCGCATGACATGAATTAAACATTAATATGCACCGATGTATTATGCAGCTATTAGCCTATCATCGTTGTTGGGCTATCTGGCAAGAGTACTATTTGGTAAAATTGACTAGAGTTAAGAATATGCTGAAGTTTGCTTTTTCCCTCGGTACTAGTTCTGACGTAGTGCATATTGATGAATCTATTGTGTTTCATGATGAAGACGATGCTCTTATTTGGAAGCTGAATTCTTTAGTTGTGTACAGAATACAATCTTGATATGATGTTATCAACTTCAGAGGAGTTGTCCATGTTTTGACTTATACTGTTTAGAATTAACGATATTATACTGTTTAGAAATTAACGATACCTCCTAGAGTTCTTATCTTTTCATGGTGGCAATCTCATAACTATTTTTTCGCTAAAGATAATTTGAATAGAAAACAAAAGGTGGATGATCTCCCCTGTTTATTCTGTAACGAATCTGAATCAGTAGGCCATGTTTTTTTTGTAACATAGCTAAAATGGTTGGGCATGAAGTTTGAAAAATGATTTACATTTGAGAGGTGCTTCAATGCTTTTCTTTTTTACAGTTGCACAAATATTAAAGCATGAATGAAGGGTAGATGGAGATTACTTACCCCTTCGCTTGCTTTAAAATTTGTGCAACTTGTATTAGAAGGGAAAGCATTGAAGCACTGCTCTTTACATTTTCATAAAACAAAGTAGACCGGGATGCAGGCAATCTAGCGAAGGAAGTCACGAAAGCTGAAGAACTGGCGCTCTTGTTAGACGTGGCGGGAAGGAGGGAATTGCTGAGCCTGGGCTTGCTGATTTGATTGTCGCCTGCGGCCGACCACACGGGAACTCCACTGGGTAAAAACACAGAGTACTCTGTAGTATGATCTCTGAAGTCCTATTGCAGATTTATGATCCATTTCCAAGGCCAAAAACTGCAATCAAGCAACAGTTTGGCAACGATAAGCACTCAAATTGTTTCAATAGCGCTAACCAGAGAAGTTAACTTTTTTTCGATTAAGGAGATAACACCATAAATCACTGCCCTCTGTCTCCGCAATCCAAGTTCATCACCTCCAGATTATTGCATACATACATAGTTCTAACCCATTTCACAGTACGCAGCCTGGCCACAGGGTTTCCTCCAAGCAACTAGTTGGATCAAGATTCAAAATATCAAGGGCGCCATCTCCCACAACTGTGTCACCCCCAACCTTGAGGGACAATATGATTTTATGGATACAGACCATCATGGATGCTAGAGCCTAGAGGTCGCCAAGCAAGTAGTTGCGGAGAGCCCTCGCGACGGCCGCGGCGGCGACCGCGAGCCTGGGGAACTGCAGTGCGACTAGTGACAGCATCCCGAACGCCACGCCGAGCAGCCAGAGGATGAAGGCAAGCTCGACGTTGCTGGGCGCGAACGCGCTTGTGGTGGCCAGCTTGTGCACGAGAATGAGGGCACCGATTAGCATGAAGATGCCGCCAGAGTCGAGGAGCAACTGCCGGAGGGCAGGGTGACCGATCGCCTCGCCCTGCCCGATGGGTCGGAGGAAGCATGGCATCACTAGCGCAGCCATTGGCCACGTATTGCCCTGCTTTGCTATCTACTGCGGTGGTTCAAGGAGCTTCCCTTGGGTCATTTATATTTAGTTATGCAAACTTCAGGAATCCGTTCCTTTTAAACTGGGTGTCAGATTTATTTATTTTTTGATTTTTTCTTGTTTTATGAATTGTGTGTAAAAAATTCATCAAACAAGTCCAAAGTAACGCCAAGCTCATATAATTTTTTTTATTTGAGTCTATCTCTCACCAAAATCCTGTATGTGTATGTACTATTCTTGCCGGTGTGTGCTGAGCAGAAACTTTTCGTTGCGCACATTCTTGACCTTCTCTCTCGCGCGCGCACGTACTTTTCGTTGTGCATGTTGGGAAACCACGTGGCCCACGCAGGTTCACGGTGGTCCCTTAGTTAAAACCCTAGGTGAGCACTATAAAAGGAGGAGGGGGTCCCCCTATGTACATGCAATCATTAGCAATAAAGAATTTCCGTTGTTGCTCTCTCTAAACACGTATCTCTCTCTTTCTGTTCTCCAATTCAGATCTGTTCGGGAACCCCGGACTATTCGATAGCGAGGTTCCTTAACACGTTATCAGCACGAAGCTCTACCGGAGATCAGAATTGAAAGGTGAGAAAGGTGGGTTCGGCAATTGAATCTAAACGCTTGTCGTTCCTATGCATGCATCTATCCTACGCATCTTGTACCGTTTTCGTCATGTGGCACGAAGCCACACGGCGATCGCATGAAACTACGTGGCACGAAGCTACAGGCAACATCAGTACATGCATCATCTCAGAAAAAAAGGGGAAGTACATGCGTCTCGGTAGTCGCGTCTGGTCGCGTCGGCCGGCGCTACTGCCTCGTAAGGCGCGCGAAGCCGCCATAAAGACCGGCGGTGCCTGACCTTGCGGCGCCGTCGTCGGCCTCTGCGCCGCCGCGCCAGCTTCGGCCGCGTCTCGGCCGGCTCGACCCGCGGCCGCGCCGCCCGGCCGTCACCGCCGCCGCTCGGTCGCCTCGATGCGCCGCAGCGCGCCGCCCGGCCAGCAGGCAAGTCGCCGCCGCCGCCGCAGCGGTCGGCCTCGGCCCCGCGCCGCCGTCGCCGCAAGCGGCGGCCTCGGCCTCCGTGCCCCGCTCGGTTCTGCGCGCGCGCCGCGCCGTAGCCACCGAGCCCGACCACCGCCTCATCGGCTCGCTGAAGCGCCGCGCCTCGGCCTCGGCGTGCCGCGGCGCCTCGGCCTCGTCGCGTGCGCCTCGACCCGTGCGTGCCGCATCGGCATCATCCGCGCCGCCGTGCCGCCGGCCCTGCGCCCTCGTATGGAGTGGCGGCGCTCTGGCCTTGTGCCGGCTGCGCACAGGGAAGGAGCAAAGGAAATGCAAGGGGCAGCAAGAGGGAGGTGGCGTGGGCAGCAAGAGGCGGCGTGGGCAACAAAGGGAGGCGGCGCACTGGAGGGGCTCTGGGGAAAACCTATCCCCACGCCGCGCGTGCACATGGGCCGAAAAAACGGGCAAGGCCCAGCAGGCCGAATCGGCAGGAAGAAAAAGAAAAGAAAAGAAAGAAAAGGAAAAGAAAAAAAAGAGAAAAAATTGCGAAAAAAATTGCAGAAAACTTTGGAAAAATTTCCAGAAAATCAAGAAGATTTATTTGGCTCTGTTTTTAATTTTCTTGCTTTATTTCTCTGTTTTATGAATTTTCTTTATGAATTTTGAATCCTTTGCTTTATTTTATATAATGCAATGCATATGAATTTATTTTTTATGCACTTTATGCTTTTTGCAACCATTTTCTATCAGATTACACGCAGTAATCTAAACCAGAATTTTGAAATCATGCAGATGTCTGGCATTGTGAATCGTGAGTTTGAAGAACTGGCCCCGCACGGTCAGAACTATCTCACTTGGGCATCGGACGTAAAGATCGTCCTTGGGGGCAAGAAGCTCCGCTCCGCGATTGGTCTAGGGTTCTCGCAGGACGCAAAACCTACCGCTGAGCAGAACGATCAAGCTCTGCATTTTCTCAGGCACCACTTCTCAGCCACTCTGAAGAATGAATATATGGCTGAGGAGAGTGCACTTGAACTTTGATTTGCACTTGAAGCGGTTGAAAAGCTCAAGTACACCATCTTGCCCCAAGCACAAGCAAGATTGGGTGCGCTGAGGTTCTGAGACTTCAAAGCGATGGCAGTACAATTGCGCGCTTGCACGAATTTGTACCAATCTCTCTATGTGGCAAGAAGATCAGCGATGAAGAGAAGATTGAGAAAACCCTCTCTACCTTCCACCTAATGCTATCCAAAGTGCACGCACTATCGTCGGGCGCATACAAGGAGTATAGCGAACCGATTGATGTAATGCAAGTCGCGAAATCGCAAGACGATGTTCTACGCAAGAACTATGTCTCGCACCACAGACGAGGCACGCACGTAAGTCAATGCCAATGCTACAAGGTGAGAAAGCCCACTCATAGAAAGAAGGGCAAGCGGGGTGGAAAGAGAGGCCCGGGCCAAAGGAAAGTCAAAGCCCCTGTGAAGAGGGATGACAAAGAAAAGACGCATACGCCAAGCCGTATGGACAGCAGAACCAAGCGTGCTTCAAGTGTGGCACTTGGGGACATTGGTCGAAGATATGTCGAGAATCCAAGGAAGCGATCAACGATATCGGGCTAAGAAGAAGGCAAAGGAAAGCGCCGCAGAGGCGCGCCGCCAACATCGGTGATAATGATGTCATGGATGTAGACACCCCACTTGCCTCATCCTCACGTAATAGCACGGACATCGATCTGCAGCCATTATTATGGCAAATGAAGAAAACTTACGCCAATGACATAGAAGCGAAATTAATGCATATTTCTGATTACATTTAATGCATTTTCTTTAGATTATGGTTGTTAGCATTTTCTTTGAATAATGAATTGTAAGCTCTAGAAGAGCATACTTCTTTCATGAATAAATCGCGATTTATTCTTTATTCGATATTCTTCAAATTTGCAAGTAATATTTAATTGTTTTTGCCTCTATCGATTAGAATTATATTTCTTTTATCTAGAAATCGTGTAGCGCCCAAATGGAAGAGATATGCATTGTTGATAGTGGCACAACAAATACCATCTTAAGAGAGTCTAAGTATTTTGATCGATCACGAAGAATCTTTGGAAAGATTACTACGATCGCAGAAGCGACTCATATGTAATCGGCTCGGGAAGAGCCACTATTATATTGCTGTGGGTACAACTCGGTAATTGAAGAAGCCCTTTTGTACCCTGAATCAACGCGCACTCTCTTAAGCTTTAAAGACATCCGCGCCAATGGTTTTCACGTAGAAACCAATGAAGAAAATGGCAAATAATACTTGTGCATTGTGAAGCACGCGGTATGTGGAAAAATGGTATTAGAAAAATGTCCCTCATATGAATCTGGGTTGTACTACACGAACATTCATGCACCCGAAGTGTATACTTCCTTGAAGACTGTTTTTAGAAGCTCTGAGTTATTTTCTTTATGGCATGGTAGATTAGGTCATCCTGGTCTTAGAATGATGAGAAATAGAGTGGACAACTCACAGGGTCATGGCATCAATGTTAAAAATTTCTCGAATCATGAAGATTTTGTGTGCCCTGCATGTGCCACCGGGAAATTAATAACTAAACCCTCTGTCTTGAAAGTGCAAAGTGAAATCCCTGCATTCCTGGAACACATCCAGGGGGATATTTGCGGTCCGATTCAGCCCCTGTCAGGGCCGTTTCGATACTTTATGATGCTCATCGATGCTTCCTCGAAATGGTCGCATGTATGCTTGTTGTCAACAAGAAACCATGCTTTTGCAAAGCTGATCTCGCAGATCATAAAATTAAGAATGCTTTCCACGATCATCGCGTGAAGTCCATTAGAATGGACAATGCGGAGAATTTACTTCAAAGGCATTTGATGATTATTGCGCAAACAACGAGGATAGCGATTGAGCACTCTGTACCGCACGTTCATACGCAGAATAGACTAGCAGAAGCACTAATAAAGAGGATTAAGTTTATTGCCAGACCGCTTTTGCAGAGTTGTAACTTGCCCAACACTTGTTGGGGACACGCGATCTGCACGCAGCAGCTCTTATCAATTTTAGACCGTCGGCCTACAACATCCATTCTCCTATGCGGCTTGTGCGGGATCATCGAAGATCTCCCATCTTAGAAAATTTAGGTGTATGGTATATGTACCTATACCACCCCCTCAGCGGACTGCAATGGGCCCTCTCCGCAAGTCCGGGATATCGTTGGTTATGAGAGTGCATCCATAATCGGTATTTGGAACCCATATTGGAGACTTGCATCTGACCGGTCGATTGCATTTTTGACGAGGATCGTTTCCGTCATTAGGGAGAAATCAACCTTTGGATGAAAAATGTCGGGAAATCATATAGCATTCCACTGGGATCCCCGCACATGACCCCCGCACTAATGAAGCAAATCAAGAAGTTCAGAAGATAATTGATTTGTAGAATTTAGCAAATGAACTGTCCGATCATTTTTGTGATCTGAAGGGCGTGGTTAAGTCGCATGTACCTGCAAGGAATGCACCAGAGAGGGTGAAAATACCAAAGAAAGTAGAAGGTATCCCTCAACCTGTTCAGAGGCCTCAAAGAAAAAGAGCAGAAAATCTGGCTCCTCAAACCCAAAGTACCGGAGGCGTCGGAAAAGCGGGCGAGAGGACTTACCACAACCAATCACGAAAATGCCCCAAGAAAGAAGGGAGCAGTTGAGACTGCCTTGGAAAGAAGCCAACGGAAAAGGCAATTCGGACTTGAATCTTCCACTGCAGAAGCGCGGAAATAATGTGTGCGCATACATAGGCGATGAAAACTAAAGGAACTTGCTCTGCGATAGGAAAAGCGCGAAGAGCAAGTAGAAGTGCAAGAAGCACCCCATGAAGAAATGGCCGTAAACTTTGTAATAACGGAGAATCCACGAATAGAGCAACGACCAGCGTTGATGCATACTTTGCAAAGAAGATTGCCTCGATCATTGATCATGATCCGAGCCTGCATCTCTCGCAGAGTGCAAGAAAAGGCTAGATTGGGAAGAATGGAAAAAGGCAATCAACTGCGAGTTAGTCTCTCGAACAAGAGAGAGGTGTTTGGGCCGTATGCGCACACCTCCCCATATAAACCCGTAGGTCACAAATGGGTCTTTGTTCGGAAGAGAAATGAGAACAACGAAGTTGTAAGGTACAAGGCAAGGTTCGTAGCTCAAGGTTTCACTCAACGTCCTGGAGTTGATTATGAAGAAACCTATTCTCCGGTCATGGGAGGAATTACCTTTAGATATTTGATCTCAATGGCGATCAACTTGAAGTTGAGAATGAAGCTAATGGATGTTGTCACAGCATATTTGTATGGAAAGTTGGATTCGGAGATATACATGAAAGTCTAGGAAGGAATTCCTATCCCGAACCAAGGCGGAGACAAATAGAAACACATCTTGTGTGAAATTGGAGAAATCTTTGTATGGGTGAAGCGATCGGGAAGAATGTGGTACAATCGCTTGAGTGACTTTCTCTGCAAGAAAGGCTACACAAACAGCGAAGATTGTCCATGTGTGTTTATACAGCGATCCCCGAATGGATTCTGTATAATCTCCGTCTATGTAGATGACTTGAACATCATTGGGACGGATGAAGAAATTGAAGAGGCATGCTCATACTTGAAGTCTGAGTTTGAAATGAAAGATTTGGGTAAAACCAAGTTTTGTTTAGGCTTGCAGCTTGAACATGTCCAAGGAGGAATCTTGGTACATCAATCAACCTACACACAGAAAGTGTTGGAAATGTTTGGTTTTGAAAAGGCATATCCTGCAAAGACTCCAATGGTCGGAAGGTCACTCCAAGCAGACCTAGACCCATACAGACCTAGAGAAGAGGGGGAGGAAGTCCTGGGAGCAGAATTCCCATATCTGAGTGCAATTGGAGCGCTCATGTACCTTGCAAATAGCACTAGGCCGGACATTGCGTTCGCTGTGAATTTGCTAGCTCGGTACAGTGCAGAACCCACCAAAAGGCATTGGAAAGGGATCAAGGACATCTTCCGCTACCTCCAAGGAAGCAAAGACCTTGGTACATTTTTGAAGAAACAATGAATTGAATTTGGTTGGCTACTGCGATTTGGGTACTTATCGGACCATCATGGCAAGTCCCAAAGCGGCTATGTTTTCCTATGTGGAGGAACATCAATTTCTTGGAAGTCGACTAAGCAGACTCTTGTCTCGACGTCGACAAACCACTCGGAAATCATCGCTTTATACGAAGCATCTCGTGAATGTGCATGGCTCAGAAGAATGGTTCACCACATCCAGAAGTCATGTGGTTTGAACATTGAGCAAACTCCCACGATAATTTATGAAGATAATGCAGCTTGTGTTGCCCAAGCACAAATGGGTTATGTGAAGAGCAATCTCACGAAGCATATCAACCCCAAGTTCTTCTATGCTCACGAATTGCATAAGATGAATGAGATCAAGATATTGCATACTAAGTCATGTGAAAATCTTGCAGATTTGTTCACTAAATCACTCCCAGCATCTACCTTTGAAAGGTGCGTGAAAGGAATTGGGATGATGAGACTTAGAGAAGTGCGGATTTCAGGGAGAGATATTTCACATACTCCCACATGAATCTCAAGCATGAATTATGAATACCCAACATGAATCTCGAAGATTAACAATTGAAGTTGGGAGAATTGTACTCTTTTTCCTTAGCAAGTTTTTTATGAAGTTTTTCTTGCATAAGGTTTTAACGAGGCAATTCGTGCAACATAGTAAGCGTATGCTATGTACTTTTTCTCCAAGTATTTTTCCCACTGGGTTTTTCTGTAGTTTTAATGAGGCATATGCATCTCGCGGCAAAGGACCCAAGGGGGAGTGTTGGGAAACCACGTGGCCCACGCAGGTCCACGATGGTCCCTTAGCCAAAACCCTAGGTGAGCACTATAAAAGGAGGAGGGGGTCCCCCCTATGTACATGCAATCATTAGCAATAAAGAATTTCCGTTGTTGCTCTCTCTAAACACGTGTCTCTCTCTTTCTGTTCTCCAATTCAGATCTGTTCGAGAACCCCAGACTATTCGATAGCGAGGCTCCTTAACAGTGCATATGCTGATATGGGTATCATCTTTTACTCCTTTAATTTCGTCTACTTAATTACACTTGTCGCTTAACCACACAAAAAATCATTTCTGTCACACACTCTCTCTCTCCTACATAGGTACCTAGCTTGCGCACACTATCTGTCCATCTTTTGCCCGGTGCGCTCTTACTCAGTACGCCCATCTTCCACTCATCTCTTTACTCGGTACGCTCGCTCATACAGCTAGCTAGATGTTGACAATGAGTTTAGAGTTTGTCTAGAATAAAATCCTTTTGCGCCTGGACTTTATTGGAAATATGAGAAATATTTTAACTCCAAATTTTAATTGGAGACAAAATTCACAAACTACGAATGATGCTGTGCTTAGAACTAACAGCAGACAACAGGTAACTTAGACCAAATATAGTACATGTGCTAACGCTACGACGGTAGTACACCCGCTTATCAATTAAATGAGAAGTATGAATACAATACTTAATAATAAAAGAGAAATTTAGAATTTTAAATGAATTTAAAAAGAAAAAACGAAACTAAATGAAGGTCGAATGAGCGAAAACGGGCTCCCAAAAGATTTTAAATCAAGAAAGAGAAGGAAAAAAGAATTTTCTGATTTTGGATTTTTTTTGCCGCTTCCACAGAGAGCACGCTGGCTTGGCCAGCGCAAGGGGAAGAGAAGGCCAGGGGTGGCTGACTGGTCGCAGCGGGTCGGCACTGGTGCGGCGAGATCGCCGGCACCGACGCTTGTGGGGGAGGAGGCACGGCTGCGGTGAATTTCGCCGGGAAAGATGACGGTGATAGTTTGGGTTACCTCCAAAATCCGGCGATCTTTATAAGAGGGAGCACTTGGGGATTTACGCAATGCGATGGGGTGGAGGAGAGCTCGCGAGCTTTTATAGCCTCTAAACAAGCATATTCATGGAAACCATAATTTAGGGTTAAATCAGATTAGGAGGAAATTTTGGCAATAGAGCACGAAATTTGGGGAATTAACACCATAGATGGAAAGAGGAGATTTAGTGCGGAATTGATGGAGTTTTGGAGCTTTTTTCTTGTTTTAATGGAGGAAGGAAAGAGAAGAAGCTTTTCTGGTCTGGGTTCAGCTAGAAGAAGCTACAGGTGGGTGGACTTCATTTTTTTTTAAATATAGAAGGATTCTTGAAAAGATAGCACATTAGGTTAAAAAATTCTAGAAAAATTCTCAAAAAAACTTTCGATTATTTTGTACTTAATAAAATTCTTTTCAAAAAAATGAATTATAAATTTTCCGAGGCACGGCGGCCTCGAGGTCGCAGACCGGTAACCTCGCCGCGTCGACAAAGCTACCGATGGCGACCGTGGAGCCGTTGCAGACCTGCGTTCTCCCGGCCGCGCTGCCCCATCTCTCGGTTTCCTTTTTCCAGCACGTAATGTATGGTCCTTTCCTTTTTCAGGATGTTTGTTTCCTTTTCCTTGATTTTAGGACGTTTGTTTCCTTTTCCTTGTTGATGCTGGAGGTGGGGGGAGGTCTGTTGTGGGCCACAGGGATGATTCCCGAAAAATATAGAAAAATAAACTGCACTTGCCGACCGCTGGATCCGCAAGAAAAAAAGATAAAAAATTAAACAGCGCTCATGCGGCCGGTTCCATGAGAAAAATTGAAAAAATTAAGCAAACACTCCGCAATTTGTTGGTTAGTGGATAAAAATGAAAACAAAAATTCAGTGCTCTCCGTGCGCTAAAATTAGGCTCTATGGGGCTAGATCCGTAAAAAAGTCTCGAGAAGGGTCATATTCGGGAAAAAAAATACGATCACGATGCCAGGACAATAAAAAATTCAAGTCTTATTTCTTTGCATGCGGATCCTCCCTATTTTCAAGTCTTATTTCCTTGCATGCGGATCCTCCCTGTTTATTTCCTTGTTTGATTCGCTTTCCTTCCAAATATGTAGTACGTACAATTTTGGCCAGTAAAAAATTCAAGTCTGGTTTCCTTGCATGCGGATCCTCCCTATTTATTTCCTTGTTTGATTCGCTCTCCTTCCAAATATGTAGGTGGGGAGGTTTGTTGTGGGCCACAGGGATGATTAGACACACTAAATAATGGCCATCGGATGTGGGTGAGTAAAGCTGAGGAAAGATCTGAAAGGTTAATTTTGATGAAAGCAAGTTTCTAAGGACGTTTTGCTGGGTGCACGAATGTTGGACCATCTCTAGTGAAGTGCACTGTTTAGGACGGACGTAGAAAAGAATGTTTACGTGTATTATAAAGGAGTATAGATGAACGCGTCGGGTCCGAGCATAGCCCGGCCGACAAAGGCTAGGACCGAAGCCTTGAAAAACCCAAAGCTCCCATTTGTTGGGATAAAATATTATTATTTAATTCTTTTAAATAAAATGTTATTATTAAGTTCATTTTGTCGGAATAACATATTAATATTTATTATTTTATGGCTGACATCGGGCTTTTTTAGGCTTCGGGCCAGGCCTAGAGGTAAAAATCTAGGACTGAACATATCTAATAGAAATGTACTTCAAAACATACTCAATAATATAAATATCAATTGTTTGCGCCAATGACTGACAGTGGGGTTGACGAAGGAATGGAAGCAGCGAAAAGACGAGAGTGATTGCAGTTGTCAATGTCAAGGAAGAAATGAGCGGTCATGCGGATCTGTTGCCCACTAACTCTCTCCTCGGTGCACACCAACATAACGGCGTAGCTATACAGAGAGGATGAGGAAGAAAGGAGGAATCCATCATTCTGGACTTTTCCAAAGATAAAATATTCACCCTCCAATACTCTGATTTTTATAAGGTGTATGTATTTCGAGATTCTAAGTTTGTAAACTTATTTAACAATTAGTTGATTCAACAACATATAACTTATATGACATAAACGTGGTACCGTTAGATTTGTATTTGAAAGTTCTTTCCTACGGTTATAATTTTGTAGCTATGAACAAAGTATTATAAAAAATTGACGGTTAAAGTTCAATTTTAAAGATCACACTAAGTGTAAGATTGAGGATGCCAACTAGAGGAGAGTGAATAGGCGGTTTTAAAAATTATTCTCTAAAGATCACTATGGCCAAAACCTAGAATTAATGCGAAAGCGTAAATCAAATAGCTTTGACAAATAAGACATAAATCCTCTAGACTCACTATGTGCACTAAATCAAGGTTTACAATCTAAGACTAAATCAAGGTTTACAATCCTAGGTTGACAAGCAAATAATTTAATTCTACAAATGTAAATTGCAAGAATATAAATAACTAATAAAAAGCAAACTACAATTGATATAAAATTTTTTATCATGATGTTCGGAGATTTGCTGGTCTCTCCTAATCCACGTTGAGGTAAGCCCAAACGAATTGGATTGGCTCCATGAATTAAGCCAATCACCTCGGATCCACTAGCGTTAGCTCTTTCTCCCTCTGGGTAGGTGAGCTTCAACCTTCACAACTCACCGGGCCTTCTCACAACCTTCTTGAGAAGTTCATCGGACCATAACGCCTCCACGTCATCTAGGTGTTGGCAAACCTAAGAG
The DNA here is from genome assembly GCA_036346275.1 of Otatea glauca. NCBI lineage: Eukaryota > Viridiplantae > Streptophyta > Magnoliopsida > Poales > Poaceae > Otatea > Otatea glauca. Next base: position 52,797,189 of record CM070721.1, read on the forward strand.
TAATAGGTCAAGCCTCTTGCTTAATCCTCACCAAATGCAACACATGCACAAGGATGCTCAATCTTTCTCTAGATACAACACGTGCAACTAGAGGCTTCTCTCCTTGCTTACAAGGTGCAACACATACACATTGAGAGAAGAGGCTCACACTAGCTAATAACAAAACAAAAGAACACCAAAGAAATTCTACACAAGAAACTCTATCTCAAAAGCTTCTCAAATTACTCAAATATTGCTTTAGAAGCTCTTGAGATTTTGCTCTCACAAGAATACCTCAAATGGGTGCTAGAGCCACAACAAAACCCTCCTTATTCGGTCTCTTATAAAGACCCTCAAAGAAACTAAGTTGTTTGGGGCAAAATTGGAAAAATCATGCAAAATTTGTTGCTACCGCCTATTTAGGACTGGTAATACGGCCAATGGCTCAACGGTTAGTTTCGTGCATTAAATATACCAAAACTAGGCGTTACTATAGTACCCCTAGTGCTACCGTCCATCTAAAATCGGTAGCACCGGCCATTTCAACCCAAAAACACCTCTCTGAAAAATAAACACCATATTTTTAAGCGGTACTACCGCTGGGACGATGCTACCACCCATCTAGAACTGGTAGCACTACTCGGGCGGTGCTACCGCTCATCTAGGGGTGATAGCTCCACTGTTTTAGTAACTAAAACGATCATAACTTTTTACCCTGAAGTTCAATTTAGGTGATCTTGAACTCTATTGAAAGCTTATCAAGAGAGTTACAATTTTCACCCTTTTTCAAGATTTAAGCAACCATAGATATTTCTAAATACAATAAAAACTCGAATGTAATCACTCAAGTCTAAAATATGATTTTCTTGAAATCCCTCATATAGACTTAATCAAGAGCGTGACTACGAGCTAGCAAGAGTCAATAAGATCAAATCTTGAATTATGTGATGATCAACTCATGATCAAAATAATTTTGCAAAACACATTTGCAAATAACAAATTCACACAAACAAAAGCACAAAGAACACGCATAAACTCAAATATAGCCATGTGATGATCAACACATGATCTCTAGAAATTTGTAAAACATATTTTCAAACTCTAGTCACATGCTAAGAAGAGTTCTTGCATGAACTTCAATATTTTGCACAACACATTTTGCGAAACAACATAAAAAATAAGCTTCTTCTATTTGCAAAACACATTTGCAAATTAAAGTTACATGCAAAGAATACATCAATAAAATTGCAAGTATGAGCTATAACTATTTGCAAAACACATTCGCAAATATTTGCTCCATGCAAAAACCAAATCAAGAGAGTGTTAGCTAGAGCAAGCGGGATTGAGCTATCAACACATGATGAGACTCAAGCTATAAGACTCGACCTATCTTATAAGTACGGCAACCTATACTAGCAACCCGATCTTTCAATCAAACACGAAGACCGGTAAAAAACTAAGAACACATCCTTATCCCTATGCTAATTATAATTTTGCCTTACGCAACCGCTTGAAGCTTTTGCTTGATGGCTATCACCATCTCTCTAAGTTTGGGTCTTCGTTTTGTTCATCAATACATGATGAACTCTGTTATTTTCGGGATCCATCTTTGATGCTCATTAATACATGATAACATCTTTCTTTTCGAATCTTGAGTTGATGACCATCAACACATAATGTCATCCAAATCTTTATCACCGTTGGACTTAACCTATTTTCACAACTCATAGAAAAGGTTAGTCCAACAAACACAGTTGTCTTAATCATCAACGCACTCCATTAACACGTAATGGGTGCCTCCAAGATCCTTTGACCTAATCCCTTGATGATTGACCACAACCCAAATCAATTGATTGAAATAATTTGATTTTTCTTGAGTATATTAATGCAACTAATGTTTCATATACTCAAGATTTTTTCGGTTGTCCTTTAGCCACCAAAGCACACCATCAACACATGATTGGCTCTTTGATAATTGAATGACAACCGAACACAATTTAAATTGACTTTAAGTTGTCATGAGTATATATTAACTACACAAGATTCATATACTCATTTTGATGGTTTCTATGTAATGATCTAAATTATATGTAGTGGTGGAAAGAGATTAATACTATTTAAACCATCAAGCATAGAATAAACTCATTAAATGTGTGCATATAAATAATTGAACTTTGAATCAATATGCACATATTCAATCTAAGATTGTTTTAGAGTTTATCCTATTCTTATATGAGTATACTACAACTACATAAGTTTTTATATACTCAGGATTTGTTTATAAGTAATGATCTTTAATTTATTTGAAAATATGAAAGGGATCAATACTATTGAAACTTCAAGATAAAACATGAACTCCCCCTAAAGGTGTGCATACATATATATATATACATATATACATATACATATATATACATATATATATATATATAGTATAATTACCTGGGACACCATGGTGCCCGGGCTCCATGATCCAAAACGAGTATTTTTCCTATGTATTTTCATACGATACTTTTTGAAATTTCTATGATGCTTAGTTTAACCAGTTTACTAACTAGTTCAAACAAGTTTGAACTGAAATTCAAAATAGAGTTTCCCTTTTTGATGATAGTTTGGTTGTAGGTATATGTTGATTTTATATATAAATCAGCAAAGCACGTGATCCAAACTTGTTCAAAATCTTTGAATTCGAGTATGCTTTTTCAAAGGTATGTGTTTCATTTGAATTGTTATAGATGGGTATATGCCTTAAAACTGAAATTTTTGAAAAATATACTCGAATATGGCTTGAATTCGCGCATTTGAAATTATGGTGCCCGGGCACCATGGTGTCCCAATTCGACTTCCTATATAAAAAATGCACATTTTAAGATTAAAATAATGATGGAGTTCACCCTTTATCTTGAATCCAAGGAATGTATTTAGAAATAATAAAGTTGCATTAGATATATACCTTTTGGATTTCTATTTTTCTTTTTTCATGAGACTTTGGTATTTTCATATTTTTCATCCAAAAAAGACTAATAAGAGTTAATCTCAATAAAAGAGTTAATCTCATAAAAAGATTTTTCATTAATTAACAATTAAGACTAATAAAAATTATGACTATCAAAAGAGTCAGTCTCGATATTAGATTTGTCATTAACATCAAAATTAAATTAATGGAGTTTGAACTTTCACTAAGTCAAATCATACCTTATAAAAATATATGGAGTGAATAGCTGCTGTAATTAAGCCAAAAAAAACATTTGAATGTGATTATTCAGCCTTAATCATCTTTGATTGATTGACCGCGCTAAATTAGCCTGATACAAAAGGAGATATGGACATGGTACAACAAAATAAAGGTGGATCGGCTAGCAGTGACGCGCAATTTCCACATAAAAATACACATACGATTTCTCATGTCGTGTGCCGTCTGCTTCAAGTGATGGCATATGCTCATATTTTTAGTTACTGTCCCTCCACTTGCTCATACAACGTAGTGCTAAACCATGTCATGTTTTGGAAATTTTCAATTAACAGGCCACAACTCATGCGCCTTGATTCCAAACAGACTTTGCTGCCTTGTTCTTGGTTCCCCTCTTTCCTTCCTATTTGAAGTGAACCAAGCACTGCGGTGGTGGCAATGGATGCTTGCCGGAGAGGTGTTAGTGCGCCACGGTTCAAGCTAAGGTGGTGGTTGATCCCTGTTAGCACCAGAATTTAGCAATGCATGATCAACTTGTCAAGCTAAGGATAAAAAAAGAAAATTTCTGACTGATATCGGTTCAAAAGGGAAGAGATGAGTTAAAGATAGAATTATGACCGGTATTGATTCAAAGATGAAATTTTATCTATACAAAGATCGATATGGATCGTGGTTGACGATGCATTGGAGAAGAATACAAACGGCCGATGCACTATAATACCCCCCTTGCTAAGGCCCTAACCGTAGCCCTGATCGGAGAAATCACAGAAAAATTTCGCAAAAAAAAATCTCGCTGATCGGCGGGGGATGGGGTGATTCGGATCCGTGGGGTTTGATCTGTACAGGGATTTAGCAATGGCAGCGGGCGGGATGGGATGACGCCGGCCTAGGGTGGACTAGGCAAGGAGTGTGGACTAGGCAAGGAGTGTGGAAGCGGAAGGGACGAGGAATTAGTTGGCCGGTTTATACAGGGAGCCGAAGGGGCAAACATCGAGGACTACGGTAGTGGGAGGGAGAATTGTGGCGGTTGTCGGTCTTGGGGATATTGACGGCCATTGGATCGTGGTCTGATGGGTTGGTTTAGACTTGTGTGTAATTAGGAGGATTGGTCTGAGCCAAGGCGCTTCTACAGTTGCATGGGCTTTCCGTCGTGATAGGTAGTGGGCTGCTTCGTTTCACTTTGTGAGTCATCGGATGGAAGAATTGCTTAGGAAGAAAAAAAACGGGTCCGTTCACAACATCCATGGTGCTCCCACACTGCAGTAATTACTTACCGCACTTTCACACCACACCAGACACCTATCACTGTAGTTTCATATTGTAGCAGGTCACATGTGTCGTTTTCTGATACTTCTGTGGTCGATAAGTAAGCTAGATTTACAATTTCGTTCAAATAGAGATCAAAGTTAAAAAAAAAATAGGCTAAGAAAAAAAAGACCAAAAACTCTTGCTTAGAGGCTAGGAACTTTTCTCTTCGCTAATCGATGTCGTCCTCGTCCCCTTCCGCGGACGACCACACAGCGCAGGTTACTCCACCCGGCGAAAAAACAGAGCACTCTGTAGTCTAAACCCTGCATTCCTAGTACTATGATCCATTACGAAGGCAAAACTACAAGAAAGCAGAAGTTTGGCTATACGGAGAACTTCCATTCGACATTATAAAGTTATTTCAAGGCGGTAACACTTGGTATGCCGCTGGAGAGCAACTGTACGAATGGAAAGGGTTAGCTGGTGCATGAGAATGAGGGCGCCGAGTAACACGAAGATGCGGTCAGAGTCCAGCAGCAGCTGCTGGAGGTGATCGGCCGCGAGGACACGGCGCCGGCCGTCCATCCCGGCCTGCCTCTTGATGCGTCGGACGCAGCGCATCACCCAATCTGCCATTACCTATTATACTTGCTGGTTTGGTGTTAGAATGAACAGAATACTGTTAGTATATGGTCGTAGCAGAAATCTGTTAGACACATAAACATGACACGCACGTATGTGCCAGCCTATGCATATAATCAGGAAAGCTAGAAATCAGGAGCACCTTCCATCTACTCTTGCATGCATGTAATCACGTATGTGCCAGCCTATGCCATATGGCGTATGGAAAGGCATTGCGTGATTGAGCCAAATACACACGCTTTCATGGTATCAGCCAATCGCATCCTGCGATTCCACCGCTTTTGCCCCTTCCACCCGTAGGTGCCATGGCCGGCAGTGACGACGAACGCAAACGCCGCGCGGCTAAAGAGCAGGCCCAGCGCAACGCGGATGAGTGCACCCGCTGCGAAGCCGCCGAGGCCGTCGAGCGCGCCCGTCTGCTCGCCCTCGCCAACACGTGTGCCACTCTACACGCCCAAGCCGTCGCTGTACAATCGATCAAGGCACTGGTTCCCATTGTCCTTGATGTCAACTCTGACAACTACAGCAAATGGTCCAACCTCATCCTCAACACCCTCGGCAAGTATGCCCTGGACGACCACGTGCTCTCCGACGACGGCCGGCCCAAGGATGAAGACTGGATACGGCTCGACTTCACCGTAAGTCATGGCTCTATGGCACAATTTCTCCGGACCTCTACGAGCTCGTCATGAACCGCACGTCCACCGCACGTTCCGTGTGGTTCGGCCTCGAGCAACAATTCCTTGGCAACAAGTAATCTCGAGCCCTCTATCTCGACGCCGCGTTCCGCAACTTCGTCCAAGGCGACATGTCCGTCTCGGACTATTGTCGCAAGTTGAAGGGCATGGCCGACGCCCTCGGCGACCTCGGCGAACCCGTCCTTGATCGCATCCTGGTCCTCAACGTCCTTCGCGGCCTCAACGATAAATTCGCGTACATGGTGCCGCTCCTCAAGCGCCAGCGACCTTTTTCGTCCTTCATTCAGGTGCGTGCTGACCTTTTGTTGGAGGAGATCACCATGGCAAACAGGTCCTCCTCCTCGACCGTCGCCTCTGCCTTCGTCGCTGGGACACACTCCGGCGCGTCTTCTGTCTCGTCCGGCAGCTCTAGTTCTGCTCCTCACGGTCTGGCAGCCGGATCCTCCGGCGCGGGATCCCATCGCAATCGTCGAAACCGCCGCCGCAACGACGGATCCTCTTCCCAAGCCGGTGGCAACACGAGCTGGCCCACCATCTACAACCCCTGGACCGGCTCATTTCAGGTTCGGGTCGGCCTGTCTCAGCCCCGCTAGGCGTCCGGCCACAACTCCAGAACAGCGTCGCAGCATCAGGCCGCGGTCCACAGCAGGCCGGTCCACCGCAAGGCATGGTCGCCGGTGCCTTGCCCGCTGGTTTCACGCCAGGCTACGTGGGCCTCCCACCACCCGGCCTGGTTGGTGGCTTCATCCCTAGTGGCTTGCCCGCCGGCTTCACCCCAGGCCACGTGGGCTTCCCACTTGTACCTGGCACGCCGGGTGCTCTGCCAGCACCCCTTTACGGTGGCTGGGACCAACAACAGTTGGCCAATTCATTCGACACGATGACACTGACTCCGCTCGCCAGCACTGACTGGTATTTTGACTCCGGTGCAACATCCCACATGAGCTCGGACACCGGTAACCTTTCTGTGTCACACCCTCCCTTCCCCTCCACTCCCTCTAATATAATTGTCGGAAATGGATCTTTACTTCCTGTCACGTCCGTCGGTGCCACTACTTTTCCTGCTGCCAGTCCTCTTCACCTTCGTCATGTTCTAGTTTCCCCTCACATCATTAAAAACTTGATATCAGTTCGTCAATTTAATCTTGACAATAATTGTTCCGTTGAGTTTGATCCATTTGGTGTTTCTGTGAAGGATCTCAACTCTAAGAACGTGATCGTCAGGTGCAATAGTTCCGGGCAGCTCTATCCTATTCGACCGGTGGTGTCTCCTCCCCATGCCCTCACAGCATGCGCCACATCCTGCGTCATCTGGAACCGTCATCTCGGACATCTAGATCGTGAGGCTTTTTCAAAACTAGCTATTCCTTGTAATAAGAGTGAGCTTGAGCCTTTATGTCATGCATGTCAACTCGGTCGTCATACACGTTTGCCTTTTTCTAGCTCCTTCTCTCGAGCCACGCATATTTTTGATTTAATACATTGTGACCTCTGGACTTCTCCTGTTTCTAGTATCTTTGGTTACAAATATTATCTTGTCATTTTAGATGACTGCTCACATTTTTATGGACTTTTCCCTTGCGACTAAAATCTGATACCTTCCCCACTTTGTCAAATTTTTTCGCTTACGTTTCCACTCAGTTTGGGCTTCACATTAAGAGCATCCAATGTGATAATGGTCGTGAATTTGATAACTCCAGCTCCTGGACTTTTTTTCTTCAGCATGGTGTAGTCCTTCGCATGTCATGCCCCTACACCTCCCCCCAAAACGGTAGAGCCGTGCGCCTCATTCGATCGACCAACAACATTATCCGCTCTTTACTAATTCAAGCCTCTCTCCCACCCTCCTATTGGGTAGAAGCCTTGCACACCGCCACACACCTCCTGAATCGCCACCCCACAAAGACCCTAAATTTTTCCACCCCTTTCTTTGCACTTTATGGTGTTCCACCATCATACTCCCACCTCCGTGTCTTCGGGTGCAAGTGCTACCCCAACCTCTCTGCCACTGTCCCCAACAAGCTCTCCCCTCGCTCGACCCTCTGTGTCTTCCTTGGATACCCCTCGAATCACAAAGGCTATCGTTGCCTTGATCTGTCCTCTAATCGAGTCATCATCTCCCGACACGTCACCTTTGACGAGTCCTCCTTTCCCTTCGCTGAGTTGATCACCCCTCCTCCTTCATCTAACTTTGACTTCCTAACAGCGTTCGACATAGCTCCACCCACCCTATTGGTTCTCATTTACCTGCAGGTTCTCCATCTGACGCCGGCACTGCTGCCCGCACGTCGTGCCCCGAAGTGCCCTGTACTACACAGGACCTCGCTGCCCCTATCGGCACATTGCCACAGGCTGCTGCCAGCCGAGTCCACGCACAGTACATGGCCCCGGCACCATCCAGTCCCACTGCACCTGTTGGCCTTGTGCCACAGGTCGTTGCCAGTGTGGCTCCAGGCGCCCATGCAGAACCGGCGGCTCCCAGCCAGGCGCGTTTGGCTCCTCGCTCCGCTTGTGCACCGCAGGTGGAACCACCGCCAGACCGCGCCCTGCCGCCCAAAGACTGCAGGCTGTTGCGGCCGAGGCTTCATGCGCTTCCTCGTCTCGACCCGGCCAGCGCGTGTCGATCACCGGCTCGCTAGTCCGATCCGGAGAGCATCGCGGCAAGTGCAAGGCACTATGGCCACCGTAGCTCCAGTTGACGCTGTCCCGATTACACCCGTACATAACAACCATTCCATGGTCACACGTGGTAAAGCCGGGCTTCATCAACTGCGCCAGTTCCTCAACTTGCATACAGCTTCTCTGTCTCTAGTGCCCAAGACTTATCGCAGTGCTCTAGTAGATCCGAATTGGCGCGATGCAATGACAAACAAATTCACTGCTCTTCAGGAAAATCATACATGGGACCTCGTACCCCGACCTTTCGGTGCCAATATTGTTACAGACAAATGGGTTTATCATCACAAGTTTCTTCCCAATGGTGATCTTGATCGCTATAAGGCTCGTTGGGTTCTCCGCGGATTCACTCAATGTCCTGGAATTGATTTTGATGAAACCTTCAGCCCTGTCGTCAAGCCTGCCACCATCCGGACGGTACTCACTGTTGCTCTCTCACATGGTTGGCCTATTCATCAGCTTGATGTAAAGAATGCGTTTCTGCATGGCACCCTCACAGAAACAGTTTACTGCATTCAACCATCTGGCTTTGTGGATCCTTCTAAACCTAATCATGTCTGTCGGCTTAACAAGTCACTATATGGTCTCAAACAGGCGCCTCGGGCATGGTACAGTTGCTTTGCTATGTTCTTCCTCTCCATTGGGTTCACTGGTGCTAAGTCTGATTCGTCGCTCTTTATTTCTCGCCGAGGAGATGACACCATATTCTTACTGCTCTATGTTGACGACATGATACTGATTGCATCCTCTGAGACTCTACTTCGACAGACCATTGGTGCCCTGCAGCATGAATTCTCAATGAAGGATCTTGGTCCTCTTCATTACTTTTTGGGTGTCTCAGTCAGTCAACGCAATGGTGGTCTGTTCCTATCTCAGAGGCAGTATATTCTGGACATTCTTGCTCGGGCCAACATGAGTGACTGCAAGCCATGCTCCACACCGGTTGACACCAGTGCCAAGCTGCCCTCCGCCAATGGCGTCCTGGTTGCTGATCCTACTCATTATAGGGGTCTCGCAGGTGCTCTGCAGTATCTCACATTCACCAGGCCTGATATTGCATATGCTGTCCAGCAGTCTGTCTCCACATGCATGATCCTCGCGAGCCCCATCTTGCTTCAGTCAAGCGGATCCTCAGGTACTTGAAGGGCACACTTGACTTTGGTCTACAGCTTCGTCGCACGTCTGTTTCCGACTTAGTCGCTTACTCTGACGCTGATTGAGCTGGTTGTCCTGACACCTGCCGCTCCACATCCGGCTACGCCGTGTTTCTTGGTGATAACCTCATTTACTGGTCCTCGAAGCGCCAGTATACAGTCTCTCGTTCCAGTGCCGAGGTGAGTACCGAGCGGTGGCTAATGCTGTAGCTGAAGCGCTTCATGAGCTTCATCACCCTCTTCAGTGGGCCACGGTCGTCTACTGCGACAATGTCAGTGCAGTCTATCTCTCCACTAATCCGGTTCAGCATCAGCGAACCAAACACATTGAGATCGATTTGCACTTCATCCGTGACCGCGTCGCTACTGGAGCCGTGCGTGTTCTTTATGTCCCGACGGCATCTCAGTATGTGGACATCTTCACCAAGGGGTTGCCATCTTCATTGTTCATGGAGTTTCGGTCCAGCCTGAACGTTCACTCTGCTCCCGCTCCTACTGCGAGGGAGTGTTAGACACATAAACATGACACGCACGTATGTGCCAGCCTATGCATGTAATCAGGAAAGCTAGAAATCAGGAGCACCTTCCATCTACTCTTGCATGCATGTAATCACGTATGTGCCAGCCTATGCATGTAATCAGGAAAGCTAGAAATCAGGAGCACCTTCCATCTACTCTTGCATGCATGTAATCACGTAATGTGTAGCTTTCTTGTTATTCATCCTGTAACCTATTTATGTGCCATATGGCGTATGGAAAGGCATTGCGTGATTGAGCCAAAAACACACGCTTTCAAAATCAGATCTTAGTCATTGATTGTTCAGGGTATTATGGACTTTTCATTGTATATATTTATGTTTTGGAAGGGTACGAGCGTCTTTTCTCATTATCCTCCTCTCAACTCCGTAGTTCCCTTCGACGCCGACACCCTACCTCTAATTCGTGCGTCGCCACTCGAATTTGTGGCGGTGCCTAAGTGGACGCCAACGCCGCCGATGCATAGTCACAAAAATCCGGCTCCTCCTGCAGTCGTGTGCCACGCAGATCCAGTGCCTGCTCCTCGTCCAGCCGCGTCCCCACGTTGATCCGTTGCCTCTTCCTCCCTAGGCCACATCCCCATGCAAGCGTCCCCTCCACCTCCTGCTGCTTCCTTGAGTAGATCCCCCCTCCGGCGGCTTATTCGTGCTAATCTGCGGTGCTACCTCCACGTCCAACCGAAGTTCGACTACCAAACTCCACACCACAACTTCCACCACCAGATCTACCAATGTCACCTATCCTCCCATGGACAAGGAGAGCCAATCCTATTGTGCAGCCTCTGCTTTCACCTCTGGGCCTCTATCTCCCTGTAAGCGCTCTCTCTCTCTCTCTTCAGTATTTTGTTGTCGTTGAGCACCAATAAAGATTTGCTCTTCGTACTTGCAACTTATCTGGATTTGGAGCAAAATAAGCTTCAGATTACTTGCTCACCATGTTTTGTTAAAATGCTTACAGAGAGTTTGCTTGCAACGACTTTCCTTTTCATTGTAGCAATTTTTTGAGAAAATTTACCACTGGAACCTAGCATAAATATATAATCGATTTAGTGTTTGAACATATTTTATTTAACGACAGAGCACATGTAGAGTTCTGAAGCTTAGTAGAAAGAAATGTTGCTTCAGCTATTTGAACTTTACTATACTCACTTGTTGGTTACTGCTGCTTCTTATAAATTGAGACCAACTTGTTTTCCTCCTTGTGTGGAATGCAACATAGTACTGTGTAAAAATCTCTACTATCATGGAGCGAGATCGTCCTCATCTTATAAAAATTGTTTATGCTTCCATCATTTTCTTTTCAAACATCATATTAAAACAACTAAGATGTTTCACCTACTGTAGCCTTAGAATTACAATGGTGACAAGTACTACTACCATTTACTGATAGAAAAACAAACTTGATAACCAAATTTTGCATGCTAAATTTTCAAAAAGCAAAGTGGACACGAATGCTGAAGAACTGGCGCTCTTGGCAGACGTGGCGGGAAGGAGGGAATTGCTGATCCTGAGCCTTCTGGTTTGATTGTCACTTGCGGCCGACCACACGGGAGCTCTACCGAGATAAAAAAGAGAGTACTCTGTAGTATATCTCTGAAGTCCTATTACGGATTTATAATCCATTTCCAAGGTCAAAAACTGCAATCAAGCAACAGTTTGGCAACAATAAGCACTCGGATTGTTTCAATAACGCTAACCAGAGAAGTTTAGTATTTTTTTTTCGATTAAGGAGATAACACTGTACATAACTGTCCTGTCTTCTGGCGGAGACAGACAATCCAAGTTCTTCTCCTCCAGATTATTACATACATGTTAAATACAGAGCTCTAACCCATTGCACAGTACGCGGCCTGGCCACAAGGGCATCATCTCTCATAACGGCGTCACCCAGCCTTGAGGGACAATATGATTATATGGACACGGACCATCACGGATGAAAGAGACCGCCAAGCAAGTAGTTGTGGAGAGCCCTCCCGACGGCGGCGGCGACGGTCGCGAGTCTGGGGAACTGCAGCGCGACCACTGACAGCATCCCGAAGGCCGCGCCGAGCAGCCAGAGGATGGATGCGATGAAGACGAGCTCAGCGTTGCTGAGCGAGGACGCGCTTGTGGTGGCCAGCTTGTGCACGAGAATGAGGGTACCGGTAAGCATGAAGATGCCAGCAGAGTCGAGGAGCAGCCGCCGGAGGCCAGGGTGACCGATCGCCTCGCCCTGTCCGATGAGACGGTGGAAGCATCGCATCACTAGCGCTGCCATTGGATTTGTATTACCCTACTTTGCTATCTGCTGTGGTAGTTCAAGGGGTCGGAGTTCCCCTGAAGCCTTCTTTATAATAGTCTCGGTCATTAGGGGACAATGCTCGCATGGCGAATGGCGATAGGCCACAAGGATGGGCCTCCTTGTCAACGTTCTCATGGCGATGGCCGACAGGGCGACAGGCCACCCCCAGCCTCATTAACTGAAAGATACACAGTGGGAGAAAGCAAAAAGGCCGAGGTTAGTTAGATTCCTTCTGGAGGCGGGCCGTGGCGGGTTTGTGCCTTGTGTCCAAGTTGGGTCACTTTCCGGGTTTGTGCCCTGGTGCCTTCCCGGGTTTGTGCCCTTGTGTGACGACGCTGCAGCCTGATCTATTTGACGTTCACGTTGGCCACCGCAGCAGCCTGATCTATTTGACGTACATGTTATGTTGGCCACTATCTTTTTAAATGTTTACTTATTTATTCTTATTTTATGAATTATATGTAAAAAATTAATCAGACGATTCCCTTTTCGAACGAAGGAAGGAGTTTTGGAGAAAATCTAACATGAGGTTCCAGCTCATATAATGTTTTCTTTGTCTCTCTCTCTCACCAAAATCATGTACTCTTTTTATTGTGAAGCATCCAAAAGACATAAGTGAACAAGTCCTGGGTTTTTAAATTCTAGAGAATTCAGCTGGACATGCCACACAAATTCTTGTGTTTGTTTTATTCTGCATTCCAAAGATGTCCTTGAAAATTACACTCAAAAATATGGTGCAAATGAGCAGGGACTGCAGGGTCGTGCCCCTCCCCCCTTTTTTTCTTTCCGCACCGTCGTGCCTTCTTTGATGAGTTGATCCACTACAGCACACGGAGCTGAAGTGGGATGTACAGTAGTCCGACGTGTAACAAGGAGTTGTGTCCGGATTCCCTTTCCTTTAGATGGAGTGTAACGAATCCAATTAACAAGGAGTTGTGTCTGCCGTTTGCATCATCCCACTGAACTCGACTTGTTCCTTAGTGAAGGACCATGTGGAGGTCCATCCATGTTTGTGATGAGTATTTGACTTTATTTGAGCAAGGTGTGCTCAAGTTTGAATTTGATTTGGATTGATTTTCAAAATGAAGCAATTTGAGTTGTCTTTGCCAGGAGTGGCAGTACCGGTCGTATGGACGCGGTAGTGATGAGTTGCATGGTTTATTGCACATCTTTATGGGCATTGCTATGTGAGGAGTTTCCTTGTCTTTGATGGTTGCAGGACGACGGTGCTAGGTCATGGTGAGGCGAAGGATGACCGGGACTAGGCGAGGAGCGTCGGAGGTCCAGACGGTTGGGAGATCGCCGGAAGATGATCGGAGACGGAGTCCGGGCAAGTCAAGAAGACAAGGAAAGGAGATGATGCTAGCTAGATGCCGCGTGGATCAATAAGGACCGTCGGATTGAGGTCTAGTTGATAGGTTAGCGGGTCTAGGTAGTATGCTTTGAAAACCGTGCAAGAAAACCCGGTATGTGTGTGGGTTTTGGGTTAGCCCTTGCATGGCTGTGTGTGTGGGTTAATCCTAGCCCTTAGATGAGTGCTCTAGGGTTGAGGGACTCATCCAAGGGTGGTAGGTGGCCCAAGAGTAGTATAAATAGGGGTGGAGGGGTAGCCTCCTTCCCTTGAAGGTGTTGAGGTTTTTGATGCTCATTTGAGCTTTGCCCACATGAATGTGAGGCTTTGTAACCTCCCCTTCCAGAAATGAAAGTTTTATTCATCCACCTCTGAATTTATTTTGCGCATTTACATTATGTCTTTACTTTACGCAATTTAAATTCAGCATTTACTTTCCCGCAATTACATTCCCGCAATTTACTTTCAAGTAATTTGGATTTGCCTCCCCTCCTTCTAAATGCTGCTGTTCTTGGATGTTTTGAGTGTGTTCATATGGTTTTACTTCTCTTTTGCACTCTTGGATTGAGTAGAGAACATCTTTTCTTTCAAGTTCCAACTTTGTTCTGAACTTGTTCTTCGCGCAGCAGTCAGTGTTTGATTTTTGTAAAAATATAGAAAATCCTTTTGAGTGATTCTTGTTGGAGGAGGTGCGGGACTCTGATATCCGCTTGCAGAAAAATTTTGGAGTTCACTTGTTGTACCGTTTGGGCGCCATGAGGTGAAAACTGAGCCCCAAACGTTCTGCTCGAAGTTCTTGACCAGACTGTGTTCTTCGATTTTTCGTGTTTTTCTGTAAGGCTTTTTGAGGAGAAATTTGGTGGAGTTCTTTAAGACTCTGATGCTCACAGGAGAAAAAGTCTCAAAATTTTGTGAGCTACAGAAACCCACCAACCTCCTGTGCAAATTGAGGACAAGTTCTGGGAATTCTGCTTTTGCTTTTCTGAAAGTGACTTTTGTGATTTGAATTGATGTCCTTTCTAAAAGCAAGAGTTTGAATTGATTCCTCTTTATCTTGGACACTAGACAACCAGGATTGTGACTCAAAATCCCCACATATTTTATGGTACTTATCCATGCAAGCTTGGGGTACACATAGTTGTCTAGTTTTTGGGTTTTCACAATTCCTTTTGAGCGATCTTGTCGAGGTTTTTGTTGGAGTATTTTGGGGAATTTTTATTTGCGACCATTCACCCCCTCTGTTCGCCATTTCGGTCCTTCAATTGGTATCAGAGCCGGTTTTGCTCTTCCATAGATCTTGACCGGTCTCAAGAGCCATGGCGACGGACAAATATTCCACCAAGCCTCCAATCTTTAATGGAGTTGATTTTCCTTTTGGAAGTCCGGATGGAGTCATACATCACGCCTGGGCTACGATATGGCGAAGGTGAAACTCCGTATGAGGTTCCTGCCGATGAAAATGTCACGGCCATCAATATGGTTGACGTTGAGGCGAATGCTAAGGCAAGGAACATTCTCATACTGTGGTCTTAGCCGCATGTGAGTATGATAGATTTTCACCTTCGCTCCGCTCACGAGATTTGGGTAACCCTCGATGCTTACCATGAGGGCTCTACTCAAATCAAGGCGTGAGGCAGACAGTTCAAGCGCGAGTACAACAAGTTTGATCAACGCTACGGTGAGAGTCTCGACGAGTGTTTTGGTCGGTTTACAAAGATTTTGAGCGACCTCCGAGCGATTGGTTGCATATACCCGACTCGGACAATGCTCGGCATTTCTTGACCGCACTCGACCTTCGGGTTTGGGAGATGAAGGTGACCACCATCAAGGACACCACCGACTTATCGACTCGACTCTTGACGGGCTTTATTCCGCCTCAAGACTCATGAGATCGATGTCGTCTCTCGGAAGACGAAATCTCGATCGATGGCTTTGGTCACCGATCCCATTGGATCTTCTTCTTCCGATCCTTCTATTGGTTTCTCTCTTTCCGCCTTTGCGAGCTAGCGATGACCAAGCTGGAAAATTTCAGAAAATGAGCTTGCTCTTCTCGCCGCAAGTTTTCTCATGCATACAAGAGGGTGAGAGAGAGGAAGAGAGGTGGCATGATCACCTGCTTCGAGTGTGGTGGCCCCAACCACATTCGGGTGAACTGTCCCAAGCTAGAGAAGGGCAAGAATGACGTTGGCGGTTCGGGCAAGAACGACTACACCGACAAGAACCGCAACAAGAAGCCTCCGGTTCGTGAACCGCGCGAGAAGAAGTACCGCAACTTCTCCAAGAACAAGAAGCTCTTCCACCGCGTCCTTGCCGCGCTTGACGACATCAACCTCTCCGACACGGAGACATGGAGCGACGAGGGCGAGGATGATCCGCAAGAGAAGAAAGGCGGCGACGACTTCTCCGGCATGTGCTTCATGGCCGACACCAACGACATCAGCGACTCCGAGCTCTAAAGTGACTCGGACGAGGTACCCTCCTATGACCAGCTCAACGAAGCTTTCTGCAAATTAGGAAAATTTCATGCTAGAGCTAGAGCTAGGTGTACGGAGCTTGAGAAGGAAGTAGGTACCTTGACTCGGGAGTTAGCTTCACTTAGATCTTCTCCCTCCCGAGTCACTGATGATTGCTCTTTGTGTGATGCTATTCTTGTGGAGTTGGAGAACCTAAGGACCATACATGATAGTGTGCTTGTTGAACTTGATGGTCTTAGGTTGAAGAATGCTAGCACTAGGTCTGTTGATGCTATTCTGTTGAGGCTAGTTTTCTTCATGCTCACTCCACTCCATCATGCTCTAATTGCCCTAAATTGCTTGCCGAAATTGATGCCATGAGCGAACACCTTAGGAAGCTTTCTGCTAGAAACAATGAACTTGAATCACATGCTTCTAAGGACCCAGTCAGCTCATGTGAGAGTCAGTAAGCAATTAAAACTTGACAATGAAACCACGAATGTCAAGTGTGCTAAACTTGCTAAGGACTTACTAGATAAGTCACAAAAATATTGCTTGCGATGTCTTGAGATTGTGGGGACTTGGATAAAATCCATGTCGAACTTAGGAAGAAATTAGAAGACCAAGCCCATAGAATTAGAGATGCTCCTTGCGTTTCTTGTAAGGCCCTCAAGATTGAGGCGGCCGTCTTTGAGGAGAAAAATGCACGTGCTGAGAGAGCTCATCTTTCTGGTTCTTCTTCCTCTCCTTCCCCCTGTTCTTCTTGTGCTTCTTTCTTCCGAGATTGCCAGTATCTTATGAGCACTCTCGAGAAGTTTGTTGGAGGCAAGAAGAAGCTCAATCTTATTCTAGACTAATCCAAGATTAGTAGATTCAATCAAGGTCTAGGATTTGATCCCTTGGAGCACGCTCGGGCGCATCCTCCCACCATAGTGCGCGGCTCCAAGAGTGGTGAGATTGTGGTAGCTCCCAGAGTGAGTACCACCGTGTTTAGATCTCTGGGGTTGTCCATAGGACTTGACTGTAAGGGTGTTACTCCTATTGCTTACGCCTCTAGCAAGGCGAAGTACACATGCACCTTCAGTAAGAAGGATGGTCACCTAGTAGATTTACGCTCAGCGCGCCAAGATCACTCGGTGTGGCGTGTTGTTGCTCTTAGGGGTATTGTGGTCATCCCGGACTTTGAGTGCTCCTAAGACACACACCGCTTCTAGACAAAGTTAGAGAGTCGCTGTTTTTGGGCGGCGTCCCAGACTTGGTTTTCATGCTAGTTCTTGAGTTTTAGTCCGGAGCTGTTCAGTAGTCGATCTTTCCGCCGTCCTCTTGATATTCCTCGTTTTCCCATCGAGGTAGATATCGTGGCGTGAGGTATTTTACGGTAGGAGATCCAGCAGCCTTATCGGGATGGTCCGGCTTTTGCACCACTGGCGTGCCAACCCGCTTTGACTCCTAGATTATCTACGAGTTGCTCGATCGTGTGAGAGTTGAGCGTCAGAGAGACACTCGAGTCGATCTTCTTCGTGGTCGGTACTGAGGTGTCGTATGGTTGAGATTGGGTTCCTAAGTCTTCACTCTATCCCAAGATCTTGAGTCATCTTTCTCTTGTGTCTTGATCAGTTCGTTTCCGGATGGGAAGGGCGATGTTTGGATTGTTGACTCGGTTGTTCTCGTCATATGACCGAAGATTCTCGTTGGTTCTCTTCCCTAGTCCGAGCCCCCGGTGATGAGTTAATCACTTTTGGGGATGCATCTTCAGGTAGAGTCATTGCTAAAGGTACCATCTGCATTAACCAAAATTTCATTCTTAAAGATGTTGCCTTAGTAAGTAAGCTGCAATACAATCTGCTCTTTGTTTCTCAGCTTATCGATGACTCTTTCGAGGTAAGCTTCAAGAGTAATGCTGTAGAATCCTTGATTCATCGGGAGGGTTAGTTATGGATTTCTAGATTTGGGAGAGTCTTTCGTGCTGATTTTTCTCGCTTCTTCCGAGACTCTCTTCGATGTTTGATTGCTTCTGAGTCCCGTGATCTCTCCTTATGGCATAGGAGACTTGGTCACATTGGTTTTGATCATTTGACCCGAGTTAGCGACCACGATCTCATTCGGGTTTGCCCAAACTCAAGATGGTCAAAGACTTAGTTTGCTCTCCTTGCCGACATGGCAAGATGGTTATCGCTTCTCATCCTCCGATCACCGTAGTGATGGTGATGCACCAGACAGCTTTTACATATGGACACTTTGTTGGTCCGGCTAGAGTGCGATCGGCAGGAGGGAAGTGGTATGTTCTTGTCATCGTTGATGATTTTTCTAGATTCTCTTGGGTATTCTTCATGGCCTCGAAGGATGAGACTTTTCTCACTTCAGGGGTTTGATCAATGGGTTGTCTATTGAGCTCCTGGTGCATTACGAGCTATACGCAGTGATAATGGCACGGAGTTCAAGAATTCCTACTTTGAGAGTTTTTGTGTGGAGTCGGTTTAGAGCATCGTTCTCTTCTCCCTCGCTCCTCCTCAAGAATGGCGTAGTGGAAAGGAAGAACAGGACCACAGTTGAGATGGCGTGACGATGCTAGGCAGCACAAGACTCTAGGAAGTTTTAATGAGGCTATAGCTACCGCTTGCCATGTTTCTAATCGCGTGTTTTTGAGAGCACATTTGCATCGCACTTCTTATGAGTTGAGGTATGGGCGAAAGCCCAGTGTGTCTCATTTCGCGTTTTGGTTGCAAGTGTTTTATCTTGAAGTCCGTAACCTAGATAAGTTTGAGTCTCGCTCTTCCGATGGTATCTTTCTAGGTTACTCGACTTCTTCTCGTAGCTATAGGGTGCGGGTGTTGATGCATAGGATCATAGAGACCTGTGATGTGACCTTCGATGAGGCTAGCCCAGAGCTAGACTGTTGTTTGAGCTCTTCTTATCCCTCCGAGACCATCTTTGTAGAAGATGAGGATGATGGAGATGATGGTGTTCCACCGGATCCAGTTCCCTCTATACCCGAGGTGCCTCCTGTTTCCATTTACGCACCTCAAAGTGACCACCTTGCCTTCCGCTCTCCTTGTGAGTGGCTCTGCTCCTACCTCTTACATGCATGAGGTAGAGGCCATCGCTTCAGTCCTCCCGTCATATCCGAAAGCTCATCCACCGATCGGATCATTGGTGATCTGCTTGAGCGCGTCACTCGCTCAAAATCAGGTTTGTCCGATTCTGCCTCCACTCTGCCTTTGTTGCCTCCTTTGGCCGAAGGATGTTTCTCATGCATTATCCGATGAATCGTGGATTAATGCTATGCATGAGGAACTTGAGAACTTTGAGAGGAACAAGGTATGGCGACTTGTCGAGCCCCATCCGGTCATAATGTCATTGGGACCAAGTGGGTGTTCAAAAACAAGCAGAGTGAGGATGGGGTTGTCATTCGCAACAAGGCTAGGCTAGTTGCACAGGCTTTTCTCGGGTTGAGGGTCTTGACTTTGAGGAGACCTTTGCCCTGTAGCTAGACTAGAGGCTATTAGGATCTGCTTGCATTCTTTGCATCCCGGGCTTCAAGCTCTATCAAATGGATGTCAAGAGTGCATTCCTCAATGGCTATATTGAGGAAGAGGTTTATGTCAAACAACCTCCGAGATTCGAGAACCCCAAGTTTCGAGTCATGTATACAAGCTCTCCAAAGCTTTGTATGGACTCAAGCAGCCCCAGAGCATGGTATGAGAGGCTCAAGTCTTATCTTCTCAGCCATGACTTCAAAATGGGCATAGTAGACAAAACTCTGTTCATCAGACACCATGAGTCTCATTTTCTTCTTGTCTAGATTTATGTGGACGATATAATTTTTGGTGGCTCATCTCATTCGCTTGTGTCTCAGTTTTCTGAGGTGATGAGCACAGAGTTTGAGATGAGTATGATGGGCGAGTTGAGCTACTTTCTTGCATCAAGGCAAATATACCCGTGACCTCCTGAGGCGTTTCGACATGTCTGATGGGAAGCCGGTGATGACTCCTATGGCCACCACTGCTGTCCTCGAGCCCGATGAGGATGGTGAGCCTGCTGATCAAAAGGAGTTTCGGAGCATGATCGGCTCCTCTTGTACCTCACCGCTTCGAGGCCGGACATACATTTTCTTTGTGTGTGCATGCGCTCGAGTTCAAGCTTCTCCTCGCGCTCTCACCGCCCGCGGTCAAGCGCATCTTCGAGTACCTTCGTGCTACCACCGATTATGGTATTTGGTACTCTTCGTCTTCTTGTCTATCTCTTAGAGCCTTTTACGATGCCGACTTTGTTGGTGTAGGATAGATAGGAAGAGCACTTACGGCACTTGCCAATTCATTGGCACTTCTCTTGTTTCTTGGTCATCTAGGAAGCGATCAGGAGTTGCCGATCCATCACGAGGCCGAGTATGTTGTTTGCAGACTAGTTCTTTGAGCAGTGCTCTGGATGAGATCGACCTTACGGGACTATGGGTTAGAGATAGAGAGTGTGCCACTTTTACGTGACAACACTTCAGCTATTTGCATTGCTAAAAACCCAAATGCAACATTCCGGACCAAGCACATTGATATTAGATATCACTTCCTTAGAGACCATGTGGAGAAGGGAGATATCGCGCTTCGATCAGAGAGAGTGACCTTGATTAGCCGATATTTTCACCAAGCCTTTGGATAGCTCCAGATTTGTTGCCTTGAGGAGTGAGCTTGGAGTCGTGAGCCCTTACGCCTTTCGTGAGGGGGAGGTGGTTTGTATATTATGTATTATATGTTTTCTTCCACTTTTCTTTTCTTTGTGTTTCTTCCGGGTGACTTTGGGCTTGTTTTCTTGAGTTGAGTTCACTCACTTAGACTTCTCGCATGCCTTGCATTGACCTCTTATCTTGTGCTTTAGGTTGCTATCATGCGTGATTAGTGTTCTCTCTTCTCTCTAGGTTGAGTTCCCTCACGTCTTATAAGTCTAGCGGTATTGGGCCTCCGGTAGACAGGTGCATGTGCACTCCTTAGTTGGGATCTAGAGTCGACTTCCTATGTCACCATCGGGAAGATAAGAGCGAGTCCGAGCCGTAGTGAGTCTCTTCTATCTTTTCTATGCTCTATAGCCATCCAGTTTTGCGCTTTCGACTTCTTCTCCTCATTACATTTTTTCGGTTATTATTGAGTTCATTCGGGTTTTCTTTATGCCTAATCTTGATAATAACTCAACTTTAACCAGATTTGAGCTTAAAATTGATTCATTTGTTGAGGGGAGTTTGGGAATCTGTTCATGCATTGCATTTAGACTGCATTTTCATTTTATGAGCTTTGTCTATTATGCAATTGATTTCTTCTTCATGCTATACACCATGCTACATCATTTGAAGAAAATCACTAGCTTAGGTATGTCCAAGTTCATTTAACTTGCTAAGCATAAAAATGAAATAAGCCTTAAATGAAAAACTTGATGAAACTTGTTGCTTTTACTTGCTAGGTTTCTTCTCTAGAGGTTTGTGCCATAATTTGAGAAATTTAGGAGTTCTCTAGAGTCCCTATAGCAACTTGGGTGAAACTAGTTTGATCCATGCAGAGTCCTTCAATTGCTCATGAATCGTTATGCTAGAAATGGAAATTAAACAAAATTGACTCTTCTTGTGCACATACGACTCAACACCTTGTATTCACAAGACCGCTTCCCATTGCACTTGGGATGAACTTGGAATACATCGTGTTTGACCTAGACCATCCTCTTAAGAGCTCATCTTGAGATGGTCGCATACGGCTTGAGTCAATTGGTTGTCAAAAGGAAATGTAAATAAATTAAAAACAAAGACATATGTGGGTAAAGAATGCAAATAATGTCAAACATTTGCACCCCGCTATGTCTTGTATGATGATAAATCAAAATTTGCATTAAGTGATAAATGAGCCCGAAGGACCTTGTATGCTCTTCTAGATTCCCCAACGTGTTGAGTAGGTTGAACTCTAGGTTTTCCTTTTGATCCTTAGAGTGACTATTCTTCTATTTTTGAAACTAAAGCTAAGTGTTGCACTTGTCAAATCTTGCTAAAAATGAAATATTCAAAACTAAGCTCGTATTTGCACTTGGACATGCCTTAGTTTAGTCATCTTTTGAAATTGACAAGCTTGGTGTAATATCCTTCCATTTTGATCAATTGGATAATCCTCAAAGCTCTTTCGATTGCATTTCATGCATACATAAAAAAATTGATGCCTATATTGCCAAAAGGGGGAGATAACGAGAAAAGGCATCACTAAAAAGATAAAAATGTGAATGCTTATTTGGTTATTATGATCTTTGTAAAACTATGCTACTACTTCTGTTGGATCATAATCTCATAATCACATTTGACATGTTTAGTTGGATTTTAGAGTTTTTGTTGAAAACTTGCTCTTTCTTAAATTTAACTCTAAAATCTGAATTCCTATTCGTCAACTTGGTCATGGTTCCAATTTCTATCTTTGTACCAAGTTTGACTTTGCAACTGAAAATTGCTTTCTTCTTCATTTTCTTCAAACTCAAATTTATGCCTTTTGTATGGTTTGTCAATATACTCATCAAGGGGGAGATTGAAGGACCATGTGGAGGTCCATCCATGTTTGTGATGAGTATTTGACTTTATTTGAGCAAGGTGTGCTCAAGTTTGAGTTTGATTTGGTTTGATTTTCAAAATGAAGCAATTTGAGTTGTCTTTGCCAGGAGTGGCAGTACCGGTCGTATGGACGCGGTAGTGATGAGTTGCATGGTTTATTGCACATCTTTGTGGGTATTGCTATGTGAGGAGTTTCCTTGTCTTTGATGGTTGCGCAGACGACGGTGCTAGGTCATGGTGAGGCGAAGGATGACCGGACTAGGCGAGAGCGTCGGAGGTCCGCAGTTGGGAGATCGCGGAAGATGATCGGAGACGGAGTCGGGCAAGTCAAGAAGACAAGGAAAGGAGATGATGCTAGCTAGATGCGCGTGGATCAATAAGGACCGTCGGATTGAGGTCTAGTTGATAGGTTAGCGGGTCTAGGTAGTATGCTTTGAAAACCGTGCAAGAAAACCCGGTATGTGTGTGGGTTTTGGGTTAGCCCTTGCATGGCTGTGTGTGTGGGTTAATCCTAGCCCTTAGATGAGTGCTCTAGGGTTGAGGACTCATCCAAGGGTGGTAGGTGGCCCAAGAGTAGTATAAATAGGGGTGGAGGGTAGCCTCCTTCCCTTGAAGGTGTTGAGGTTTTGATGCTCATTTGAGCTTTGCCCACATGAATGTGAGGCTTTGTAACCTCCCTTCCAGAAATGAAAGTTTTATTCATCCACCTCTGAATTTATTTTATGCATTTACATTATGTCTTTACTTTACATAATTTAAATTCAGCATTTACTTTCCGCAATTACATTCCCGCAATTTACTTTCAAGTAATTTGGATTTGCCTCCCCTCCTTCTAAATGCTGCTGTTCTTGGATGTTTTGAGTGTGTTCATATGGTTTTACTTCTCTTTTGCACTCTTGGATTGAGTAGAGAACATCTTTTCTTTCAAGTTCCAACTTTGTTCTGAACTTGTTCTTCACGCAGCAGTCAGTGTTTGATTTTGTAAAAATATAGAAAAATCCTTTTGAGTGATTCTTGTTGGAGGAGGTGCGGGACTCTGATATCCGCTTGCAGAAAAATTTTGGAGTTCACTTGTTGTACCGTTTGGGCGCCATGAGGTGAAAACTGAGCCCCAAACGTTCTGCTCGAAGTTCTTGACCAGACTGTGTTCTTCGATTTTTCGTGTTTTTCTGTAAGGCTTTTGAGGAGAAATTTGGTGGAGTTCTTTAAGACTCTGATGCTCACAGGGAGAAAAAGTCTCAAAATTTTGTGAGCTACAGAAACCCACCAACCTCCTGTGCAAATTGAGGACAAGTTCTGGGAATTCTGCTTTTGCTTTTCTGAAAGTGACTTTTGTGATTTGAATTGATGTCCTTTCTAAAAGCAAGAGTTTGAATTGATTCCTCTTTATCTTGGACACTAGACAACCAGGATTGTGACTCAAAAATCCCCACATATTTTATGGTACTTATCCATGCAAGCTTGGGGTACACATAGTTGTCTAGTTTTTCGGGTTTTTCACAATTCCTTTTGAGCGATCTTGTCGAGGTTTTTGTTGGAGTATTTTGGGGGAATTTTTATTTGCGACCATTCACCCCCCCTCTGTTCGCCATTTCGGTCCTTCACTTAGACCATCCGACGTGCCGAGTGCTGTAAACTTCCGGATTCCGTTTCCTTTCCACCGAGTGCTGTAACGAATCCAATCAAAGGAGCCCAATATACGATGTATACGTACGCGTAGAAAAATTTAGTTAGTTATTCTTATTTTATGAATTGTGTGTAAAAAATTCATGAGGCAAGTCCCTTTTCAAACAAACCATGGAGTTCTGGAGCCAAGCTCATATAATTTTTTCCGTGTCTAGCTATAACCAAAATCTTGTACTCTTTTTAATGTGAAGCATCCAAAAGACATAATTGAACAATTCCTAAGTTTTTAAATTCTAGAGAATTCAACCGGACATGCCACACAAATTCTTGTGTGTTTTTTTTTCTATTCTGCAGTCCAAAGATGTCCTTAAAAATTACACTCAAAAGTATGGTGCGAATGAGCTTGGACTGCAGGTCGGAGTTGGTGCCTGCTGTATCACACGTTTTTTTTCTAGACGTTGTATAACGTGATCCAATTGTTTGATTCCATCGCTCTTTTGGCTCTGACAATTTCAAATTTAATCTCTGTATGAATAAATTTGTAAAATTATTTCTGTTTCTAACCACAGAAGCAGTGCTAGCAAACACGTGTCGTTTGATGTGCTCCCGTGCCGTGGCAACATGCCATCACGACAGGCATAGCAGGTCTAGAGCTACCGTGCAAAAGGAGCTCGACAGAAGTGCCGTCGAGCACTAGGTGATTAGAGCAGAATTTGCCGAGCTGGGAATGCTTGGTAGGCTAGGCAATCATCGTAATTAAGTGTTTTAATTAAGTAAACCGGTTAATTAAGTTATTAATTAATTAAAGTAGTAAATTGCGCGATTAATTTACTAATTTGGGAGCTCAGCAAGAGTCTTGCTACGGTACGGAAGTGTCACTTGCTACATCTTTGGTCGGAAAGGAAATTATTTTTATAAATTTATTTGAAAGAGGCTAGATTTAAAAAACAAAAAGTGTGGGATAACCGTGGCTTCTGATTGTTCAGGTTCATGCTTCGTGCATCTCACGAGGAATTGATCTGGGCGAAGCCACCTCTAGGCCTCTACCCTTGAGGAAAGGAAGTGGGCCTCATGTAAAATCTGTTTAGCTGGCATCGGACGGAGGGAACTCGTTCATTTTGAAGACAAAGATACAATAGAAGGCCAATATAGATTGTTTACGTAGCGCTAACCGGCGAACCTATACATGACACTCGAATGCTATTCCGGTACAGTAAGACGATGTATGAAACTAGAGTATGGATGAACGGGGGACAAAAGTACGGCCTGATTAAGAAAGCACCTAATACAACACATGGCAAGAAAGAGAGGTGCTTCAATGCTTTTCTTTGTTACAGTTGCACAAATATTAAAGCATGAATGAAAGGTAGATGGTGATTACTTATCTCTTCGTTTACTTCAAGATTTGTGCAACTTGTATTGGGAGGAAAAGCATTGAAGCATTGCTCGGCAAGAAATTATCTACTCTTAGAAAGCGGAGCATGTGGGAGACGAGCGAGACATGCATGAAGCAAAATGGAGCCTCATGGAGGTGGAGGCTAGAGGCCACCAAGCAAGTAGCTGCGGAGTGCCCTCGCGATGGTCGCGGTCGAGACAACGCGGTGGCGGCGGAAGTAGCGCATTACCCGGTCTGCCATTACCGCCTATGTATGTCTGTAACCCTGCCAAGCCAAATTTTGGTCAATGTTTTGTTTGCTCACAACTTAGCCAAATATTGGCAAGAAATGCATAGGACATGACCATAGAGCCACAGGCTTGCCAAAATTGTGGCAATCATCCAAACAAGAGTTAAATTGTTGGGGTTAGCCAAATTTTGGCAAGGTCGGTTTGGGCACAAAGCAAACACAACCAAAGTTGAGATTAGACAGGGATACGATTCCCTCCCGTAGAGGCCCATTTTGGCTTGTGAATTTTATTAAGGATTGACAGTGTGGTGGTGGGCTGCAAGAACAAAAAGGCTTAGCAAATGGACAGAGCAGATTATTTTAGTTGCTTGAGAAACTCGATTTCGATCCGTATCTGCCCGCTCAAGAGCACACGGCCTACTCCACCGCACCACAAGTGAGCCAGATCCGTATCTCAGCGCTCACGAGCACCGCACCACTCAAGACCAGACCAGTTGTAGCAACGAGCAGGGGGCAATTCCTTTAAAACAAGCAGGGCAATTGATTCCCTTAAAAAGAGTTGGGGGCAACAGGCCGAATTTTACGGGAATTTCATGAGATGCCAAAATTGAGATTTTCCGTGAACTTTTGAAAAATGAGGATGCTATTTTGATAGTATCCTCACTGAATAAGGACACTTTCTCGTTGTGACAAGTGATACTAATCTCCTTGCTTCCCTTCCCGCACTTCCTTTCTCCCTCAAAGACTCTTTTGTCGTGATACTTAGCACCATCCTATTCAGCCCCATCCCATTACTAACCTCAAACTCAAAATAGTTTTATAGATAAACATCCATCAAATAAGCATCAATTAAATTAAAAAATATGTGACTCAGACATCCAATATTTACTCATTAAAAAATATTGAATTGTAACTTAAAGCAAAACATGAAGAAATAAAAAAAATCGGATGCAATTAGGATCAATGCAGTCAACTTAAAAAGTAAATGGTGGCAATGAAAATGTTTTAACCTTGGAGCAATAAGCCAACAATCAGATTACTGATCTCTTGCTACAAAATCAAACATGAATAGAAGCACAACACTGCAAAGGCTAGATTTTTTCTTTATTCCCTCTGGTCCCTACAGAATTAAAAAAAAAACCATGTTCTGATCCATAACAACGCAACAATATGTGACTCAGACATCCAATAATATTTACTCATTAAACAACACTGAATTGTAACTTAAAGCAAAACGTAAAAAAAAATAAAAAAAAAATCAGATGCAAGCAGGATCAAGGCAGTCAACTTAAAAGTAAATGGTGGCAATGAAAATGTTTTTACCTTGGAGCAATAAGCCAACAATCAGATTCCTAATCTCTTGCTACAAAATCAAACATGAATAGAAGCACAACACTGCAAAGGCTAGATTTTTTTCTTGATTCACTCTGGTCCCTACAGAATTCCAAAAAAAAAAACATGCTCTGATCCATAACAACGCAATCTGGAATTCAACAATATGTGGCTCTGACGTCCAATAATATTTACTCATTAAAAAACATTGAATTGTAACTTAAAGCAAAACATAAAGAAATAAAAAAAATCAGATGCAATTAGGATCAAGGCAGTCAACTTAAAAAGTAAATGGTGGCAATGAAAATGTTTTTACCTTGGAGCAATAAGCCAACAATCAGATTCCTAATCTCTTTCTACAAAATCAAACATGAATAGAAGCACAACACTGCAAAGGCTAGATTTTTTTCTTGATTCACTCTGGTCCCTACAGAATTAAAAAAAAAACATGCTCTGATCCATAACAACGCAATCTGGAATTCAACAATATGTGGCTCTGACATCCAATAATATTTACTCATTAAAAAACATTGAATTGTAACTTAAAGCAAAACATAAAGAAATAAAAAAAATCAGATGCAATTAGGATCAAGGCAGTCAACTTAAAAAGTAAATGGTGGCAATGAAAATGTTTTAACCTTGAAGTAATAAGCCAACAATCAGATTCCTAATCTCTCGCTACAAAATCAAACATGAATAGAATCACAATACTGCAAACGCTAGAATTTTTCTTGATTCCCTCTGGTCCCTACAGAATTACAAAAAAAAAAATGTTGTGATCCATAACAACCTTTTTAAAATGCACTGATTATTCTAAATCCATTCTTCTATAAAACTAAGAACAAGAGCTCATCTCTTCCATTTCTGCTAGAACACACCCTGATACAAAAAATAACATCTCAAGGAACATGGCAAATAAAGCAAGCAGAACCATCGTGAAGTGGATAGAGAAGAACTGCATATTTGCATACCACCATAAAATGCCATCCTTCATTCTCAGACAAAAAAAGACAAATAATTAAATAGTCTTGTTTTTTGTCACAACCAAAGATTTATCTTTGGAAGTAAACACTAACACAAACAGTGTTCTCACTATTCTTATAATTTTCAGAATATTGAGCTTATCAAGAAAAATGCACATGTATAGTCACTACAAAGATAAGAAATTTGAGTAAAAATTACAGTTATACTTTCTGAATGAATGGATTTTGCTCGTGTGCATGCATGAGAAAATTAAAGACTGCAGCAATACTCATCATTTTTTTAGGCAAAACGTAGATTATTAAACTTGGTCTGAACGCCTTATGTTTTGGAGATTGAACGATTGTCCCCCAATATTTTCTGATGATAAATAGCAACTTTTCCGGGACAATTCAACAAGAACAATCTTGAATAGCAGCAACGTACCAATTTAATCTACCAGACCAAAATGTAGAAGAACAAGAACAGCAAAATGAATAGTTTTGATTAGAAATTTACCTCGCAAGAACCGCCTTGAGTTACTCGCTGATGCAAGGGCCTTCGGCAACCGATTCCGCTCAATCATCGAGCCCTACGGATCGAAAATCTTCGATCTCCGACGTTTTATCGTGATGGTAGAAGAAGCAATCGCCGCCACCACGCCCTTGGCGAAATCGCTGCGAACTGCCTCTCGATCGCAGGAACATCTTAAGCCTTTTCACCTCTCAACAGATAGGAAAGCAGAGAGCTAGAATCGCCTACCTTGGGGTCGCCCTCCTTCTTGAGCAAAAGCTGCGCAAGCACTTCGATGCACTCGGTGTACCGGCACCATCGCCGCAGTCATAGAGAGCATCCCATCCTCCTCAGCCACTGACTAAGAAGGCGGCGGTGGAGACACCTCCTTTAGCGCCACGGGTTCCATCAGCCGGATCTCGCCTGGATAGGGGTGAATCGAGGGCAAGGAGTGACGGGAGCGTCCGAACAGTGAGCTGACGTGACAAATCCGAGCTCCAGAGGTAGGGTTTGGGGGTGGAGGCATGCTAGGGTTTGCAGGAGGGGGAGAGTTAGGGTTTGGACGTGACGACGAGGTGCGAGGTATTGACGGCTCTGGGAAGATGGGCGACGCGACCGAGCTGCAGGAGTGGGTCATTAGTGAGAGGAGATCTCGATCGCTGGAGCGCGACTGGATGGCTAGAACACAAGGAGATGACGTGGCCCACGCGAGGGAGAATGGATCGCCACCAACTCCTAATTAGAAGTAGTAGATACACTGTATCGTGTCAACGCTCACCATCAACAAAGAAGAATGTGATAGCCAGGCATGCATGTGTCCAAACAGGACCATGCATACGTAGCCGGCGTACACACACAAGACTCCGGTGATCACGGCTAGGAGATCAGCATGCCATTGGCTAGGAGATCAGCACGGCATCAATTCATAGGATTATTTCCTTCTTTCATTTAGCTATCTTTTGGCATGTATCATAACCAATCCTTCATGTACTCTATATGTATACTGGTGGTTGCAATACAAGTGAATGTGTGATTGTCCCGTTCATTCTACGCTTTCATGGTATCAGAGGCAATCGTTGCTGTGACCGCATGCTTCTGCGAACCTTACCCCTAGCTGCCGGTTTTGTCCATGCCGGACCCCTTCTTCCTCTCCTGATCGATCTTCGTCGCTCCCATGGCCGGCCCTAGCAACCCCTCCATCGAGCACGAGAAGCAGGCCGTCGCTGATGCCCAGGCCACGGCCACCGAGGTCAAAGAGCGCCGAATCCAAGCGCCCATTGATGCCACCGTGGAACATGCACGCCAGGAGGCAGCCGCCGCCGAGGAGCATTGAATCGAGGCCATCGTTGCAGCTGTCGTCGATCGCGCGTGCAAGGATACACCCACTGCGATCGCTACCAAGCGCCAGCAGCAGCCTCTCGGTGCCTATCTCCCTCTTCTTTCTTATACGGCTGCTCTTCAACCTGGCTACAACATCTACACTCTTCACGCCCAGGCCGTCAGCGTCTTGAACACCAAGGCGCTCATCCACGTTACGCTTGACCTTGGCTCCAACAACTACAGCAAGTGGTGTAGCCTTTTCCTCCTCACGCTCGGCAAATACGCTTTGACAGATCATGTCCTCTCTGATGCCAACCCCACTGATCAATCGGAGTGGACACACGTGGATTGCGTAGTCTTGTCTTAGCTCTACGGCATGATTTCCTGGGACCTCCTTGAGATCATCATGGCTCCTGTCACCACTGCCCATGTTGTCTGGATGAACATTGAGCATCAATTCCTTGACAACAAGGAGTCCCGTGCCCTGTACAGGAGGCGGAGTTCCACAATTTTGTCCAAAGTGATTGATCAATTTCTGATTATTGCCGCAAGCTCAAAAGCATGGCTGATGGTCTTGGCGATCTCGACAAACCCATCTCTGATCAGACGCTATTTTGACTGTCCTCCGCAATCTCAACGAAACGTTCGCTCATATGGTGACAATTCTCAAGATACAACGACCTTTCCTGACGTTCGTGAAAACTCTTTCTCATCTGCTACTCAAGGAAATCACCAAGTCCAAGCCAGCTGCTTCTTCCAGCATGTTCCTCGCTACTGGTCTATCGATCTCCCGCAACCCAGCGTTCAACGGTAGCAACACCGGCAACAACGGCTCCAGAAAATCCTATGGCCGCAACCGTCGCCGTGGCCGCAGCACTGGCGGCACCAATGGCAACAACACTGATGCGTCGACCTCTAGCGCTGGGTGCGGCGGCCATGCTGCTGCTCCTCCCAGTGTGGGCCTCCCATCCTTCTTCAACCCTTGGACAGGGAATGTCCAAGTTTGGCCTCATGCAAGCCGCACAGCGGCTGGTGTCATTGGCCCTCGACCTCCTGCACCGGCCCCTCCCCCGCTCCAAGCGCTCCATGCAGCAGCTGCTGCATCCCCACCCGGTGTCCAGTACGTCACACCGACTCCCCCTGTTGATCTTGGTGTACTTGGTAGAGGTGCCCAGTTTCAGCTGGCGCCAGGCGCCACCTCCTTGGATCAGCAGCAGCTTGCCAGCGCCTTCAGTATGATGACACTTACGCCACCACCTTCATCCACTGATTGGTACATGGATTGGCGACTAGCTATGATAGAAGAATTTAAAGCCCTTCAAGCCAACAACACTTGAGATCTTGTTCCCCGTCCACCGGGAGTTAATATTGTGATCGGTAAATGGGTTTTTCATCATAAGTTTTGTTCGGATGGTTCTCTTGATCGGTACAAGGCTCGTTGGGTTCTTCGAGGTTTCACACAGCGCCCTGGCATTGATTTTGATGAGACCTTTAGTTTTGTGGTGAAGCCTACTACTATTCATACAGTTCTTACCATGGCACTTTCTCGGGATTGGCCTATTCATCAGCTTGATGTGAAGAATGCCTTCTTGCATGGCACACTCTCTGAGATAGTCTACTGTGTTCAACCTTGAGGCTTTGTTGATCTTGCTCGGCCGGACTATGTTTGCTGCATTAACAAGTCCCTTTATGGTTTGAAACAAGCACCTCGGGTCTGGTACTATCGCTTCGCCTCCCATCTCCTGTCCCTCGGTTTTATGGAAGCCAAGTCCGACACTTCTCTCTTTGTGTTTCATCGTGGTGCTGACACAGTCTATTTGCTGCTTTATGCTGATGACATAGTCTTGATTGCTTCCTCTGAGGATGTCCTTCATCGCACGATCTCCGCTCTTCAGCGAAAATTTGCCATGAAGGATCTTGGTCGGCTTCATCATTTTCTGGGCATGACGGTCAGCCAACGAGATGGTGCTCTCTTTCTCTCTTAGCGTTAATATATTTTAGGTATTCTAGAGCGTGCTGGTATATCTGCTTGCAAGCCTTGCCGCACGCCCATTGACACTCACTCCAAGCTTTTTGGTGAAGGTCCTCCAGTTGATTATCCGACGCATTATCGTAGTTTGGCTGGTGCTCTTCAATACATGACCTTCACTCGTTCAGATATTGCCTATGCCGTGCAGCAGGTGTGTCTTTACATGCATGATCCCCGTGAGCCACATTTTGCTTTGATAAAGCGCATACTCTGGTATCTTCAGGGCACCCTTGACCATAGCCTGGTCCTCCATCGCACCTACCTGACCAAGCTAGTTGTTTACACTGATGCCGATTGGGTAGGTTGCCACGACACTCACAAGTCCACCTCAGGCTATGGTGTTTTCCTCGGCAATAATTTTATCTCCTGGTCCTCGAAGCGGCAGCATACAGTTTCTTGGTCCAGTGCAGAGGCAGAATACTGTGCCGTGGCTAATGGTGTTGCTGAGGCTTGTTGGTTGCGACAGTTGCTTTTTGAGCTACACAGCCCACTTTAGCAGGCTACCCTTGTCTATTGCGACAACGTCAGTGCAGTCTATCTTTCCTCCAACCCGGTTCATCATTAGCGTACCAAGCATGTGGAGATCGATCTGCACTTTGTTCAGAAGCGTGTCGCCCTTGGCGAGGTGCGCGTGTTACATGTTCCGAGGACCTCGCAGTATGCGGACATTTTCACCAAAGGCTTACCGACGACTATGTTCACTGACTTTTGGTCCAGTCTGAACGTTCGTCCTTCTACCTTTCCGACTGCGGGGGTGACAGCTAGGCGTGCATGTGTCCAAACAGGACCATGCATACGTAGTCGGCGTACACGCGCAAGACTTCGGTGATCACGGCTAGGAGATCAGCATGCCATTGGCTTGGAGATCAGCACGGCATCAATTCATAGGATTATTTCCTACTTTAGCTTAGATATCTTTTGACATGTATCCTAACCAATCCTTCCTGTACTCTATATGTATACCCGTAGCTGCAATACAAGTGTACGTGTGATTGTCCTGTTTATTCTACGCTTTCAAAATGTATGAGAAGGCGACTGTTATAGATTCATTTAAGGCATCTTTTAGGATCATACAATGAATTATTCCATTACTTGTTATAAATATTACCTCATGGAGGTGTAAATCTAGGACATACGTTGCAGTTCTTTTTTTCGAAAGATTAACAGGAGCTCTGCCTTTCATTCAAGAGGAAGAGGATAACAGAAGGTTTTACAAACTCGCTGTGAAAATTCACGGCAAGTTTGAAGGACAGGACATCGATACCAATAGAAAAACAAAAACGATAGGGCAGAAATTCCTGGAAGAGGCTTAAAACAAAGAAGACAGATCACATGACAGAGATAGATGGAGGAGGTAATGTGTCCTCTAATGGCCCAAAAATGTTATTGTAATGGGTGAGTGCACCCATATTAGAATATGTATCCTGTTTTAAACTATGGATACAATTGTACAAATACGGTTTTGTCGGTATTCAACTGCGATTAGTTTCCATCCCTAGAAATGGCAACTCAGTGGTTGTTCAAAACATGAAACAAAGAAAGGCTGTCTTATATGAGCAGTCAGTTAACGACCTCCATCTGAGTAGGCATAAAGTTAACTACTTCCTGCAAATATCCAGAAAATCCAGCAAAACCTCAATTCCGTGCAATATAGCTTTCCTTCAAAAATTTCTGTATGTTAGCACAAAAACCTTATCCATTAAGAGATGGAAATTCAAGGGTAGCAAGGTCTAGAGGGAAGTTGTGAGCGACTGAGCGTTACGTTCGTGCATCACCTGCATAACAAGATTAGCACATGATGATATCAGCCCAAGTAATAAAAACGTGACCTTGTTATCAACTACAGATTGATGTAGGTAATCTTACCGCACTTCTACACCACGACTGCTACGACGCAACAGATCATACATGTCGCCTCTCGATGCTTTGCAATTTCATTTGGATATGGGTCAAAGTTGCAAAACAAATTGGGCTAAGGGAAAAAAAGACCAAAAATTCTTGCTTGGCGGCCAGGAACTTTTTTCTCTTCGCTGATCGATGGCGCCCGCGTCCCCTTCCGCAGACGACTACGTAGCGCAGGCCACTCCACCGGGCGAAAAAACAGAGCACTCTGTAGTCTGAACTTGCTTTTCTAGTGCTACTACTAATTTATGATCCATTTCTAAGGCAAAACTACAAGAAAGCAACAATAATCCCGTAGATTGTTTGAAGAGCGCTAATCTGAGAATTTCCATTCGTCGTTATAAAGTTATTTCTGGGAGGTAACACGTGGTATGCGGCTGGAGAGCAACTGAGCGAATGGAAAGGGCAGTAAGGCCTGAGAAAACACAGCACCCAATCACAATACATGATGACGAGAATAAACAGACTCGAGAGAGCAGGGCACAGACGATCGAGCGAGATACGCAGTATGGACCATGATGGAAGAAGCTACAGGCCACCAAGCAGGTAGCTGCGGAGTGCACTCGCGATGGCCGCGACGACGACCGATAGCCTGGGGAACTGCCGGGCGACCATCGACAGCGTTGCAAGCGCGGTGCCGAGCAGCCAGAGGAGGAAGGCGAGGAAGACTTGCTCGGTGTTGTTGGATGCGGCCACGCTTGTGGTCAGCTGGCGCATGAGAACGAGGGTGCCGAGTAACATGAGAATGCGACCAGAGTCCAGGAGCAGCTGCTGGAGATGACCGACCGCGAGGCCGCGGCGCCGGCCGTCCATCCCCGCCTGCCTCTTGAGGCGTTGGAGGCAGCGCGACTACTATGTATTTTACTTGCTGGTTTGGTGTAGATGAAAGTCCGCACAGCTCCTCAGGCTTATATAGAGGTGTTCTGGTTCTGGAATATTGCTAGGCCGTGGCGATCATCCCATGAAAAATTATTCACGTCATTTATTTCCCGACAAGGATAGGCCTAGTCAAATTCGCAGGATAGGCGTTCCGGGAAACTAAAGTGTCCTCTCAGTTCTCGATCCTGGCTATCCGATGCTCGATCCAAAAAACACAAATCGCGAGATGCCAAAGGTGAAAGGAACCCACCCGTGTAAGCAGTCGAATCTAGTATTTAAACCTAGGGTATCCCGATTAAATAATAATTCAGTAAACGATTTAAAATTTATCGAGCAATTCAGTATACAAGTAAAAAACAATTAAAAACAATGATATATTTAAAAGAATCTTATATACCTATAATATTACTTATTCTTGTTCGGTCTACGCCTTCTAATAGCCATAAAACTCTTGATTATATCATCTTCTTTCACTTTGAAGAAAATATCTCACTCAATTTTGCAGTTTGTGACGGAGGAGGAGGTGAAGCAGCAGCAACCTTCTTTGCTGCATGTTTCTGAAAAAGAGATACAATGTCTCCGTTCCTCTTCATAATTTAAAAACCTTGCAAATAAAATACGTCCATTGAGTGGTTAAAATACTAACTAAGATAAGCAATAAATAAAGATATAACTATGTCAACTATACTAGGAGTCGAATAAAGTATATGTGTAGGATCAAAATATACTAAACTAGCAATCAGAGGGGGGTGAATGATTGCACGGAAGCTAAAATCAAATTTTTGATCTACAAAAAATTCACCCCAATTCAGACTCAAATAATTGCTTCGTATTCAACAAAACAGAGTAGATATGTTCGGTAAATCATGAATTCTTAGAGATTCAACCGTTGGATTGACCTGAAATTTTAACAGAATAAACTAGATTCCAAAACGCATCTAACTAAAAACGAATTAGCACGATCGGACCTACGGATCAAAAGTTATAAATCCTGCAAGGTTGTTATGCCACATTATGACGAGAATCATGTATAGGCTGGGCCAAATCTACAGGGTATGCCGCGGCCCACCTGGCATACCCTGTAGATCCTCCCCTGCGGGTAAGGGTCACGAACTCACGTCGACCTCACCCTTTCTCCGCGCAGCATACTGGCCAAAGGTGTCACGGGCACACGACACGTCGCAAGAGGCTGCTCCCCACGAGGAATTCGGTACCCTTTACCAGGTCAACATGGTAAAGTAAGAGCCATGGTTCACACAGTTGACGAAAACCGTCGGATTTTGTGAAAACCGAGTTTACTTGACCGGTTCGGTATTAAAAACCGAGCGGAAAACCGATCCGATTCAAATTCAAATTAAAAATTTTTAAGAAAATTATGCTATGTAAATCGGTTGAAAATCAGTGAAAACCACTCGATTTTTTATGAAATCGAACGAAAATCACTCAAAATCGGCTTTAAGGAACATTCACTTTGTCTGTCGGTTTTTGACCGGTTTTTCGAGAATTTCGACCGGTTTTCGATTTCTTTTGAATTTTTTCCCAAATTTTTCTGATTTCTTAACTCTTAGGTTTCGAGCGATTTTCGACTTGATTTTTCCGATTTTCAAAATTCGGTTTTTGAACTGGTTTTTCGAAATCGATTTTGTGAACCCTAGTAAGAGCACTTTGCTCCCCACTGAGGAATTCGGTACCCTTTACCAGGTAACATGGTAACGTAAGAGCATTTTTACAGAACACAATACTAAATATTAACCATTTATTCTATTTAATCTAATAAATCAGATTAATTAGAATTTAATTATACTTTCGTCAACGGTAGCGGTATTGATAGTATAAATTATATGGTGGTATTATTATAATTAGCCATTTTTTATTTTGACTGTATGCGTATTTTTTTTTACTTTTGTGTAAAATTTGGAACTGCTTCTGGGCCGTGTAAGGCAGAACGTTCGATGTGTTAATGCAAAGCCACGACGTCATCACAAAATTGAAGTGGCCTCTCAGTTCTCAATCCTGGCCACCTGATGCTCGATCCAACGGTCACAAATCACAGGATGGCAAAGAGGCAGTGGGTGAGAAAGCCAGAGAAGGCCTGTTTGTTTTTACTTTAGATTCTCTAAAAGCTGATTATAGATTGTGGTTGTAAAGAAATTGATTCTCTAAAAACTGAAATCCAAAAGTACATATAAAGTAAATTATGAATTCTAATGTATATGGGTGGACTAGATTATAAAAATCGATTCTTAGAATCAGGCTGTTTATTTTTTATTATGCTTTTAAGCCTAGAATCAAAATCTAAAACAAACCGCCTTAGTTTCCTCCAAACCATGCACTCAGCATATCGGCCAATGGTGCCACCGCACGTCGCGGGATTGTTTCTGGCATACAGGATTCCCGTAGGAACACATCCCTGGAAAAAGAGAAGCCTTCTTTTTAAAAAAAAGTCTCCCAACATAATTTTTTAAAGTAAAACTGATTCACTTCCCCCATAAATTTATAAAATTAGTCTTCTCTTTAACTACAGAAGACAAGATAGATAATACGTATCTTCTACCATGCTACAGTAACATGGCATGTTTTTCTCCCGAGCAACCTTCTCTTAGCATATTTATCAAATAAGCACCTTAATTTAGCACTTAATTAATTACTTAATTATTTTATCTTTTAATTAAGCCACTAATTAAGAGATTAATTAAGTCATTGCCGAACTAAGCTTGCTTGGCACCTACCTACCGAGATACATCCTGTGTGCTCAGAAACGACCACAGCATCATGCCATTGCCACACAAGAAAAATCAGAACACAAGTCTACATCAGTATTAGTTCAAACAATATTATCCCGGAGCACACATCTAAAGCACAAAATAAATTTCGGCTTGACCTGCAGCTTCAATTAATTAGATGTTGGAATCCAAAAAGGAACTTCATGCTGGAGATTGTCTTTAGGAGGATAAGTAGAAGATTATTCTAATTCCAATCGCCTCTCCATCACTCATTCGTATGGTGTAGGAGCAACCCTGCGAGGAAGCCGCACACGATCAGCAATGGAAAGAAGCACCAACGATACCATATGTCTTTAGCTTAACTACCAAACTAATTTGATTTAAGACGTATAATTAATTCCACATACATTCATGGTGTCTAATTCTCCACTTGGGGCGTCAGTAATGCCCACATCCAGGAATAACATATTTCCAAGATTTTGGATCCCTTAGTTTAGGCCCTAAATATGGAAAAATGATGTCAGAATTCTCAATGTAAATGAGCTGCATTTAGTTGAATCTATATCCGTTTTACGCCCAGAACTAAGTAAAGTATATTTATGAAAAAGTAGACTGAACAACCATATAAACTAATGAAATTGGGTGTCCCCCTATCATATTGAATTGTGTACAAATGAAAAATATATTTCCATTGTATTGGCAGTCTCCAAATTATAGATCAGTACTAAATAATAGATGTTGAAAAATTTCTATTTAAAATTTTTCGAGTTGAAACTTTCGGAGTTGAAAATTTTTGATTTATAATATTTCGAGTTGATTTTTCTTTAGTTGAAACTTCCTATGTAAGGGAGGTGGGGGAAGTGAGTAAGGAAGATGAAAGTAGAAAGTGGAGGTGGATGGAGAAGATACATGATATCTTAAAAAGATCTCCTTCAACTTTTTTAATTTAAGAGTGACCTCAAACTAGTGGTACCCCGGGAAAATTACTATGTTCTAGTAGTGCCTAAAAAGGCGATCCATGATCTAGTATGCATTAATTATATTCAATCGATCAAGTTTGAATCCGACTAATATTAGAAGTTAGTTTGAATTCATCTTGAAATGGTTGAAAAATACAAATACAAACACGAATGAGAGTTTACCAAAAGCCTCGGTATATTTGGCTCCCTTGCATACTTTTTTTTTCACTTTTAGCTCCCTCCCTTTCTCGAAATTGCAGATAGTACTAAGTTTGCACCGGTTCAAACTAATTTTATGTTCAATCATCTATGCGTTGGGTTATGGTTTCATGCGCGCAACCAACAGCGTATAGAACAAACAAAATTAACCAATTATGTGCAGTTAAGTGTGTCTAGTTGTATAGTGAAATATGCTTAAATCGCTTTGCAAAAAAAGAAGAAGAAGAAACTTGTACCTCGGTTTGAAACATACTGCAGATCCAACACCCCTTGCATCTAAAACAATGGTCTTAAATTTGTTCATGACTTAAATCACAATCACAAGAAAGAGACCAAGTTAGCAGAAAAATCAAATGCAGTTTTGCTCAATTTGGTACTCTTTTCCAGGTCAACATGGTTAAGTCAAACTATGTCAGTACGATGATTAAGTGAAGGATCGAAAAAAGGCGACTAGAGGGGGTGAATAGGAGCCAAATAAAATTTTCGAATAAACTCTCCCCCTAGAATTCAAACCACCAAAAGACCAGAAAGAAATAACATAACCATCGATCAGACAATTGCATGAACAGAGGCACCGACCAGTTAAGGTCGGGTGAACAGTAAAAACTGCACTGGTCGGGTAGCTCTGGTCGGATGAACAGTACCCCGACCTACAGAGGTCGGATGAACAGTACCCCGACCTACAGAGGTCGGATGAAACAGTACCCCCGACCTACGGAGGTCTGATGAACAGTACCCTCGACCTGCAGATGTCGGATGAACAGCACCCCCGACCTACAGAGGTCGGATGAACAATACTCGAAGTGAATAGTATTTGGGTGAATAGTAAAATCAGCACGATCTAAAAACAGAAATCGATGTAACTTTTGGTTGGATGATCCAAAAACAGTGAAAATTGGTGTGCACCTCCCTAAGGATGTCAAGAACCTATTTCAATCATCGATCGAAGGAATTGATACCAAGGTTCCGTCCCTTTTCAGTTTGACAAATGCAACACCAAAAAGAGTTACGAACATAGACTTCACCCCTAACTTGCTGGTGGGAGTTGATAGTCAGAATATCCTTGGATGATTCTCCACAAATCATGGCAAGTAAGTACATGAAGAAACAACCCTTCAAACAAATAGAAACACGATCTGAAGGCACTTTCTTCTACTAGGCACAAAAAATCAATTTCTTGCAAAACTGAATAAAAGAGGTTGTAGATTGCCTAGATGATTGGGATATGATCTATAGAAGATTCATCCAGCAATCTTTCATCCTTGGCATAAAATCCAAAAGCACTTAGAAGGAGAGGAAGCAAATCCAAACATACAGAAGGTAAAGTGCATGAAATTAAATGCTGAATTTAAAGCATAATGTAATTGAGGAAAGTGAACTCAAGGATGGGAAGGCAGTTTTTTATTGCCAGAGGGTAGGTTTACAAAGCCCCACTACAAAGTGGGCAAAGCTTCAGGAGCACAGAGGCCTCCAGAGCACTCTCACCTACTCACGTACACTTTCCTCACCTGCTCACCCCACAAGGAGACACCCCTCTCCCTATCTATTTATAGCAGGCTTGGACCACCTACCACCCTTGGATGAGCCTCTAAACCCTAGAGCACTCCATCAAGGGCTGAGATTTTACCCACTCACACAGCTATGCATGGGCTGACCCGAAACCCAACAACACAACGGGTTTTGGCACGCTTTGCAAAGCATACTAACTTGACCCGCTACTCTATCTTCCTGACCGCGATCCAACGGTCCTCCTTAATCAGAGCAGCTTCAATTTAGCATCTCATACATTCCTTTGTCTTCTTGGCTTGCAGCTACTCCCTGGCCTCAGTCATCTTTGGCGACATCTTGATCATCTAGACCTCAGCTCTCCTAGCCTAGTCCTGATCTCCTTCGCCTCACCATGACCTAGCTCCAAAGTCCTACAACCATCATAGACAAGGAAACCACATCACATAGCAATGTCCAACAACACATATCTATCTCAACAGAAAGATATACACTACGCTGACCAGCAAAACCCCGACCACACGTGGTCTGACCACTGGTCTCTATCCCGACACTCGGGGTCGCCAAAACTCAAACCACTCGGGGTCGGATGACTGGTCTCCAACCAGTCAAAGCTCAGACCACTCGGGGTCGGATTACTGGTCTCCAACCAGCCAAAGCTCAAACCACTCGGGGTCGGATGACTGGTCTCCAACCAGCCAAAACTCAGACCACTCGGATCAAACTCAAATTCAAGCACAACATGCTAAACCACAGTCAATTACTCATCACCATCAAGAATAGACCTCTACATGGTCTTTCAATCTCCCCCTTGATGAGTATATTGACAAACACCCGAAAAGGCATAAATTTGAGTTTGTAAAGCAATTTGATTGCAAAACCAAACTTGGTCCAAAGAGAAAGATATAAAATCATTACCAAGTTGGCAGTAAGAGTTTAGAGCAAGACTGTGAAAAGAGCAAGTTTTCCACTTTTTTTTTAATGATGATGCCTTTTCTACATTTTCTCCCCCTTTTGGCAATATAGGCATCAAAATGAAATTTTCTTTTATATATGTATGCATGAAATGCATCCTAAGTGAGCTTTGAGAATTATCCAAGTGATCATAAATGCAAGATATGACACCAAGCTAGTCAATTTAGAAAATGACTGAACTAGGATGTCCCTAAGAACAAATTCATTTTGCTCACAAGCTTGGTTTACAAGATTTTATTTTAGCAAGATTTGAACAAGTGCAAAACTTAGCAAAAGTTTCAAAGCTAGAAGCCAACACCACTCATAGGATCAAATGGAAAACCTAGAGTTCAACCTACTCAACACTTTGGGGAATCTTGAAGTACATATAGAGTCCTTCGAGCTCATTTTTCAATTCATGCAAATTCTTCTTCTTTGATATTTTGAAAGACATAGCGGGGTGCAAATGTTTGACATTATTTGCATTCTTTACCCACTTATGTTTTTGTTATTTGCATTTCTTAATGATTGACTCAAGCCGTGTTCGATCACCCCAAGAGTAACTCTTAAGAGAATGATCTTGGTCATACATGATATATTCTAAGTTCATTCCAAGT
Organism: Otatea glauca; assembly: GCA_036346275.1. NCBI lineage: Eukaryota > Viridiplantae > Streptophyta > Magnoliopsida > Poales > Poaceae > Otatea > Otatea glauca. The sequence continues at coordinate 52,839,126 of CM070721.1, forward strand.
GCAATGGGAGGCAGTCTCGAGAATATATAGTGTTGAGTTCAATTTTGCACAAAAGAGAGTCAAATTTTTCTTAATTTAGCATATATGAGCAATTTTGAAAGACTAAAATATGGATCAAGCAAGTTTCACCAAGTTGCTATAGGGACTCTAGAGAACTCCATAAATTCACAATTCATGGTAAAAAACTCTAGAGAAGAAACTTAACAAGAAAAAGCAACATGTTTTTTTTTCATTCAAGATTTTCAATTTTCAGATTTTAACAAGCTTAGTATGATAGATGAACTTGGATAGACCTAAGCTAGTGATTTTCTTCAAAGATGTAGCAAGGTGCATTACATGAAGATTGAATCAATTGCATAATAGACAAAGCTCATAAAACAGAAAATACAGTCTAAATGCAATGCATGAACAGATTCCCAAACTCCCCTCAACAATTGAATCAAATTTTAAGCACAAATATGGTTAAAGTTGAGTTATTATAAAGATTAGGCATAAAGAAAAACCCAAATACACTCAATAATAACCAGAAAAACAGAATGAGGAGAAAAAGTCGAGAAACTGCAAAACTGGATGGCTATAGAGCATAGAAAAGATATAAGAAACTCACTACGGCTTAGACTCGCTCTTATCTTCCCAAATGACTGACATAGGGAAGCTGACTCTAGATCCCAACTAAGGAGTGCACATGCACCTGTCTCACCCGTGAAGCCCAATACCTGCTAGACTTATAAGACTGTGAGGGAACTCAACCTAGAGAGAAGAGAGAACAGCTAATCACGCATGATAGCAACCTAAAGCACAAGATAAGATGTGTATGGAAGGCATGCCAAAAGCCTAAGTGAGTGAACTCAACTCAAGAAAACAAGCCCAAAGTCACCCAGAAGAAGAAAGGAAATGCTGGAAGAGAATATATAGTACATAATATACAAAGCAGCTCCTCCTCAAGATAAGCCGTATGGGCTCACGACTCCAAGCTCACTCCTCAAGGCAACAAACCTGGAGCTATCCAAAGGCTTGGTGAAGATATCGGCTAACTGGAGGTCACTCTCTACGAACTGAAGCACGATATCTCCCTTCTCCACATGGTCTCTAAGGAAGTGATATCTAATATCAATGTGTTTGGTCTGGGAATGTTGCACTGGGTTTTTAGCAATGCAAATAGCTGAAGTGTTATCACAGAAAAGTGGCACACTCTCCATCTCTAACCTATAGTCCCGCAAGGTCGATCTCATCCAGAACACTGCTACAAAGAATCGGTCGCAAAGAACATATTCGCCTCGGTGATTGCATCGAGCAACTCCGATCGCTTCCTAGATGACCAAGAAACAAGAGAAGTGCCAATGAATTGGCAAGTGCCAGAAGTGCTCTTCCTATCTATCCTACAGCCAGCAAAGTCGGCATCGAAAAAGGCTCTAAGAGATAGACAAGAAGAAGAAGAGTACCAAATACCATAATCGGTGGTAGCACGAAGGTACCAAGATGCGCTTGATCGCTCAAGCGGTGAGAGGCACGAGGAGAAGCTTGAATCGAGCGCATGCACACACAATAAATGTATGTCCGGCCTCAAGCGAGAGGTACAAGAGGGAGCCGATCATGTTCAAACTCCTTTTGATCAAGAGGCTCACCATCCTCATCGGGCTCGAGGACAAAGGTGGTGGCCATAGGAGTCATCACCGCTTCCCATCCGACATGTCAAGCGCCTCAGAGGTCACGAGTATATTTGCCTTGATGCAAGAAAGTACCTCCCGAGTCTGCTTGATTTGGAAGCCAAGAAAGTAGCTCAACTCGTCCATCATACTCATCTCAAACTCTGTGCTCATCACCTCAGAAAACTGAGAGACAAGCGAATGAGACGAGCCACCAAAATTAATATCGTCCACATAAATTTGGACATGAAGAAAATGAGACTCATGGTGTCTGATGAACAGAGTTTTATCTATTATGCCCATTTTAAAGTCATGGCTGAGAAGATAAGACTTGAGCCTCTCATACCATGCTCTGGGGCTCGCTTGAGTCCATACTGAGCTTTGGAAAGCTTGTATACATGACTCGAAAACTTGGGGTTCTCGAATCCTGGAGGTCGCTTGACATAAACCTCTTCCTCAATATAGCCATTGAGGAATGCACTCTTGACATCCATTTGATAGAGCTTGAAGCCCCGGGATGCAGAAAATGCAAGTAAGATCCTAATAGCCTCTAGCCTAGTTACAGGAGCAAAGGTTTCCTCAAAATCAAGACCCTCAACCTGAGAAAAACCCTGTGCAACTAGCCTAGCCTTGTTGCGAATGACAACCCCATCCTCACTCTGCTTGTTTTTGAACACCCACTTGGTCCCAATGACATTATGACCAGATGGGGGCTCGACAAGCTGCCATACCTTGTTCCTCTCAAAGTTCTCAAGTTCTTCATGCATAGCATTAATCCACGATTCATCGGATAATGCATGAGAAACATCCTTCGGCTCAAAGGAGCAACGAAGGCAGAGTGAAGACAGAAGGAGGACAGACCCGTTCTTGAGCGTGTGACACGCTTGAACAAATCGCCAATCATCTGATCAGGAAGATGACGTCCCCGAATATGACGGGAGGTCCAAAGAATGAAGTAGCCTCTACCTCTTGAATGTAAGAGGTAGGAACAGAGCCACTACCAAGGAGAGTGGAAGGCAAGGGTGGTCTCCCGAGGTGCGTAAATGGAAACAAGAGGCACCTCAGGTGAAGAGGGGACTGGATTCGGTGGAACACCATCATTTACATCATCCTCATCTTCTTCAAAGATGGTCTCGGAGGGATAAGAAGAGCCTGAAACATCAGGTCTAGCTCCTGAGCTAGCCTCATCAAAGGTCACATCACGATCTCTATGATCCTATGCGCATCAACACCTGCACCCTATAGCTACGAGAAGAAGACGAGTAACCTAGAAAGATACCATCAGAAGAGCGAGACTCAAACTTATCTAGGTTGCCAGACTTCAAGATAAAACACTTGCAACCGAAAACGTGAAAATGAGACACACTGGGCTTTCGCCCATACCTCAACTCATAAGAAGTGCGATGCAAATGTGCTCTCAAAACACGCGATTAGAAACATGGCAAGCAAGAGCTATAGCCTCACCCAAAACTTCCTAGAGTATCAGACTCATCTAGCATCGTCCTGGCCATCTCAACCAGGGTCTTGTTCTTCCTTTCCACTACGCCATTTTGCTGAGGGGCGTAGGGAGAAGAGAACTAATACTCTAAACCAGACTCCACACAAAAACTCTCAAAGTAGGAATTCTTGAACTCCGTGCCATTATCACTGCGTATAGCTCATAATGCACCTGGGAGCTCAATAGACAACCTACTGTCCAAACCCCTGAAGTGAGAAAAAGTCTCATCCTTCGAGACCATGAAGAATACCCAAGAGTATCTAGAAAAATCATCAACGATGATAAGAACATACCACTTCTCTCCTGCTGACTGCACTCTAGCTGGACCAACAGTGTTCATATGTAAAAGTTGTCCTGGTACATCAGTCATCACTACGGTGACTGGAGGATGAGAAGCAGTAACCATCTTGCCATGTCGGCAAGGAGAGCAAACTAAGTCTTTGACCATCTTGAGTTTAGGCAAACCCCGAATGAGGTCGTGGCTGCTAACTCGGGTCAAATGATCAAAACCAATGTGACCAAGTCTCCTATGCCAGAAGGAGAGATCACGGGACTCAAAAGCAATCAAACATCGAAGAGAGTCTCCAGAAGAAGCAGAAAAATCAGCACGAAAGACTCTCCCAAATTTAGAAATCCTGCAAACTAACCCTCCTGATGAATCAAGAATTCTACAGGTATTACTCTTGAAGCTTACCTCGAAAGAGTCATCAATAAGCTGAGAAACAGAGAGCAGATTGTATTGCAGCTTACTTACTAAGGCAACATCTTTAAGAATGAAATTTTGGTTAATGCAGATGGTACCTTTAGCAATGACTCTACTCGAAGATGCATCCCAAAAGTGATTAACTCATCACCGGGGCTCGGACTAGGGAAGAGAACCAACGAGAATCTCCGGTCATATGACGAGAACAACCGAAGTCAACAATCCAAACATCGCCCTTCCCCAACCGACGAACCTGATCAAGACACAAGAGAGAAAGATGATTCAGTACTGGGATAGAGTGAAGACTTAGGAACCCAATACTGAATCATACGACACCTCAGAGTACCAACCATAAAAGAAGACTGGACTCGAGTGTCTCTCTGACACTCAACTCTCACACGATCAGGAGCCACTCTAGTAGATAATCTAGGAGTCAAAACTGGGTTGGCATGCCGTGGTGCAAAAACCGGACCATCTTAGTAAGGCTGCCTGGATCTCCTACCGAAAAACACCTCACGCCGCTGATATCTACCTCGATGGGAAAAACGAGGAATATCAAGAGGACGGCGGAAAGACTGACTACGAACAGCTCTAGGATTAAAACTCCAAGAACTAGCATGAAAACCGAGTCCTGGACGCTGCCCAAAAACAGGCGATTCTCTAACCTGTCTAGAAGCGGTGTGTGTCTTAGGAGCAATCAAAGTCTGGGGATGACCCTGAATACCCCTAAGAGCAGCAACACGCTCACGCCGAGTGATCTTGACGCGACTGAAGTAGAACTCTACTAGGTGACCATCCTTCTTACAGAAGGTGCATGTGTACTTCGCCTTGCTAGAGGCAGAAGCAATAGGAGTAACACCCTTCTGGTTAGAAGTTCTATGGACAACCCCAGCAGACCTAAACACGGTGGTACTCACTCTGGGAGCTAACACAATCTCACCACTCTTGGAGCCGCGCACAATGGTGGGAGGATGCGCCCGAGCGTGCTCCAAGGGATTAAATCCTAGACCTTGATTGAATCTACTAATCTTGGATTGGTCTAGAATAAGATTGAGCTTCTTCTTGCCTCCAACAAACTTCTCGAGAGTGCTCATAAGATACTGGCAATCTCGGAAGAAAGAAGCACAAGAAGAACAGGGGGAAGGAGAGGAAGAAGAAGTACCAGAAAGAGAAGATCTCTCAGCACGTGCTTTTTGTTTCCTTAGCACGGCTGCCTCAATCTTGAGGGACTCACAAGAAACGCAAGGAGCATCTCTAATCCTAAGGGTTTGGTCTTTTAACTTCTTCCTAAGCTCGACATGGATTTGATCCACATCATCCTTAACCCCAACACACAGCAGGCAACCAGTTTTTAACTTAACTAGTAAGTCCTTAGCAAATTGATCACACTTGACATTCAAAGCATCATTGTCAAGTTTTAGTTGCCTACAGCCCTCACATGAGCTGACTGGGTCCTTAGAAGTATGCAATTCAAGTTCATCATTTCTAGCAGAAAGCTTTCTAAGGTGTTCGCTCATAGCATCAATTTTGGCAAGCAATTTAGGGCAATTAGAGCATGATGGAGTGGAATGAGCATGAAGAAAACTAGTCTCAACAGGAATATCATCAACAGAACTAGTGCTAGCATTCTTCAACCTAAGACCATCAAGGTCAGCAAGCACACTATCATGTATGGTCCTTAGGTTCTCCAACTCCACAAGAATAGCATCACACAAAGAGCAATCATCAGTGACTCGGGAGGGAGAAGATCTAAGTGAAGCTAACTCCCGAGTCAAGGTACTTACTTCCTTCTCAAGTTCCGTACACCAAGCTCTAGCTCTAGCATGAAATTTTCCTAATTTGCAGAAAGCTTCGTTGAGCTGGTCATAGGAGGGTACCTCGTCCGAGTCGCTGTAGAGCTCGGAGTCGCTGATGTCGTTGGTGTCGGCCATGAAGAACATGCCGGAGAAGTCATCGCCGCCCTTTTTCTCTTGCGGATCATCCTCGCCCTCGTTGCTCCATGTCTCCGTGTCGGAGAGGTTGATGTCGTCAAGCGCGACAAGGACGCGGTGGAAGAGCTTCTTGTTCTTGGAGAAATTACGGTACTTCTTCTCACGCGTCGGCTCGCGAACTGGAGGCTTCTTGTTGCGGTTCTTGTCGATGTAGTCGTTCTTGCCCGAACCGCCTTGTTCGTTTTTGTCCTTCTCCAGCTTGGGACAATTTGCTCGAATGTGGTTGGGGCCACCACACTCGAAACAGGTGATCATCCCACCTCTCTTCCTCTCTCTCACTCTCTTGTATGCATATGAAAATTTGCGAGCAAGAAGAGCAAGCTCATTTTCTGGAAATTTTTCCAGTTGGTCATCGCTTAGCTCTCAAAGGGCGGAGAGAGAGAAACCAACAGAAGAATCAGAAAGAGAGTTTCCAATGGGATCGGTGACCAAAGCCATCGACTGAGACTTCGTCTTCCGCGAGATGACGTCGATCTCATGAGTCTTGAGGCGGGAATAAAGCCCGTCAAGAGTCAAGGTCGACAGGTCGGTGGTGTCCTTGATGGTGGTCACTTTCATTTCCCAAACACGAAGATTAAGTGCGATCAAGAAATGTCGAGCATTATCCGAGTCAGGGTATATGCAACCGACTGCTCGGAGGTCGCTCAAAATCTTCGTAAATGGACCAAAGCACTCATCAAGACTCTCACCAGCGTGCTGTTCAAACTTGTTGAACTCACGCTTGAATTGGTCCTGTCGAACTGTCTTGATTTGGGTAGTGCCCTCATGGTAAGCATCGAGGGTCACCCAAATCTCATGAGCAGAATGAAGGTGAGAAATCCTATCATACTCACTGCGGCTAAGACCCTGTATGAGGATGTTCCTTGCTTTAGCGTTCGCCTCAACGTCAGCCATATTTCCGGCACGTTTTCATCAGCAGGAACCTCATACGAGAGTTTCACCTTCTGCCCTGGGCAGTGATGTATGACTCTATCCGCGATTTCCAAAACAAAAAACCAACTCCAGCAAAAATGGGAGGCTTGATGGAATACTTGTCCATCGCCATGGCTCTTGAGACCGGTCAAGATCTAGAAAGAGCAGAACCGGCTCTGATACCAATTGAAGGATCAAAAAAAGGCGACTAGAGGGGGGATGAATAGGAGCTAAATAAAATTTTCGAATAAACTCTCCCCCTAGAATTCAAACCACCAAAAGACCAGAAAGAAAGAACTGAACCATCAATCAGACAATTGCATGAACAGAGGCACCGACCAGTTAAGGTCGGTGAACAGTAAAAACTGCACTGGTCGGTAGCTCTGGTCGGATGAACAGTACCCCGACCTACAGAGGTCGGATGAACAATACCTGCGACCTACAGAGGTCGGATGAACAGTGCTCCCAACCTACGGAGGTCGGATGAACAGTACCCTCGACCTGCAGAGGTCGGATGAACAGTACCCCCTGCCTACAGAGGTCGGATGAACAGTACTCGGAGTGAATAGTGTTCGGGTGAATAGTAAAATCAACACGATCTAAAAACAGAAAATCGATGTAACTTTTGGTCGGATGATCCAAAAATAGTGAAAATTGGTGTGCACCTCCCTAAGGATGTCAAGAACCTATTTCAATCATCAATCGAAGGAATTGATACCAAGGTTCCGTCCCTTTTCAGTTTGACAAATGCAACACCAAAAAGAGTTACGAACATAGACTTCACCCCTAACTTGCTGGTGGGAGTTGATAGTCAGAATATCCTTGGATGATTCTCCACAAATCATGGCAAGTAAGTACATGAAGAAACAACCCTTCAAACAAATAGAAACACGATCTGAAGGCACTTTCTTCTACTAGGCATAAAAAATCAATTTCTTGCAAAACTGAATAAAAGAGGTTGTAGATTGCCTAGATGATTGGGATATGATCTATAGAAGATTCATCCAGCAATCTTTCATCCTTGGCATAAAATCCAAAAGCACTTAGAAGGAGAGGAAGCAAATCCAAACATACAGAAGGTAAAGTGCATGAAATTAAATGCTGAATTTAAAGCATAATGTAATTGAGGAAAGTGAACTCAAGGATGGGAAGACAGTTTTTTATTGCCAGAGGGTAGGTTTACAAAGCCCCACTACAAAGTGGGCAAAGCTTCAGGAGCACAGAGGCCTCCAGAGCACTCTCACCTACTCACGTACACTTTCCTCACCTGCTCACCCCACAAGGAGACACCCTCTCCTGTCTATTTATAGCGTGCTTGGACCACCTACCACCCTTGGATGAGCCTCTAAACCCTAGAGCACTCCATCAAGGGTGAGATTTTACCCACTCACACAGCTATGCATGGTGACCCAAACCCAACAACACAACGGGTTTTGCACGCTTTCAAAGCATACTAACTTGACTCACTTCTCTATCTTCCCGACGCGATCCAACGGTCCTCCTTGATCGAGCAGCTCAAGTTAGCATCTCATACATTCCTTTGTCTTCTTGGCTTGCAGCTACTCCCTGGCCTCAGTCATCTTTGGCGACACCTTGATCATCTGGACCTCAGCTCTCCCAGCCTAGTCCTGATCTCCTTCGCCTCACCATGACCTAGCTCCAAAGTCCTACAACCATCATAGACAAGGAAACCACATCACATAGCAATGTCCAACAACACATATCCATCTCAACAGAAAGATATACACTACACTGACCAGCAAAACCCCGACCACATGTGGTCTGACCACTGGTCTCCATCCCGACCACTCGGGGTCGCCAATACTCAGACCACTCGGGGTCGGATGACTGGTCTCCAACCAGTCAAAGCTCAGACCACTCGGATCAAACTCAAATTCAAGCATAACATGCTAAACCACAGTCAATTACTCATCACCATCAAGAATAGACCTCTACATGGTCTTTCATTAAGTAACATGAAGAATGTGTGTAATGAACAAGCATTTTATCTAATTTAAATATCATGTGTGCACTCTGCTAACAAATTTGTGTCCAAATCATGCCTTGTAACAGATTCTTTTCTCCATGGCGAATCTGACTACTTATCATGAACAATTATATCTGAATCACAAGATGAATTATATTTCATGTATCTGTAGCACATGTCTCATGGAGCAAATATAGATAAACATCCGTCAAATAAGCATCAATTAATAGAGTCATGAGCGCATATTCCATTTCGTCAAAGAAAAATAACTGAAATAACCACCAATGAAATTTCATAGGACTAATATCTTACACAGAGAAGTCAGCAGAACCAGAGGCAGCACGCAGAGCATTTGTGTCTAGACAAAGAGCTCCAAACGGCTCCTTTATGACCTTGAAAAGTCCCAATCCAATCTCCAGCCTCACCATTACGAAGCACTGGATTTGAGTCTGAAGACCAAAATACACGCTATTAGTGTTGCGCAATAGTCAGCTATCTAACAAGACAGGAACAAGTCTCCAACGCATTGCAAGGTGAAGGTAATCAAGTGCTGACTATATGTAATACACTATACAGTTTACATGTTACACCAATCCTATGAAAGGATGTACACCCTTCTCCAGTATTTGTACTACGTTCTCAAGTGAGGTCACCAAGTTAGTAAGTGACTCGTATAATATGATACTGTATCGTGTCAACGCTCAGCATCAACAAAGAAGAATGTATGAGAAGCCGACTGTTATAGATTCATTTAAGGCATCTTTTAGGATCGTACAATGAATGATTCCAATACTTGTTATAAAGATTTCCTCATGGAGGTGTAAATCTATGATATACACACTGCAATTGTAACTTGTAAATCGAGAGCATCCATGCTAATAAACAAGGATGTCCTCTAATGGTCCAAAAATGCTATTATAATGGATGAGGGAACCCATATTAGTATACGTACCCTGTTTTAAAATATGGATACAGTCATACAGATATGGTTTTGTCAGTATTCAACAGCGATTAGTTTCCATCCCTAGAAATGGCAGCTCAGTGGTGTTCAAAACTGGAAACAAAGAAAGGCTGTCTTATATAGTAGTCAGTTAACGACCTCCATCTGAGTAGGCATAAAGTTAACTACTTCCTGCAAATATCGAGAAAATCCAGCAACACCTCAATTCCGTGCAACATAGCTTTCCTTACTTCAAAATTTATAATCATGAACAAGTATAATTGATACCAGCCCAAATATTAAAAATGCAACCTTGGTAATCAACTACAGATTGACGTAGGTAATCCTGCCTAATTTTTAAAAATTGGCAGCTAGCTTCCAAAATAAGAATAGACACGCGACTAAAAAATCTCGTACAATAAAAAACAAAATGTTGATTTACAATCACGACCATGTATAGACTCACTAAAAATATATCCTTAAAACATTACGCAAAAAAAAAATCGAGACACGTCATATGAACTATTCACGATCGCTGCTACATTCTTCAATCCTAACCAATATAGCGTGAACTCAACTAGATAGCATCGAATTACACCAGGTACGATACGTAGTATCATTGAGGTGCGGACCATTGACAACTCCGCTCGACAATTCCACCCTTCACATCTCAGGCATTACAAGTTCACATGATTGCACAACCGAGATAGATAATCCATTCTAAGCCTAGCAATGCGAGACAAATTGAACCAACCAACCACACTACGCAATTCAATTATCCAATAACAACCACGGTTACTGCACCACCGGCCAATATTTAACCACCCGAATTCACAAACACAACAAACTGCCATCGCATAGCAATCCACAGGCCGATCCGAACGAATCACATCCCAAAAAAAAACATCAACGCACAGGTGAGTGGTGCAGATTGCTTACCCTTGCTGGCGCTGATGAGGAAGTAGCCATCGGGCGTGACGGGGCTGTAGAACAGGTCGACGACCGGCCGCGTGTGACAGTGTGTCAGAGCTGGAGGTGGAAGAACTACAGTTCAAACTCGGCAATGAAGTTACCGATACAGCGACGTCACTTAAGGGTGTGTTTGGTTGGGTGAACGAGCATGAATGGGATGGGATGGTATATGATAGATTTTGATACATGCGTTTTGGTTGAGTGTATGGGACCATCTTGTACGGGACGGAGTGGTACAGATTTTAGGAATATTCTTCAAATATGCTGTACCATCCCGTACCTCCAAATTGGTTGAATCATTCTGTACCATTCCATACCACTAGAGATAAAGTTTACCATACTAACCTCATCCATCCAACCAAATATCATCTCGTACCATCCTGTACCATTCCATCCAAGCAACTAAACAACATCATGTATCATTCCATTCAGACAACCAAACACCTCCCCGTACCATCTTATCTAGGATTATCCTATCCCGTTCATCCTCGTTCACCCAACCAAACGCACCCTAAAGGAGAAGCTACGGAGCAGATTTAATCTCAAAGGGCAAACACATCTAACGGCGGATGGACCATAGATAGTAATTATTGGCAATAGTAGCGCTAAAAGAACTGTCTATTGTTTTATTTTACCATTTCTGTTTTAGTTTACTGTGACTGAGTTATCTCGGTGAAAACTTGATGAATGGGGTATAAAAACCTTGAATGAGAGCAATGGAAAGCATGGCATATTCTCTATCTAGAGTATTCTTAGTTTGTTAGGGTAGCTAGCTATTGTGTTCTTGGCTGCAGGTGATATTCTTTCCAACTCGTTGTTATTCTGGTTGTTATTCTGCTCGCTGGGTTTCGGATTTCATTTGAATCCTAACACCGTGGCACACCAGCCGCACAACCACCACCTTGTTCTCCATCTCCTCTCCTCCCTTGCCTAGTCCCTCCCCTTCGCTTCGTTCGCTTCCCCTGTAAACCCTAGCGAGCCGACTACAGCGGTAGCCTGAAATGCAACGCCCCCCTTGCTGAGGCCCCAACCCTAGCCCCGATCGGGGAAATCACGGGAAAAATTCGCAAAAAAATCACGCGGATCGGTGGGGAATGAGGCGATCCAGATCCGTGGGGTTTGATCTGTACAGGGATTTTATTTGGTACACCAATGGCGGCTGGCGGGATGGCATGACGCGAGTGAGGAAGGGCAAGGCCGCAGCCCGCAAGGGTGAAGGAAGGAGGTGGCTGTTTTATATAGGGAGCGAAGCGGCACACGAATTGCGAATTTTTATTTTAAATATACAATTTTTTATTTAAATTGCAAAAATATAATTCGATCTCAAAAAATTGCAAAAATGTACCTCTGTCGCCCATTCAGAGAGCGACGGAGGCCTCTTATTGCCCTTTGAACGGGCGATATTTCCTCTGTCCTTCAGCTAGTTCCTAAAGAAAATCATAACTTTTTCATATGATGTTGGATGGAGATGAACTTTATATGAAAATTGTAGCTCTCGACGGGATCTACAACTTTGGTATACAAACTTTTTCTATTTGAATTCATTTAGATGGTCAAAAACGGGATAAAAGGTTCAGATCTAAAACAGATCTGATTTTTAGATCTGAACATTCTATCCCATTTTTTGTCATCTAAATGGACTCAAATTGAAAAATTTTGTATATAAAAGTTGTAGATCCCGTCGAGAGCTATAATTTTCATATAAAGTTCATCTCCATCCAAGATCATATGAAAAGGTTATGATTTTCTTTAGAAACTAGCTGCAGGACGGAGGAAATATCGCCCGTTCAAAGGGCGATCGCCCTATGAAGGGTGACATAGGTATATTTTTGTAATTTTTGAGATTAAAGTATATTTTTGTAATTTAAATAAAAAAATATATTATTTTAAAAAATTCCACGAATTGCGGCGGTTGTCGGTCTTGGGGATATTGGAGGCCGTTGGATCATTGTCTGGTGGGTTGGATTAGTCCTGTTTGCAATCGGGAGGATTGATCTGGGCGAGGCCTCTACAGTTGCATGGGCTTTTCGTCGTGGTAAGGTAATGGGCCGCGTCGTTTCACTTTGTGAGTCATCGGATGGAAGGAATTGCTTACGAAGCTATTTTTTTTCCCTGGTCCCTTGACAACCCTTCTCGACCCTGACACATATCTTTCACACTCTTACAGCGTGACAGCTATCTATCGCGCTCAATCACTGCAGCAGTCATCTAACGTTGCATTTCCATACTGAAATAGGTCATATTGTCATCTCCTGATACTTTTAGTGTTGACAAGATAGGTAAATTTGCAAAAAAAATTGGATAGAAGCCAAAGATGCAAAAAAGAAAGGCCAAGGAAAAAATAAAAAACCTCTTGGTTAGCGGCTAGGAACTTTTCTCATAGCTGATCGATGTCGTCCTCGTCCGGTCGTGTCCCCTTCCGCGGAGGACTACGCAGCGTAGGCCACTCCACCGAGCGAAAAAACAGAGCACTCTGTAGTCTGTAGTCTGAAGTCTGAACCCTGCATTCCTAGTGCTACTACTAATTTAGGATCCATTTCGAAGGCAAAACTACAAGAAAACAACAGTTTGGCAACAATAAGCCCTTAGATTGCGTAAACAGAGAAGTTCCATTCGCCATTATAAAGTTATTTCGGGGCGGTAACACATGGAGAGCAACTGAACGAATGGAAAGGGTAGCAGGGCCTGAGAAAGAAGAGCACCCAATTACAATACACGATGACAAGAATAAAACAGACTCTCGAGAGCAGGGCATGGACAATCGATCGAGCGAGATACGCAGTATGGACCGTAATGGAAGAAGCTACAGGCCGCCAAGCAGGTAGATGCGGAGGGCCGTCACCACGGCCGCAGCGGCGACCGCGAGCCTGGGGAATTGCCGGGCGACCACCGACAGCGTCGCGAGCACGGTGCCAAGCAGCCAAAGGAGGAAGACGAGGAAGACTTGCTCGGCGTTGCTGGACGCGGCCGCGCTCGTGGTCAGCTGGTGCATGAGAACGAGGGCGCCGAGTAACACGAAGATGCGGTCAGAGTCCAGGAGCATCTGCTGAAGGTGACCGGCCGCGAGGACGCGGCGCCGGCCGTCCATGCCGGCCTGCCTCTTGAGGCGTCGGAGGCAGCGCATCACCCACTCTGCCATTGCCTTCGTATGTACTACTGTGTGTTATACTTGCTGGTTTGGAAAGCCCGCTTGCGCTCTCAGGCTTATATAATAGGCGTGTAGATGAAAGCCCGCTTGGGCGGTCAGGCTTATATAATACCGCCGTATCCCTAATAGCGGAAGAAATGGTGAGCTCCCTTTGCAAAAAAATAAATAAAACCTTTGTGTTTACTGTGATCACTGATTGATCCCTTTTGGCGAGAGCCGTTGATCCTGCGGGTTGGTGCCGATCCAGCCGTTGGCCCTTGCGTCGCGAATAGTCTCAATACTTAGGTTGGTTTTGGAATCAGCAAAAATGCGAGGGCGGGTCTACGAGAAGGATGGGCCTCCTCGTCAACCCTCGCAGGATAAGCATTCGGAGAAAATGAAATCATCATGCCGCTGTCGCTCGATCTGACAGTCACAAATCGAAGAGGCAGAATGGGAGAAAGGCCGAGATTAGTTAGATTCGTGCCATGCAGGGTTCACTATATTCGAGCGATTATCCGCCCTGTCATTTCTCTCAGTATTTGAAACCGATTAGTAAAATAATTTAATTTTAAAAAAATCAAAAATTTAGAAAAAATTATGCGACGTAGACCGGTTGATAACCGGTGAAAATCGCTCGATAATAAAATCTAGCGAAAATCGCACAAAAAAAATCGGTTCTAAGAAACATTAAATTGAATCGATCAGTTTCCAATCAAAACCGTTCGGTTATCGGTGAAAATTGGTCGATTTTTTTTACTCTTTGTAAAAAAATTGATTTCTTAACCTTTCGATTTCCGGCTATTTCTGACCAATTTTTCCTAATAATCAAAAATAAAAAATAATTCAAAAATCGTGATTTCAATATTATGAACCCTGGTGCCGCGCCAATAGGCTGCTCACGAGGACCTCTAGCGCCAGGTGAGCGCTCGGTCCACCCGGGTTGGAGTGCGCTCGAACGCGTGCTTGTTTTCGCCCGGGCTGATGTTTCGGACAGAAAAATAAAAAAGTAAATACATATACATGTGCGTATTTAGTGGGACAGCGTGTTCCTACGCTTCGGGGCTTTTAAAACCCTAAATTAAATTCCTTATTGTGTGTAGAGGACATATACATATGTATATGCATGAGTGTGATATGTGGTGTGCGTGGTTTGTGTGCGTCCTAATACCAAAAAAAGGCTGCTCCCCAGCTCCCCGTGAGGAATTAATACGGTTCAACATTCCCAACACTCCAATGGATAGAGAAAAATGTTCCCACGGACCAAGCTGTTTGAGAGAGCTCGCTAGTTTTTCAGAAGCTAAAGACGAATTAAAGCTCTCCAAACAGAATCTTAATAAGCCTCCACCACACAGGTTCCAGCTTTTGGCCGCCGACTCCACCGATCTTCTGATTACAACACAGTGCACGTTTGCCTCTTGCCCAATGGATGCACTAGGCAAAGAGAGACTTAAAAAAAAGGGCAATTTAATTTGCGTCATCCCTTTTATACCACTTTTTATGTCACAGATATATGAGCCCAGCAAGAAGAGATTGTTATTAAAGTACTAAATAGCCTTAATAAGACATTAGTTACATGAGAGATTTTACCACTCGGGCCTTGTTTGGATAATTAGGGTATGAACAATGGTGTGATGAGCTGCCTGTATACTTTACCACATAAAATTTTTACTGATATGAAAGAGAGAAGAGAGTATAGTTGTCACATCATAAAGAGATGATCGTATAGACAATATAAAACACCATTAAGTTAGTAATTGTCTATAATAAACACTTTTTAAGTCATAATTAAAAGATTATAGAATCTGATAGAGACAATCTAAAATGTTATCTATTGTACAAACTGTTTTTTAATTTTGTTTTTAGATGACATGAAGGAGTATATAGACAACGATCATCTCTACTATTGTACATACTCTAAAGAGCAAACCCAGGGCAGGAATATCCTGAGCAGAGTTGTTTTTGGCACATGAGATCACCGCGGGACCACATCCCCCAGAAGGATGTTTCCCAATGATGTTTGGAAGAGGAGAAGGTGCGACAGGTGACACGTATCATCTATTGTGCTACAGTAGCATAGCGTGTTTTCCTACCGAGCAACCTTTCCTCGACATGTTCATCAATTAAGCATCTTGATTTGTCTCTTAATTAATTACTTAAATTATTTTATCACTTAACTAAGTCACTAATTAAGTCATTACTGAGCTAGGCATGCTCAGCATCTACCTATCGAGCTAGGGTTGCTCGGCAGGTCCCATTGCCTAGCTCATGCTACGCGGCAGGTGACCTGCCGAGCTCGAAGGTGTCGTTGCCGCGATGGATTATGTTATCATGATATAGGAGCACAATAGGTAACACGTATCGTATGTCGCGCATTCCGAGGTAAAAAAAAATACAAATCCCACCAATTCAAGAAATACATAAAAGTTTAGGAAAATTGAAAAAAAATGGGAATTTAGAGAAAGAGTAGAGGAAGTGGCATGGTCAGCACTAAGCAGAGACAGTGCCAACATTGCGTCCAATCTACAAGCCATGGGGCGAAGGAAGGTGATAAGGACCTCGGTGCCGGTGGAGAATCTAACGATGACCTTGATATCGCGGCAAGATCCCAATTAAACCCCTATGCTTCCACTGCCAAATCAGGAGGTGGAGGAAGGGGAATGACATCCTCCTACTCACGAGGAGGGTGGTGGGGTCGCCAATGGGGGCGGAACAGCCAGCGGGGATGAGGAAAACTACGCTGGGCAAGACGAATCTTCGCCTGCACACACCACGACTCGCAGCAACGCCAAACCCCAGGGAAGGAGGCAGAGGAGGCCAACGTGGTGGACTCAGCAAAGTGGCAGGTAGAGATGGAGGAGGCCGGCCATAGCAAAGCAGCGAGGTTCATGATGGAGGTGGAGGAGACCGGCCATGGCGGTGTTGGCGAGGTGGCTCGAGGCGCGAGCGATGTGTCGCGCTTGCGCGAGAGACGGAGAAAAATACCTTGGCCTCCTGAGAAAAAAAAATCCCTATTTCTCGCCTCTTCCAAATGCTCTTCTTATCGTGTCAGGGAAAAACTGGCACGGGTTTATTCTCCCAAGGGAATTGCTCACAAACAAGCCCAGAGGTACCACACTACTACCGGCAGCTACTAGTACCTCCCAAATAAATCTATCCGTCCATCCAACAAGAGTAGGACTGGCATTGTAGTCAATCTTTTATCTGGTTCCTCACTTCTTGACTGAATGCATCTTTTTGAATACGGAAACTTTTGTCAATTTTTGCTGGAACCAAATCGTTTCATATGAAATTGCTGTAACATTCACGTGTTCGAAAACGTGCCTAAATCTAGCATCATAATTTGTATTTTTTTCTTCTTCTCGTGCCTAGCAAGTGCTCATGTGTGCTGCCTCCTTGCTTCTCCACCCCTACAAAATTCGACCACTGAATCAACACATAAAAGGCAGATCTAATAGTGGGTCAGTCGGAGTTAGAGCCCATATTACCATTGGCCGGACAGTGGATACCACCCTCGAGCACCAACATCCATCAATAGAGAAAGTAAGTCATCAAGTCTACACCGCTATCTATGCACAAACACGTCAAGGCACCTTGTGTACCACAAAGCAGTCTGCACATCTTCGCGCTGCAAATCCTAACCGAGCGTTTTTCCGCATGACATGAATTAAACATTAATATGCACCGATGTATTATGCAACTATTAGCCTATCATCGTTATTGGGCTATCTGGCTTGGATTCCGATTTTGGAACCTGGCAAGTGTACTATTTGGTAAATTGACTAGAGTTAAGAATAATATGCTGAAGTTTGCTTTTTCCCTCGGTACTAGTTCTGACGTAGTGCATATTGATGAATCTACTGTTGTGTTTCATGATGAAGACGATGCTCTTATTTGGAAGCTGAATTCTTTAGTTGTGTACAGAATACAATCTTGATACGATGTTACAACTTCAGAGGAGTTGTCCCTGTTTTTACTTATACTGTTTAGAAATTAACGATACCTCCTAGATTTCATATCTTTTCATGGTGGCAATCTCATAACTATTTTTCGCTAAAGATAATTTGACTAGAAAACAAAAGGTGGGTGATCTCCCCTGTTTATTCTGTAACGAATCTTAGGGCCTGTTTGTTTTAGCTTTTGATTCTGGATTCTGGTCCCAAAAGCAAAATCAGAAACAAACAGCTTGATTCTAGAATCCGATTCTGACAATCCACCCCACTCATCTAGAATCCACAATCTACTTCATATGTGCTTTTGGATTCTAGCTTTTGGAGAATCAGCTTCTTAAAAACCACAATCCAGAATCAGCTTTTAGAGAATCCAAAGCTGAAACAAACAGGCCCTTAATCAGTAAGCCATGTTTTTTTTGTAACATAGCTAAAATGGTTGGGCATGAAGTTTGAAAAATGCTTTACATTTTCAAAAAACAAAGTGGACCGGGATGGCGAAGGAAGTCACGAAAGCTGAACTGGCGCTCTTGGCAGACGTGGCGGGTGTTGGTTAATTAGGCATATTAATGATGAATCTATTTCGAAAATAAGATATGACGATAATTGAAACTAGAACAGATGAAACAAATAAACTAGATAAAAACAATATGGCAATTGCAATGTCTATCTCATCCATATTATTAGATAAACAAAACATAGATGAGGTTCGTCTGCGTTACCGAGATGACACGAAGACGTAACCGAACCCGGTAGCAGATACCGATGAAGATCAGAAGGCGATGTAGGCGAAGCTGACCATCGGTGAAGAAATCAGCGAGTAGTCGCATGAAGACGCTTCCCAAAAACGTGATTCGCCCTCTCCCGGTGCAGGATCTCAAGGGCGGACATTCTGGAGACCTGCTCTCCCAACAGTCGGTGCATGCCGGTGAAGGGACGGGGAAGGCGGAGGCAGCGCAGTACTTCGGGAAGGCAAAAGGTTCGAGTGATTGATCCGATCTCTGTTATGCATATATATAACAGAGAGAGAATCGTGGAGCACAATACGAGTCGGTTACGGATACTGCGTAATCTCCACTCTACGATTCGAGTCAGTTACGGATAAGTTCGCACAGTTAATGCTACGTTAACGTAACCGTATTGACTAGTTAGTCCCACGCTACAAAAAACTGCAAAGAGAATTGCGCCTGCGCAAGCTATCGGACCCGATTTCGCTACATCATTCACGCGCATGTCACGTACGCGCGCCGCCTGGCCTGGTCTGGCGAGGCGAGCGAGCGCGCGTGTGTTCTCTTCTTCTTCTTCTCATGCTCAAGCATGGTGAAGGAAGCTAGGGCTGGAAACGAGCCGAGCCGAGCTCGGCCCGGCTCGGCTCGGCTCGCCTTGGCTCGCTTAGGTAATGAGGCGAGCGAGCTCGCTCGGTCAATTTCTGGCGATTAAAGCGGCTCGGCTCGGCTCGGCTCGGCTCGATGGCGGCTCACGAGCCAGCTCGCCGGCTCGACGAGCCAGACAAAAAAAGCACCAGCACACAGCAGCAGCTAGTAGCACACATAGCAGCAGTTCGCCTAGGTAATACAATATGAAAATTGACAAATAACACATAGAAGTATTTTTAGAGAAATTCAACTAGCAGTAGCGGCATAGGCTCTTTGCGTTCTGCCTTCTGCGTGTGTTAGGGACTTAGGGTTTTTCCTTTTGGGCCTTAATGGGCCGAGCCGACTAGCGGCTCGCGAGTCGGGCCGAGCCGGCTCGCTTAAAAAAATGAGCCAACAATCAGGCTCGGCTCGGGCTCGCCCCAAGCCACAAGCTTGTTCGAGCCGAGCCGAGCCGAGCCTGATCGAGCCCGAGCTGAGCCGCGAGCCAATTTTCCAGCCCTAGAGGAAGCTTCCCTTATAAGGTGGTCTTCATCCACCTCTACTAGCAATATGAGACTATTGCATTTTCACCTCTCTTCCACCTAATAGCCTTTGGGATTTTCCAGGAATTATTTGTGAATTTAGTGGGCCTAGCCCAAATAATTCCAACAATCCCCACCAGATCCCAGAGGTCTCATAGGTCTTTGCCTGTTCCAAAGTACTGGTTTTATACTAGCTTTCGGTGACAATGGACTATGCCTTGAATTGCACTTGGACTTCAAGCTACATTTATCTACAACTTGAACAATAGACTATGCCTTGAATTGCAAGTTTTGTGCAGACAAGTTTTACTTAAGGCCCCTCACTGATACTAGGCTGCCGACAGTCTACCCCTCGGGTGGAGCGTATAAGTCATACTCCTTGGCCTCTTCATGAGTTTCTTAGAGAGTAGCCACGTCTCACGGACTGCGACTAACAGTCGGACTCATATAGGTGTGTTCTTTCAAGAATGCTCTGTGGGACAACATCTTTGTTTGTGTAAAAACCAACAGAACACATTAAGACCGTAGTCAACCTGCCTCACAGATTTTAAGAGAACTACATCTTTCACGGAGTGGAATGTAGAGTGTACTCTTTTTCAGTTAATCCAACAGCTTGTTATTACCCAGGTACTAATTCGTGGGATCTTCGATCACATAGCTTAGGTTACCACTGTGGTTAACTATTTGGTAAGTCTTATTCCCATCTCCCTTGATGCACTATCTATCATATTTCGTGATAGACCCTTTGTAAACGGATCTGCCAGATTCTTAGCGGTTTGGATATAATTCAAAGCTATCACTCCGGAGTTTCTCAATTTCCTGACAGATTTCAACCGTCTTTTTACGTGTCTTGATGACTTCATGTTATCCTTTGCACTGTTCATTTTCACGATAACCGTTTGATTATCACAGTTCATAAGAATAGTCGGTATTGGTTTTTTAACTACCGGTAAATCCATCAAGAGCTCACAAAGCCATTCTACTTCGACAGTGGTTGTATCCAATGCTGTGAGTTCTGCTTCCATGGTTGACCTCGTCAATATGATCTGTTTACAAGACCTCCATAAGACAGCAGCACCACCAAGAGTGAATACATACCCACTCGTGACCTTGAGCTCATTAGCACCAAATATCTAGTTATAATCACTATATCCCTCAAGTGCACCAGAATACCAAGTATAGTGAATTCCATAACTCATAGTACCTCTCAGATAACGCATTACTCTCTCAAGAGCATGTCAATGATCATCACCCGGATTAGAGACAAACCGGCTCAATTTGCTGACAGCAAACGAGATGTTAGGCCTTGTAGCGCTAGCTAGGTACATAAGTGAACCAATAATCTGAAAGTATCTCAGTTGATCTATAGTAATTCTTCGGTTCTTTCAAAGAATTAAACTAGCATCATAAGGTATAGGAGAAGGCTTACTGTCCATATAGCTAAAACGGCTTAAGACCTTTTCCACATAATGGGATTGCACAAGAGTAATCCCATCCTCACCTTTGATCAGCTTGATGTTCAGAATTACATCAGCTTCTACCAAATCCTTCATATCAAAACTTTGGGACAAAAACATCTTGACATCATTAATCACATCAAGATTTGTTCCAAATATAAGTATGTCATCCACATACAAGCATAGAATAACTCCCTCACCCCCACCATAGTAGTAGTATACACATCTATCAGCTTCGTTTACAGCAAAACCTTCAGATGTTAAAGTTCTATCAAACTTCTCATGCCATTGCTTAGGTGCTTGCATGAGGCCATACAGAAATTTCAGCAATTTATACACTTTGTTCTCTTAACCATTTACTACAAATCCATCGGGTTGTTCCATATAAATTTCCTCATCTAACTCTCCATTAAAGAAAGCTATCTTAACATCCATTTGATGAACGAAAAGCCATTAGAGGCAGCTAAGGACAGTAGTACACGTATTGTGGTCAATCTAGCAACGGGTGAATAAGTATAAAAGAAATCCTTGTCTTCTTTTTGGGTATAACCCTTGGCCACAAGCCGGGTCTTGTACTTCTCAATAGTACCATCAAACCTAAGCTTCTTTTTGAACACCCATTTGCATCCAACTGGTTTACAACCATAAGGACGATCTGTTATTTCCCAAGTCCCGTTAGCGAGAATGGAATCCATTTCACTACAGACTGCATCCTTCCAGTAGTCTGCATCAGGAGATGCATATGCTTCTGAAATGGTCTTAGGAACATCATCCACAAGGTAAACAATGAAATCATCACCAAAGGATTTTACGGTCCTTTGTCTCTTGCTCCTTCTAGGAGCATCACTATCATCCTCCTCAGGATTTTATTCATGTGTTTGTTCAAAAGGTTCAACTGGTATGGCAGGTTCAGGAGTTGAATCACAAGCCTGACTAGGAATGCTATACATATCCTTCATAGGAAATATATTCTCAAAAAACGTTGCATCTCGAGACTCCATTATTGTACCGACGTGCATATTAGATACCTTAGATTTAACTACTAGAAACCTATAAGCAATGCTGCAATTAGCATATCCTAGAAAGACACAATCAACAGTTTTAGGTCCTAGTTTGTGCTTCTTTATTATCGGCACATTGACTTTCGCCAAGCGCCCCCAAGTGCGTAAGTAAGATAGTGATGGTTTTCTTCCTTCCCATCCCTCATATGGAGTTACCTCATTATTCTTAGTGGGAACTCTATTTAGGACATGACTTGAGGTCAACAAGGCCTTCCCCCACCATGCCTTAGATAATCCCGCAGTGTCTTACATGGCATTAACCAAGTCAGTCAGGATGCGGTTCTTCCTTTCGGCAACCCCGTTGGATTGGGGCGAATAGGAAGGCGTCTTCTCATGGATGATACCATGCTCTGCACAGTATTGGGAGAAATCATTGGAGAAATACTCTCCACCACGATCTGACCTAACTCTTTTGATTTTTCTTTCCTGTTGATTCTCAACTTCCGACTTATAGATTTTGAAGAAGTCTAAAGCCTCATCTTTTGTTTTTAAGAGATACACATAGCAAAATCTAGTCGCGTCATCAATTAAAGTTATGAAGTATCTTTTTCCACCCTTCGTCAACACACCATTCATCTCACAGAGATCTGAATGTATGAGTTCTATGAAGAGGAACGCGGTATGCTACACTAGCACAAAAAAATCTACCGCATAACCAGAAAACTACTCGCAAGAAGTGGATCGCAGATTAGATTACCACTAGACGCGCAGTTGCGGAATCCTTCGCGCGTCGATGTAGCGGATCGTCCTCGCCGCAGTCGTTGCGTCGATGGAGTGGATCGTCCTCACCTCACTGTGGATCGTCCTCCCACGCCGCAGTCGCAGCAGTGTCACCGCAGTTGTCCACACGTCCAGGGATGGAACGCCGTGCGTCGGTGTGCAAGCACCTGGTCGCTCGGCAGGGGCAGCGAGAGGAGGAGGCTAGGGTTTCGGGTGAATCACTTCTAAACCGTGGGAAAGCACACCCCGCGCCCACCCTCCTCCCCTCCTTATATAGCCACGAGATGAAACCCTAAACCAGGGCCCATCAGCGTGCTAAGCCCACAAGATCCATTAATTATGGATCCAATCCAAATTAATGCGTCCCAGCCCATTAAGTGTGTGACCCTGCAGGTTCACGTTCATTTGGAAATGGATTCGGAAAACTCCTTTTCAATCCAATAGTTGGTAGCGGCTCCTTACAAAGTATGCCAACTCCCAAACATACTATGATCAAATCGGACAGAACCTATCAAAAGTACTCATGTAATAATCCCTTTGCCAAGTATATGAAGATTGAACTCAAGGCGAGAAGCATGTCATCCTTTGATGATTCAATCCATCTCTCGTATCCGTGATATATTAATAAGTTGTGATTGACTCCTCAATCACGGCATGGCCATGCACTTCCTTAATCATATCACACAAGTAGCCTTATCATATATCTACGTTTCATTGGAGTGGCAAATTCCATCTTGACTGCTCACTTCCCTCTGCACGTTTTATAGTAAACATGAAAGCTACCTTTATAACTATCCGGTTAGGAAGTAGTGTTTGATAACCCCAAGGAAAACTATTACACATGTAGGGAATATGACAATCTCAGGTCTAAGGATCATACATCTACTATGTATAAGATACACTGATGACATATAAGAATGAAACATTCTCGCAGTGTCCCATTGCGGGTCTATCTAACTCATGTTCTTCAACATGCGTCCACAATGTATAGATGATATCTCCATATCCCATGATCATCGATCACTACATGTGCTGATCTATTCATCGTTGTCCTATACGATGATATCCGATCAGAGATATTTATCAAATTACATCAATAAGTAAAGAGCTTCATAAGCAAGTCACATACTTGTTAATCAATACAATGATATACATTCATTAGACCAATAATCATATTATTATTCATAAACATAGTCATGTTACAATCATCTAAATGATTGCCTTAAGGGCATAACACTAACGATCTCTCACTTGCACTTGAGTCAATTAATTAAGTATCTAATACCAATAGACCTCGTGTGCGCCTCATGCTTAGGCTGTGGCAGTGGCTTTGTCAACGGATCGGCCACATTGGCTTCCGTATGTACTTTGCATATTCTCACGTCACCTCTATCCACAATCTCGCGAATAAGGTGAAAGCGCCGGAGTATGTGTTTAGATTTTTGATGTGATCTAGGCTCTTTTGCTTGTGCAATGGCATCACTATTATCACAATAGATGTCCATTAGACTAGAGGCACTAGCGACCACATCAAGCTCTGTGATAAACTTCTTAATCCACATAGCTTCTTTTGCGGCCTCCAAAGCCGCAATGTACTCCGCTTCTTTCGTAGAGTCGGCCACCGTGTTTTGCTTGGAACTCTTCCAGCTTGCTGCTCCTCCATTTAGTGTAAACACAAACCCGGATTGCGATCGAAAATTATCTTTGTCAGTTTGGAAGCTTGCATCGGTGTAACCCTTTGCAACCAGATCTTCCTCACCTCCAAAAACAAGGAACGTACCCTTAGTTCTTCTCAAGTACTTCAGGATATTTTTTACGGCTATCCAATGACCATCACCAGGATCCGCTTGGTATCTGCTCGTGACACTTAGAGCATATGAGACATCTGGGCGTGTACATATCATGGCATACATAATAGACCCAATAGCTGAAGTATATGGAATCTTGCTCATCCTGTCTTGCTCATCAGATGTCGAAGGACACTGATTCTTGCAGAGACTGATGCCATGTGATATTGGCATGAAACCTCTCTTGGATCCATGCATATAGAACATTTTCAATATCTTGTCAATGTATGTTTCCTGACTTAATCCAATTAACTTTTTTGATCTATCTCTATAGACTTTTATGCCCAAGATATAGCATGCTTCTCCCAAGTCCTTCATTGAGAAACTCCTTTTCAATGAAGTCTTAACATCTTCAAGCATAGAAATATCATTTCCGATCAATAATATGTCATCCACATACAAAATAAAAACACAAGTGCACTCCCACTAGCCTTCTTGTAAACACAAGGCTCTTCTTCGTTTTTGATAAAGTCAAAACCTTTGACCACTTCATCAAAATGAATGTTCCAACTCCGAGATACTTGCTTTAACCCATAAATGGATCTTCGAAGCTTGCATACCCTTTTAACATATTTAGGATCAACAAAACCTTCAGGTTGTATCATATATGCATCCTAAGATAGATTCCCATTAAGGAAGGCTGTTTTGACATCCATCTGCCATATTTCATAATCGAAATATGCAGCAATAGCTAAAATAATCCGGATAGACTTGAGCATAGCTACCGGTGAGAAGGTTTCATCATAGTCAACTCCTTGAACTTGTTTGAAACCCTTTGCCACCAACCGTGCCTTATAGATCTGAACATTTCCATCTACGTCTATCTTCTTCTTGAAAATCCATTTGCATTCAATGGTTTTTACACCATCAGGAGAATCGACCAAGTTCCAAACTTGATTGTCATGCATGGATTGAATTTCGGATCTCATAGCTTCAAGCCATTTTTCGGAGTTTGGGTCCATCATTGCTTCTTCATAAGTCGTGGGCTCATCATTGTCCAACAATAATATATCATTCCCATATCTTATAGGTACATGACGTGACCTCTCCAACCTACGTGGGGCTGGAGTCTCTTCCATAGGTTGTACAACACTTTGTACATCTTGTGAAGGTTCAGTGGTAGCTTCAACATATTCATGTGATTCTCGAACTTCATCAAGATACACATCACTCCTATTGATTTCTTTTGAAAGAAACTCTTTCTCCAAAAAGACACCATTTCGAGCAACAAAAACTTTGTTCTCGTTTCTTTTGTAAAAGTAATATCCTTTTGTTTCTTTAGGATACCCCACAAAAAAGCATTTTTCTGATTTATGTGCGAGTTTATCTGATTGTAAACGTTTTACATAAGCCTCACATCCCCATATCTTGAAAAATGACAACATGGGTCTTCTCCTAGTCCATATCTCATATGGCGTCTTCTCAACGAATTTTGATGGGACCCTATTCAAAGTGAACGCAGCTGTCTCTAGAGCGAAACCCCAGAAGGATAATGGCAGATCTGTTTGGCTCATCATTGACCGAACCATATCTAATAAAGTTCGATTTCGTCGATCGGACACGCCATTCCATTGAGGCGTTCTTGGCGGAGTAAGTTGCGGAACGATTCCACATTACTTTAGATGATCGCCAAACTCTTGGCTCAAGTATTCGCCACCACGATCTGATCGTAAGTGTTTTATTGATTTGCCAAGTTGATTTTGTACTTCGTTTTGAATCTCTTTGAACCTTTCAAAAGTTTCAGATTTATGCCTCATTAAATAGATATATCCATATCTACTAAAGTCATCGGTAAAAGCTACAAAGTACTGAAACCCACCCCTAGCAGTCGAGCTCATTGGTCCACATACATCTGTATGTACTAGGGCCAATTACTCACTCGCTCTCTCACTAAAACCTGTGAAAGGGGCTTTTGTCATCTTGCCAAGTAAACAAGATTCACATGTTTTAAATGATTCAAAATCAAATGAGGTTAGAAGTCCATCACCATGGAGCTTCTTCATGCGCTTCTCATTTATATGACCTAGCGACAATGCCATAAAAGGTAGGGTTCAAATCATTAGGTCGATGCCTTTTACATTAATGTTATAGACATGTTTCTCTTGAGTTCAAGGACGTACAATCCATCCACCATGGGGCAACGACCATAATACATATCATTCAAAAATATTGAACAAACAAAGTTCTTTATTCTGAAATCATAACCTTCATGTTCCAAACAAGAAGATGAAATAATATTTCTACTCAAAGATTGAACAAAATAACAATTATTGAGTTCTAAAACTAATCCTGAAGGCAAATGTAATGGGTATGTGCCAACGGCAAGACCAGCAACCCTTGCTTTATTCCCCACGCGAAGATCCACTTCTCCTTTTGCCAAGTCTCTACTCTTTACCAGCCCCTGCATCGAATTGCAAATGTGAGCAACCGAACCGGTATCATATACCCATGAGCTGAGTGAAGAAGTAGCCAAATTAATTTCTATAACATTAATACCTGAAGTGGAAACCACATTTCCATTCTTCTTATCTGCCAGGTACTTTTCGCAGTTCTGTTTCCAATGTCCTGATTTCTTGCAATAGAAGCATTGGGTATCAGGTTGAGGGCCAACTTTAAGCTTCTAAAGCTTAGTTTTGAGGCTTGCGATCTCATCTTGAGCCTTGCCCTTGCCTTTGCTCTTTCCCGTTCCCCCAGCCTTAGCCTTCCTCTTTTTGAATGCAGTTGTTTTCTGAACCATCATCACATGATTGGGTTTTTTCTTAATGCTTTCCTCGGCAGCCTTGAGCATCCCATGTAGATCGGTTAGGCTCTTCTCCATGCTATTCATATGAAAATTCATAATGAATGGCTCAAAGCTCTGTGGCAGAGACTGGAGAATAACATTTGTGGCCAAACCGAGGCTAAGGGGAAACTCAAGTTTTTCCAATCTCCCGATGTAACCAATCATCTTGATCACATAAGGGCTGATCGGACAGCTTTCAGCCAGCTTACAAGCAAATAAAAGCTTTGAGATACCATACCTCTCAGCTCTTGCTTGATTCCCAAACATGCCCTTCAAGCCCACAATCATATTGTAAGCATCCTGGTCCTCATATTGCTTTTGGAGCTCAGAGTCCATGGTGACAAGCATGAGACAGCTGACCTCTACAGAAGCATTAACATGTTTTTCGTATTCAACCTTTAAATTGCGAGGAGCATTTTCGGCTGGTTCATCAGGAATTGGATTCTCTAGAACATAGTCCTTCTTTTCATGCTTGAGAATAATTCTCAGGTTGCGATACCAATCAACAAAATTAGTTCCATTTTCTCTTTCCAAAACCGATCTCAAAGCAAAACCAGGTGTAGCAGGAGTAGGAGAAGGTGCCATTGAACTACAACAAAAACATGCAAAGATTCTAAGCACTATGTTTATGTAAAAATTTTATTAAACATTTTAATAAAAGACACTCCTATTTTATATCCCTTTTATAGACACATAGTGAGTATTCAAGATCCATATTCATCAAACACTAGTGAGTTTTGGCATCACTGCTAGAAATTTAATGACATAGGTAAGCAACACCTTTGCTAATTACATCTTATGTAACTCTTGTTTATTGAGTATGAAAACAAGTAATGAATGCCTCCATCAACTTGACTCATGGCCAGTCAACTCGCCCTAAGGGCTCACATGAGGGAGGAGCACTTCCAGATTCGGTGCCAATTAAGAAACCTGCCTCATGTGTGTTTTCCTAAACACCAATTGTCTTGTATAGGTTCCTTCATTACTGAAATCAAATCCCAACCACTTATGTCCTCAAGCCCAAAACCGTTTTGATAGCATGATTAAATCTACCATTGTTATGGGTGATGTGTCCAACACATCCATATCATCTATTAAGATAGCCATTGATATACTACTTTGGCAATCATATCAATAACGATCTAAATTCTTGATAGGTGCAACAATTGGATGGATATTTTGATTTAAAATTTTAACTATAGGGATGAACAATATCTACTAAGAACATGGCATCGCATGCAATGAGCATAAAGAAAATAGCAAGGATTAAACACACATCCACAGAAAATCAAAATAAACTGTGAAATAGCATGGCCCTTAGCATTAAGATCTCCATCATCATGCTTGTTTGTTCACCTTGCCACCTTGCTTGATTTGTTCACCTAGCCACCTTGCTTGATACCATCGTCTTCATCATTATGGATGCAACACCTTACAACTTTTGATAATGAATTTTACATGAGGGTTTGAAGCATCATAAGTTGACACGCAGGTCATTATACAATTTAAATAGCCTTATGGCTTGACACGGCACGTAGGCCATGTGAAAATTACATGTATCACATACACATAGGCCATACTATTTCACATAATTCCCTGCAAAAACGAGTTAAATAAAAGCAACCCTACGACTCCGGGGTCCGAGGGGCAGCGCCCCTGACGGCAGTCCCGCTGGTCGGTCAACGGGCGGGGTCCGAGGGGCAGCGCCCCTGGTGGGGTCCAAGGGGCAGACACCCTCAAAATTTCCACAGATCAACCAGATTGACCCAATCCGATCTAATATAATTGGCTTGGTCCCCATATGGTTACGTTTCAGAAACCCTGATGGTGGTAATCCGACCGGTAAGGGTAACGTCGTACCATGAACGGACTCACCCAAATCAATATTGAATCGGTTTGCGCTTACCATGGATCAACCAGATCGACCCAATCCAACTCAATCTGATTGGCTTGGTCCCATATGGATACGTTTCAGAAACCCTAATGGCGGTAACCCGACAGGTAAGGATAACATCGTACCATGAACGGACTCACCCAAAT
Organism: Otatea glauca; assembly: GCA_036346275.1. Classification (NCBI taxonomy): domain Eukaryota; kingdom Viridiplantae; phylum Streptophyta; class Magnoliopsida; order Poales; family Poaceae; genus Otatea; species Otatea glauca. Next base: position 52,868,656 of record CM070721.1, read on the forward strand.
CAAGATTGATTAGGTAACATCGTACCATGAGACGATGATATCCGATCAGAGATATTTATCAAATTACATCAATAAGTAAAGAGCTTCATAAGCAAGTCACATACTTGTTAATCAATACAATGATATACATTCATTGGACCAATAATCATATTATTATTCATAAACATAGTCATGTTACAATCATCTAAATGACGGCCTCAAGGGCATAACACTAACATTCTAATGGTGTCAAGTTTCTTTCCTTGACTGCATTGTGAGGCTTGCAAGGTTGCTTAGACTGCACGCAACTTTGGCACTTAGAACCTTTGATAATGAAAAATTTTGAAATTAATTTCATACTAGAAATTCAAGACATAGAACCAAAATTAAGATGACATAGTCGTGAGTGCCAAACACTTGCCTCACTACCAATAACATTATCACAAAGATGATTCACAAATTTATTACAGACGTTCTCAAGGGAAAAGCGGAAAAAGCCTCCGCTGTCATAGCCTTTACCAATAAATTGTCCATACTTTGATATGATTACTTTATTCGACTCAAACACCAACTTATACCCTTCTCTGCAAAGAAGGGAACCACTAATGAAATTCTTGTTGATTGAAGGGACATGCTGCACGTTCTTTAGCCGCACGATCATTCCCGAAGGAAGCTTCAGATCTACCGTGCCAACACCAAGAACAGAAGCATGTGACCCATTCCCCATCAACACGGAGGAACCCCGAGCAATCTAGTAAGAAGAAAACAATGATACATCAGCACATATATGAATATTAGCCCCAGTATCAATCCACCAATCGGTAGATTGACTAGCCGAAAGAACAGTGAGTAAATTACCATACCTAAGTGTCTCCTTCTCGGCATTGCCAATAGTCACATTGACAGATTTGGAGTTCTGTCCTTGCTGATCCCTTCCTCGTTTGCGGCTTAGACATTTCTTTGCCCAATGTCCAATCTCACCACATACGATGCAAGGCTTGTCATTCTCTTGTTTCTTCTTCTTAAAGTTGGTAGTCTGAACAGCTTTTCCCTTTGACTTGAACTTACCAGAACCAGAACGCTGTATAAAATTAGTGCTGGTTTGTCTCTCAACCACCTTTGGGTGCACATCCTTCGCCCGAGCTTTCTCCTCAACATCAAGAGACACAATCAGACTCTCAATAGAGATTTCTTGCCTCTTTTGTTTTAGAGATGTGGCAAAATTCCTCCACGAGGGAGGCAATTTGGCAATGATGCCACCAATCACAAACTTGTTAGGTAACATGCACTTGAGGTGATCAAGTTCCCTCGCAATGAACTGTATCTCGTGAGCTTGTTCAACTACAGAATGGCCACTAACCATTTTGTAGTCATGATATTGCTCCATAACATACATTTCACTGCCAGCATCGGAGGCACTGAATTTATTTTCAAATGCCTCCCACAGCCCCTTTGCATCTAACATGTGCATATACACGTCGCAAAGGCGGTCTGAAAGAACGCTAAGAATGCATCCTACAAAAATTGTGGTGGCATCCTTGAACTCCTTTTCCTGCTCAGCAGTAAGAGTTCCTTCAGGTTTGCCAGCCACAACCCAGTAGACGTTCATAGCTGTGAGCCATAGAGTATCTCGCGTCTGCCATCTCTTAAAGTGAACAACGGTAAATCTATCCGGTTTCATTGCCTCAGCAAAGCCAGATACTTTCATCATATTCATCATGAAAAGCCTATCACGTTTTTGGATTGTTGGATAATTAGGCATATTAATAATGAATCTATTCCGAAAATAAGATATGACGATAATTGAAGTTAGAACAGATGAAACAAATAAACTAGATAGAAGCAATATGGCAATTGTAATGTCTATTTCATCCATATTATTAGATAAACAAAACATAGATGAGGTTCGTCTGCGTTATCGAGATGACACGAAGACGTGGCCGAACCCGGTAGCAGATGCCGATGAAGATCACAAGGCGATATAGGCGAATCTGACCGTCGGTGAAGAAACCAGCGAGCAGTCGCATGAAGACGCTTCTTAAAAATGTGATTCGCCCTTTCCCGGTGCAGGATCTCAAGGGCGGACGTTTCGGAGACCTGCTCTGCCAATAGTCGGTGCACGCCGGTGAAGGGACGGGGAAGACGGAGGCAACCGGCGAGCAGTTGCGTGAAGACGCTTCCCTAAAACGTGATTCATCCTTTCCCGGTGCAGGATCTCAAGGGCGGACGTTTCGGAGACCTGCTCTGCCAACAGTCGGTGCATGCCGGTGAAGGGACGGGGAAGACGGAGGCAACCAGCGAGCAGTCGCGTGAAGACGCTTCCCTAAAACGTGATTCACCCTCTCCTGGTGCAGGATCTCAAGGGCGAACGTTCTGGAGACCTGCTCTCCCAACAGTCGGTGCACGCCGGTGAAGGGACGGGAAAGACGGAGGCAACGCAGTAGAACTGCACCTGCGTAAGCCATCGGACCCGATTTCGCTGCACCATTCACAGCATGTGAATGCGTAAGCACGCCACATGGCGAGGAGAGCGAGCGCGCGTGTTCTCTTCTTTTTCTTCTCATGCTCAAACATGGTGAAGAAAATTTTCCTTATAAGGTAGTCTTCATCCACCTCCACTAACAATATAGAACTATTGCATTTTCACCTCTCTTCCACCTAATGAGTTTTTAGAATTTTTCAAAAATTATTTATGAATTTAGTGGGCCTAGCCCAAATAATTTCAACAGCGGAAAGTAGGGGTGGGCATTTTTAAACCGAAACCGAATTACCGAACCGAACCGAACCGAATTAACTGATTATTTCGGTTTATTCGGTTTTCGGTTTTCGGTTCGGTTTTTGTTTTGGTATAATTCGGTTTTCGGTGTTCGGTTCAGTTTTTGACTTTCAAAAACCGAAATAACCGAATAACCGAATAGCCCACATATAATACCATTTTTATAATATTCTTCCTAAAATTACTAAACAATTCTCATATTCTAATACATTTATGTATATGTTTGGTATATTCACATGTTCTATTATACTTATATTGTAATAATTTATGAATATTATGTAGGTTTAACCCTACTCTATGTTGCGATATGAGAAGTACTAAATCTAATCTACCTAGTGTTTATTCATATTTCGGTTAATCGAAAAACCGAATTAACCGAACCGAAATATTTCGGTTAATTCGGTTCGGTTTTTTATTTTGGTCTGAGAAATTCGGTTGCTAGTTCAAAAAACCGAATTATTTTAAAACCGAAAAAACCGAACCGATCAAACCGAAAAAATCGAATGCCCACCCCTAGCGGAAAGGAGGGAACTGCTGAGCCTGGGCTTGCTTGTTTGATTGTCGCCCGCGTAAAAACACAGAGTACTCTGGAGTATGATATCTGAAGTCCTATTACGGATTTATGATCCATTTCCAAGGCCAAAAACTGCAATCAAGAAACAATTTGGCAACGATAAGCACTCAAGATTGTTTCAATAGCGCTAACCAGAGAAGTTCATTTTTTTTCCGATTAAGGGGATAACACCATACATCATTGTCCTCTGTGTCCGCAATCCAAGTTCATCACCTCCAGATTATTGCATATATAGAGAGTTCTAACCCACTGCACAGTACGCAGCCTGGCCACAGGGTTTCCTCCAAGCATATAGTAGGATCAAGATTCAAAATATCAAGGGCATCATCTCTCAGAACCGCGTCACACCTAGCCATGAGGGGCAATATGATTATATGGATACGGACCATCATGGATTCTAGAGACCGCCAAGCAAGTAGTTGCGGAGAGCCCTCGCGACGGCCGCGGCGGCGACCGCGAGCCTGGGGAACTGCAGCGCGACTAGTGACAGCATCCCAAACGCTGCGCCGAGCAGCCAGAGGATGAAGGCGACGAAGACAAGCTCAGCGTTGCTGGGCGCGAACGCGCTTGTGGTGGCCAGCTTGTGCACGAGAATGAGGGCACCGGTTAGCATGAAGATGCCGCCAGAGTCAAGGAGCAGCCGCTGGAGACCAGGGCGACCGATCGCCTCGCCCTGTCCGATGAGGCGGAGGAAGCCTCGCATCACTAGCGCAGCCATTGGCTATGTATTACCCTGCTTTGCTATCTGCTGTGCTGGTCGAACGAGTCCCGGAGTTTTTATAGCCGCGGCGGGGGCGGCATGTCCTTGTGTGTGAATGAGAACGAACGATCCACTTGGGGAGAACGGGGTTACGTGGGTGGCATTGTCTGTTTGTGTGAAGGAGAACTGGGGAGGACGGGGGGGTAGGATCCACTTGGGGGACAACGGGGGTGGAGTCCACGGGGGTGGGTGACAAAAAGACGTTTCTCTTTGTACCGCGTGTGTTTTAGGCTCTATACTTTGCAACGAATCCAAATATCCAATCGAAGGTGGGGTGACAAGACGTTTCTTTTACACCGGCTGTATGATTTATGATCCGTTTAGGCTCTATACTTTCGCAACGAGCAGCCCAATATACGTATGTCTAGAAAAATATTTGATGTCCCGTGGGACCCTTATATCGTAGTCTTGTTTAAGCAGCCTGATCTATTTGACTTACATGTGGGTCACTATTTATTCATTTATTTATTTATTTATTCTTATCTTACGAATTGTGTGCAAAAAAATTCATCAGGCAAGTCCCTTTTCGAACAAAGGAGTTTTTTTTTGTGAAAATCTAACATGAGGCCCAAGCTCATATTTTTTTCCTGTGTGTATCTCTCACAAAAATCATGTACTCTTTTTAATGGGAAACATCCAAAAGACATATTTGAACAATTCCTAAGTTTTGTAAATTCTAGAGAATTCGATCGACATGCCATACAAATTCTTGTGTTTTTTTTCTATTCTGCATACCAAAGATGTCCTTAAAAATTAAACTCAAAAGTACGGTGCCAATAAGCAGGGACTGCGGGGTCGTATCTCACGATTTTTTTTAAGATGTTGTATAACATGATCTGATTGTTTAATTCCATCGATCTTTTGGCTCCCAATAGTTTCAAATTAGCCTCTCTACAAACAAATTTGTAAAACTAGTCTGTTACTGACCACAAAAACAGCGATAGGCAACACGTGCCACCTAACATGCTCCCGTGCCATATTTTCCGTGGTTAGAAAGAGGACTATTTTTGTAAATTTATTTGGAAGAGGTTAGATTTAAAAAAAAATTGTGGGAAAACCGTGGCTTGGCTTCATGAATTTTTTTTCTTTAATATTTTTTTTATTCTTTTTTTCAAAACTATGCGTCCGAAAAAAAAATAACAAAAATGCCCCTCCGTCGCCCGTGTATGGGGCGATCGCCCCATACACGGGCGATAGCTCCGCCTCCCGTTACTGCATTAACGGCGCGCGCGTGTGGGACCCCCCATCGCCCCCTGTAGGGGCGATCGCCCCCTACAGGGGCGACAGGGCCATTTTTAACCCCAGCACCGCTCGATCGGCGCAGAGAGAAGAAGGGGAGCCGAGCGCAGCGCAGGAGAAAAAGAGAGGGAGAAGAGAGGGAGGAGAGGAAGAGAAGAAGAAGAGAAGAAGAAGAGAAGGAGAAGAAGAAGAGCCGAGAAATTTAGGTAAATTTTTGAATTTTATTGTAGAGTTAGTTTAGCAATTTTTTGTAGAGGTAAATGTAGGAATTTTTGTTAGGTTATGCAGTATTTAAAATTTAATGTAGCATTTAATATTTAGGAATTTGTTGTAGTATTTAGAAATTTTAGGATTATGTATTGTTTAGAAATTTAATATAGCAGTTAATATTCAGAAATTTAATGTAGTATGTAGTATTTACAAATTTAATTTAGTATCACAAGATGTGCAAATTTAATGTAGTATTCAAGATGTAGAAATTTAATATAGTAGAAATATTAGACAATATTTCGGAATTTAATTTAGTAGGGTTGTGTATTAGTAATTTTGTTATGCAAATAATGTATTAGGCAATATATATACAAATGTAATGTGGTATGAATTTAATTTAGTAGGGTCGTGTATTACTAATTTTATTATGTAAGTAATGTATTAGGCAATATATACAAATATAATGTAGTAGAAATTTAATATTAGGCCGTATAGTAGGCTACTAGTCGAATCACTTATTCATAGTCGTATTTTGTAGTACGATCACTGCATGTTTTGTAGATTGTATTTTAGAGTAATATTTTTCCGTCGGACGTTGCAGTATGTCGGAGAAATTGTATTTCCAAATATTTTATGGAGATGGGGAGATAGCACAGGGGGCGGATGGGGTGGATCTATCATCATTTTCAAGAGTCGTACGGGGCATATGCAGGCCGAGCGATAGGACATACTGGGGTTTGTTGGAGTGGATGTCTCGGATGTTCGGTTTGGATGCGGGACTGTTGGTTCTTGGTCGAGCAGAGTGAGCCGAGCGCAAGACCGCTTTTACGGAGAGTTGATTCCTATTAACTCGACGCCAACATGGAGGAGTTATGTTGGTTTTTGCAGAGAGCGGGTTGGCCGCTCATGTTGTTGGTACTGATGCTACCCAGAGCTCCATCGGTGTCGCAAGTTCGTGATGTCGGGTGGACATTACGGCGGAGGGGACATCAAATGTAGAAGGATGCGAAGAGGAAGGCGGCGAGGAGCCCGGAGACGAGGAGCACGAGATCAAGCGGTGGCGAAGGGACGGGGGCGAGGAGACAGCGGTGGAGGCGCGAGGGTGGCCGACGAGGGGAGGAGGTGGAGGACATTGTTGACTGATGGAAGAGGAGGACCGTGCGGATGAGGAAGTCCACGATGGTGAGCACTCCGACGAGGAGGACAACGCCCGAGGTGCCTATCCTCGTGCGTGGACCAATTACAATTTCAAGACCTAATGATGAATGAAGGAACATTGATGCATGGGAGTATCGTGAGAACGAGGTGACGCAGGGGGCCATATATAAAGACAAGGAGGCTGTGATGGATGCGGTGAATCTTGGGCAATGTCTCTCCGCGGCAATTCAGGTTGTGAAGTCCAAGAAGAAGGACTACGACGTGAAGTGCGTAGTTGATTCGTGCCCATGGCGGTGCATGCATACCGGGAAGTGGACGGACATCGGAAATGCTCCATAGTGATGGAGCATAATCGCGAAATGGAAGAAGCGGAGCAGGACACCGCAACTGTCGCCCACTTGGGTGGCAAATGTGTTTTATGGTCGATCGTGGACAATCCCCATCCGCAGCCTCGATCTATTATCACACCGTGGAGGAGAGGTTTCAAGACAAGATTAGCTACGCAAAGGCATGGAGAGCAAAAAGGACACTCGGAAATACGGTTCGGGACGACGAGGCTTCGTGCGAGAATATTCCCACTTGCTCGTGGCAATCGCACAAAGGAACCCCGGTACATCCATCGACCTTGCGGAGTTCCTGCGGGTGGTGCGTGCACCGAAGTGGGTATTGCAAGATGCATTCTTCGCCTGGCGCATGCATAAATGCGTTCCGACATCGCCGCCGGTCCTTTGCATGGACGGCACATTCCTCACGGGGAAGTACAAGGGCCAGATTCTAACTGCGATCGCGGTGGATGCCAACAACCAGGTTCTACCGGTTGCGTTGGCATTCGTGGAGGGGGAAAACACGGAGAGTCGGTAATCGTTCCTTGAAAGAGTGAAGTCGGCGCTTGTTCTCGACAGTTCGATATTTGTGTCATCCATGACCGACATGCGGGCTGCTAAGGGCGATCTTGGATATGCAACAAGGGTCCGCCGTCGTGGGAGCGACAAAGTGGCTGATCCGAGGAGCGGGTGGTGCATGAGGCACATGGGTGCCAATTTTTCCGTCGATTCAGAACAAGGAGCTTATGAACATGTTCAAGCGCCTGTGCAAACAGAACCAACGGAGGAAGTTCGACGCGCTTTGGAAGACGTTGGACGAACTAACGAAGAAGCAATCAATGGATCCGAGAGGTACCGCTAGTTCATCAAGGAACCCGATGGTGTACCATGAGCAAGGAGAGGACCCCTGACCTTTATGCGGCCGCCGACAGACCCCCCAAACATCCGGCGTAGGCCGGGTACCAGCATAAAGAGTTTCACCGATTGGATACGACATGAGCCTTTGGATAAATGGTCCCTTCAGATGACAAGGGCGGCTCGCGTTATGGGATCATGACAACGAACTCGCGGAGATTTACAATCGGTAATGAAAGGCACCGATGCCTTCCACGGTGGGTATAGTTGAGGTGTCTTATTAGGGACACAGAGATATTTCATTGAGCGATACAAGACCTCCACAAGATGTATGTCGGACAATCGATCGTCTTACTCAACTGCTGTGTCTACCTACATGTCCAAGAAAACAAGAAAGACGCAGACACATCGGGTTACACCGAGAGTGGCGTGGAACGGAGATACCACGTGCATCGCGTGACCGAGGTCGCAGGGTGCCCACCGGAGAGGACTTCCCATCCGTGCATACCCGGCGCTTGATTGCGAGTGCTCTCGCCGAAACCACGCCGCTGCACTTGCCGTGCTCGCACGCCATTGCCACGACCGCCGAGACGCATCAATCCTCGCCGTCCGCTCGTCTCCCGCACTACTACAAGCGAGCGTTCTCAACACGTGGCATCACGAGGTGTACGGTACCGAGTGGACGGATCGCTCACAAACCCCCTCCGACCATCGATGGGTACCGGACATCCGAATGTTGAAGCCGAAGGTCGGACGTCAAGGACAAGGCGATTCGTAACGATATGGACGAGTCCGAGGCGCGCCGCAACCGCGATAATGTAATTTTCCATGTTGTTCCCATCTTGTGTTTTCAATGGACCGTAAGTTGTGATGTAAGTTGTAATGATCGATGTAATTTTCAATGTATGGTAAGTTATTTTTCGATCATGTAATTCTTGATGTATCGCTTAGTAGCTATGAGGATAATGTAATTCTCGACGTTGTGTGCCTCGTCGAACATGTCGTTGTCTTCGTATGTTTGTAATATGAGTTTTTTGGCTCTCTCGCACTTCGGTTGTATTGTTTGATGAGTATGGTACAATTCGTTATTTCGCATTTCATTTTGTGTGCACATGTAATTACCGACAAATTTGTTGTATTTGCTTTCTAACGAGCCACGATAGCGCGACCTTGCCTCGAGTGCTGGACGTGACCGCCGATGCGACTCCACCGGTCTAGGTACTCCGCAGAGGAGAACCGAGAGCTAGGGACACTCCGACCTCGGGTGCCCAATGAGTCGCCGCATCGACTCCACGCTGGGTTCCACGGTAAGTCGCCAACGCTTGCACTCTTTACGTACATGTACTTACCGTGAATGCAATTTAACGACGCATTGCACTACATGCAAAGTTGCGGCGGTGGCTTACTTCCTCTTTGTAGGATGGTGGAGCAGTGGATCGCCTGTTAGCGGGCAAGGAGGTCCCGCGGTTCGGGTACGACCGGTCCTCGCCGCCGCACTCGTGGACCGATGGAGACCGGAGACGACACGTTCCACCTTCCGTGCGGAGAGATGGCTCCGACGCCGCAGACGGTCGCACCTCTTAGGCCTCCCATGCGGGTCCAGAAGTCATGCCGCACGACGCCCGCCACGTGGCACGCCGAGTTGTCGCGCGCGCCGAGGTGCAGCGACACCCCGGTAGCCCCTACCGGCCCCTTAGGGAGGCCGAGCGCCACGGACCAACGAAGGCGTGTCGCCTTGATTCACGGTGAGTACCTCTTTCTTTGAGAATTAAAATAGAAGCGCCAAGTTGTCGATAATGTTTGTTGCGAACGCCGCAGCTCGCTTCTCCACCAAGACGCGAGGAGGCGACGTGGCCCGCCACTTGAGGCATACCTCCCGTTGTTGTTCGGTTGGGTGATGTTCCGCCCTCCCACGGAACACGGTTGACCGTCACCGATCGAGTACGCCAAAGACATCGCCGACACCCGGTGGATGAGGTAACACACTCGGCCCAATCTCGTATCGACGAGCACGCCTAACTCCCCTTGTAAACGGTGATGCACGGTGGTCGTGGGCCTCAATCGTGCTTGCGGCGACGCAGAGCATGCAGGCGACGCCGTTTCTCAGGCGAGCACGACGCGACGATGTCGTTGCGCCCTACTCCTCCGCTTGTGGTCTTGGGAGCGCTTCTCCGTCGGCAGCTCGTTGTTGACACGACACCGCACCCGAGGAGCTTTACGAGACGACCGGTGGATCGCCCACCATGGGCCACCATCGGGTCCGACGATGTATGCTCCTCGTATCTTTTTCCCCACTAACGCACTTGAATAATCTCCGCCATTTCTTATTTCCTCGCAGCGGAGGTACGCGCACCGACAAGTGAGGAGGTCCTATCGAGTTCGCTCGGGAGTTCGACCGCCTCCACGACGAGGACGTGCGGTGGACGCCATACACCGTACGACGTCACGCCCGAGCACCACACGGGTCTCCGTGCTTTGCACGCCAGATGAGGCCTTTGGCTCACCCGTAAGGTGCTCGTCTTTGACCTTTGTGTCGAGGAGTACCTCGCGACCGAGTGCTTTGCGGCGATTCGGCTGTTCTAGTCCTTTCCTTTGCCGCCTCGTCACGTTGTCGCACGTGGCGCCATGTGTACTTGCCCCGATCCTACTACTCCGCATCTTTGCGAAATTAATGTGGTGTGTACTTACTGCTTTTGCATTGCAGATGACCCGGATGGGTGCTGTGGTGGGCTCTCGCCACAGACCGTATGCAGCCATGGGCCTGCATGGGACGCCGACTCGACGAGAGGGTCACCGAGACCCACCAGACGACCATGACATGTACGATCAAGACATGGAGTGGTTCACCCAGCAAGACTCGCCTCGGGGTGGGGTACACACCAAAGACCGACATCGTGACGGCATGCATCGATAGCGAACACGCACCCTTCACAGATGTCCCGGAGGGACAACGCCTCGGTAAGTGTCGCAATCGAACCTACATGGGCACGCCTTTTCATGTAACTTACGTAATACCAATCGACGTTACATGCGGACTCGGCTCTTGGTGGAGATTGAGGTGGAGGTCGTGTCCATGTTGACGCGCCTAGAGGGGGCATACAGGTGACCACCGCCGAGTCCGAGACAGCTTGGGGTCGGGTCCTCGCTACGGTGAGGCGGTTGGCTCGCTTGGCCACCTGCCGAGGGCGCGGAGACGTCGGCGGACGCAGCACACCACGTCACTTCGCCCCAAAGACTCGCCCTACCCCGGTGCCCGTCACGCCCCACGCGGTGCAGGGGCGGTGGTCGACGAGGCTCCTTCGCGCCTCGCCCTACCCCGTCGGTTCCTCGCTACGCTCCCACGCAGCAGCAGTGGGGACAGTGGGCTGGGGAGGCTCCTTCTGCGTCTCGCCCTACCCTGTCGGTTCCTCGCTACGCTCCCACGCAGCAGCAGTGGGGGCAGTGGGCTGCGGAGGCTCCCTCGTCGTCCCGCGCCCCAGCAGGACCCCAGGGTGGTTTCGACGAGCCTTTCGACGACGAGTTCGACCTGGAGGAGTACCTTTCGACCGACTACCTCGACCCCTCTCAGCTCTCGGGTGCGCCGCCACAGGACTTGGCCTCGCCGCCGCCGCACTACTCTACGCCTGCGCCGCAGGGCCGGCCTAGGAGGGACGTCCGTCCGCCGTCGCCACTCACCTACCCCACGGGCCAGATTAGGAAGCGTGGCCGTGATTGACTTGTTGTACGGATGTATTTTTGTAATGGCTTTATGTTCAGCAGCACATTGTATAACTCCCCGAGTTAGTAACATGACAGCGTTATCACTATAAATTGTTCAAATCATTTATGCATTGCTTGCCTATGCCACACGACGTGACAACACACCAACGTTTCGGTACACCTATCGCCTCTAATAGGGGCGATCGCCCTAATGTGAGGCGATCGCCCTTACATGGGGCGATCGCCCAAATATGAGGCGATCGCTCCATACCCGCGATATCGCCTTTATAACATTCGTTCTCACAAGCGGTCTCGCAAAGAATAGCGGAGAAAGAATAGAGGGGTGAGCATCAATCGAAAATGCCGAGGCGCAAGTGCAAAGGGTAAGGGAAGGCAAAGGAAGAAGCAAGTGCATGCCCGCGAATTTAGCGCATCAAGATCTCTTTCTACCTCGTGGAGTCAGAGCACCCATGTGTATGTGCGGAGATCTTTGCAGCTTGTCCGCTCTTGGGAAATTTCAACTTGGAAGAGGAGGTATTGGAAGTGCCGCAACTACGCCTTCGATCCACGGAGAAGAGCTCAAGGATCGCCGCATGGTAACAATCGTGACGGGTTACATAATATTTGTGAATGAAACTTTGCTAATTTACGTTTCATGCGGTCACCTCCGCCTTGTGTGAATTTGAGCGGTGGTTTGATACGGAGATCAACCCCGAGGACCAACGGCTTCTTGACCAAGCCAACCGGCAGGATGAGTTCACGCGGCGGTTTCAAGAACAACGCGATGCCGCACGCGAGGAGGCATGTAGGAAGGAAGCGAGGAGAAGGAGGCCGAGAGAGAGGAAACGAGAGAGGCGCGACGTGTTGCAGAAGCCCACGAGGCATGGGCGAATGGGAAGTGGCCTCAAGCACTCAATAGACGCCCGTGTTAACTTTGGTTTTCTTTGTTCGTGGTACTCCTTTTAGTTTTAAGTCGTAATAAACAAAGGCGGCCTAACCTTCAAGAGTATGCTCACCGTCCGGAGGGCTCAGATATGTCCTCTCGCTCCAGCTTGTCCCAAATGATGTTATTTTCTCCATCGAGATAGGTTATAGCATTTTGGTTAAATCGATTTGATTTCATCGAGTTTTACCATCGTTATAAAGATACGGCAATTTTCATGTTTTACCGATTGCATGTTCTGACAACAATAAAACAAAGGCGACCTAAAGTGACATCTAACTATTTTTACATAATTGTAACCTATGCAAGCCCAAGAATGCAACAAAACTGGTTCTGTTAAGTTTTGAGGTCGTTCAGACATTATTCTAACTGCTTGAACAATGAATGTTATAAAGGGTTTAAACTAGCCATCTTTTATTCAAAATGCAATCATATTTAGATATTTTTGCAAAAATGAAGTGCATAAGGTTGTAGTAACTTATTCTATTTATTTCATGAATTATGGATCAACACACATTATAATTCCTTCACAATCCACAGTTAGAGCCTAGCATTCGAACTCAAATAAAAAAAATTTCTGCAAACAACACATGGATTTTTATTTTACACTCTAATTCTTTATTCCAAAATTTAAATTTAGAAACAAGTTTCATTTAATTTGGACACTCCTATCAAAAGTTACAGGGTTTATATTAAAAAGCATATAGTAATTACAAAACAAAACTAAAAAAAAAGGCTTGCGCCCGGTCGCCCCTGTCTCGGGCGACAGGGGGGCCCACCAACGGCGCCGAACGGCGTTGACGGCAGAGGGCACCGATCGCCCGTACACGGGCGACGGGAGTCATTTGCGTAATTTTTTTTCGGACGAGTATAGTTTTGAAAAAAAGAATAAAAATAAATATTAAAGAAAAAAAATTCATTATAAAAAAATTCATTATAAAATTCATATTGTTCAGGTCCGTGTTTCGAGCATCTCGCGAGGAATTGATCTGAGCCCAAGCCACCTCTAGTCCAGACCTCTACCGTCGAGGAAAGGAGCTGGGCCGCATATAAAATCTGTTTAGCTGGCATCCGACGGAGGGAACTTGTTGGGCGGGTTAGGCTGTTTTCTCTTTTGTTCAGGGCAAGTGATCGATCTGGACTCTGCCGGTCAGACCGCTAACGACCACACGGGCCACTAAACACACACACACACACTCCTAAATGGAGTATTATGAATTCATTTATGATTCGTTTTGACGACAAAACTACAATATAAGGCCAATATTGTTTGTTTAGATAGCGCTAACCGGCGAACCTAAACATGACACTCTAATGCTATTCCATTACAGTAAGACGATGTATGAAACTAGAGCATGGATGAATGGGGGAGAAAAGTAGGGCCTGATTAAGAAAGCACCCAGTACAACACATGGCGAGAATTATTGAGTACTCCTAGAAAGCTGGAACCTGGAAGTAGAATGAAGCCTGATGGAGGCTAGAGACCACCAAGCAAGTAGCTGTGGAATACCCTCGCGACTAGGGCCGGAAAAAAAGCTCGGTGATGGGGCTTGGTGGCTCGATTTAAAATTGCTTTAATTACACTCGTTCATTGGTTAAACATTGAAATGAGTCAATTTCGAATGAAATTGGATTTTGCTCTGGCTCAGCTCGTTAGCTCGATTCTAAAAATATTTTCAAACTATAAATAAAATGATATTAAATTAAACTGTGTTATTTTTGAAAAAAGCTCGAAAAAACGAGGACTTGACTCGATTTCCACCGCTACTCGCGACAGTGGCAGCGAACCCGGGGAAGTGCTGTGAACTAGCGACAGCATCCGGAGCTGTGCCGAGCAGCCAGAAAAGGAAGGCGATGAAGAAGTACTCGGCGTGGCTAGGCATGGTTGGGCTCGTCGTAGTCTGGTGCGTGAGAATAGGGCTGCCAAAATAGCTTGGAGCTCCTGAGCCATTTGAACTCGGCTCATAAAATAAATGAGTCGAGCTGAGTCAACTTCTTAGCCCGTTATCTTAACGAATCGAGTCTGAGCTAACTCACAAGCCGCTTATTAGCTCGTTAAGACTCGGTAACTGAATATTCACCATGATAACTTTTGATGTAAAAGATTTTTAATTAGCTAAATATTTAAATTAATGTATGTCATGTAATCATGTTAGGTTGGAATATAATTGTTAAGTTTGTTAATCGTCTCCTCACTAATTACCTATATTTTACTTATATGATAGATAATCAGTTACAGTCTTATTTATGTAGTCCTTGTGTTGCATATATATGTTAATGTGTGACATATGCTCAAGACGTGTCTTAGCTTAGCTCACAACTAATTACTCTAGCTAACATGGCTTAGCTTAGCTCATCTTAATCGATGTGACTTGCGAGCTGCTCACGAGCAACCCACGTGCAGCTTAAGCTTTTTATCGAGCTGAGCCAAGCTGAGTTTTCAACTCGTTAGCTTAACGAGCCAACCCAAGCCACTTTTTTTTTAACGAGCTGAGCTTGCTCGATAGCTAGCCCCATGTGAGAACGAGGGTACCTAGCAAGCTTTGAAATTTCATTTTCGGACCCCATCTCAGAGGCGGCTGAAATCTAAAATTTTGGTAAGATTTCATTTATTCAGACAAAATCTAGATGAAATTCAAAAACATTCAAATCTAGCATTTTTGAGGAACCCTAAATCGAAATTATGAGCGAAATCACCGAAATTTCGGTGATTTCAACTGAAATTTTGGCCCTTTTGCGCTTCCATCGGGGTCGGCGGCGGGAGCGCGAGGTTAGGCTGGCCAATGAGGGGGGTGAGGGACGGAGGGTGAGATTCGCCTTCCATGCGCGGCCACTTGGCGTCCACACCAACGGCGCTCGCATCCATGCCCGCCATCCTCTGTGGCCTCTCGCACCACTGCCTTCCTCTGCCGCCACCATGTCCACTACCATCACCCCACCTAGGGGATGGAGGCGCATGAAGGTGGAGAGGGGTAGTGGTGTGTGGAGGCTCGGGGATGAGAGCAGTGACAGGTGTGTGGGCTCAAAATTTTTTGGTGGTGATGCGGGGGATCGATGTGGCTTGTGAGCTGCTCACGAGCAACCCACGTGTAGCTTAAGCTTTTTATCGAGCCGAGCCAAGCTGAGTTTTTAACTCGTTAGCTTAACGAGCCAACCCAAGCCACTTTTTTTTAACAAGCTGAGCTTGCTCGATAGCTAGCCCCACGTGAGAACGAGGGTACCGAGCAAGCTTTGAAATTTCATTTTCGGACCCCATCTCAGAGGCGGCTAAAATCTAAAATTTCGGTAAGATTTCATTTATTCAGACAAAATCTAGATGAAATTCAAAAACTAAAATTCAAATCTAGCATTTTTGAGGAACCCTAAATCGAAATTATGAGCGAAATTTCGGTGATTTCAACTGAAATTTTGGCCCTTTTGCGCTTCCACCGGGGTCGGCGACAGGAGCGCGAGGCTAAGGCTGGCCAATGAGGGGGGTGAGGGACGGAGGGTTATTCGCCTTCCATGCACGGCCACTTGGCGTCCACACCAGCGGCGCTCGCATCCATGCCTGCCATCCTCCACCACCCCGCCTAGGGGATGGAGGCGCATGAAGGTGGAGAGGGGTAGCGGTGTGTGGAGGCTCGGGGATGAGAGCAGTGAGCCAGTGACAGGTGCGTGGGCTTAAACCTCATGCGTGCAAAGTGAGAGCTCTACCATCCGAGCTAACATCGTTAAGTTGTAATATTATGTACAATAATGATACGAGCATTCGTTTGGGATTTTCAATTTTGTCACCGGATCAAATCCAAGAATTCGCCGAAATTTTACTGGGATTTTAAACTATGATACCGAGTAACATGAAGACGCGGCGGCGGCGGCCCTGCTGGTTGAGGCGTCGGAGGTAGCGCATTACCCCGGTCTGCCATTGCCGCCTATGCATGTCTCTCTATGCTATACTTGCTGGTGTGTGCTGAGCAGAAACGGCGGAGCTTTTATAGCAGAAGAATATAGCATGCACGGCGAGAAGAAACGACAAGTCATCTTTACGTAATTCCCTTGTCCATGACTCGACATTGTCATTGTTATGCCCGACAAAGGCTATGCCCGTAGCCAGGAAAAAACCGGAAAATCCCATTTTTGGGATAAAATATTATTATATAATTATTTTTAAATAAAATGTTATTATTTAGTTCATTTTGTGGGGGAATAACATATTAATATTTATTATTTTATTGCTGTCATCGGGCTTTTTTGGACTTCGGACCAGGCCTGCGAGCTAAAAATCTAGGCTTGAGCTCGGCCCAACATCGAGGCGTGTTGCCATGAACAGATCTAACAGACTATACTTCAAAACATACTCGATTGTTTGCGCTAATGACTTACAGTGGGGTTGACGAAGAAATGGAAGCAGCGAAGAGACGAGAGTGATTGAAGTGGTCAAATGTTAAGGAAGAAACAAAACGGTCGTGCGAATCGTGCTGCCCAGAAACTCTCTCCTCGGTGCACAACAAGGAGAAGGGCTGGCGCAGTCAAGCAACTCAACATAACTGCACGGTTATCCAAAGAGGAGCGATGAAAGGAGGAATCAATAGTGTGGGTATTTTTATACCGTAACGGAATAACAGAACTTAACCGATTTAACTGAATATTTCGGTTTTCGGTTCTCAGTTCGGTTTTTATTTTGGTTGCGTTCGGTTTTCGGAATTCAGAAATGTAAGATCGAGGATACCGACTAGAGGAGGGTGAATAGATAACTATAAAAATTTCTTCTATGATTAATTAAAATCTTGCCTAAGTATTCTTATATCAAAACATAAATAATAGATGCGGAAACGATAAACTAAGGTTTTGACAATTGAAGTATAAGTCAACTGGGCTCACTAAGTGCACTAGCTAAATATGTCTCTACTCAAAAATATACAATTATAAATATAATCAAGCAATTTAATTCTAGGAATGTAAATTGCAACAATGTAAGTAGAGAATTGCAAGCAAACACAAAGAGAGACACCGATATTTTACCGTGGTGTTCGGAAACTTACCGGTCTCCCCTAATCCACGTTGAGGCAAAACCAAACCACTTTGGACCGTCTCCACAAATTGAGCATCCGCCTAGATTCCACTAGTGATAACTCTTTTCCTCTCCAGAGAGGTGAGCTCCAACCTTCACAACTTTGTTAAGTCTTTTCACAACCTTCTTGAGAAGGTCAACGTGTACGACGCCTCCACACGCTGTCAAGGTGTCAGCAAACACCAAGAGTAACAAGTCAATCCCTTTAATTTGTGCTCACCAAGTACAATACATGTACAATGGTAATCACCGAGTGCAACACATGCACAAGAGGCTCTCAATCCTCTCCTAATTGTAACACATGCAATTAGATCTCACTTTTAGCTCAAAAACTAAATTAGAGAGTGCAATACATACACAACTCAACTACAAGGAGCAATGAACTCTTAAAAACCACAGCAAACCCAAATGTCAGCTCCCAAGGCTCCTTTTATAGCCTCCAAAAGAAAAACTAGCCGTTGAGGGTTAAATAGGCAAAAACACACAGGAAACCTGGTCATACCGCTCTAAGTCCGGTCCAACGGCTAGAAAAAACTATAGCCGTTACTCAAAATTCGGTCATACCGGAGTTTGTCCGATCATACCGGACTCCAAAAATTGACCTTCGATCGAAATACCCCTTCTCTAGAAAAAACATACCGAGGTGACTCCGGTCATACTGCCGATCGGTATGGCCAGAGTGACCACGGTCATACCACTGCTACAGCCACTAAAACACTTATAACTTTTTTACTCTAAACTCCGATTTGGGTGATCTTGTACTCTATGCGAAGCTTATCAAGAGGGCTATAATCTTCACCCATTTTCAAGATTTAAGCAACCATAGATATTTTTAAATATTAGAGAACAAATACTCCTATGTAGTCATTCAAGTCTAAAATCTGATTTCTCGAAATCCCTCACATAGACTTGATCAAGAGCATGACTACAGACTAGAAAGTCAATAAGATCAAATATTGAGCCATGTGATGATCAACTCACGATCAAAACAATTTTGCAAAACACATTTGCAAATTTTAATCATATGCTCCAATATCAAATGCATGAGCACCAATATTTTGCAAAACACATTTGCAAATATAAATCTTATAAACAAAAGCAATCAAGATCATATCTTTGAACCATATAATGATCAACACATGATCAAACCAATTTGTAAACACATTTGCAAACCCTATTCATATGCTTCAAGATAAGATTCAATTAAATCATATTTTGCAAAAACTCATTTTGTAAAGACAAAGTATAAACCTATCTTAGCCTTTACGATGATCAACTCATGATCAAGTCACAAGCTAATACTTCGATGCATGAGCTCCCTATTTGCAACACATGCAAATATCTAGCTTCATGCAAACAACCACCTAGACCAATTTTCATGAGCTATCTCTCTTTTGCAACACATGCAAATCCATAGCTATGCAAAAACCAAATCAAGATTCAAAAAGAAACAAGCATGAGCTTCCTTATTTGCAACATATGCAAATACTTAGCTTATGCAAAAACTAAACAAGAGCGAGCTAGAGTAAACCGGATTGAGTTCATCAACACATGAAGCTCAAGCTATAAGATTCGACCCCTCTTAATAGTACGACAACCTACACTAGCAACCTGGTCTCCCATCCAAACCTAAGATCGGTAAAAAAACTAGGAGCACATCCTTAGTCCTAGCTAATTATACTTTTGCTTTTAGCACATTCACTTAGAGCTTTTATGATTTTCATCTTCTCCTCTCCAAACTAGGTCCTTTCTTTTTATTCATTAACACATGATGAACCTTCTCCAACTCCACTTCACTTCGGGATTCATCTTTGAAGCTTATCAACAAATGATGACTTCTTTCCGATTCTTCATTTTTTTGGACTCAACCTGCTTTATAACTCATGGAAGATTGTTAGTCCAACAAGCACGGTTGTCTCAATCATCAATTGCACTCCATTAACACATAATGGATGCCCCTACGATCGATTGAGCATAACTCTAATCAATTTGAATGATTGAAAGGTGTCTTGAGTACTTTGATGCAACTAATGCATCATTATTCTCAAGAACTTTTCGCTTATCCTTAACAAATGAAGAAATACTATCAACACATGATGAAGTGTTCTTTGATTGATTGAAAGACAACCGAACTTAATTTAAATTTTATTTAAATCGACATGAGTATATATATTAACTACATAAATTTCATATACTCATTTTGATGGTTACTAAGTAATGATCCAAATTATGTTGGAGTGGTGGAAAGGGATCAATACTCTTAATACCATTAACAATAGAATAAACTCTATTAAATATGTACATATAAATAATTGAACTTGAAATCAATATGCATATAATCAATCTTGGATAGCATTTGAATTTATCCTATATTAACATGAGTATACTACAATTACACAAGTTACATATACTCAAAGGATTTTTTCAAAGTCTTATCCTATATGTTGTTTGGCAAGAGGGCATGGATCAATACTATTATAACTTCAAGTTAAATTGTGAACTCCCCTAGATATGTGCTTTCATGCAATATGGATGAAGTTGGAAATACAAAGCACATCTTTTAATGTATAAGCAATGGAAGAGTTCATCCTTTAATTTGAGTCCTAAGTATGCAATAAGATATCATAAAATGAATACGAGTGCATACCTTGGGTTTTTCATTTTTCAATGAGATGGGACTAATCAAAGATATACTCAATAAAAGAGTTAGTCTCATAAAAAGAATTTGTCATTAATTAACAATGGAGACTAATCAACATTGTAATTATCAAAAGAGTTCGTTTCAATATTAGATCTTTCATTAACACCAAAACTAAATTAATGGAGCTTGAACTTTCAAGAAACCGATTATACAGAAAAATCGAATCCCATACTCGACCAGCTCAAGCCTCACGGTCACGGAGCCACGGTTCAGCACTTCGGCCCATTAGCCCAGCTGCTCAGGCGGCGAGGTCCCTAACTCCCCATCCCTGATTGCCCCCGAAGACCAAATCGGCTAATCCCCATTCCCCCGAATCCCGATTGGATCGATGCCGGCAATCCCCCAAATCGACAACTCCTTCGATTTCGATCCCCCAAATCCTCCTCATGCAGCCGCTGCCCCGAAGCCTCCTCCCTCGGTGCCACGACCGCCACCCCGACGCCTCCTCCCTCAGGCTGTGGCCGCCACCTCGATGTCTCCTCGGCCGCCGCCCCGACGTCTCCTCGGCCCTTCCCTCGGTGCCGCCCCGAGGACCTCGACGCCTCCTTGGCTCCTCCCTCGGCGCTGCAACTGCCACCTAGAAGCCTTCTCAGTCGGCATCTCCTCCCAGAAGCCTTCTCGGTCGGCATCAAATCTGCTCCCCTAGTCCCCTGTCGGCTGTCAGTCGTCCCCAAGTAGGCAAGCAGAAAAACAGGTATGCAGATACACACCACTTAGTCTTTAACATCAAGCATCAGGACCAGCATGATTTAACTAAAAATATTCAGCAACCATGTCATTATCAATTTGTCATTGCTATTGTTAGATGTTAGTATACTGCTTGTTATTGTGCTATTATTATCATTGCTATTGTGCTACCGTTTGTATTCTTAGTTGTTGTCTAAAGTTTGGTTTAACCGAAAACCAAAAATTCGGTTCGGTTTACAATTTTCAAAAACCATTTTTTTAAACCGAATAAACCAACCGATATAACCGAATTAACCAAATGCACACCCCTAAGAATCCATCATTATGGACGTCTCTAGGTCATTTTAAGGACACAATATTCACCCTCTAGTAACTACTGTAATTAAGCCAAATTAAAAAACATTCGAATGTGATTATTCAACTTTAATCATCTCTGATTGACTGACCACGTTAAATTAGCCTAATACAAAAGGAGATACAAAATAAAGGTGGATGGGCTCACTAGGTGACTCGCAATTTCCACAAGATTATCCAACCTAAAAATGAGTTGCGGCTTTTCTGGCCCCTTAGCTCAATTGTTTTTACAACTGTATTCCCTATTCGAATGAAATTGTAAATCCAGCCTGATTCTCAACCGCGCAAAGATCAAGAGATTACACGCATCACTTGTTGTGGTATACGAACGTAACCCACATAATTAACCCCAGATAATGACTAGAGTGGTGCCATTAATCTTGAGTTAATTACACTGATCTGGGTATATTAACTAATAATTCATTGAGTAAGCCCGATATTTCATTAGTTAATACACCATTTTTGAGTGTTGTAGCAGAACACTAATTAGAGACTTCCAAGAAAATTTATTACATTCCATACGCAGTCCCTTCTTACAGTTCTCCACCTGTCTTAATACATAATTTACAACAGAAGCTATTACAACACTTAATATACATATACCCCAGAAAACGAAGACCTCTACTCCACCCAGTCCTCTGGGTCGAACTTCGCCTCCTCATCACCTGGCTCCTGCAGGTAATCATCCAGCCACTACTCATCGGAGCATCCATAGCAATCAGAGTCTAAGAAAAGAGAGAGTAGACAAGGGTGAGTGCAAAGGTGTACTCAACAAGAATTAGTATCAATTTATGCATTTATGAATTTTATCATTCGAAACCATCCCCGGTTCCATTCCTCAAAAATCATACCTCAAAACCATGTATCGAAAATAGGTTTTATTAGGAAAAATCCTGTTTCAATTTTTATTTGTAAAATTTCTACTAGCACTCGTATATAAGGCAAAATTAACTTCCGTATCCTCCAATCCAGGAGTCAGATATGAATTCATGATTTTATACCCTACACGGGTTTTGTATCACTTTACCCATAGTGAACTCGATCTCAGTTGAGAACCCAGAATGTTTATCACTACTTTGGTATTTAAAATCTCCAACCCTGACTACTTACCAGTTGTACTCTACTAATTCTATAGCACTATGACCTGGGTTGGCCAGTTATATTCCTTCCTAAAATCAGAGTTACTCATATACCCCCAGTTGTGCTACAATATGAATAAGTGGTACTAAGACCTGGGATAGCCAGTTGAACTCCTTCCTGAAATCATAGTTACTCATCCAGTGGTTTTATAATATAGCGCCAAATAACCATTACCGGTTATTAACGTGTACTTCACTGGGCATCCTGCATATCCCAGCTTAACACATGTTAGTTACCCAATGTGAAGATTAAACACCATCACAGGATAACCTTTTCTGGTGGTTTCCCATACACTATGGTTGATACGATTTAATACGGCTCATTGCTCGAGTGTAGTGGTTTTAACCTTATATATATTCTTATGTAGAGGGTCTCGCTGGCAAAACAAAAACATGGCACCCTCTACCCACCATTTAACAACTCACCCCAACCACACCCGTTGGTTGAGTTGAAACACAATCACAACTGCATCCGCAGTTATTCCAACAAACCGTTTTACTTAAAACAACATTTTACCATGCACCAATGATACCACATATATTCTAAATAAAACACTGGTATCAAAATAAACATGGTCATGGACGCTTGCCGGGATTTTGTTCAAAATATGCGTCTTCACCCGTTGGTTGATCTGCGGTCCAATTGAATTAATTTCCTGAAATTACATAAATGCCATATTTTGTGGCGAATAGGTTTTTGCATGTTTTAAGTTGTCCAACGTGCTTTTCTCATTATTCTTAGATTTATAAAATTTACTTTGTGATTTTTAGAGCTTTATTCGATTTTATACTTTCGTGTTTTATTTAATAGCTCGACCAACTGATTTTCTTGTTTTTATTGGATTTCAATTGTTTCAACTGATTTTATCTTTTTAACATAGACAAATATTTATTATTTTAGATAATGTACCAAAATTTAAGTTTTTTTCACTTTGCTTTTCTCTTTATTTTATTTTCTAATCTTTTATTAACTGCTGTTAATTTACATACTTTTTAACGTATAATTTGCGTTGTAATTATTTTCTGCAGTTAGAAAGCCAATTTTACACATTCTAAAAATTTTAGCCATTTTCTTTATTTTTATTTTCCTTCTTTCTTTTCTTTTTCTTCTTCCTTCTTTCTTTTCATTTTCTTTCTCCTTTTCTCCTTACTTTCTCTTTCTTCTCCACCGAGTCTGGCCTTATTCATTCGGCCGGTCTCCTCTTCTCTGGCCTCCTCCTCTTTCCCCATTCTTGTTTTCCTTCTCTCCTACCGTGCGTGCCTGGCTTGGTCCGGCCGACTCCGACGCCAGCTGCCCTCGACTCTGCCGGCCTCCACCGCGCCTCCCTGGCCTGCTCCCTACCTCCGCGCTTCTCCCTTTCTCTGGGCTCGGGCTACTCAAGCCGTCTACTGGGCAGCCTGTTCGACCCGGCCCCGCGCCTCCCGCCTTGAGCACGCGCGGGCCGCGCTCGGCCACGACGCCATGGCTACTGCCCCGGCCTCTAGATCTGGTCCGCTCAGCCAGTCTAGCCAATGGGCCCGGCCCATGCTGTGCGCCTTCGCGCGCGCAGTGCCTCCTGGGCCGCAGCCTCTCCTGCCCAAGCCGACGGCGGGTTGGCCTGCGTTGCTTGCCCGGCCGAGCTCCCTCTCCCTTTTGCGCGCACGTGAGGGCTGCACCCAGCCGTGCCGCCAAGGCCTCCCGCACAGGTTGCTTCTTCCTTCGGCCAAAATCCAGAGCCAACTAGGGTTTGGGGTATCTCTATCTACTGAGATTTTGCTATCTATTTTATATTTTTTTATTGTGTTCTGTGCTGCAAGATCAATAGGTAATGTCTTTGGTCTGTGATGATATTTGGCTAGCACGCAGGTTGGACGGCGTCGTGGTGATGCCTTAGCCTATCGTGCGCCGAGGGAGCATGGGTGGGCTATTGGGGACCTGTGTGCGCTAGCTAGCTGAGGTCACTATTCTCTCTACTGTCACTTTCATTTCTACTCTATTCTGCCATTGCAAAAATTATTTTGATGCTACTGCTGTGCTATTGCAACTTGAGGCTACCGGGAAAATGGAAAAATGGGGGATACCTGAGACCGGGGAAAAATGGAAATGCAGTGTGTTCACTACGCCAAAACCTGCAATAGGTGACGGTCTATTTGTGACGGTTTTTTTTGAACCGCCATAAAGATAATTATCAGTGGCGGTTCTATTTCAAAAATGGCGGGAAGAATATCAGTGGCGGTTCTATCCTCGAACCGCCACTGATAATGAATTATCAGTGGCGGTTCGAGGATAGAACCGTCACTGATAACAAATACATTATCAGTGGCGGTTGGAGGCTAGAACCGTCACTGATAACTAAGTTATCGTTATCAGTGACGGTGCTATCCTCCAACAGCCACTGATTCTATTGGATTATCCGTGGCGGTTCGAGGATAGAACCGCCGCTGATAATGAATTATTAGTGGCGGTTCGAGGATAGAATCGTCACAGATAATGTTATCACTAGCGGTTCTAGTTAAAAACCGCCACTGATAATATTGCCTATAAATAGGTGGTCAGTAGCAGCACTGGTCTTCTTCCTCCCGAGAGCAAACCAAAACTTCTAAATTTGATTTCGCTTTCTCAATTCTTGTGCTTGTACTTCCTCTAGTTGTTCCTTGGTGAGTTATTTTTTCTCCTCTCTTGATTTGTGTTAATCTTGTTGCAATTTAATTTTTAAACCAAGGTTAATTAGGGTTTATATGTAGATGAGATGAAAAGTTTAGATTTTGTTTATTTTTATTTAGCTACCATTTTGTAGTTGATGAATTTATTTCCTAGCTTAGATGATGTTGTGTTCCTTTTATAGATGATGAATTATGATTAAGCATATATTTAATATTAATTGTATTTTAAGTTAATTTGATACATGATGAATTTATTATCTAGCTCCTTTAGATGATAAGTAATTAGATTGGTTTTTTAATTACTATTAATTGGGTTCTTTTAGTGTACAGACATATACATCTTGCATATATATGAATTTATTATCTAGCTCCTTTAGATGATAAGTAATTAGATTAGTTTTTTAATTACTATTAATTTGGTTCCATTAGTGTACGGACATATACATCTTGCATATAATAAATTTATTTAATTAAGATTATTGGGTATTAATATAAATGAAATTTTAGTTAATTTGGTAGGTGGGTGCTCATCATTTTTAGATGATGAATTTATTATCTAGCTTCTTTACGGGAAAAGTATTCAGATTAGTTTTTTAATTACTATTAATTTGGTTCCACTAGTGCGAACATATATTAAATTTATTTAATTAATATTATTGGATATTAATATACATGAAATTTTAGCTAATTTGGTAGGTGGATGCTCATCATTTTTAGATGATGAATTTATTATCTAGCTCATTTAGATGATAAGTAATTAGATTAGTTTTTAATCAATTTTTATATGTTAATTAATTTTAGATGGACCAGGAGATGGATGTACAATGCGAACTGCTATTCTTTAGAGATTACATCGATGGGGTATCCGCTTAAGAGCATTGAGGAGAACAAGTTGCACAAGAAGACAGAGTACATACATTGTCCATGCATTGATTGCAAGAATGAGAAAATATTTTCAGACAAAGAGCACATCCACTTGCACTTGATTCGAAGAGGTTTTGTACTTGGCTATACACGTTGGACAAGTCACGGTGAAGAGGAAAACATACATGAAGGTGATAACGTATTGGATGATGGAGAAGGCATTATGGCGGTGACATCGTTATGGATCCGATGAGGATAGGTTGGACATTGATGACGATAATAATCTTGCTCGGATGTTGCGCGATGCGTATGGAACTACACTAGTCGAGAGAGTTTAATCAATTCAAGGGTTTGTTGGACGACTTGACACACCTTTGTTCCCGGGTTGCAAGGAGGAATACACAAAGTTGCACACCGTGCTTTCACTTCTAAAATTGAAGGCAAGCAATGGTTGGTCCGATAAAAGTTTCACGACGCTATTACATCTCTTAGCGGACATGCTTCCAGATGAAAATGTATTGCCGATAACCACTTATTTAGCTAAGAAGGTTGTATGTCCATTGGGATTGGAAGTAGAAAGAATACATGCATGTCCAAACGATTGTATACTCTATCGCAAAGAGTATACAGACATGCATGTATGTCCGGTGTGCAAATCATCGCGATACAAGCGTAAAGGCCATGACAGCGAGGGCACCGTGGTAAAGAAAGGAGCTCCCGCTAAAGTGGTGTGGTATTTACCGGTAATACCTCGGTTGAAGCGTTTATTTGGAAACAAAAAGCATGCCCAACTGATGCGATGGCACTCAGAAGAGCGTAAAAGGATAGAAAGTCGAGACACCTGCCGATTTCGCCAAAGGAGAACCATTGATAGGCTCTCTAGGATGGACTTCGGGAATGAACCGAGGAATGTAAGGTTTGGGTTGAGTACGGATGGAATGAATCCTTTCGGTAACATGAGTAGTATTCATAGCACTTGGCCCGTGACCCTCTGTATCTACAACCTTCCTCCTTGGTTGTGTATGAAACGAAAGTACATTATGATGTCGCTGCTTATCCAAGGGCCGAGACAACCTGGCAATGATATTGATGTATACCTACAACCATTGGTGGAAGATCTTGTGATACTGTGGAACGAAGGTGTATAAGTATGGGATGAGTACAAGTGAGAGTACTTCACCCTACGCACATTGTTGTTTTGCACCATCAATGATTTCCCTGCCCTTGGTAACCTATCCGGTCGTACTGTAAAAGGGGCCAAAGCATGCCCCCATTGCATGGATGAAACCGCAAGTGTGTGGCTCAATAACTCGAGGAAAACTGTGTACATACATCACCGCAGGTTCCTTCGCAGGAATCACCCCTACCGCAATATGAAGAAACAATTCGACGGGACAAAAGAGGATGGTATAGCTCCAAGGCCTCCTCGTGGGGAAGAGGTATATGATATGGTTAAGGATATTAATGTTGTACTTGGAAAGGGAGAGAGTAATAATAAATCGAGGTCTCGTACTGAGAAGATCACGTGGAAGAAGATATCGATATTTTGGAACTTGCCCTATTGGAAGGACTTAGAAGTTCGACACTGCATAGACGTCATGCATGTAGAGAAAAATATATGTGACAGCTTGATTGGTATTTTACTGAATATTCCTAGCAAAACTAAGGACTGATCAAGGCACGAGGGACCGGAAGATATGAAAATCGAGTGAGCTTCATCCTCGAGACAACGGGAAATGCCAACTTTACCTTCCCCCAGCTTGCTACACTCTATCCAAGAAAGAGAGAACAGACCTCTGCAAATACTTACATGGTGTGAAAGTTCCATCCGGTTACTCCGCAAGCATCAAGAAACTGGTGTCGATGAAAGATTTGAAGTTAACTGGCATGAAGTGTTAGTGTTATGCCCTTGAGGCAATCATTTAGATGATTGTAACATGACTATATTTATGAATAATAATATGATTATTGGTCCAATGAATGTATATCATTGTTTTGATCAACAAGTATGTGACTTGCTTATGAAGCTCTTTACTTAATGATGTAATTCGATAAATATCTCTGATCGGATATCATCGTATAGGACAACGATGAATAGATCAAGACATGTAGTGATCGATGATCATGCTTCATAGATCATGGGATATGGAGATATCATCTATACATTGTGGACGCATGTTGAAGAACATGGGTTAGATAGACCCGCAATGGGACACTGCAAGAATGTTTCATTATTATGTGTCATCAGTGTATCTCATACCTAATAGATGTATGATCCTTAGACCTGAGATCGTCATATTCCCTACATGTGTAATAGTTTTCCTTGGGGCTATCAAACACTACTTCCTAACCGGATAGTTATAAAGGTAGCTTTCATGTTTACTATGAAACGTGCAAAGGAAGTGGCAAATAAGATGGAATTTGCCACTCCAATGAAACGGAGATATATGACAAGGCCACTCGTGTGATATGATTAAGGAAGTGCATGGCCATGCCGTGATTAAGGAGTCAATCACAACTTATTAATATATCACGGATACGAGAGATGGATTGAATCATCAAAGGATGACATGCTTCTCGCCTTGAGATCAATCTTCATATACTTGGCAAAGGGATTATTACATGAGTACTTTTGATAGGTTCATCCGATTTGATCATAGTATGTTTGGGAGTTGGCATACTTTGCAAGAAGCCAATACCAACTATTGGATTGAAAAGGAGTTTTTCAATCCACGCCCAAACGCACGTGAACCCGCAGGTCACACACTTAATGGTGGGACGCATTAATTTGGATTGATCCGTAATTAATGAACTCGTGGGCTTAGCACACGATGGGCCCTAGTTTAGGTTTCATCTCGTGGCTATATAAGGAGGGGAGGAGGAGGGCACAGGTGTGCTTTCCACGGTTTAGGAGTGATTCACTCGAAACCCTAGCCTACTCCTCTCGCTGCCCCTGCCGAGCGACCAGGTGCTTGCACACCGACGCACGGCGTTCCATCTCTGGACGTGCGGACTACTGCGATGACGCTGCTGTGACTGCGGCGTGGGAGGACGATCCACGGCAAGGCGAGGATGATCCACTACATCGACGCAACGACTGCGGCGAGGACGATCCACTACATCAACGCGCGAAGGATTCCGCAACTGCACGTCTAGTGGTAATCTTATCTATGATCCCCTTCTTGCGAGTAGCTTTCTGGTTACGCGGTAGATTTTTTTTTGTGCTAGCGTAGCATACCGCGTTCCTCTTCATGAAGTCTCATGATTGTCATGTGATGATGACACAAATGCTTCCTATTGCAATTAGAGGTATTTTGCTTGAAAAGGTCCGAGAGGCAATCATGAGGTTGTGTTTCTTCTTCAACACGATTTCACAGAAGGTCATCGATCCCATCGGACTTTCTAAACTGCAGAATGATGTGGTGAAGACACTATGCCAGCTAGAGATGTATTTCCCTCCATCATTTTTCGATATAATGGTTCATCTCATTGTTCACCTTGTGAATAAGATAAATGTATGTGGCCCCGTATTCCTGCATCAGATGTACCCGTTCGAAAGGTACATGGGTATCCTGAAGAAGTATGTACGCAATCGATCTCTACGGAGGGTCTGCATTGTGGAAGGTTATGCAACTGAGGAGGTTATCGAGTTTTGCGTGGATTACATGGAGGGGGTGGAACCGGTAGGAGTGCCTGTATCTCGCCATGAGGGTAGGCTAGCTGGGAAAGGGACGATTGGAAGGAAATCAACAAATTCTTACGATCATGGATTGTTCGAAAAAGCTCATTTAACAGTCTTGCAACAGTCAGTTGAGGTGTCCTCATATATGGACATGCACAAGGATAAGCTACGAGAGGAAAATCGTGGATGATCAGAGGCTTGGGTAACAAAAGAGTATAACCATTTGTTCAATCATTGGTTCAAAGAGCATATGACTGGGAAAGAAACGAGTGTTATGTTGAGGTGGTTGGCAAAAGGGCCATCAGGTACAATCTTGACATGGCAAGGATACGACATAAATGGATATACCTTTTACACGAGATCTCAGGATAGCAAAAGCACTTACCAAAATAGTGATGTCCGCATAGATGCCTATGACAACACAGGCAGTACGAAGACTAGCTTTTATGGGTTCATAGAAGAGATTTGGGAGCTCGACTATTGTATTTTTAAGATCCCGATGTCTCGGTGTCGTTGGGTACAACTCCCAAAGGGTGTCATGGTGGACAAGTACGGCTTCACTACTTTGGACATCGAACATGTCGGATACAGAGATGAACCATTCGTACTTGCGAAGCAAGTAGCACAAGTCTTCTATGTAATCGACCCAGCAGATAAGAAGCGGCATGTAGTTCTTCAGGGAAAAAGAAGGATCGTCGGAGTTGAGAATATCGTGGATGAGGATGAGTACAACCAGTTTGACGAGTTGCCTCCTTTCGTAGATGGCAACATCAGGCTCGAGGAAGAAACCACTCAGGAAGCTACCTATCATCGCGACGATCATGAAGAAGGGCAAATTGTGAAAGAAAATAATTAGCTATATTCGAGTAATGGCAATATGATGTAAACAATATGCATTTGTATGGAGTAATGGAAATATGGTGTTATGCATTTGTGTGGAGTAATGGAAATGTGGGTCATTAATATATTTGGATTACATAGGGTATAGTACTATATTAGAATTATATATGGTCATTATTGTATTAGGATTATAGGGTCATTAATATATTAAGATTATATAGGGTCATTAATATATTAGTATTATATAGGGTATATTACTATATTAGGATTATATAGGGTTATTAATATATTAGTATTATATAGGGTATATAATATTTATTAGGATTATATAAGGTCATTAATACATTAGGATTATGTAGGGTCATTACTATATTAAGATTATATAGGGTATATAATATTTAGCAGGATTACATAGGGTATATAATATTTATTAGGATTATATAAGGTCATTAATGTATTAGGATTATGTAGGGTCATTAATATATTAGGATTATGTAGGGTATATTACTGTATTAGAATTATGTTAGGATAATTTTATCAGTGGCGGTTCTTCAAAAGAATCGCCACTGATATACTTATCAGTGGCGGTTAGTACAAAGAACCGCCACAGATAATATATGTTTCAGTGGCGGTTCTTGTGAAGAACCGCCACAGACATTATCGATGGCGGTTCGTATAAAGAACCGCCACAGATAATATATATATCGATGGCGGTTCTTATTAAGAACCGCCACAGACATCGTATCGATGGCGGTTCGATAAAGAACCGCCACGATAACCCACATATGAAATGTCGCCGATCGTTGTTCTAAACCCTTAGACTCCCGCCGCTTCACTCTTCTCACAAACTCCGCCGCTTCACTCTTCTCACCGAGCCCGACGCTGCCGACGCCCGCTCGCGACGCCGTTCCCTACTCCGTCCTTGCCGCCACCCCGACGCCGCTTTACTCCGCCGGACGCCGCCCGACGCGCTTCGACGCCTCGCCATGACGCTGTTCCCTACTCCACCCGGACGCCACCCCGACGCCCTTTACTCCGCCCGGGACGCGCCCGACGCGCCGGGACACCGCCACGCCTAACTCCGCCCGACCCCGCCGCTTGTTTGGTTTGTAGCCGTAACTTGCGAGATGTTGGCCAATATTTGGCCATGTTGATTGGGTTTTGCTAGTGCTCATCTTGCTGTGTATTACTGATTGTGTTTTATCTATGTAAAATCAACTACTAGTAAGGTCCCTGTACCGACCAGTAACATGTTAATTTTTAAATAGGTTAGCTAGAAAGAAAAGGGAAATGCTTTGTATTGCTGCATTCAGTGCAGTCTTTAATTTTCTCATGTATGCACATGAGCAAAATCCATTCATTTAGAAAGTATAACTGTAATTGTTTACTCAACTTTCTAATCTTTTGTTGTAATTATACATATGCATTTTTCTTGATAAGCTTAATATTCTGAAAATTTATAAGAGTAGTGAGAACACTGTTTGTGTTAGTAGCGAGAGATTATGAATCTGATTGTTGGCTTATTGCTCCAAGGTTAAAACATTTTCATTGCCACTATTTACTTTTAAGTTGACTGCCTTGATATTAATTCCGCATAATCTGTCAATAAACAAGTAACAAATTAGAAATAGTAGTGTGATAGTTGTGCAGTTATGCTGTTGCTTGTACTACATTTGACTTTGTGTTGCTTAAGAATAAATTGCTTACTATTTTGCATACTTAGCAACAAATTTGACTTAGTGCTGCTTAGGAATAAATCTACTTCTGTTAAGTGGTAATTTATATTCTGGATTACTTGCTTACGGTTTTGCATACTTAGCAATACTAATTGGCTATCAGTAGAGGCTCTTTTTGTGACTGGAGGGAGTATCATCATTATATATTTGTGACTGGAGGGAGTATCATCATATATATTACGGTTTTGCATACTTAGAAATACTAATTGGCTATCAGTATAAGGGAAAATTCTTGTGTTAGATAGAAAAAGATCAGTGCTAGGCTTTTTTCCAACGTTATCTAGGAAGAACATCGTCGTAAAGGTGCATGTGCACAACTTTTCCACCAACATAGTTCGCACATCCCAGCGTATCTAAACATGGCATGTAAGAATTTACAGAAATATGAAATGAAAAAACAGATTTCCATACTTTACCTCTTTCAGTTTTCAGAGTTAAACTTCCGCACTTAACCCAAATGACCGCCAAATTCTAATGGTTCCATACTTTACCTCTTTTAGTTCGCACATCCAAGGCTGATATGGAGGAGCAATCCACCCCGAGCCCGAGCCCTAGCCGTAGCAGGTTCCTCAACCTCCACCCAACCACCGCTGTTGCCGTCGATGCTGACATACTCGTGGCAAGACCTCGTGGCCAAGGAAGAAATAAGAAGCCCGAAGGCCGGTATACCATCTCGGAGGTCTCGTAAGTCGGGGCCCTATTGCACCGCCAATGTTCGTAGCAAAGTAGCAGAACAACTGCGGGTATATCGCAAGGAGAGAGTGCCAATCACCTTTTGGATTGGCACAAAGTGCCCGAGACCATCAAAACGGATCTATGGACGGAGCTCAAACAAACCTTGAATTCCCGAAGAAGATGAACACGCGCAAGGCGGGATGCGTTGATGACCATGGATGCGGCATGGAGGAACTTCAAGGCCAGGCTGAATACTACTTATGTGAAGAAAAACCGATCGGCCATCGGGGACTACCCAAACTTAAAACCATATTGGGATGATTTCGTGTCGATGAAGCAAAGTGAAGCAGCAAAGAAGTCCAGCGAGGACCACATAAACATCGGAAGAAGGAACATCCATCCACACAGACTTGGTACGGGTGGGTACGCTGGTAAAATCCCTCAATGGGAGAGGCAGGAAGTAGAATCACTACAGTCAACTGGTACAAGTCAATTGGCCGGACTACCAGACCGAGTCAAGCACTACGTGCTAGCGAGGGCAAGTGTCACGTCTGGTGGGGGCTTATCCTTCAGAAATAGCGATGACGAAGCAATGTCGCAAAGGGTCCAGGAGCTGTACGTCGAGTCTTCCCAAGGAACATTCCAACCAGATAGGGAGAACGACAAACTAACACGTGCCCTGGGAAACAAGGAGCATCCTGGACGGACACGAGGTGTCGGGGTTAAGGTTCCGTGAAAGACAGATTCCCAGAGCACCTTCACACTTACAAGAGTCGAAAGAGAGCTAGAGAAGCGTTTGCCGAAATAGAAATGATGAAGGAAAAGATGCTTCGAGAATTACAAGGCACAATAGAACAAGTACAACGACAAGTACAACAAGCCATGAGCCAGTCGCAAGCCGAGAACATTGTTACGACCAGCCCTTCGAATCGTCGCAGCAGTTGCGCATCCGCCCCACTTGTAGAACAGGACATGGGTCATTATCATGTGGACGACATACATGACCCCACACCGTGCCAGCTCACTTTGCCCGTCATGAACATATTCATTCAGGCTGGTACAGGCATAGCGTACCCATGCCAAGAAGGAGGTGTATTGCACAACTCTGCGATAGCGCCGGATATGCAAAGGTCCGGTGGACACGGTTAATCCCCGCTTGCCAACCTCGGGCTAGAAATGCCCCGAACGACGAGGTTACAACTCTAGGAAGTGCCGCCCACTCATTCATCCAAATGGCGCAAACGTGACATCAACTTGACCATCATGAAGTGCTGTTCCTCTTGAGGTGAACTCGCCGCCCCTCCCGAGGTGACCACCCGACTCTCTCCGCAGTGAACCCGTCGGCCTCTCCGCGGTGAACCTCGCATGATCGCCACCAACACATCAACACAAAAGTTAGTGCGACAACTTTAGTTGACCGACTTAAAAACCCTCCTCTGAAGACATGGCAGAATAGACAAGCCATATCAGCGAGGTCAGGCGAAGCCAGAACAGAGTATGATGTTGTGTGCGAGAAAAGTAAGGGTAAAGCGGTCTCCAAAGGACAAGCTGCTAAAGAAAGACTGAAATACGAATTGGGGAAGCCGTTTGTCACCCCTTCGAAGCTTCATAGTCTAACAGTGCAGCTAAGGCGATTACATGAATGGTATATGGAGCGATCGAACCAACATGTACTCCCGAAGGTGATCAATGCCATTTTCAGAGAGGAACATTTCCACCATGAGGGGACTGGCTGCTTCATGATAGAATTCAGCGAGTTGCACAACATGTACTATCAAGATGCCCTCGACGTGTCTCTTATGAGATGTTGGTCACTGTAAGTGTCCAATATAAAAATCATTGTCTACATTCATGTAATACCGATAAATATGATGTCTAAATCATTTGTTATGTAAATACGAGTTGATCGAACTAAAAAGAACCAAAGGGCCAGTGGCGTTCCTCGATCCAGGAACGATTTGCCAGCCGGAAATCAAAAGAGTACCAAAGGAGGTCGAGGACTACGTATATAACGCTCTCATCAAACTCCAAGACAAGGAGTTCATACTTTTACCATACAATTTCAAGTAAGTGGCTCACTAGCTAGTTCAACTACTTGTTGATCTCGTTCTTTGCTCAGCTTAGGACTAATGACTACGGCATCATACATGTGTATGTAGTTTCCACTGGATTATCGTAGTAATTACTCTAGATAAAAGCAAGATGCTGATCTTGGACCCGCGGGACAAAGATCCAAAAGACTACAAAGATATGACAAGTCTAGTGAATAGAGCCTTCAAAGCATATTGTAAAAAGTGCTCGAGACACCGTCCTTTCCATAAATCACTGACAATTCGTACTAAATTTCCGGTACGCATAAAAACAATTTTCCTATATCGCACCTCGTAGTCAATAACTCCTTCAATGTCGTATAAGTTTAATCAATTTTTTGCAGTGCCACAAGCAGCCGCCAGGAACAAATTTTTGTGGGTACTTCGTGTGCCAATACATGCGCGAAATCTTAGGCTCTACAATAGTAAACAATGACGTAGAGGTTTGTCACGCTAACAACACACATTGATTTGCACATCTCATTCTCTATATAAGCTCTTAAGACAAACTTTTTCTATCTATAGTGTTTGAAGTTGCCTACGGGATTACTGGTTCCAAATGAAATCCAAGGCATTCAGGGACAGCTCGCCTACTTCATCATGAAGGAAGTACTCAACAAGAACGGCGAGTTTCATGACCCAGATAATAACGATGAAGTCTTCCATACTCATCTGCCACCTCCTGAGGCCCCTACCAACAGTGAAGACTCGTAGGCTTAAAGTTCACAAAACTAGTTAATTTTTTCTTACGGTGGTGTAAATTGATGTTTCATTGAATGTCAAGTTTAGTATTGGATGGCATGGCTTGCACATGTTCCAATTTCTGTCATTTCATTTAAAAAGTTGTGATTGATCTGCGCTTGTGTTGTTGCCCTTCTCCCGTGCGTGTGTGTGTTGATGGGTGGTGTGTGTGTGTGCGTGCGCTCTAGACGAGGAGCGCTCCCTCTATTGCTTTTCTCCGTGGCCTTTCATGATGGCTAGTAGAGCTTTTTATAGACGTGGGTGATGGATGAATACGGAAAGAGCTCAGCCCCAAAACTGCACCATTACGGCAGGTTTATTTGATTGCTTGATTTAGTTGCCGAAGTTTCCTTTTGCATCTTTACCTTCCATTCATAAGAGATTTGATTACATGGTCCTTATATTTTTAGATGGTGTGTTTTACTCTAATGTATGATAGTAAATGCCATTAAAAATAGCTAAATGGAGATTATAGAAGGAAAAATAGTAAAAAGTAGGATCAAAATTGTAGAATGATATGTATTTAGGAATAAAAATTGAAAAATAGAATGTCATATATTCAAAAATAGAGGGAGTATAAACTAGCTAATGCATGTACAACATCTGGAGGATGCCACGGCATTCACATGGAATAAGACGGCAATGGATCGGCTAGATTTGTGATACAACAAAAGTGATCTATTTAGCTTTCCATAGTATGATATATAATGACCTCATTTACATACTCTGAGAAATATTGATGCAAAGATGACTGAACTAGAGGAGAAGGGAGCAGTCCAGTGAGGCATGCCCTACACCATCACCATGATCGAGCGCCTCATGCATGAGACACTTTAATTGTACATTGTAATTGTGTATATTGTAATTGTGTATATGCAAAATCTGTGATTGTAATTGTGATTGATGTATTATATGTAATTGTGATTGATGTATTATATTGTAGTTGTGTATATGCAAAATCTGTGATTGTTGTACATTATAATTGTGTATATGCAAAATTGCAATTGTGATTGATGTATTATATTGTAGTTGTGTATATGCGAAATCTGTGATTGTTGTACATTGTAATGTGTATATGCAAAATCTGTGATTGATGTATTATATGTTTTAGAGGGCATGGCTAGCAAGACTGAGGCTAGCCCAAAATGCGCTTTTTTATTTTTCGATCGGGTACTATCTCGTGGCGGTTGGTGGATAGAACCGCCACGATAATATAGATCTGTGGCGGTTGGTGAGAGAACCGCCACGTATAATATAGTTATCTGTGGCGGTTGGTGGGAAGAACCGCCACATATAATATTGTTATCTGTGGCGGTTGTAGGAAAGAACTGTCACAGATAGTGTAGTTATCTGTGGCGGTTGATGGATAGAACCGCCACAGATAGTATTGTTATCTGTGACGGTTGGTGGATAGAACCGTCACAGATAGTATTGTTATCTGTGGCGGTTAGTGTGTAGAATCGTCACAGATAACACTTATCTGTGGCGGTTAGAAAACCGTCACTGATAATCCTCGATTATCAGTGGCACTATATCTGTGGCGGTTCAATAACCGCCACTGATGGCGGTTATGAACCGCCACTGATGATTTTTTCCAGTGTAGTGGTTGGAACAGAACACTAAAAATCTTTGGAGTAATTTTCTCTTTTATTACTTTGCGCTCTGTTCGCTTACAAAACTCAGGGCTACCCCTATATTTATACCCAAAACTACAACCCTTACAAACGGAATAGGATTCCACTTCCTTGTCCTGATCCAACTCCTTACTCTAAACAGATTCTTACCAAAACTCTTAATTGATTATAAGATTACTTCTAACATTTCCCCTCTAATCTTGTAACACCTTTGATCACGCCGATCTTCTCACTCATCTCCAAGAACTTGTTCAGCTCATTCCGTGTGCGCGAACTCCTTCGTGCTATTACGCCTGCGTATATGAAACAACTTCGTCCTCTCCTGAGTCGCCTACACCCGCACCCATCTGGTGCCTTTGCGCCCTCCTGACGCCTGTGTTACGATACTACGGAAAAGACACAATGCGAAACAGATACGCCGAGCGTTGAACTATTGTTGTTTTCGGGAGCTTTTGCTTTACTTCTTGCATCACCCTCATGATGATTTGCTGGCTTAGCTTGTTAGAACTTGGTTTCTTGTTGTACTAGTAGGAAGACATGCTGCTGTAATATACTTCCTTGGACCTTGACACGGAGACATCTATCAACACCAGTTCAATGCCTTTAGACTCGATGCTGGTCTCATCAATTTGCTTCGTTGCCGAGAACCTTGGTTTGCTCTGATGCACGCGACTGCCTCGCTACCTTTATGCCTCAGGAGAGACTTCACGGAGGGAAACCTCTGTAGCGCCCCTGCCGCTTCCTCGCTTTGTCAATTGGGAGTTCTCTCTGCTGCTATCTTGCGCCACGGTAGGAAGAAGCAAGCCACCGCTTTCTTTTTGTTGATGCTTCTCACGACTAGAAGTTTCCCGTGAACCAATTTGCCTGCTAGCAATTTCCTTTTCCTTGACTCCAACTTCAATACTTGTTGATCTGGTAGGTGTCCAGAGACTTGACTCCGGCGAACGTGATTGAAGCCTTCTGCTGCTTATTTTTCGTGCGTCGCGCGTCTTGCTCAGCCGCCGGGATTTCTTCGATCGCTATTCTTGCCGAGACTACTTTGCGCTCGCTTCGGAGTCATGTGTCTCCTAGGCCCTTGCTTCTGCAAACTGCAACCGCCACACGCGTCCTTCCGTCAGGAGCTCTGCGTCAAGCTCTCCACGTTGCAGGCGCTTCTTTTCTCCACGCCACCGGCTTTGATCTCACATCGCCTTTTTCTTCCCGTGCGCTGCGCGCCGCACAGAGACGCTTGCCGCACGACTGCGAATCGCCGAGATGGCTGCCCCCCGGATCCGAAATGTCGAGCCCTCCGATGCTTGTGCCGTTCACACGGTCGTTCCAGCCGCACGTCTCCGCCCGGTTGGTCACCCCCGAGAGTCTCCTCCTCTTAGGGGAGACGGCTTGATCAAAAACCCTAAGCTCTGATACCAATTATTGGAATAGAACGTCAAAAATCTTTAGAGCAATTTTCTCTTTTATTACTTCACGCTCTGTTCGTTTACAAAACTCAGGCCTACCCCTATATTTATATCCAAAACTACAGCCCTTACAAACGGAATAGGATTCCACTTCCTTATCCTAATCCAACTCATTGCCCTAAACAAACTCTTACCAAAACTCTTAATTAATTATAAGATTACTTCTAACACAGTGCAGGTGTGATGTGGTTGTGCTGGCGAAGAGGATGCAGTATGGCCGTGCTTCTCTTCTCCACTGGTTGGTTTAAAGCTTGGCTTGCTTAGTCTTCTGGTTGAGCTTGAGGCCTTCGGGCTCCTGAAGCTTGTGGCTTTCTGGTTGTCCTGAGCTTACTGGAGTATGGCTTGTTGGTTTGCTTTGTGATTTTGGAGGGCTTGTGCTCGAGGACTTTACTGGAGGTTGGTTTGTATGGCTGGTTGGTTGCCTTAAAGATGAAGCCTCTGGAGAAGGCTGGGTTCGATGGACTTGGCATTGTTATCCCTTAAGCACAATATTCCATATTTATCCCAAATGACTGCTCCTTTTTACCATTTAACTAAGGGTAAATATATTTTCTACCGTACGATATTTCTAAAATAAGCACAACTACAACTTAAAAACATGTTTTGAAAATTGCCGAATGATGCTAATAATTCGCTAAAGGTGCCGAGTTGGCCCCTAGATAATATTTGGTACCTCAGTGAGCGATATCAAATATTCCGGGCTATCGGCAATCTCTAACTCAAATAAATTTATTAAATTCTTTCTGCATTATTAATTTATTTACTTTACTAATGACTGCTATATTTTTATTGATCGCAGGTTACACAAAGATTTGGATGGAAGAAAATTTTAGAAGACGGAAGAATTTTTATTTCTGCTTTTGTAACTATTCATTTTTGTAGACTTGATATAATTGTAATTTACATTTTTAATACAATGCAGATTATTTGATTGAACCAAGGTGTAATTTGAAGTATGCGATTAATCAAAGTTAATTTCTTTTGCTTAACAGACCACAACTCTTGCTAATGATTTTATTTGCTTAATAAAATTTATGGTTGTTTCGGTTGGCGAGCGCTGTAGATGCCTGTCGCGGTAGAGAAAAGACTAGATTTGTAATTTCATTTGAATAGAGACCAAACATGAAAAAAAAAGCCAAAGGGTAAGAAAAAAAATGATTCGAGACCTGAGCTTTGGCTCAGTGGGAGGGCTTGATGTTGCTCAAGCCTCTAACATGGGCGTTTCTTGTCTCTTTAAGGTATATACACGTGTGTGTTTTAGTAAGTTAGTTAGTTAAAGGTCCGGGGGCCTCTACAAAATTTTCCTGCGCATGTAGGACGCACACGCGTGTGTGTGAGTGTGTGTTGCGTGTGTCCTTATAAAAAAGAAAAGAAAAAAATGATTCCATAAAAATACACATACGATTTCTCATGTCAAGCGCCGTATGCTACAAGTGATGGCATATGCTCATCTTTTTTCTGTCACCATGATACCGTCCCTCCACTTGCCCATACAACATGGGGCTAAACCTGCTTCGGATTTTTTCAATTAATAAGCCACAACTCATGCGCCTTGATTCCAAACAGACTTCGCTGCCTTTGTTCTTGGTTCCCCTCTCTCCTCCCTATTTGAAGTGAACCAAGCACTGCGGTGGTGGCAATGAATGCTTGCTGGAGAGGCGGTTAGTGCGTCAAGGTTCAAGCGAAGGCGGTGGTTGATCCCATAGCAAGCATGGCCACGACGATGCGGCGTAGGTTTAAGTTGGGGCACCACCGATGAGGACTGGCATTGGTGGCGCTGGGCGGACATGGAAGCTCTTAGCCTCTCTCTTTTATCTCTTTGCCCAGCTCGATGGAGGAGGAGGATTTAAGGTCAAAGGTGTGTTTGGTTGGTGTCCAAACTAACCCTGCCAAGCCAAATTTGGGTCGATGTTTTGGTTGCCTATAATTTAGCCCAATATTGGCAAGAAATGCATCGAACATGACCATAGAGCCACAGGCTAAATTGTTGGGGTTAGCCAAATTTTGGCAAGGTCTGTTTGGGCACAAACCAAACACACCCAGGCCTTGTTAGGCCAGGCCGGGTCTCCCAAACAAGTCCCTAAGGTTGAGATTAGACAGGGATAAGTTTCCCTCCTGTGGAGGCCGGTTTTGGCTTGTGAATTTTATTGAGGATTGACAGAGGGGTGGTGGACTTCAAGAACATGTTGTATGAAGATGTTTAGCTCGTCCTGATGCGGATTTTGTCTCTACCAAATTGAAACCCATCTCGATAGGACATCAAACTCTTTTTTAATTAACCGATGGAAATCGGCTCATGCTGACGATTTGCACGCGCTCCCCGTGGTTAGCTTTACGATGTTGTATGAAGATGTTAGCTTTTAGAATGATTTCTATGTTGTGCATCCCTGTGGATTTATTCTGTCGTTAGATAAAGTACTACTAGGCTACTAGCCTTTCTGTGTATGTACATGCCATAGAGAGTTTTTGGTGTGAACTGCACTCCTTTTAGTTTCTATCATCATATACTCATTTTTTTCCTTGCGATTTCGGTGTTGCAGGTGAAGGTACATTTCCTTTTGTGCACATCAGTCCTGCCTTGGCCATAGTAGAGAAGTATTTTGTTGTCGAACCCTCAGTTAATCAGATCATGGCTATCTACTTTCTTTTTTTATGGAACATTACTTTTGTGTGGTAAGAAAGAATGATCACTTTCTTT
This sequence comes from Otatea glauca, assembly GCA_036346275.1. NCBI lineage: Eukaryota > Viridiplantae > Streptophyta > Magnoliopsida > Poales > Poaceae > Otatea > Otatea glauca. Next base: position 52,910,166 of record CM070721.1, read on the forward strand.
CTGCAACATCCAAAATTGCCTATTGAAAAAATATAATATGTGAACTAGGAAAAACCAAGCAGTGGAATAGAAATCCGAAGTATTGGAATAGAAACACAGACACATAAATTTATATGAAATTTCTGGCTTGGTGTTGATCATATTTTAAATGTATGCAATTCTTGCACAAACACATATCTAAGTGTGGTATCATTACAACAGATGTATTGGCCTGTACGTTTTGAATGGGAGTTCTGCCTTTCTAGTCATCCTACTGTAATGACTGATTAATTGAAACCTTTCAGGTGCATCCAGAAGGCAAATATGTTGTAGATCTTGATAAAAGTATCGATATTACAAAGATCACGCCTTCAACAAGTGTTGCTCTTAAAAATGACAGCTATAAACTTCATCTTGTCCTGCCCAGCAAAGTCGATCCGTTGGTTAATCTTATGAAGGTTGAGAAGGTTCCTGATGTTGTGAAATATGGTGTTACTTGAAATTTTGGAGTTACAATTTTGGGCTGGCCAGTTTGGTCTTCTGGGCCTTTTGGCCGGGCCACTACGGCTGAGAAAAAGAGAAACAAGGAGATGAGGAGTCCCGTTCGGTTGCTGCGGCATCGGCGAATCGGGTGGCGCGTGATTCATGGCGGCCGGTGAGGCCGTTTGGTCGTGGGCGAGCCTGCGGCCGGGAGCACTGCTTTCTCTATTTTTCACTAGTATAGTGCTCTGTCTTCCGATTTTCTTTTCCCAGCACATAATATATAGTCTTTTCCTTTTCTAGAACGTTTGTTTCCTTTTCCTTAATTCCAGGATATTTGTTTCATTTTCCTTGAGATGATACTGGAGGTGGGGGGAGATCTGTTGTGGGCCACAGCGATGAGTTAGACACATTAAACAATGGCCATCGGATGTGGGTGAGTAAAGCTGAGGAAAGATCTGAGAGTTTAATTTTGATGGAGGCAAGTTTCTGGGGACGTTTCGCTGGGTGTATGAAGGTTGGGCCATCTCTAGTGGGGTGCATTATTTGGAGTGGACGTAGAAAAGAATGCTTAGGTGCATTATAAAGGGGTATAGATGCGCCTCATCTTCCTCTCCATGCAAGCAAGCCCAACCCACCACCTATACCTTCCCATATCCTAAATTATAAGAGGAATTGGAAAAATATGAGCTCCAACCTACCCCTATCAGGAGTCACTATTCTAGAGAGACCCCTTCTCACCCTTACATCTAGAGGCTTTCTCCTTCCCCTTAATATTTTCTTCAGTATTTTTTTATTCATTATTCTTCTTTTTTCCCGTCCCCGCCACCACCCTCTTCCCGTTCCCGCGGCCACCTTCCTCACATCCCCGGCCGGCCCCCTCCTCCCGTCCCCGCTGCCCCTATCCCCGCCAAACCCTCCTCCCGTTCCACCGTCCCCGCCGCCCCCCGCCTACCGTCCCCGCCGGCCTTCGCCTCCCGTCCCCGCTGCCCCCCTCATCCCATCCCCGCCGCTCCTCCCTCCTGTTCCGCCGCCACCCTCTCGTTCCCGCTGGCCCCCGCCTCCCGTCCCCGTCGGCTCCCGCGGATTCGACTTCGGCACCGACGATGTACTCTGCTCCTACGACGACTTCACCGGCCCCTCCGAGCCCAAGCGCCCCGATCCGATTGACAAGGTACACTCCCCTAGTACTAGAATCCTCGTGTAAGACATGAAGGAATGGTAAAGGAGTTTTCCTACGAATATTCTTTCAGTTACTTGGGGTGGTCTCCATCAATGAAGCTTTCCCCATGCAATCCAAATCCCATGATTCATACGATGATTTGTAATCATAGTCCATCAAGAAAAAAAACTACGATCAGATAAATATGTGAGATGTGTACATATAAATAACGTCTAAAAAATATTTTGTCCTACTACTATTTATAACAACACACGTACGAGTGACTGCATGCATTAATTTCTATTTTTAGTAAATAATTCAACATGCAAGCCATTCAAAACAATTATTTGCATTAATTTATATTTTTAGTAAATAATCCTACACGCAAGCTGCACGAATAAATCTCTAGTTCATGGCACCATAAAAAAACACAGCCATTCAAAACCCTAATTTGCATTAATTTCTATTTTTTTGTAAATAATCCTACATGTAAGCATGCATGAAAATTTTCTACCACTCGGTTGTATAATACTAGTTCACATGACTAGTTCATGACACCTTTAAAAAAGCGCAACCATTCATAACCATAATTCACCTTAAAATAATAATTCATGGGTGCAAAGTAATAATAATGTTTAAATAAATAATAGGGGTGAGTAATAGGGAGTGTGGGTTGGAGACAAATTTGATTTAGGATGCCCCTAATTTTTATACTACCCCTAAATAGGGGTGCAATCGGCTCGGATTCGATCGGATATCACTCTTTTCATATCCTAAACCATATTTTTGTCGGATTCGGAATCAGATTCGGATAGTACCGGATAAGAATACGGCGCAGATAATATCGGTCACGGATTCGAACTGAATACGGAGTGGAATCGATATGGTATCGAATAATTTTTGTCAGATAAGATATATATTCAACATATTGCATATCAGAACATTTTTTTTGGACACAGGGCACAAAAAGGGGTGTAGAAGAGGTGCTTATTCAGTAGGTAAAAGCACTAGAATACACGATACAAGAAAAGGCTTGCCAGTGGGAATAATGTAAATTAATATAAAATAACTATGATGTCACAAGTCTACAACCTCAGAAGTATCAATGAAAAAGATTTATGGTGATAAAAGTATGCCTGCATTGATCACATGCAATCTTGCTGGACAGTGTTAGTGTTAGTAACAATTATGGATAACCTCAAGTGGAGTTCCATAGGCAACAAGCTTGATTCCATTATCACGACAGTAATTCAATAGAGGTTCATATTCCTGCCAGCGCACTGATGCCCAGTGAGATGTGTACAACCTTAAGTTGTTGCCATCAATTCTGAAAAAAAAACAGACTTGTTAGAAGTTCATAAAAAGGTAAGTATGGAAAGGCTTATAAATTGCAATGGCTCTAATAGAAATACAATATTCCCCAAAACGAGTGTAGGAGATTATCAAAATTAGGGCTTCAATTAGAGCTTAGCCAGCATGGTCATGATAGTAGTAGTCTATACAACAAGAACCCAGCCTGTATGTAGCTCAGTTAGATATATCACAACTAGCAAACAGGTAAAATTCGTTCCATTAGCAAAAGGAGATAGCACCAACCTCCCATCCATGAACCAGTTGAGCTGCTCCTGGAGGTTGCGGGGGAAGGCCTCCCCGAGCGCGAGCGCGATGCTCCTCCCGGCCTCGGTGCATTGGGCGGCCAGCTTCCTCACGATCTCAAGCTCGAGCACCGGTTCGGCACGAGCTCAGCCTCACCGAGGTACACGACCCGCCGGCAGCCGAGGCTGGAGAGGCGGAGGGAGACTGGAGGGAGAGGCACCGAGGGAAGGCCAGAGGGTTGCGGGAGTGCGCCAGCGGGAGGGGCGGCGGGAGGCCGGAGGGAGGGGCGCCGAGGGAAGGCCAGAGGGCGGCGGAGGTGCGCCGGCAAGACGGGTGGATGGCGGTGGCGGGAGCTGGCCCTGGTGGGTCTTGCGGGCTAAGCAGGGTGTGACGCAGAGACTAGAAGAAGAGTCCAGATCTAGGGTTTGGACCGCTAGCCGGATATCCGATGCATTTAGTTCGGATATATACGAAAAAAAGTTCAGAATATCCCGATCCGACGGATAGTGCTTTCCCGAATCCGAATCCGAAAAAAATATCCGAAACCGATCCGAACACATCCGATCGGTCAACCGGTCGGAAATTATCCGATCCGATTGCACCCTTACCCCTAAATGAGTGATTTAGGGGGGGAAATATAGGGGTTTGTGTTAGAGTTGCTCACTGATTTTACCTGAGCCTCATCTCTGTTTTCCTCTTTTCTTCTGGGGCTGTGGCCGGTCGGTGAGTCTTGCCGGTGAGCTTCTTACACCACGAGGCTTGATCTAGAGCCTCTTGCATCGAGAGGCTTGGTTGTGAGCTTCAACAATTGTCTACAGCGGTAACATGAAGAAAAAATATAATATGATATGAATGTAATAAAAGAATCATAATTGAATAAAACGAACAACTCAAGTGGCAATAAAAAGCAAAGCTAACATTCATCTCGTGCATGTCGCAATGTTCCATGTCATATGATAATCTTAAAATTTTACCCAAATAAACGGCCTGATAAAACGGGCATGTTAAACGTTAACGACCATTAAACCGAATAAACGATCCATTCACGGTGGCCCTTTATTTAGAACACTGTTCCCAGTCCACAACAGTGAGTGCCGAAAGTGACACATCTTAAAAGAGTAGATTACAAAAAAAAAAAATCCTTAGAACAGATTTCATTGGTGTCTCAGTTGCAAGGCAAACCTAATCAAAATGTTTACATTGTGAGTTGCGTAGGAAATACTGAAGCGTCCTATCAAAAGAAAACAAAGCTTCTAAATTGATTCTAATGGTATAGGCATTTTAACGAGCATGGCGAGAGCACAAACCTGAAACAACTCAGAAGTCCAACTGACAGCTAAATAATCTCCCAACTGACAAATGCGTCAATCGGTACTCGGTAGAACAACTCTTAACAGCTGATAAAACAACCAAATTAGCACAGCAACAGCTGGGCAAAAAATCGCATGCCAAATTGCAGTTTGCAGTCAACGAACAACACCAATTTAGATAGCTTGCAAATTATGCATAGGGCAGAATCTCTTGCATCATTTACCCCGAGTTGGATCGCCACAGCGAGCTAGGGTTTCGCTGCTCACCAGAACCAGTCGGCGTCGCCCTCTATTTGCAAGGGTTTCGTTGCGGTGAAGGTAGCATAGAACCACCAATTTCAGGCTGGAGCAGTGTGTAGCTGTTACAGGCATTCAGTCTGGCGGTGTCAAGAGTAGTGGTTTGCACTAATGTGTCAACTCAATTTACCATAATCTAAAATTATGTTACGGATAAGAAGAATTCAACACAAAATAGTTAGATGTACAGGGAAAAGGAGATCATTACATGAGACATTATAATACCTCACAAAACAGAACGGTAGGGTCCTAATCTTGCTGCCAAGCTCCTCATACCCTAAGAACCTTGCAGGCTCCCCTAACTCAGCAAACAAATTGTAATGAAGCAAACAAAATTGAAAACTCTAGAGGCTAATTGAAGGAAGGGGAAGCGGAGGTGGTGCAGGGACGACGAGGTCGACGACGAAGATGGGGGCGGGGAGATAGGGTGGCTGCACTCGGGGAATGGGGATTAGGAGATGATGCGGTGAGGTGTTCGGAGGATGGTGAAGGGAAAGACTCGAGACGTTGGAGAAAGGGAAATTTTTGTCGTATTAGCTCCATGCGCATTCGTATTTCCAAAACTAGCCACCGAAGCGACGAAATTGCAGAAATAGCTCCCTGGCCCACGTGTTCCGCTGCCCCAGATCGCGCCATAATTTTTTCGCCATTTTTCCCCGTCGGGCCCACCTTGCCGCTGCCTGGAGGAGCTGCTGGCGCGCAAGGGGTGGGGCCCGCCGTGCCGCTCGCTGGAGGTGCGGCTGCCGCCTGCAACTCGTCGTGCGGTGGGGGCCACCTTGCCGCACGCTGGAGGAGCTGCTTCCTCTCGCCTCGGCCCCCGCACCTCCCTTTCCATGCGCCTGAGCCAAAACTTCTCAGCTCGGCCCCCTCAGCCACGAGTCAAGCGTTGAATCACGGCCTCGGAGAATATAGCATCTGATTCTTCTTTACATCACATCCGTCCATCCTCTCTGTGCACCGAAAGCATCGACCAGCGTCCGCATTTGTTGCGCGTGGTCTCAATTCTCCTGCTATTAAAGAGGACCGCTGCGATGGTTTGTGACGAATACTAATAAAAAGGATACCCCAACAGCCCGAAGCGACGAGCCAGCGGCCTCAAGCATATCCCCACCAGCAGGCGCGCGCCGCCGCCCGCCGACCGAATCGCTGCGAGACCGCGCAGAAGACATCCGCTCCCGACCGCCGGGAAGCGAATCCGACCAGACAGCGCCCCGACCCCTCTTGGCGGGCGGGATCTCCGACTCAACCGAACCAAGGTGACGGACGCCGAGTGCCGCGTGTCAGTCCTCATCGGCCTACCGCCACGCACTTCGAATGAGGTCAATCGAGGCGACTATACAAAGCGGTGGCTCCTTCCCAAGAAGATCCGTGACTGCAGAAGACAAAGCTTCGGCCCATCAACCCGCCACGTCAAGATCGGCGACGCTCCTCCCGAGGCGGCACCAACGCCACGCACCTCGGCGTCAAGATTCGCAAGGGTCACGAGGGCAAGTCGCCATTTCCGGGAATACCTAACCTCCCGACCACCAAGGCTACCAACCCGGATGGGCAAGACGGTGGCGACCGATCCACGGGGACTAAGGACCGGAGCTCCTAGCGTAGGTCACCTTGCTCTTCCTCCCAACTCTCGATGTAACCCGCCCTTCCTTACGTATAAAAGGAGGCGGGGCTAAGCGATTCAATGGCGAGAGGAGAGGGAGACATAAGAACACGAGGAGACTAAGTCATTTAGGGCCTCGTCAGAAAAACATAGTGCAAAAAGCAATACAATACGGCCATCTGAATCTGAGTAGGGACTTTCACCAACCAAGATACATCTTGGACTCACGAGTCTAACCATTCAGGGAGTGGAACGCGCGACCCCTAGACTTACAAATTTACTTGCCGGCGCTCGAAAACGCCGACAGTTGGCGCGCCAGGTAGGGGCTTCGCGCGTCTTCATCACCATCTCGGTTCCGTTTATCTCACGATGGCATCCACCCATCGCGACGGCATGATCGCACCGGGAACCGGATCCGCTTCGGCTCCCTCGACCGCCGTCACCCCGACGGGAGGGCTCACGCTCGTCCCCGCCGCCTCCGGAGGACAGGCGCCCGCTGAGAGCTTGGGCGTCCTCTCCGGCGACTTCGCTAAGCTCCGGCTTGGGGCGCCCCTGCAGGCCCCGAAGCCGGAACCCGAGGAGTGCTCCGCCACGGTCGGCGAAACTCCCGTAGGCCCGGGCCGGTGACCATGTCACCCCCCGTAGGCTCGCGATCGAGTGGCGATGGCGGCTACCGCCGCCTCCATCCACGAAGTTCTTTGGAAGACTATTCGGACGTGACTCCAGCCCGACACGAGTACCTCGCCGCAGCGCACTCTCGCGAGTGCAACATGGCGGCACCGCCGATTGCCCGTGGCCCTCGCGGCGCGGGCCTCTGTCCGGCGACTCAGCGCAGGAGGAGGAGTGCGCAGTGAGCGTCTTCAACGCGCCGCTTCGAGACCGCGCCAGAGCTCCAACAACAGCGCAAAGAGTTGGAGGAACGAAGAACCGAAGCTCGACCGGCTCGAGCCAACTCGAGGCGGGGAGGGCTCGAGGCCCGCATGTGCTGGCGGCGCAGCAAGACGCGCGACGTCGAGCACACCCCAAAGAGCGAAAGGGTCCGACGGTCCTCACTTCTTCCCCACGCCGATCAAAGCGTGGCGCGGCCGCAATCTCGCCGAGGCCTCCGGAGCCGACCGACCCGGAGGCCAAGGCCACCTACCAAACCTCCGGGTGGTAGAGCACGCGGCCGCAAAGACATGCACGCCCGGCTCCTATCGCTCCGAGCCACCTCGCCACCGGCCCGTCTGCATTGTCTGGCCGGATGGGTCCGACAAAGCGCCGCCGCACCGCGAGCCACATCAGGCCTCGCGCGCCCCGGTGCGCCAACGCCTCGGTGATGCCTACGACATTCGCGCTACCCTTGAGGCGTGGAGAAAGATGGCGGAGGAGGCCGCCCACTCACGGGTTGCGGGCGGCGGGCACCACCACCGCAGCCCGAGCCCCGACGGTCTGGACGCGGCGCTGTCGGGATCCGCCAGCGGACTTCCCCGCCGGTTCGGGCACCTACCAACATTGCCAAATACACCGGGGCCACAAACCCAGGTGTCTGGCTCGAAGATTACCGGCTCGCATGCCGGGCGGGAGGAGCAACGGATGACCTCTTCATCATCCAATATCTTCCCATCTACCTCGCAGACTCGGCCCGAGCCTGGCTCGAGTACTTGCCGGCCAAAACCATCAGGGACTGGACCGACTTGAAGGCCCTCTTCGTCGGCAACTTCCAGGGCACTTACAAGCGCCACGAAACTCCCGACTGAAGGGCGCAAACAAGCAGCCTGTGGAAACCCTCCGACTACATCCGCGGTTTTCCGCCCGTAACGAAGCTCCCGACATCTCCGACGCCGATGTCGTGGGAGCATTCATCTGGCACCTCTCCGCAAGGCCTTGGTACACAAACTAGGCCGTCTCAAGCCCAGGACTACCAAGGAGCTCCTCGATATCGCCACCAACCACGCCTCCGGCGAGGAGGCTGTAGGGCCATCTTCGAGGAGGAAAGGCCTAGCTGAACCGGCGCCCGCGATCGGGTCCCTTCTCGACCGCTCCGACAAGCAAGGCGCACGGGAAGCAGATCCGCGAGCCCCAAGTGGTCGCCACCGTCGACCGCCCTGCCAAGCAGCAGGTGCGACCGACCGTCGCGCCCGACCACTTCGAGAAATTGATGGACGGCCCGTGCCCAAACCACGGGTTCTCCGTCAAGCACAAGTACCGGGACTGCGAGGTCCTGAGGCGTTACCTCTCCAGCGTCCCCGCAACGCCGCGTGGCAAGGGGAAGAAGCCTGCTGCGGCCGCGGTCGCGAAGAGAAAAGCGACGACGAGTTCCACGAACCCGACGGCGCCTCATGATCTTTGGAGGACCGGCTCGCTATGCCGCAAGCGCCGGCTCAAGCTCGCTTATCGCGAGGTCCATACCGTCGCGCCATGCGTCCCCCAATACCTCCGGTGGTCGGAGTTCCCGATCACCTTTGATCGGACCGACCACCCCGACCACGTTCCACAACCGGGGAGATACCCCCTGGTGGTCAGCCCCGTCGTGGGGAAGAAGCGCCTTTCAAAGGTGCTTATGGACGGAGGCAGCGGCCTCAACATCCTCTACGTCGAGACGCTCGACGCTATGGGGATCCCGCGCTCAACCCTCCGACCCAGCAAGGCGCCCTTCCATGACGTCATTCCTGGCCAGCAGGCCCATCCACTCGGGCAGATCGACTTGCCCGTTACCTTTGGGGAACCGGAAAACTTCCGCACCGAAACCCTCGCTTTTGAGGTCGTGGATTTCCCCGGTTCTTACCATGCCATCCTGGGACGGCCATGTTACGCCAAGTTCATGGCGGTCCCCAGCTACGCCTACCTCAAGCTGAAGATGCCAGGGCCACGGGGAGTCATCACTGTGGCATCGTCTTTCCAGCTTGCCTACAACTGCGAGCGCAGCAGTTGTGAGCTTGCCTCGGCGGTCATCGTGTCTGCCGAGCTCGACAACCTCAGGAGGGAAGCCTCTGAATCCGCCCCTGAGTCCAGCAAGTCGGGGGCGGGATCCTTCAAGTCCGCCGAGGACACGAAGGAGGTCGCGGTCGATCCCTGTGATCCGACCAAGACCGTGCGGATCGGAGCCACGCTCCCCGCCAAATAGGAAAGCGCGCTCGTCGACTCCCTCCGCACCAACAAAGACGTCTTCGCATGGAGGTCCTCCGACATGCCAGGAATCCCAAGGGAAGTCGCCGAGCACTCCTTGAGCATCCGACCAGGCTCAAAGCCGGTCGCCCAACGCCTGCACCGCTTCGACGAGGAGAAACGCAGGATCATAGGGAGGAGATCGCCAAACTTTCGCTGCGGGGTTAAGTAAAGAGGTGCGCCACCCGAGTGGCTAGCCAACCTGTACTTGTAAAAAGAAAATGGGCAATGGAGGATGTGCGTTGACTATACGAGTCTCAACAAAGCATGTCCCAAAGATCCGTTCCTTTGCCCCGCATCGACCAAGTCATCGACTCCACCGCAGGGTGCGAGTCCCTCTCTTTTCCGGATGCCTACTCGGGCTACCACCAGATTGCGCTAAGGGAGTCCGACCAGCTCGCGACTTCCTTCATCACCCGCTCGGCTCATTACGCACGTTACGATGCCGTTCGCCTAAAGAACGCGGGCGCTACATACGGCGATGTATGCAAACGTGCTTCAATAACGGATCGGCCGTAACGTTGAGGTGTACGTCGGCGATATTATCGTAAAAACCAAGAAGGCCGGCGACCTTGTCCCGACACGGAAGAGACCTTTGCGAACCTTCGACAATTCCGCATAAAGCTCAATCACGAAATGCGTTTCGGGGTCCCCAAAGGAAGCTCCTTGGCTTCATTGTCTCCGGCGAGGCATCGAGGCCAACCAGAGAAGATATTAGCAATCGCAAGGATGGGCCCAATCAAGAACCTCAAGGGGTCCGGTCGGCCGGATGCCTAGCAGCTTTGAGCCGTTTCGTGTCTCGCCTCGACGAGCGCGGAATGCCACTCTACAGAGCTACTCAAGAGATCCGACCGCTTTAGTTGGACCCCAGAAGCTCAGGAGGCCCTCACCCGCCTGAAGGCCTTCTGTCCTCGCCTCGATCTGGTCGTCCGGCACCGGGGAGCCGCTGTTCCACGTCATTGCCACTACCCAAGTCGTCGGTAGCGGCCCTCGTGGTGGAGCGGCGGAAGAAGGCCGCGAACTTAAGGTACAACGGCGGTTTACTTCATTAGCGAGGTCCTTTCCGAGTCCAAGACTCGGTACCCACAGTGCGAAGCTACTCACGCGGTGCTCATTGCGTAAGAGAAAGCTCGTCCACTACTTCGATCGGACAACATCACCGTGGTGACCACGTCCCGTTAGGCGAGATCGTCCCGCAACCGCGACGCCTCGGGAAGGATAGCCAAGTGGGCACTCAAGCTCAGCGGCCACGACATCACATACGTCCCTCGGACGGCGATCAAGTCGCAGGCCCTAGCCGACTTCGTCGTTGAGTGGACGAAACCGTGCACCACGGTGATCGAAGACCCGAGTCTTGGACAATGTACTTCGATGGGTCTTACAACAAGAATGGCGCGGCGCTGGAGTTATCATCATCTCCCCACTTGGGAACAAGCTCGAGACGCCATCGGTGCGCTGACGCCACCAACAACGCGTTGCCGAGCACGAGGCCCTCGTCAACGGTCTCCGGATCATTGCCGACCTCGGTGCTCACCGACTCTCGTCCACGGGGACTCCAAGTTTGTTGTCGACCAAGTCATGAAGGCGCGGAGCCCCGAGACGCCAGTATGGCCGCGTACTGTCGAGAAGTGCGCGAGCTCGAAGTGCGGTTCAAGGGTTTCGAGCTTCACCATAGCTACCGACGCTACAATAGCGACGCCGACTACCGCCAATCGGCCTCCAGCAGAGCCGGTCCGCCGGGATTTTCGTCTGCGACCTCCTACGGCCTTCCATCGGTGGGCCGGTGGCGAACGGTCCCCGACCTACCTAGACGGTCGCCCGACGCGCGCCGACGGCCGGGCGTGACTTGGCGGTCGAGCCACGGCGCTAGCAACCGAGTCCGACCGAGAAAGCCATTCATAGATCGTTTGACGGACGGGTCGCTTCCTCCCGACCCGACCGAGGCCCGGCGCCTCGCCCGGCGAGCAAAGTCTTTCGTCCTGGTCGGTCCAGACCTTTACAAAAGGAGCCCCTCCGGGGTCCTCCAAAAGTGCATTTCGCCGCCAAGGAAAACAATCGCTTTGGACGACATACACAGTGAATTTGCGGTCACCACGCTGCGCCCCGATCTCTGGTGGGAAAGGCCTTTCGGCAAGGTTTCTATTGGCCGACCGCCGTGTCCGACGCAGAGCACATCGCACGCACCTGCGAAGGATGCCAATTCTTTGCCAGGCAGACACATCTGCCAGCTCAGGCCTTGCAGACAATCCCCATCACGTGGCCTTTTGCAGTTTGGGGGCTCGATCTGGTCGGGCCTTTCAAGAAAGCGCCCGGGGGCTTTACCCATTTGCTCGTCGCGGTGGACAAGTTCACCAAGTGGATAGAGGCCAAGCGGTCGTAGCGCCACACGTCGGCAAGCGGCCATCTTCTTCTGCGACATAGTCTTTCGATTCGAGTCCCAAACTCCATCATCACCGACAACTAACGCAGTTCACGGGAAGGAATTCCTCGAGTTCTGCGATTACTTCAACATCCGCGTCGATTGGGCGCCGTGGCCCATCCGCGGACCAACGGCCGGTCGGCGCGCAAGCGGCATGATCCTTCAAGGGCTCAAGCCGCGGATCTTGATCGACTCAAGCGCCGGCGGCGGCTTGGCGGCCGAGCTACCCTCCGTCCTCTGGAGTCTACGGACCACGCCCACCCGGCGACCGGGTTCACACCGTTCTTTATGGTATACGGTCTTTGAAGCCGTCCTTGCCGAACACAGAGTATGGCGCCCCAAGGCGCAAGCTTCGAGGAGGCTCGGGGCTCGCCGCACAACAAGACTCCATCGACCGGATCGGCGAGGCGCATGGCGTGGCCGTCTGCGATCGGCGGATATCAACAAGCTCTGCGGCGTTACCACAGCCGCCGAGTTCGAGGGCGGTCTTTGATCTTGGCGACCGGTCTGCGTCGGGTCCGACCGGCAAGGATAAGCCTGGTATCGCGCCGGGAAGGCCCCTTCACCGTCGTGCAGATCCTCGACCGCACCTTTGGCTCAAGGACACCGACGGCGCATCCTTCCAAATGCATGGAATATAGAAAAGTTAAGGCGATTCTATCCTAAACTCTTTCCTCTTCCTACATGCTCTTTACTTTCTTCCTTCCGAGCACACAGTCGCCACGCGACGACTCGAGGCTGCCCTTCGGCGCCCGTTCAGTGCTCGGTCGGCGCTATGCGGGTTGATGACCCAACCGACCACAAGGTCCTTCCCGAGCGGTAACCCTTTGACCCAAGTGCTCTGACCTCGCCCGGCTATGGTTGCTAACACTTCGCGGAAGAAGGAAGTACCCGAGTGGAGTGACCTTTGGGTCGGCAGGGAACACTCCTCCCTCGCACGAACTCAGCTATCCCATGCGCTTATGAGGGTACGTGACCCGACTGGTCATGAGGTCCATCCCGAGCGGTAACCCTCTCAACCCAAGTGTTACTACCTCGCCCGGCAGCCTATGGTTGCTAAGTAGCACCAGCGGAAGAAGAAAGTGCACAGTGAAAAGATCCTGGCGGTCTAGAACACTCCTATCCCTCACAAGTCGCCTAACCTGCATAGCCAAGTCTTCAATCCACCTCGCTCCTCCCAAAACGACCCGACCTCGCGATAAGTGACCCTGCGGTCCTTAAGGCTATGGTCGGCCAAACGCTCATCCTAAATACGAAAAAGGACGAGGGCGATTACGGGACTTGATAAATTCAAGATTGTTTAAATAGCGGTCTTTACAATCTAAGAAGGATAAAGCTAACTTTTTTATTCTTCTTGGCGGGCGGCCGTGGCGAGCGGAGAGTTGGCGCCTCGGCTTCTGGAGGCGGCTGCGGCGGATGCGGTGGCGATCTCCCGGCGCGCGGCTCGACCAAGAGCTCGAACCGTTGATCTCCTCGTCGATCCGGTTCCAGCCTCGCCGCTCCTCACCACCGCGAGGTCGATGCCGTCGTAGTACGAGATGGTGTTGACCGCCGATGAAGCTCAAGCGCAGCCGGTGACCACCGCCTCTTCTACGAAGTCTGGCACTCGGGCCAGCGCGGGGGCAAGGGCACTCGGGCCTGCCCCGGCTCCAAGGATGCGATCGCAGACCTCCCGACCGGCCTTGCGGAGGGCCTCCAGTTCGGCGCTCATCTCGGCCCGACCGTCCTCCGCAACCTTCAACCCCGCCCGGGCCTCGTCCCGGGCCACGATCGCAACGTCACGAGCATCCGAAGCCATTCTCTGCGCCTCCACGGCGACGCTCAGATTCTTCTGCGCCTCTGCAGATTGCGGAGATTTTGGATAAATTCGCCCTGTGGGTCGCACCCCCCAAACTTAATTGAAGAATTGAGACACTTACCGGCCGCAGAGTTGGTCGATTGCGCTTCCAACCCGGCGCCTCGATGAAGTCTTCTCGGCGGCTCATACGGCGATCGCCGCTTCGGGCGAACTCGGCGGCGTCCCCGAGCCTTGTTTCGCTCGGTCCGCAGACGTGTTACCTGCGTCTGCGCGGTCCCCTCCGCGGCAACGGCGGCATCCTTGGCCTCGGTGACCTCCGTCAGGGAGGACTCCAGTTCCGCCACTTTCGCCCTCAAGGCCTCGGCTCCTAGGCGCTCATCATGAAGGGCCTTTGTGGCCTCTTCAAATCCTTGGCGGATCACCACCGCCTCCGACCGCCTAATGCCCAGGGCCTCCTGGGCTAGGCGCAGCTCAAGGCGCAGCCGACTGCACTCCTCCGCTGCAGCCGCCCGCTGACTGTCGGAGCGCTGCAGGAGCTCAACCTGACGCACGAAGCGAGCCCGCAAGTGCTGCAAAAATGTGGACACTCCGTTAGTCGCACGGAAGAACTATCAAAAATGTGCAACGAGTCAGAACTTTTGGTGACCTACAGGCGATGGTGGACTCCCGACCATCATATCCGGTATACGGTGGAAGACTTGAGCAAGAGCCGGACCTTCACGGATCGCCTATCTCGGCCGGCGTCAGCGCGCTTAGAAGGCGGCCCACTCGCTCTCCTCCGCGACCCATGATGCCCGACAGGAATTACACCCGGCGCGCGCCGCTCGCCCGTTCGGGCGGGGCGTCGCCGTCAAAGCACCATGGGCAAGGGTGACGAGGTCAACCTTCGAAACCCCTCGGCGACCTGCGCCTGAGGAGCATCGGTCGGCACCTCCCCCTGGGACGAGGGGTCGGGCACCTCCGTCGCCGGCTCCGCCACGACTGGCGCGATCACCGGCGGCGCCATTGTCTCATCCTCCGAAACGACGATCACGTCGTCCGGTGGGGTCCCCGCCGGAGGCGGCGGAAGTTCTTCTTCGGGCACGACCTCCGGGTGGGGCCCCGTCCCCTCGAAGGCGACCGCGCCCTCGGACGCCGACGCCGCGACCTTCACCGACCCAACCGGGGTCACCGAAATCACCGGCGCCGTTACTTGCGGAGCCGATGTGGCACGCCCCACGGTCACCCCAGTATAGGCGCTGCACGTTGCAAAGATTCAAGAGTCGCTCGGGCGGCTTTGCCAAAAAGAAAAATGCTCCAATAAAAAGAATACACTTACAAGGCCGAGCGGGTGCGTGGCACGCGCGCCCTCTTTGCCGGCCCCCCGCCAAGGGGCAAGTCGGCCGGTCGCTTCCCCGAAGCCACCTCCAGCCGAGACGCTGCGACGACCGCAAGCGCAAGATCACCCCCCGCCTGGGGATCCGTGGCCACGGGGCCCGTGATGCCGCCCTCGGCCGAGTCCACGCTCGGGCCGCCGCCAGTCGGCAGGTCAGGGAAAAACCCACCATAGGGGTGGCCGGAGGCACTCCCGCCGCTGTCAGTGGAGGTTGTCCCCACGGCGGTGGTCTCCGACACATCCTCGCCGCGCGCGCGCTTCGCCGCGCGTTCCTTACTTTTCTTCCTCCTCCTTTCCTCCTTCCGCTTCTTGCGGAGGAGTCGACCCTCTGCCGCCGCCGGCGCGCCGCTTCCTTATCCCGGGGCGGCGCGGAAGACATCCCCATGAGCCCCTAAGAGGATGCAGGAATGTCGGTCAAGTGCTAAGGACAAAGAAAAGAGAAGCAGAAAGGAATTTCACCGGCTTACCAGATTTGGCGGAAAAGCCGCCGAGAATGGCTCCGGGTGGCCATCCGCGGCCACCGTGGCGCTTCCGCCCGTAACGGCCGCCACCCGGGCCTCCACCTCAGACGCGGCCAGCTCGGGTTCTGCCATCCTCGCCCGGTCGGACGGCCCGCAGACGGAGCGGGGTGCGGCACGTGCACAAGTGGTTGCACGCGCATCCCCATAAAGCGCGCACAACCACGCCCCGGTGAGCCCCGCCTCCTTTGAGCCCCGACCGCTCCACGATCGGGGCCGGCTTGTTCTTCTCCTCTTCGGCCCCCGCCCACCGCTCCTCCACCATGGGAAGCTCGCCGGTGAAGCGAGGGCGTATTTGTCGCCGACGTTTGAACGTAGAGCCATTGAACGCCACCCTTGTTGGACGAGGCGCTTTACCTCCAGTACTCCGTGCTCCGACCGGGCGGCCGAGGCGAGCCACCCAGGCGCCCGCGGTCCGACGGCCTGTCCTTCGAGCCTTGCTCGGAAGAAGTGCCTCCCCAACGCCCAGTCGCGGCTCGATCCCCAAGAAGGCCGCCTGCAGCGTGATGAAGATAGCGATGTGGAGAACCCCATTGGGGTTGAGATGGTGCACCTCCACCTTGTAATGAGACAAGAGCCCGGGACGAGCGGGTGCAGCGGCAGGCCAAAGCCGCGCTCGAAGAACGAGGCGGGCACCACGATCTCGTCGCCCCCGCGCTGGGTGGCAGCCCGGTCGGCACCCTCGGTAGGAAGGTCTGCGGCATGAGGAAGCCCTTCTTCACCAAGCCGAGCGCACGGCTGTCTTGCGCGGAGCACTCCGGCCACGACATCTTCACAGGGGAGACGACTGGAAGGTGAGAAAGAAAGGCTGGGATTTTCTTTCCTTAGCTCTCTGGTGCTTTTCTTGTTTCAGAGGCAGAGACAGAGAAGGCAAGAAAGCGTGACCACTCGAAAGCACCCAACGGGCGTATTTATAGAGGACGAGCGAACGCCGGCCAAGCAGGCGCCCCGTCAAGCGAAGCGTCGTGACCACCCTCGCCTGTCGCGCCAGCCTGGTAACTCCCAGTTTCCAATACCACTCCGCTTTTAATCCCTGTCTTGTCAGGCGACAAGGGCCATAAAGACGCCGCCCCCGAACAACGTGTCCCGTAACCTCTCGGTCTCCGCCTTTAGGCCGAAGCAGTTGCTCGGGCGCGAAGCCCACGGGCAGCTGCGGCCCCAAGACGGCAAAAGCTTTGTGGCTTGCGCCAGGGGCCCAGCGAGGAGCTGTGGGTTCAAAAAGGCCTACCCCACCAGATGGGTATAAGGCCGCCCCAGCAAAACTTGAGCAAGGGGCAGGTATGAGGTGAGCCCCACGGTGGGCCCTCGGTTAGGTCGGCTGACGGCCTAATCACCTCTACTCGCGTCGAGACCATACTTCACACTCTCCCGGGAGCTCATCAATGAGCGACAGCCAGCTGTGCTCTGGGTCGGCGGACGACCTAGAGTCCATACGGGATTGAGTAGAGAAAGGTTTTTTATGGGTCGCCCCACAGCAGGGCCAGGACACCCTACTCTGGGACCGTCCGCTCGGAAGGGTCCCCCTTGGGCGGGACCTCCCAGGACCCACTCGGACTACCCGCTATTAGCTCCACGAGCACGGCGTATGGGGTATACATGTGGGATAGACGGCGGCCATTCCTCTCGCAGCTACCCTCGCCCGACGAGGACTCGAGAAGGATGCCCCACGTCCAGCTACGACGGTAAACGAGCACTCACGTCCAGCTACGACGGTAAACGAGCACTCACGTCCGGCTACGACGGTAGCGAGCACTCACGTCCGGCCACGACGGTAGCGAGCACTCACGTCCGGCCACGACGGTAGCGAGCACTCACGTCCGCCACGACGGTAGCGAGCACTCACGTCCAGCTACGATGGTAGCGAGCACTCACGTCTAGCTACGACGATAAGCGAGCACTCGGACACCGAACCTCACAGAGGCATCCGGCCGTCCCGCCGACCAAGGCACTCGGACACGAGAACCTCACGAGGCATCCGGTCGTCCCGCCGACCGAGGCGATCGGACACCGAACCTCTCAGAGGCATCCGGTCGTCCCGCGACCAAGGCACTCGGACACCGAACCTCACAGAGGCATCCGGTCGTCCTGCCGACCAAGGCACTCGGACACGTAACCTCACAGAGGCATCCGGTCGTCCCGCCGACCAAGGCACTTGGACACCGAACCTCACAGAGGCATCCGATCGTCCTGCCGACCAAGGCACTCGGACACCGTAACCTCACAAAGGCATCCGGTCGTCCTGCCGACCAAGGCACTTGGACACCGAACCTCTCGAGGCATCCGGTCGTCCCGCCGACCAAGGCACTTGGACACCGAACCTCACAGAGGCATCCGGTCGTCTGCCGACCAAGGCACTCGGACACGAGAACCTCACAGAGGCATCCGGTCGTCCCCGCCGACCAAGGCACTTGGACACCCGAACCTCTCAGAGGCATCCGATCGTCCTGCCGACCAAGGCACTCGGACACCAGAACCTCATAGAGGCATCCGGTCGTCCTGCCGACCAAGGCACTCGGACACCCGAACCTCACAGAGGCATCCGGTCGTCCTGCCGACCAAGGCACTCGCACACCAGAACCTCATAGAGGCATCCGGTCGTCCTACCGACCAAGGCACTCGGATACCCGAACCTCACAGAGGCATCCGGTCGTCCTGCCGACCAAGGCACTCGGACACCCGAACCTCACAGAGGCATCCGGTCGTCCTGTCGACCAAGGCACTCGGACACCAGAACATCACAGAGGCATCCGGTCGTCCTGCCGACCAAGGCACTCGGACACCCGAACCTCACAGAGGCATCCGGTCGTCCTGCCGACCAAGGCACTCGGACACCCGAACCTCACAGAGGCATCTGGTCGTCCCTGCCGACCAAGGCACTGTCTAGCTACGACGTGAAACGAGCACTCGGACGCCCGAACCTCACAGAGGCATCCGGTCGCCCTGCCGACCAAGGCGCCGTCCACAACGATTAAAATTAAAGCAAACTCATCGCAAAGACATTTTCATAAAGAAAAAGAAAATTTCATTATAGGCCAACAGCTCAAACTTTACGACTTTACACACAAGCAGCGACAGATACAAGAGTGGCCACGCTACACCACGGCAGGACTCTACCCACGCCTAAAACCTATCAAACGTCCGTGCGGCATCGGTGGCACCGACGGCATCTCGGTAGGCCCTTGCTCGGTCGACGGACACGCCGCGCGCTGGTAATGTAACTGCCGATGCCTCGCGCCGTTGGCGACATCGACGCGGCCGCACTAACTCACGGTCGGCGCCCTTGCGCCATCGCCTCGAAGGGCCCCCTTACCACCTCGAACCTCGGAGCGGCCTCGGCGGCGCGTCAGCGAAGCGGCACACGGGCTGCGGCTTCTTCCTCCTAAGCTCGGCCATCGCTGGTCGAACTCACCAAAGCTCGGCGGAGGATCTTCTTCTTCCACCGCAACACCATCGCGAAGCTAAAGACTAGAGGGTGTCTCAAGCCATTTGAAAGAACAAAAGAAAGAGCTCTCATCCCCTTCAAGCAAGCTACAGCGCATATATATATATATATATCCGAACGAAGGAGGCTAAGCGTCTCGAGTAAATGCGGTGCTTGAAAACGATGCATCCTTCACGTAACCCGGCGATCAAAAAGACGAGCGGTAGCGCGCGCTAAACTATACTCGGCATGCGCAACGAGGCGAGTAAAGCCCCGGCGGTTCAAATGCCCCGGCCAAACTCGGGACAGCGATCGGATCAATGAAGCACACCGACGGAAATCGCTAACCGGATCGGTGGACCGACCGACCGAGCCCGCCACCACTTTCGTCCAAGTTCAACCCCAACCGAATCTGCAAGAAATCGCTCGGGAGTTCGGGGCTCCGACGAATACTAATAAAGGATACCCCAACAGCCCGGCGGCGAGGCAGCGGCCTCAAGCATATCCCACCAACAGCGCGCCGCCGCCGCCGACCGAATCGCTGCGAGACCGCGCCAAGACATCCGCTCCCGACCGCCGGGAAGCGAATCCGACAGACAGCGCTCGACCCCTCTTGGCGGGCGGGATCTCCCGACTCAACCGAACCAAGGTGACGGACGCCGAGTGCCGCGTGTCGTCCTCATCGGCCTACCGCCACGCACCCCGAATGAGGTCAATCGAGCGACTATACAAAGCGGTGGCTCCTTCCCAAGAAGATCGGTGATTGCGAAGACAAAGCTTCGACCCTATCAACCGATCCACGTCTGATCGGCGCACGCTCCCTCCCGGCGGCACCAACGTCACGCACCTCGGCGTCGGATTCGCAAGGGTCACAGAGGCAAGCACGCCATTTCCGGGAATACCTAACCTCCCCGACCACCAAGGCTACCAACCCGGCATGGGCAAGGCGGGTGGCGACCATCCACGGGGCGAAGGACCGGAGCTCCTAGCGAGGTCACCTTGCTCTTCCTCCCAACTCGATGTAACCCGCCCCTTCCTTACGTATAAAAGGAGGCGGGGCTAAACGATTCAATGGCGAGAGGAGAGGAGACATAAGAACACGAGGAGACTAAGTCATTTAGGGGCCTCGCCTCAGAAAAACATAGTGCAAAAAGCAATACAATACGGCCATCCGAATCGAGTAGGGACTTTCGGCCCAACCAAGATACATCTTGGACTCACGAGTCTAACCATTCAGGGAGTGGAACGCGCGACCCCCTAGACTTACAAATTTACTTGCCGGCGCTCGAAAATGCCGACAGTTTGCATCAGATAGTCGGCGAGGGTAAGAAACCAGTGCTAGAGCGAGGTAGTTCGGGAGTTTCTGAGGGAGCTGAGATAACCGCGAGCGCAAGGAGGAGAGGCGGGGGAAAGAAGGGTCAAGAACAAACAAGCAGAAACGAGAATCTGAAATTTACTTGCATTTAGTCGGTGTCTATATTTTACTGGCATTTATGTTTAGATTAATATTGTTACGTAGTATTTGATTCTTGTTTTTTATTTTGCAAGTATTGTTTACGAAGATTATTTTGTACGTTGTTTGGGCTTTTGTGATCTTGAGCACACCTTCAGGAAGGTTAGTATGAAATCTTCGAGGATAATAGTATAATAATATTATAATATTAGCATAATTAGTACGAAATTAGTGTAAGTAATAGTACTTGAGACCTCAGTATTACTACAATAAGCAGTAGATGAAATGAGAAATTTTGTACTGTATTAGGTCCCTACGCATTCATATTTTTAAAAATTTTAAATAGCGTCTGTATCAACAAAAATTGCGTAAATAATATGTCATGATATGACAGTAGTATATTATTGTGTAGTACGTGAAATAGGACAAGTTGGTGTGATGTTAGTGCAAGTAGCAGTGTGTGAAATGACTATATTGATGTAATGTAATGAGTAGTTAATGGAGATTATACGAATTTGTTACTGTTCTAGCCAAGCAGGATAATTATTTTGCATTAAAGATGATTGAGCACGAATGACCTTGTATGCACATATAGCTTTTGCAAAGTGTTGATTAGGTTGAACTCTAGATTTTTCATTTGATCTATTAAATGGCTTTACTTTTAGTTTGAAAATTATGCTAAGTGTTGCACTTATTAAATCATATAAAAATGACATAGTCTTACTTGTGATTGCTAACAAAAATTGATATTTGCATTTGGACATGTCTTAGTTTAGCATAATCTGAACTTGAGTAGCTTGGTGTCATACTTTGTCCCTGTGGTCACTTGGATAACCTTCAAAGCTCTGTTAGGATGCATCTCATGCATATATATGTAAAGGGGGGAGAAAATGCCATCTTGATGCCTATATTGCCAAAAGGGGAGAAATTGTAAAAAACATATCATTAAAAGATAAAAATATGAATACATCTTAGTTCTTATGATCATGGTAAACACTTACTAATTCTTAGGACCATAAGCATATTTGAGTTTTTGTGAGTTTTTATTGGATTTTTAGAATTTTTCTAGAAAACTTGTTCTTTCTATTGGCTTAATCTAAAATCCTCCTTGCCAATTTAGTCATGATCTTGTTTCCTCTTGTTCTAAACCAAGTCTGACTTTGCAATCAAATTGTTTTCTTCAATCTTTTTAAACTCAAATTTATGCCTTTTGTGTGATTTGTCAATATATTCATCAAGATAAGATTGAAAAACCATGTTGTTGATGAGTATTTGACTGTATTTGAGTTATGAATATGATTATTTTTTAGTAATTGAATAATTATTATATATCATTTTGGATATTGCTATGTGATGGGTTTTCTTGTTTTTGATGGTTGCAGAACAAAGGTGATAGGTCATGGTGAGACAGAGGATGACCAGGACTAGGCGAGGTTCGCCGGAGGACCAGATCTTCGGGGATCGCTACAAGCCTAGAAGACAAGAAAATGGCTGAGATGCTAACTTGAGACTACTTGGATCAAGAAGAGCCGTTGGATTGCGGCTTAAAAGATAGAGTAGCGATTAAGTTAGCCTGAGTGAATCTCAACCCTTGATGAAGTTTCTTAAAAGCCAAGTATAACTCATCTAAGAGTGCAGGATGACTCAATCTCAACCCTTGATGAGGTTACTTGAGGGCCAAGTAGAACTGATCTAAGTGTAGAGGATGACTCAAGAGTAGTATAAATAGAGCAGTAGGGGCAGCTCTCCCATCTTGAAGGTTTTGTGTGCTCCTATAAGTTTTGCCCACCTTGTTGTGAGGCTTCATAAACATTCCTCCAAAGAAATAAAATTTTACTTTCATACTTTTCTGAATTTAATTTCAGCATTTAGATTATGTCTTAAATTCAACATTTAAATTCTACACTTTAAATTCGGTAATTTAATTTATTGCAATTTACATTCTTGCAAGTTGGATTTGCCTCCCCTCCTTATACTTGCTTTTTCAGTTCTGTAATTTAATTTCTTGCAATTTATATTCTCGCAAGTTGGATTTGCCTTCCCTCCTTCTACTTGCTTGTGCTTCTTGTGCCGAGAATGTATGATTGATGGATGAATCTTCTTCGGATCATATTCTTATCATCTAGGCAATCATTTGTAAGAACTCGATGTTTTCGCTTAATCTTTGAGAATTTTTTGTAGATCGCGTTTGACGTTTTTGTTTTTTGTATTCTTGCTTCCTATGACAAGCAAGTTCAAGTTCAAGATTTTCTCTGTTTTGTTCTTTTGCGTTAGAGTATTTCGAGTGAGGTTTTGATTGGATCCATTGAGTAGGGGAAAAATTAAATTGTGATCATTCATCCTTTTTGATCGCCACGTCGATCCTTCACTGGGGAACTGCAGTGCGACCACTGACAGCATCCCGAACGTCGCGCCGAGCAGCCAGAGGATAAAGACGAGCTCAGCGTTGCTGACCGCGGACGCGCTTGTGGTGGCCAGCTTGTGCACGAGAATGAGGGTACCGGTAAGCATGAAGATGCTGCTAGAGTCGAGGAGCAGTCGCCGGAGGCCAGGGTGACCGATCGCGTCGCCCTGTCCGATGAGACGTAGGAAGTATCGCATCGCTACCGCTGCCATTGCCTATGTATTACCCAGCTTTGCTATCTGCTGTTGTGGTTCGAGGAGTCTTAAAGCGCGCGCGGGGGGGCGGGGGCGTGGAGAACTTATTCCGTTGCTTCATCCGACGTGCTGATACTGTCCCTTTCGTTTAGATCGAGTGTAACGAATCCAATTAACAAGGAGTTGTCTCCGGAGTCCCTTTCATTTAATCGAGTGCAACGAATCCAATTAACAAGTTGTGTCCGGACTAGTCCCTTTCATTTAGATCGAGTGTAACGAATCCAATTAATAACAAGGAGTTGTGTCTGCCGTTTGCATCATCCGACTGAACTCGACTTGTTCCTTACACCTCATCCGACGTGCTGAGTGCTGTAAACTTCCGGACCGTTTCCTTTCCACCGAGTGCTGTAACGAATCCAATCAAAGGAGCCCAATATACGATGAATACGTACGCGTAGAAAAAATTATTTAGTTATTCTTATTTTATGAATTGTGTGTAAAAAATTCATGAGACAAGTCCCTTTTCCAACAAAGGATGGAGCTTAGAGGTGCTTTAATGCTTTTCTTTTTTACAGTTACACAAATATTAAAGCATGAATGAAGGGTAGATGGTGATTACTTACCCTTTCGCTTACTTTAAGATTTGTGCAACTTGTATTGAGAAGAAAAACATTGAAGCACCGCTCGATGGAGTTTTGTAGGCAAGCTCATATAATTTTTCTGTGTGTAGTTCTCACCAAAATCATGTACTCCTTTTAACGTGAAGCATCCAAATGACATAATTAAACAGTTCCTAAGCTTTTAAATTCTAGAGAATTCAACCGGACATGCCACACAAATTCTTGTTTTTTTTTCTATTCTGCAGTCCAAAGATGTCCTTAAAAATTACACTCAAAGTATGGTGCGAATCTTCGCCCGCACACAACACGACTTGACCCGGCGCCAATCCACGGGGATGGAGGTGGAGGAGGCCAACTGTGGTGCACTCAGCAAAGTGGTAGGTGGAGATGGAGGGGGCCGACCATAACAGAGCAGCGAGGTTGTTGATGGAGGTGGAGGAGACCGGCCATGGCAGTTCTGCGAGGTGGCTCAAGATGCGAGCGATGCGTTGCGCTCGCGCGAGAGATGGCGAAACATATTGCGTCCTCCTGAGACATGGTATTTTTGCCCCATGGAATGAGCTGAGACGGGCAGATAATCCCTGTTTCTCACCTCTTCCAAATGCTCTTCTGATCGCGCCAGGGAAAAAATGTCGGGTTTATTCTCCCATGGGAATTCCTCCCAAACAAGCCCAGAGTTACCACGCTACCACCGGCAGCTATCCAACAGGAGTTGTACTGTCATTGTAGTCAATCTTTCATTTGGTTCCTCACTTCTCGACTGAATGCATCTTTTTGAATACGGTAACTTTTCTAAATTTTTGCTGGAGTCCAATTGTTTCACATGAAATTGTTGTAACATTCACGTGTTCAAAACGTATTTCTCTTCTCGTGCCTAGCAACCACTCATGTGTGATGCCTCCTCGCTTCTCTACCCCACAAAATTCGACCACTGAATCTACGCATAGGGGCAGATCCAACGGTGGGTTAACCGGGCCTAGAGCCTACCCTACCATTGGCTGGACATCGGTGATACCTCCCTCGAGCACCTACATCCATCTATCTATAGAGAGTAAGTCATCGAGTCTGGAGGTAGAAGAAGACTAGGCTTATGAGCATGTCCTCTATTTTAATCCGGATACACCACTATCTACGCACAACCAGGTCAAGGCACCATGTGTACCACAAACAAGGCAGCCCCCACATCTGGATGTTGTAAGCCCTAACAGGGCGTCCTTCCGCATGACATGAATTACACGTTAATATGCACGGATGTATTATGCAGCTATTAGCCCATCATCGTTATTGAGCTATCTGGTTTGTAGATTCCGAATTTGGAAGAGTTTGCTCTTTTCCTCGGTACTAGTTCTGACGTAGTTCATATCGATGAATCTATTGTGTTTCACGATGAAGATGATGCTCTTATTTGGAAGCTGAATTATTCATTTGTGTACAGAATGCAATCTTGATACGATGTTATCAGCTTCAGAGGAGTTGTCCTGTTTTTATTCATACTGTTTGGAAATTAAACATACCTCCTAGAGTTCGTATCTTTTCATGGTTGCAATCTCATAACTATTTTTTTTTTTGCTAAAGAAAATTTGAGTAGAAGACAAAAGGTGGATGGCATATTTTTTCATGGTTGAAGACAATCTCATCTGTCAAAATGGGGATGGCATATTTTTATTATTCTATAAAAAGGTAAAAGATTAAAGCTGGATGGCATATTTTTATTATTCTATAAAACGGTAAAAGATTAAATGTGTATGGCATATTTTTATTATTCTATAAAAAGGTAAAAGATTAAAGGTGGATGGCATCTTTTCAGGGTTGCAATCTCATAACTTCATAGGAGTTGTCCCTGTTTCTTTTATTGTCACATAGCTAAAATGGTTTGGCATGAAGTTTGAGAAATGATTTACATTTTCAAAAAGCAAAGTGGACAGGGATGCAAGCAATCTTGCAAAGGAAGTCACGAATGCTGAAGAACTGGCGCTCTTAGCCGACGTGGCGGGAAGGAGGGAATTGCTGATCCTGGGCTTTCTGGTTTGATTGTCCCCTCCGGCCGACCACACGGGAGCTCTACCGAGTAAAAAAAACAGCGTACTCTGTAGTATGATCTCTGAAGTCCTATTACGGATTTATAATCCATTTCCAAGGCCAAAAACTGCAATCAAGCAACAGTTTGGCAACAATAAGCACTCAGATTGTGTCAATAGCGCTAATCAGAGAAGTTCAATATTTTTTTTCGATTCAGGAGATAACACCATACATCACTGCCCTTTGTCTCCTGGCGGATACAGACAGTTCAAGTTCTTCTCCTCTAGATTATTACATACATATTAAATACAGAATTCTAACTCATTGCACAGTACACAGCCTGGCCACAAGGTTAACTTCAGGCAACTAGTAGGATCAATATTCAAAATATCAAGGGCATCATATCTGAGAACGGCGTCACACCCAGACTTGAGGGACAATATGATTATATGGATACGGACCATGATGGATGCTAGAAACCGCCAAGCAAGTAGTTGCGGAGAGCCCTCCCGACGGCGGCGGCGGCGATCGCGAGCCTGGGGAACTGCAGCGCGACCACTGACAGCATCCCGAACGCCGTGCCGAGCAGCCAGAGGATGAAGGCGATGAAGACGAGCTCAGCGTTGCTGACCGTGGACGCGCTTGTGGTGGCCAGCTTGTGCAAGAGAATGAGGGTACCAGTAAGCATGAAGATGCCGCCAGAGTCGAGGAGCAGCCGCCGGAGGCCAGGGTGACCGATCGCCTCGCCGTGTCCGATGAGACGGAGGAAGCATCGCATCACTACCGCTGCCATTGCCTATGTATTACCCAGCTTTGCTATCTGCTGTGGTGGTTCAAGGAGTCTTAAAGCGCGCGCGAGGGGGCGGGGGCGTGGAGAACTTATTCCGTTGCATCATCCGATTTGCTGACACTGCCGGAGTCCCTTTCACTTTTCGTTTAGATCGAATGTAACGAATCCAATTAACAAGGAGTTGTGTCTGCCGTTTGCATCATCCGACTGAACTCGACTTGTTCCTTACACATCATCCTGTAAACTTCCGGATTCCGTTTCCTTTCCACCGAGTGCTATAACAAATCCAATCAAAGGAGCCCAATGTACGACACGTAGAAAAATTTATTTAGTTATTCTTATTTTATGAATTGTGTGTAAAAAATTCATGAGACAAGTCCCTTTTCAAACAAAGGATGGAGTTTTGGAGCCAAGCTCATATAATCTTTTTTTGTTATTGTCCCTCCACTTGCCCATACAATGTGGGGCTAAACCATGTTATGCTTCGGATTTTTCTCAATTAATAAGCCACAACTCATGCGCCTTGATTCCGAGCAGACTTTGCTGCCTTTGTGCCTGGTTCCCCTCTTCCCTCCCTATTTGAAGTGAACCAAGCATTGCGGTGGTGGCAATGGATGCTTGCCGGAGAGGCGGTTAGTGCGTCACAGTTCAAGCGAAGGCGGTGGTTGATCCCATAGCAAGCATGGCCACGACGATGCGGCGCTGGTTTAAGTTGGTGCACCACCGATGGTTGATGGGCATTGGTGGCTCTGGGCGGGAGCTCTTTTACAATGGATTAAAATCAATATAAGCCGTCCATTCCTTTGAATCCAATGGTTGAGATCAATTTAGATCTAGTTATACTACCACCTGTAGTATTGGTAATAAAATTGAAAGAGGGATAAAAGGGTAAAAAATTCCGTCATACTATCCGTTCTCTACGGTCAAACACGTCCTGTGATCCTAATGAATGACGGATGAATGGATAAGAAGTCTTTGAAGATCAATAGGTATTCGGTGAATCCAAAACTGTAAACAAATTAGAAAAAATCTAAAATACCCCCGATGAATGGATAGAAAAATCTAAAATACCCTTGAGAATGGATGGTTAAATTTGATTCCTACTACCACTACTTACTACCTATGTAATCCACTATAAAATTTCTCCTGGGCGGACATGGAAGCTCTTGGCCTCTCTCTTTTATCTCTTCGCCCAGCTCGATGGAGGAAGATGGTTTAAGGTGTGTTTGGTTGTTGTCCAAACTAACCCTGCCAAGCCAAGTTTGGGTCGATGTTTTGGTTGCCTACAATTTGGACCAATATTGGCAAGAAATGCATCGAACATGACCATAGAGCCACAGGCTAAATTGTTGGGGTTAGCCAAATTTTGGCAAGGTTTGTTTGGGCACAAACCAAACACACCCAGGCCTTGTTCGGCCGGGTCTCCTAAACAAGTTCCTAAGGTTGAGATTAGACAGGGATAAGATTCCCTCCTGTCGAGGCCCATTTTGGCTTGTGAATTTTATTGAGGATTGACAGAGAGGTGGTGGGCTTCAAGAACATGTTGTATGAAGTTGTTTATAGTTTGTCCTGATGCGGATTTTGTCTCTACCAAATTGAAACCCACCTCGATAGGACATCAAACTCTTTTTTAATTAACCGATGGAAATCGGCTCATGCTGACGATTTGCACGCGCTCCGCGTGGTTAGCTTTACGATGTTGTACGAAGATGTTAGCTTTTAGCATGATTTCTATGTTGTGCATCCCTGTGGATTTATTCTGTCGTTAGATGAAGTACTACTAGGCTACTAGCCTTTCTGTGTATGTACATGCCGTAGAGAGTTTTTGGTGTGAACTGCACTCCTTTGTAGTTTCTATCATCATATACTCATTTTTTTCCTTGCGATTTCGGTGTTGCAGTTAGAATGTTGCGCGAAGAGTTGCAGTTGCTTCAATAACCAGGCTCATATGTTGGTGAGGTTGTGAAGGTTATGGGCAAGTCAAATGTTCTAGTGAAGGTACATTTCCTTTTGTGCACATCAGTCCTGCTTTGGCCATAGTAGAGGAGAAGTATTTTGTTGTCGAACCCTCAATTAATCAGATCATGGCTATCTACTTTTATTTTATGGAACATTACTTTTGTGTGGTAAGAAAGAATGATCACTTTCTTTCTGCAACATCCAAAATTGCCTATTGAAAAAATATAATATGTGAACTAGGAAAAACCAAGTAGTGGAATAGAAATCCGAAGTAATGGAATAGAAACACAAACACATAAATTTATATGAAATTTCGGGCTTGGTGTTGATCATATTTTTAATGCATGCAATTCTTGCACAAACACAGATCTAAGTGTGGTATCATTAGAACAGATGTATTGGCCTGTACGTTTTGAATGGGAGTTCTGACTTTCTAGTCATCCTAGTATCCTACTGTAATTAACTGATTAATTGAACCTTTCAGGTGCATCCAGAAGGCAAATATGTTGTAGATCTTGATAAAAGTATCGATATTACAAAGATCGTGCCTTCAACAAGAGTTGCTCTTAAAAATGACAGCTACATGCTTCATCGTATCCTGCTCAGCAAAGTCGATCCATTGGTTAATCTTATGAAGGTTGAGAAGGTTCCTGATTCTACGTATGATATGATTGGTGGTCTTGATCAGCAAATTAAAGAGATCAAAGAGGTTGGTAAATAAATGCACAGTACATTTTGTTGTATTGTTAGCTCTCTGGCTTAACAACTCAATTTTCAGGTGATTGAGCTTCCCATTAAGCATGAGTCTTGGAATTGTCCATCCAAAGGTTATAATTTGTTTACCAGTTTGTATTTTGTTTGGCATCAATTGAGTCATTATTAAGTGGAAAATATTTACCCTTTCTTTTTCAGGGTGTCCTCCTTTATGGGTCTCCAGGTACAGGAAAAACTTTACTTGCTCGTGCAGTTGCTCATCACACTGACTGCACCTTCATTAGGGTTTCAGGTTCCGAGTTGGTTCAGAAATATATTGGAGAGGGTTGCCGAATGGTTCGTGAACTCTTTGTGATGGCTAGGTAAACATTCTTTATTCATGTTGCATTGAGTTACTACTGTTTACTTCTATGGGATTCTGAAATTATTCCATGTAAAAGATGCTTCCATAGCTGACATGTCTAATGGTTTGTTTGGTTGTTTTTTTCGATGGGACAGGGAGCATGCGCCATCCATCATTAGGGGTGCAATCGGAGTGGATAATTCCCGACCATCCATCCATCCGTATAAATTCGGATACTATTTGGAGAATAATTTCTGATATCCTTTTTTTCGGATATCGGATACAGATTCAGATAGTTTTTTCGGAGACGAAAACAGATTCGAAATGAAAGTATCCCCAGTTGGCCAGATCAGCGATTCCCCACCGGCCACCCATTCGCATTCAGCCGAATCCCTCATTGCGCTGCCGCCGGCTGGCCGCCTCACCTTCGCGTCCCTCCAGAGTGGCCCCGCCTCGCCCTTGTGTCCCTCGGCATTGCGTAGCCGGCTGCCACCTCGAAGAACTCCCGGCCCTGATCCCGGTCGCGGCCCTACCTCGTCCTTGCATCGCATTATGATATAGTTATCGGTTATGCTATTTGACATGTATTAGCATATTTGTTGATTCCGGACTTGACTCATGTTTTTATTATTCAAATATTAATGTCTTCTAAAGTACCATGGTTTTATGATTTTATTTGAATGTGACTTATATAAATACATATTTAATTTTTTATATTTTTAATACTGAAAACGCGATAAAAGATAGCTTTCCTGATAGATTTTGAAACCTTGGTGTAAAACCACGAAAATTGTGATTTAAAACCATGGCTGGGATCGATGGTGCTCGTGCTTACGGCTCATGTATGATCTTGCACGCACGCGCGTGCTGCGGTCGAGTTACCACGTATAGAACAAAGCTACTTAATTTCCAGGTAAATTTGCATGCGATTTTACCACATAATTGACGAGTTCATTATCAATCCAAAGCGTTTGTTAGCTTTTGTCGACGTACGTTCGTAACAAATACATCAGGCAGCAACAAATACAGATCGACGAGCTAGGAGGCGTACATAGGGTAATGCCACTATGCCAGCGCACGCAATGAAGTGTGCAAGACATCCTCAAGACCTCAACCACGAACGAACAGCGCGCGGCAGTGCGCCACATCGGACGGTCGGTGATACTGATAGATCCTGGCATTTCAGCGTCCAAACTAGAAATTTTTTAATGATGATACATATTTTATATGTATAATTGTATAGTCTTGTACAACGATTTCAAAATATCATGAATTCAATATATAAGTTTGAAATTTGCCAAAAGTACAATACAAATAGTTCACAAAAAGTTTTACATGAATGTAATAACCATCCCCTTATAAGATCATGTACTCCCTCCTATCATAAATGGTTATTGTTTTAGACATCGATACAGTTTTTAAAATATAATTTTGACTACTGATTTTTATTATAGTATATTTATAAAACTCAATATAATTATAATGTTATAAAAGTGTTTTTCAAGACAAATCTATACATATGATTTTTATATAATCCGATTTAAATATTTAAAAAGATATTAATACTCAAAATTTCGAAAGTTTAACTGCATCTATATTCAAAACGATAGCTATTTATAACCGTAGAGACTACATAAATAATTTAGACAGTTCAAATCTATCGACCAAAGAATAAATCCCGTATGTTTCTCCGATTTTTTAGGGACCGGTGCCTATGATTCTAGCTTGGGCTGATCGAGGTGGGTCATCTTGCTTCGCGCGCGGCCGGACCGGAGACGGACGGACAAGCCAGTCATGGTAGGAATCGAAGGCGTGCGTAGGAAGCGGCGAATGATGGGCTGGCTAGCTTAGGTTTCTTTGGTACGTCATGCATGCTGCCGCCGATTGCATGCGCGCGGCCCGGGCGCGGCATGTTCGTGTTGCATGGGCGGAGATCGAGGGACAGGGGAGCCCATGGCGATGGCGGATGTCGTCGGGGTAGTCGGGGGCAGTACGTGGCCGCTTATGCTCGCGTTCCATGTGGGTCTAGACGAGTAGCTAGCAGCTAAAGTTGGGTGCGCGCGCGCGCGTCTTCTTTCCTGGGCTCCATCTGCCGGTGGTTGTCGCTCTTCGGGCCCACGCGGAGCGAACCTCTGCTCTCACCCAGCGGGCCGGCGCCAAAAGCTAGCACTAGCAAGTTAGGCCATGTTTTCAACCTAGCTAGCTAGGAGTGGAATTTAATTTGAACCTCCTCCGGGAATTAATTGATGTTTCGATTCTTTTCCATCATGTATCGGCACATGTTTCTTTGATTTCATATGGTATTATCTACGTTTCAGCAGCTCTTCTATTCATGATATATCCTAATTTAGTAGTTTACCTATGTGTGCATTCAGAGTGCATAATGCAGGTTACATGTTCAGATCAATAAAGAAACGTTCAAACTGTTCGACATGCACATTGAGTCAAGAGTCTCGCATTCATAATTAGTACTACGACGCAAAAGAAAATCACAGAGTTAAAAACAATCAGCACTAGTGAAAATGAGTCAGTCACAATCAGTTGTCATCATAGATGGCTGTGATAGTTACACATAATGAACGATTATCTATAAAAAAAACAGCCCGTGATAGTTACACATCACAGACGGTTAGTATATAAGAAACCGTATGTGATAATAAAAAATAATAGATAGTTCCAGTTACAAACCATCTGCGATAAGTATAAATAATAGACAATTCGTAGTTACGAACCGTCTATGATATATATTTTTGTCTATGATATATATTTTTATATACAATTTCAATTTTATGGTTAGCCTCGGGAATCATGCTAGCTATACTCTCTGTATAGATACACTGCACACATTGAAACATATATAAGATACATAATTCACAGTTGAGATTAATACATACAACACATATTCAACTAGACATAAGACACATACACAATTCACAGTGAGATATATACACATAACACACATTCAAACATAATAAATGGCTTAAAATCCACAATTTAAATATATTTACACACACTTTACATAATTCATAGTTGAATAATATACACAATCTGCTATACAACTTACGAACTATCCGATGCACTGAACTCACCGTCGGCTCGAATTACATCAGCTAGGAAGAAAACAGTGAGCTCTCCTTGAATCTTCGTAATATTCTCAAGGTGAAAAGAAGAAGTAGATAATTTCTTTACTTGGTCGGTATTAAATGCTTGCAAGATGCTCGGGCCACTAGACTACTTCTAGACCTTGGTCCCACAACCACCAAATTTCTATTGCTAGTATCGTACTTATATCATATCTTCACTCTTAATTGAAGCAATAAAGTTCTGGACTGATGACATCACCTAGGGGGAGGAGGGTGACCGTGCGGTGCAGAGAGAACAGGGACGATGGTAGCATGGTGCTGAGGGAGACGGAGCAATGTAGAGAGGAAGGAGACGCCGACGATGCGGTGACGAAAGCGAAGGAGCGGTGCGAAAAGGAACAGGATGGCAACGGCGCAGTGACAAGGACAACGATGAAGGTGATAAGGGCAACAACAATGTAGAGAGGACGATAACGGTGCAGACATCAGGAAACCCTACATTTGAATGGAGAGACACTGAGTGTGAGTATTTGAATCGACAAGGCGGGAAGTTAAATAAACATAGTCATCTACTTATCATTACATATGATTAGAAGACATTAACCGTATGTGATATTTGATAATCACATATGGTTGTTCTGTTCAAACTATCTGTCATGTGCATTTATAAGTTATGCAGCTTAGAGAAAGAGTACCAAGCTTACATGGTGCTATTTGCTCACGTCTAAAGCAGGATAAACATCGCAGGTTGTCATCACAAGCATAATATGAAACGAAAACATTGCAGTCATTCGAATTTAAAAGCGTTCGTAGATCGCTTCGAGTGCCCAAATAATCACTACATTACTATTGTTGTCAGGCCACATCATATGGTCAATAACAAAAGTCTTTTAAAAAGTAAGACCTACGGTATTTATAAGGTAGCCTTGGAGGATGTCTAAAAGCCTATGAAGTCTGAAATTTTGACCGTGCAATCATAAAAAATTGCAAAGGCTCTGCTGACTATTTCGTCGTCGATTTCTGGATTGTAGCGGTCCTTCGGAAGATCTGCCAGCTATGAGATCAGTTTTGCAGCCTCATCATCGGCCTTTGTCGTCTCTGTGACACACATATCACTAAACCAGATATCCCTCCATCTTTCTCCTTCATTCCTTTTGATGAACTTTTTGGCTCGACATGCCTCTTCTTGTGAGCAATCCTACACTACAACAAAAAGCTCACATAGAGGCACTTTTCTATATATATTTTTTATTTATCTCTATAAATTACCATAAATATTACAAATACACTTTTTATGGTATTTTAGAAGGTGTCTTAAATGAAGAGACACTATTTTGAAATATTTTAGATAAAGAACATGGAATATGGACCTTAGACATATTTTTGAGGTATTTTTAAATTGTCAAAACAAAAATCATAGAGACATTTTTTAAGACACCTCATAAATTGACCTTATATTACGAAGGTGTTAGTTGAGATATTTTTTATTCTCTAGAGAAATTATGTTAGATGTTTAAGACATGTTGTGTACTACTTAGAAGAATTACAATATGAGTATAAGAAAGGTCTGATGTGAGATTGAGATGGTTATTCGTGCTACTTGTTTATCCATAAGGTCTTGAGTTGAAGGATTGGTTCCAACATATATTTAGAATATATTTTTCACTCTAGAGGATTCTAGCGAGTATAAAGACACAGTATAACTTCTTTACAAAATATCTTATATAGAATGCAAAGATATTTCAGTAAATGTCTCTTCGGTCATAGCGACACTACATGTAGAGGCACTATTATGGTATTTTAAAAGATATCTTTAAAATCATATAGAGACATAAAAGTACGTCTCTACATGATGTTTCTCGTGTAGTGCTAGTTAGGCTGACGAACTTTCAGTGTCAGGATGTGCTCGGCTTGCCGCGAGTTGGATTCTCAAGGTGGCCACCTTTGCCTTGCCATGGCGTATGGTGCATCGTCGATTCGGTCTCCACTTGGAATGTAGCAAAGGACCGGATTTCTATATTGACTTTTCTTGCTGCTTCTATGGCTCAGTGAAGGTGGTCCTGCAAGGCCAAATGAAAAACGTGATCTTTCTATCGAAAGAAGGCAAATATATACTTGTCGCTGTTGTCCAGGATGTGCTAAGCAGTTTCAATGTTCGCCACATTAGCTCTGAGAGTCCTTTCTTGCGACAATTCAAGCAGAGATTAGCCTTGGCCCAATCGTTGCATGACGACCTGGCCATAGTTCTTGCCATCGATTTTCTTATAAAGCTGGGACAACTGGTGCCAAGTCAGCTGCTCTGATGTTAGGGTAGGGAAAGAACCCTGCAATTAGTTTCTATTAATTAGATGCAACAAAAGGACATTCAAAAATTGAATAGGACATTACCTGGGATTCTATCACTAGTGAAGGAATGCGGAGAACAGTAGCAAAGAAGAAGACATGTTATAAGACTAATGATGGGTGAAGAAGGCAGGAGAAGCAGAAGCTTAATTATATGAACCATTGTGGTAGAAGCTGAATGTTACATATTGCAATAAAGACAATGTCCAAAATACAACTGTTGGTGATAAGTTTACTTACAAAGATGGTTACGAGAACAAACCGTCAGTGTCACATCACATGACAGCTCCGAAAACGCAGCCGCTCATGATAGGTTGACTTATCACAGATGGCTACGTAATAAAAACCGTCTATGTTTCATCACAGACGGTTAAGATGTTCGAACTATCTGTGAAAATAATCTTGGCTCGATTATCACATACGGTTGCTTAGAAGTAACCGTCTTTCAACATAATTTCCCATGTAGCTTCATAGACGGATTTTCACATAACCTTCAAAATCGTCGTAGATGATACGTCGTAGATGATCTTTGTGTGGTAGGAAGACTGGTTTCGCTGTCTTCGGATGATTTGACATCTCATTCATGGGACGAGATAAGAGACTGAACAAAGCAGTTCAGGAAAGACACGAGCGGTTCAGCAAAAAAACAGCTTTACCCACCCACCGGGTAAAAATACAGTGATACCTTTATATCGTCTAATTGTGTGATTGAGCTTGTTTCCAGGTACGATGATAGGTTGTATTGTATGGATCGCTCGCCAAAAACCGGCTTCATAATCGGTATCAGGTACGGGCACTTACTAGCAGATCATATGACAGAAATTTTTACCTTTTTGGACTCCTTGTTTTTATTTTTTTCACAATTAGCCCCATGCATGAAAGAATTTCAAAAATAGCTCTCAAACAGTGTTTTCCAGCGGTCACCGATCGCATGATTTTTTTTTAAAAATTTTTCACAGACTTTCCAGCGCTCAGTGACCGCATGAATATTTTTTTAAAAAAATTCCAATCCTTTCCCGCGGTCAGTGACCGCTTAAATTTTTATTTTATTTTATTTTTCGTTTTTTTTTGCGCGGCGGGCGGGGAAAAATATTTTTTAATCATTGGGTGGAATCCGGTGATCGGCATCATTGGATTCCACTGCCCACTAGCAAAGCGGAGGAGGCGGGCGACGGCGCGACGCGTGGGCGGCCGCAATATTTTTTCTATTTTTTCCGAGGCGGCTAATATCTTTTCTATGTATTTATATTTATGAAGAAAAAATAAAAATTATTTTATGATGAATCTTAATGTTTTAGAATTTTCCACTGTTCTAGCACGGCACGTATAATTTTCGGGGATCTGGACCGCTGGAAATTGCAAAATTAAAATTCCTCGATCCGCTGGATTGTACTATTTGGAGGCGTTTTTTATCAGATGAGCGTCTAATCGCGAGGAAAATTATACGAGTGGGCTAGAATAGTAAAAATTCAAATTTTTTAGTGTAATAGGAAATATGGTCTTCATGAAATTTCGGAAATTAACCGGACTTAATGCACAGTATTTTTTTGGGAGGAAATTTAATATTTGTGAAAGTATTTCACATCGATTTTTCCTTAGTGAAAAATAAAAAATATATTTTATTTTCCGCGCAGCGATTTTAAAAATATTTTTCCCGCTTGCCATAAAAAAACGAAAAAAAATAAAAAAAAATTAAGTGGTCGTTGACCGCTGGAAAGGATGGGAAATTTTCTAAAAAATATTCATGCGGTCGCTGAGCGCTGGAAAGTTTGGGAAATTTTTTTAAAAAAATCATGCGGTCGGT
Organism: Otatea glauca; assembly: GCA_036346275.1. Classification (NCBI taxonomy): domain Eukaryota; kingdom Viridiplantae; phylum Streptophyta; class Magnoliopsida; order Poales; family Poaceae; genus Otatea; species Otatea glauca. The sequence continues at coordinate 52,946,994 of CM070721.1, forward strand.
GACCACTGGAAAACACTGTTTCAAGGCTATTTTTGAAATTCTTTCATGGGGCTAATTGTGAAAAAAATAAAAACAAGGAGGCCAAAAAGTTAAAAATTTCCATATGACATGCACGTACGGAGCGTGAAAGACAAATGAGAAAAGAAAAGGGCAGCAAACAGGCCACGTTCCATAGTTCACTACTTGCTCAGTTTGTTCCTAGTCCCTACAAAGTACAAACCTAGCTAATGCGGAGTGCAGTCCTCCTACAACTTAAGTAGTTTTCATAGACATGAATCGTCCCATCGAGACATCGGGCCGTCCGATCAAAAAAAAAAAGTGAGATGAACAATGTTGCTACAATACTATTAACAGTACTTCCGCACAACAAAAGTTCTGTATAGTTTTTTTTATCTAAACCATCCGAATTCGATCGGATGGCCCCCCTAAAGGAATGCACTGGATCTTTATCCACTAACATGGTTTTTTTTTTTACAAGACACGGCTATATCTAGCTCAATTCAAGCATGTAATTAAGTACTACTTATGCAAAAAAAAATTGTGATCCATGAGGAGCACACATCTTGCATGCATGGCCACCAGTTAGATACAAAACATTTTGCCATGTCTTATTACTGTCCTTGGCATTTTGCTGTTGTCGAGCAGCGAAGTCCAAAAGGCTTCCACTGTATTGTGTTTTGCTGTCCCGGTCTCCCGGCTGCTCGCAAAGCGTGGATCCAACAGGCTAAAAGTTACTTCCATACGTACCAACTCCTGCACTTTTTGTTGGTCGAGTTGGGGCCTACGCGACAGAAAACGCGTATGTATGTCGTTTTTTTTAGACGGACAAACTATGTGCGTGGGCGTGATGAGTATTTGGTATCACCTAGTATGTAGTACTCTCTTTAATCATAAATAGTTATAGTTTTAGACATGAATACGATTAAAATTTTAGAACTTTGACTATTAATATCTTCTTAAATGTTTAAATTTGATCCGTGCAAATCATATATGTAGATTTGTCTCGAAAAAAACATTCTAATATTATAATTTTATTGGGTTTATAAATATATTATAATAGAAATTAGTAGTCAAAGCTGTGTTTTGAAGATCGTGCTGATATTTAAAACGATAACTTTTTGTAACCGGAGGAAATATTAGGTACCATTATTCTTTACGGTGCACGGGGATTGGAACCTCCCCTCTTATCATATTTCCTCTCTCCTTACTAAATATATCTACATGTAAAATTTACGGTATAACTAGTCTTATGGTACGAGGTCATACTAAACAATTTAATATATATAGTATAATTAACTAGGACATCATGATGCGTGAGCACCATGATCTAAAATGAATATTTTTTTTATGTATCGTGTGCGAAAAAATTTGAATTTTTTATATCGAGTTTAACTAGTTTATTAATTAGTTCAAACAAGTTTAAACTAATATTTAAACTAGAGTTTCCTTTTTATGGTAGTTTGATTGTAGGTATGTGCTGATTATATATATATATCAGCAAAGCATGTGATATAAATTCGTTCAAAATCTTTGAATTCGGTTTTTTTTAAAAGATGTGCGTTTTATTTGAATTGTTATAGATAGGTTTATAGCATAAAACTAAAATTTTCGCAAAAATATACTTGAATTTAGCTTAAATTTACACATTTGAAATCATAGTGCTTTGACAACCAAGTTCTAAATAGGTGTTAAGAACTATAATTAAATCCAGTTGCTTAATTATGTGCTTGGGATTGATTTGTGGTTGTCTAGTTATGCTTTTTGAAAGGTTTGAATAGTTTAATTAATTGGATGGATAGTCCGTGGTTGTCAATGGCAGGCGGTCATGCTAATACGACTTCTGAAATCAGCAGCTCACCTAATCGATCTGAACTTGTCTTTTGTAACCTGCCCATGCAGGGCATTTGATAATCTTTTTCCCTGCATGTACGCAGGGAATTTATCGAAGGGCTTAAGGCCTAATAGAACGCATGGAGCATCTTTTTCTACTGAATGTACACGCGAATATGTATTTCTAAATTCGGAGGACACATGCGTCGAGTATGTGACTAAAACGCTAGTGGGCTAGGTATATACACACCTGCACGATCAGCCATCTAACCACATGGCAGCTTCCAAGGTATTTCATAATATTATTTGTGTAGGGAAAGAAAGCATTTAATTGTCTAAATTCGATTATATCGTGCTGTATATATACATTTTTGTTTTCTGATCACCAGATACAATTAGTATATCTAAATCATATACAAACTTCAGCAGCATCACTGTTGCACTTCTCATCTCAAGCAGAAGTTTGTATTGTATGTCTACCTGTCTAGCTACCGAGCTGTATCTGCACGTTGGTTTCTTCAGCGTGTTGCCTTCTGGTTTCTTTTAGCTGCCGGTTTGCGCAGTGGTTATACCTTTACGTCGTAGAGTCTAAAGACGTCGCATTTTGACCAAGTAGTCTGTTAAGCTTGCATCATGGGAGGAAATAACCAAGCAATCAAACGACTCTTCCTTTTTGCTTTTACACATATGTATCTGCCGGCCAGCCGGCCCAGAAAGACAGAAAGCAAAAGCGAAATTGCGTAAAAAACACACTGCAGGGTCTGGCAGCAGAGATGGGAATTGGTCCGTGCCGCCACCGGCAGGGCACGAACCCAACGGGCTTCGGACCGTGGCATGCCATGTCTGCATAGCATGGCCATCGTGCCGTATCAGCCCAACTATCTCTAGAGGTCCAGATACAGATCAGGGCACGCCGTGTTGCCGTTGTGCTGTGAGAGCTCAGACCTTGTCACGTTGGATATGTGGAGTCATTGACGTCGCCATCGTCGGTCCGTCACCATAGACGGCACCAAGGATAAGGAGCGAGTGTCGACCACCGGCGATGATCTGGTACACATAATTATTTGGAAAAAAGAATTAGATTTATTTCATTCATTGGGAAAAAGACTGCTGGATTTGATGCCGAGTTGGTGAGGATCGTTGAGATCCATCGTCGCCGTCTTCTTCCTTTTCGGTCGCCGTCGTCTTCTTCCTTGAGACAGTCAGCAAAGTTGGTGGTGCGGTACCGCAAGGCCGTATCTGACGGCGGTGTGACCGAAGGCTGCTAGATTTGGCACCAAGATGGTAGGGAACGGTGAGGGGGGATGGAGTGGGACAGCGGTGGTGGGGGAGGTGACAATATGGGGAGGAAGCAGGCGTGTAGGAGGGCGAGAGGAGAGAGAGAAGAGACGACGGAGATGCAGCGAGTCGTGACTACGCTGGCGAAGGGAAGAGGTAGTATTTGATGATAGGCTGGACCGCTAGGGTAATATAGTTGATGATAGGCTATTTTTGTAGATAGGATGTTTTTGTACGAAAGGGTCGCTTTCATGTCATGCCAGCCCAAATACAACCCAATCATTTGTATCGTGTCATACTGCCCATCGTACCGAGTTTTCAAGTCCAGCACGACCCATCATTTATGCTGAGACAGCTGTATCGTGTCGTACTTTAGACCATGCTCAACGGACGTGCCTAGGGCTAGCCAAAAGGCACAGCCAAGGGCCCAAGGTCTACACAACATGCCAAATGCGGTCAGAAGCCAGCAAAATTAAGCGCGCCAATGAGGTGTACCTACTAGTTAGGATCTTGAATAACTAATCCTCAACAGGATGCACGATAAAGTTAATTATCAAGCACTTTTCTGAGTTCTCACAGGAATAAACGATAGATATATGACCGAAAGTGTATGGCCTTTCTGAAAGTTATCGCTCGAGAATTATCTGCAGAATCGCACTCTCTCTGATCCCTCCGCTTTGCACCCTGCACTAACATGCATATATGCCTAGCAACGTATATCGTGGGATACGATCGACGGCTGTCCCCACGTTTGCTGTGTTTCTGTACGTTGCGAAGTAGCGATGCGCGATCAAGTGTATCGATAACTCTTCTTTCTACGGTGAATTCGGTAGATATACATATGGCAAAGTACTGCCTTTGTTTAATCAAGATTGAATATGCATACCTGCGCCTTTTATTCCACGTCGATCTCGACCATCTCTGATCGGTATATTTGGAATTTTGGATGGTCAAGATCAATGAAGGTCAGAAATGATGTTCTTCAGTCATCTTGTAGAAAGGGCTAAATTTCAAATAGCTGGATAGTAAGGTACTGTTCTTTGTGTGTTTAATTTGATACACGGTAAATTTTTTTAGATTCCCAGATTTTTGCAGCAATCAGACTGACTCGTGTTAGCTTTCCAAACATGCCCTTTAGTTTTGCTTCATAGAAAGTTGTAAATGAATCCACTGTCCTCTCTCTCTAGATCTCTCTTGCGAGGGTTCGATCTCTTTGTCCAGTGAAACTGCTGGATGAAATTTTAACCATATTGGAGCCTTGTAAGCATACAAAACAATATTGCAAGATAATCCACGTTCTTTTCATCTGAACCGACCATAGATATGGGAACGCACGACTAATTGTTTGGAACGCAGAGGAGATTCGCTTTTGCTACGTACCCACTCGATCCTAAGCATATATGATCTACCAAAAATCGGCATATTATTTCTGTCGTCGATGCATGTTAGATTCCGATAAACAGAAGCAGATACTCTCTCTCAATGTTTCCTTGGTATTTGTTCTGGTACATGATCATTGATCTGATCTAAGATAAGTGATCCATTTCTTTGTTTTTGGCGTATGTGCTTCAGCACCTGATGTTGCTACCTCCCCTGCTGGTACACAGGAGGGCTACAATGGCCGTCTGATTACACTAGAGGTGGACATCGGGCCACGACCCGACCAAGGTCAGACCTGACCCACGTTTGAATTGGCTATGCTGGGCCTGCCAATCGGGCATGGTGGGCGACACGGCACAATATAGGAAGACGGATTGTGCCTGGGCCGGCACAGCACGCTACAGGAGGTGCCAGGCAAGGCACACGGGCGTGAGGGAGAGGGAGGTGGGGGTGGGGGAGACAGGGATTACCTGGTAGCCATGCTCGCCCGCGGCCACACTTGCCCACGCCACGCGGGCCCGAGCCCGAGCCACCCACGCCACACGAGCCTGCTGCCACGCTTGCAGGGAAAGGGAAAGAAAAAAGAAAGAAAGGAAGAAAAGAAAATAGAAAAATGGGCGGAGCCAAATTTTTAGTGACGAACTTGATTTCTGTTCGTATGTGGTCAAGAAGTTGCCCACAATAGATTTATGCGTTCTTGACGCTCATAGTTGAGAAAGCGAGAGATACGGGAGAGAGATAGAGAGAGATTAAGAGAGATGGACGAGAGAGACTAAGAGAGATTGAGAGAAACGGACAAGAGAGAGAGTTGAGAGAGACGGACAAGAGAGATTGAGAGAGATGAGTGAGAGAGATAGATTGAGAGAGACGGAGGATAGAGATTGAGAGAGACATGCGAGTGAGAGATAGGGAGGACGCAACAGACAAATAGCGAGAGACAGCGAGAGAGAGAGAGATCAACGAGCAAGTAACTAGTAAGTGAACATTATTGACCACTTTCCTAATGTTTCCTCATGTAGCGCTTAATTGACAGTTACCAAAATGAGCATTATTAGTTTCTCATAAATATTTCCTTTTAAATCTAGTGGTATTATTTGTGTTCACTGTCTCAGTTTTATACGTCTTTGTCTCCTTTTCTCTCGTTGTAATAGTGCAAATGGGTCGGACTTAAGCCGATACGAATCGCAAATGAACCGTGTCTGGGCTCATTGAAGACGAGCCAAACCGGTATGGCACGTTACGGTGGGCCAGCCGGGCCGTGGCTGCATTGCACAGTTTAGGCACGTAGGCCCGGCATGGCACGACGCCCATGTCTAGATTACACGTCATCCTTGTTTTTAGAGCGCTACTATTGAACCCTATACCGTTAGAATAGCAGGTTTCACAGGTTTCAGAGGTACAAACGATATACCGTAGGTTAGTTTTTCTGTTTTTTTTAACCCGTGGACGTCCGCCGGTTAGCGCTAGCTTACCAAAGGCAAACGTGCATTACAATGTAAGACCTCAACTAGTAATTAAGTACGTATTTATATTTGAGCCCATTTCGTTTCGTCCTATCCCCGACCTAGTACGACAAAATTAACCAAAACACGAATCCCTCCATGCGTAGGCACGAGTAGCTAGCTAAGTGTAGAGCTAGGATCGAGAAATCCATCACAGACGTGCATGCACATGAATGTTCCGGCCTCTCTAGCAACAGTGCACGCAAGCAAGTGCGCGTGCGGCACGTCGTCGCTGGGTTCGCGCGACGAGGCCCACCGCCCACCGGACCGGAACCCGAGCATCGTGCTCCGGCCGCGCCCGGCAACGTCCCGTGGGTTTGTCTATCGCGCGTCTGGATCCTTTCGCGGTAGTGCTATTGTTTCGAACATCGACCTATATAGTTTGTAAAACATAGTTTGATCACTAATTTGTATTATAATATATTTATAAAGCTCAATAAAATTATAATATTATAAAGTATTTTTTGAGAAAAATCTATGTATCTAATATAAATATTTAAAAAGTTATCAATAACCAAAATTTAACTATGTATATCTCAAAAAGACATTTATTTGTCATTGGAGGGAGGAAATACTAAGTACTATGGTGTATAACTTTAGATCGTCGACTGTCTTTCGTGCATGCAGGACAACGAAGTTGCCACGTCAGCAACTCACCATGGCAAGAATCAATGCCACCAGGTCGTTGACTATTTTGCAACCAGAAGCTATCTAGGCAGGCCAGAAGCCGAACGAAACGACGCATCGATCAGTCGTAATCTTTTGTACTTCCAAAACAAGACAGTTATTATTAACAGTATTTATAGGGGTATGGACAATAATTATCTATAATACAACTATATATCATCGAGAGTCAGCACTAAAAAAATACATACTATACAATGTCTATATAATTATGTGTAACAGTCTCTTATACAGTTAATAGATTATCTGTAAAATATTACACATAATATAAAGTTGCCTTTAAGATTATCTATTAAATAATAGACAACATCTTTCTCCCTTCTCCGTATCATCAAAACCTTAAGTATTGTACTCGATCAGTTGAGGCTGTTGGGGCTTGTATGCTGGTAGCTGCTAAGATAGTTAGCTAGCACACTGCATTTGGTCGCTGAAAGATGCGCACCTAGAACATGCATGCCGTGCCCTCCAACGGTTGCTTTGCCAACTCGAGCTCCATGTGGCGCGGCCTCGATCACCATCTTCTGCAACCATCATTACCTGTCCAAACCGAAAGACCAATCATTCTTTGTACTGAACTTTTTCTTTTTGTTCTTTCAGAATCTGTGGTACTCTCTCTCTCTCTCAATCTTAATCTTACGTAATAAGAAGTACTTCTAAATGATATCCTTTACTAGTAGATGTACTAGTAGATGTATAATTCTAACTATAGGTGCATGCTCGGAATACAAGAAATTTATTGCGGGTGAAATGATTCTGATACTCCAGAATTCCCATGGAAATCCTACATTTTAGATGGGGCCTTAGCTCCCTGGGTTTTCACAAAAACTTCAGGTAAGGCTTAGGAGATGCAGTTAACTTTTATCATCTTCTATCTTCGTGATAAATAGTAACCCTAACCCCTATGGTCTTAGCTAACAGATGAATTTCACGAGAATTTTATAGAAAATAGTTCATCTCATAATCCTTACAAGACTTGCAAAATTCCCTTGATTCGGTCAGCAGTTTGTTTATGCTTACGTTTCTTTCGGTTTCGAGCGTAAGAAGGTAAAGTCGCCAATCTTCGATCATAACGTGCCTCGGACGATATCGTGAAGTGGAAAATGTGGACTCTCGTAAGGATTACTTGTCGATACTTCTGATCTTTTGATAAAGATCGATCTGTTTGTCTTTTACAAGAAAAGCTGGGTTCTTTCTTTCCACAGAAAATAAAAGAAAGAAAAGCCGGGTTCATTGTTCAGCTTTTTTTTTTTTTTTTGAAACGGCGCGCCGTGATAATATTATAAGGGGGTAGAGTTTCAAGATACAAAGGTGCAGAGAGGACATTCAAAAAACATAGGCGCAGAGAGGGCACCAAGCAATAGGGGGAAGAAGGGTGAAAAAAGAGAGGGAGAAAAAGAAAGAGAAAAGGTAAAAGAAGAGGACAGGATATTAAGGATGCCAGTGTAGGATTTTGTCGAGGTGTATCGCTCCCGCGGAGACTCAGTTGGCTGCCTCGTCTTTGACCGATTGGAGGGTTTGTTCGAGTGTTGCCTAATTCCTCTGGAAGATCCTGTTGTTGCGCTCTTTCCATCATTGCCAGCATGCTAGGATTATAAGAGACTTAATTAACACCTTTCCACGAGGTGGACCAGGCGTTTATGCGATGAAGGCACCACTGCTCAAGGTCCGCACATGGTGTCCACCGGCAAGGTTGCAAGGACAGAACCCCAGACCAGTGCGCAATGGAGGACCACATACGCCGAACTTGGTTACAGTCTACGAAAAGGTGGAAAGTCGTTTCTAGGTTCCGAGTGCAGGTGCACCCATAGAACTACATGCGATACGCTGAGGCTATTGAGTAGACTGCGTCCAAGTGATAGAGGCCATCCTCTGAGCTTCTTTCCTTTTGAAGGTCTCCACACTGTCCGCTGGCAGAAACCTAGAATTCTTCAAGCAGTGCAAGCCAAAAGAGAAGGAAAAGAAAAGAGGCTCGAAATTAAAGCTGCACAAGTATCTGAAGAACAGGACTTCAGACTTCAGTTGTCTGCAAATCTCTACTTGCGACATGAAAATTCTAGGTATGATAATAGCAAACAATTCTTATTTCCCTATTTATTTTCCGCATATTTCACGTGGAAACTATGTGATAACTCAGAGGTTAAAACAACTATAAGTGATCAATTTTATACGTTAGATGTCCACCAAATTGGGTACATGGTTCAGATGTTAAAGCTTTGAGATGCTTAATTAGTTACATATGAGTATATGACTATATGAGTGCTCTAGTACAAGTTGTACAACTGTCCTTTTAATATAAAGAAATAAACGGTCTGGTGCGGGTGTTTCCAATCAGCATATATATAATTTCAACGGGTTATTTATCATTAACAGGTAAAGACAATCATTTAGGCGTCTTGAGAAATCACATCAAGATATAGAGTAGGAGGAAGACCTCCTTAATTATGAAACTTGAGTCCTAATAATAAAAATATAGTAGTAAGCATTAACTTGTTCATAGCATGTTATGACCTGCGTACACAATAACACAAACATAGACAAGTTAGGCCATACTAAATTTTTCTGGTCTGCTCTGAGCTACTCTACCATATTAATTTGCCTAAGCAGTTTCTTATAAGCAGTGTAAGTCTCGGATCAAGCACTAACAGAACACGTGTTTCTCTTGATTCCAACGCAATAAAAAAAGCTATTTTGTACGGAAAAGGTATTTTAGTACGGGTTTTGTTGCACATGCGGGAGCGAATAAGGCTCTATTTTACAGAGCTCTACATCTCAGCTCTACCATAGATCTGAAGTTTATAGATTGAAATAAAGTGAATTATGTTTATATTTTTAGTCTAAAATTTAAACAAAATGATCCACTTAAACACTCTTAATGTACTCACAACTCTAGCTCTATAAATTTCCGGAGCTAGAAATACCCTACCCAACCAACTCTACGGATTTTGGTGGAGCTGGACCTATGCCAAACGCCCCTAAGAATCAGACGTATTGTGACACCCCCACTTCGCCTGACCAGACCAGATCCAGTGGAAACATCACAGAGCAGGGTGCGTCAGGATCAGGCTAAGGAAAGCAACACATGTAGAACTAAAACTTTCACCGAATAGTACTCGGGGATTATTTTTAAAGTACATATAGTACTGTCTTAGGTCTGGCTACGGTGATTTCTACACCGCCCGTCTAATATTACAATATTATTCTAGATGCCTCCCTCCTAAGGGTAGATTTATTCTGTCAGGTCTTGGTCGTCAGTCCCCTCATATTCATATCCCTCCACAGCAACATCGGTATCATCATAAAGATTCACATTATCATAAAGATTCACATCATCATGAAATTCACCTTCTATCTCATCTGGTTGGGTGGACTCAACATGTTCTGAAAAACAACAGAGAAAGCAAGGCTGAGTACACCAGTACTCAGCAAGCCGCGGAACCTTTACGCACGAGTATAAAAATATACTTTTCGACAACCGAGCCGCTACTCCAAAGTAGTACTTTATCCAAAGTACCCTTTTTTCCATTTGTTAGAAAGTGTCAAGTTTTAACTTTTAAATATAATGACAGCAAAACAACATGGGGTCTTACATCTTGTGTTAGAGGAAAACCCACACGACGCACTTCCAAACCCGGAAGCTAGGAGTGATATCACATTTGACTCTGATCAAAGGTGTACTGTTTTGCCCATAGCATCACTTTGGCTTATTGTCACAGAGTGCTTCCTTAGGCACACAAATAAACCAAGGAAAATAGAACGTTTGGCCAACCGTACACTGACCTCTGCCATACCGCCTTGCCTCACCAAAGGCACGCGGGTCGAGACTCCTCCCCCGACGTCTCACCCTAGGGTGACTGCCCTCACTTGGCACAATCACCTTTCTCACCTTGGCAGAGTCAGCTACTTGTCGGTTACTTAGTTCAGCCCGTCCCATACCGGGTCTATGGTCAGCACGGCTTACGCCGATTTTGAGGTAAGCGCCAGTTTGGTTTGTCCTTAAATGACATCCTATGTGGAGGAGCCCTGACTTTCATAGCAACCCGACCGGGGTTGCTCATACCATAAGCTCTTCCACCCACCAATTACTCAATAACCTCACCAAGGTTATGGTTCTACAACTGGATCTAGCTGATCCAATTAGTGTTATTTAATTTCTTTTAGAAATTAGTTTTTGAGATGAATGCAAGAGTTTCAAACAACCCAAGTCACAAAAGCAGTTCACAAAACATGATCGAAGGGCGATTTGCTTGAATTAGCGATCACAGAGCTGTCCACAGCAGGAAATGGCTCTAGTTGCCTTCTGTTGTTATTGAGGGGATTTCCTAATAAGAGCACCAAAATTTTAATAAATATCTTTTCTCAAGTTGGGTTTAATTTGTTTATATAGAGATATGTTCGTGTGGAAAATTGGATCATAATTTATTTCAGAGGAAAGAAAAGAGAAAAACAAGAAATAAATTTTGGATTTGTTTTCCATTGTTATTTTTGATCTATTTTTTTATTCTGGTAAATTATTCATGTAAAACATTTTATATTTAATTTACTTACTCATTTATTTATCTTCTTATCTTTTTTTCCCTTCGGTCCAGCCGGCCCAAAATTTATGGCCCAACTGGCCCCGCCGACTCCCGAAGTTTTCTAACCCTAACCCTAAACTACCGCACTCCACTCCCTCTCTCACTTTCTCTCTCTCTCTCTCTCTCTCTCACTCGGCCGACACAGCCGCCGTCCCCTTTCTCCTCCTCTCCCTCGCACCTCATCTCCTCCAAGCGCCGCCGACTCGCTCTTGCGCCCGCCCTCGATTTTCGCCGCCAACTCCCACCGCGCCTCCGTCTCCCCACCGCGCTGACCTTCTCCCTCCCCGCGCGTCGGTCGCCTCCCCTCGGCCCCTCTCCTCCGCACTCACCTTTTTCGCCAGCCGCCGCCGAAGCCCCGCTCCAGGCCTCCGCCTCCTGGCCTGCGGCCCCTCTTCCTTGCGCGCCTGCGCTTCTTCCTGGCGCAGCTTCCCCCCCCCCATGCTGCTGCTCTCTTCGCCCCTCTTCTCCACACCGCCGCCCGCTCCTCTCGGTCTACCACCGCCCGCCGCCACCACCTCCAGCCCTACCCCGACGTCTACACCGGTCGATTCCCCCTCGGAGACACATCGCGGTGAGCTCCCCCTACCCGACGTCTAAATGGATTATGTCTTACTGGTTCTGGTTCTTAAGTAGGAAGCATGAGATAAGGACTAGACACTGGAGTTCATATAGGAAACACAAGATTTTAGAAATCAGAATCATTTGACTAAACCACAACTTCTATTCTAAGCAGATTATTTAGATATTTAAAGAGGACTAGAAACATGCATGCTTTACATGCCAAAAGCTACTGGATCCTTTAGTTAATAGAATATTTTGATTTGTAGAGTTGGTGCTCTTTCAATGACTTAGCTCACATGAAAATATGTAGCATGAGGTTTCTAGTTCTACTGCTACAGACTTGATATTACCAAGAAATCCTACTTTAGATTCAATGCTTGACCTGGGTGGGTTTAATACACAGATTGAGCCATTAATAGTTACCAACTTTTTGGATGTATTCAGACAAGAAAACAAAAAGATAGCTTACTAAAGACTAGAACCTAATAAATGCAAAGATGACTGGAAGATGGTGAAAAGGGAATGGAGGTTAGCCTCTGACTGCCTTTACTCCTCCCTGACCTGCTATCTCCTTCGACAGAGGTGGACCAGCAAGGACAAAAGTTCTTTGGTGGATGAAGGTAGGTGTATGCAGTAAAAGCTTCTAGGGTGTATTGGCTGGCTCTTATTTATACTGCTAGTTTTTACTGCTTTGAAGTAGCTGAAAACCACCTTCTTTTGCAGGAAAACTGTGGGCTAGCTATATGGCATGCATGCAGCCAAAGTCCTGCCATTTGGCAAACAGTATGGGCAAAAAGAGGAGCTAGCTGCTGGCTGGAGAGATGGGCAGAGGAGTGCTGGCACGAGTGAGAAAATGGAATGACAGATAGAAGGTCGGTTTGGTTGGGTGAGAGGGAAAAAGTGAAGAGTGAAATCTTGTAAAAATCTGGGAGACTGAGAGTGATGATTGAGGACTGACTTGAAGAGTGTGGCTCCATTTTTTTTTAACTGTGCGATGCATGATTTGTAAGCAGAAAGTGGTCTGTATTTAGTGGTGTAACCTTGATGCTTGAGAGAAAAAAATGTATATATATATTTTTTGAATGAAACCTATACTGTGATTTGAGGAATAGCTTGATGAATGAGAAACTTGATAAGAGTCTGATTAGCTTCTTTAATAAATTGAATGGGTATAAAATATTGTGATTTTAAGCATTGGTTTATCCAGATTAGATGTTATACTTGTGTGTAAATGATATGCAGATTAGCTAGTGTGTGAATGAGCTAAGATGTTCATATGCACATGCGCATTCAAAACTGAGACTTTTGAGAGTTGAGAGGATTGATGAGAGAAGGTATATTGTTGAGGCTGTGGTTAAATTAATTGGGAAGTAAAATTTTAGGTAGGTTTTTACAGCCTTCCCTCCTTAAAGAAAATTTCGCTCTCGAAATTTCTTGAATTATACCTCGAATAGATGAGGGTATTTGATCTTCAGGTCATCCAATTTTTCCCATGTGGCTTCTCGGATAGGATGATTTTCCCATTGCACCTTGTAGTACTTTATGTTTTTATTTCTTAACTTCTTCTCGTCCGTGTCGAGAATTCGACTTGGACGCTCCTCATATGTTAGATTTTCTCGAAGTGGAAGTTGGCATTATGTAATTCTTTCCATTGGCTCCCTTAGACTCTTTCTTAGTTGGGAAATATGAAACACATTGTGGATGCCTTGAAGGTGTGCTGGTAAGTCCAGTTGGTATGCTACTGGCCCTCTTTTTCTTAGGATCCGAAAAGGTCCAATATATCGAGGACTTAATTTTCCATGTATCCCAAAACGTTTTATTCCTTTCATTGGTGATACTTTCAGATATACGGAATCACCAATTTCAAAACTTATATCCCGGCGTCTTTGGTCTGCTCTGAGCTATTTTTAGCCTTTCTTTAATTACCCGAATTTTCTCTTCTGTCTCTTGAATCAAGTCAGGGGCTAGGAGCTTTTTCTCCCCAATTTATGTCCAACATACCGGGGTTCGGCATCTTTTGCCGTAAAGGGCTTCAAAGGGTGACATACCTATGGTTGCCTGATAACTATTATTATAGGCAAACTCTGCCAATGGTAAATATTTGCTCCATGTATTACCGAAATCCAACACACAGGCTCTTAACATGTCTTCTACGATCTAGTTAACTCGCTCAACTTGGCCACTGGTCTGCGGATGGTATGCTGTACTGAAATCTAGTTTTGTCCCAAGTGCTTCTTGCAACTTCCCCCAAAATTTGGAGGTGAAAATTGAGCCTCGGTCAGAAACAATCCTCGAAGGTGTTCCATGCAAGACTACTACTCTTTGGAGATATGTTTCTGCTAGTTTTTCTCGGGAGCATCCTTGGGGTAATGGGATAAAATGTGCTGACTTGGTGAGTCGGTCTACAACAACCCATATGATTTCTTCTTTCTTGTTGGTCCTTGGTAGACCTGTGATAAAATCCATGTGGATTTCATCCCACTTCCATTGAGGAATTGGTAGGGGTTGCAGTAAGCCTAGGGTCGCTGGTGTTCCGCCTTAACCCTCTTGCAGGTGTCACATTCATCCACATATTGGGCAATTTCCCTCTTCATATTATTCCACCAGAATGTCCCCTTGACATCATGATACATTTTTGTACTTCCCGGGTGTATGGTATATGGGGTGGAGTGTGCTTCGCTAAGTATTAATTGTTTAATATCAGCGATGTTTGGCACACATATTCGGTCTTTATACCAAAGGGACTCATCCTCTGCTAATCTGAATTTTGACGGTTCTCCTTTGAGTATTCTACCCTTTTCCTCCGTAACGAACTTGTCCTTATTCTGCTCCACTTTAATTTTCTCCATTAAAGTAGGTTTTATTGACAAGATTGCTAGGATATGAGTTGGTGGTTCAGTTGTGAATTCTATTCTCATTCTTGCTAAATCTTCTATCAATTTTTGATTGAAACCCTGAAGCTGGAGATGATTGCAAGATGCTTTCCTACTGAGGGCATCTGCTACCACATTTGCTTTGCCGGGGTGGTAGTTAATACCCAAGTCATAATCCTTGATCGGTTCTAACCACCATCTTTGCCTCAGATTTAATTCTCTTTGGGTAAAAATATATTTGAGGCTCTTATGGTCTGTGAATAGTTCGCATCTCTGCCCATAAAGGTAGTGGCACCATAATTTCAAGGCGAACACTACTGCTGCTAACTCCAAATCATAAGTGGGGTAGTTTTGCTCATGAGGCTTTAGTTGACGGGATGCATAGGCTATGACTCTGCCATCTTGCATTAGTACACACCCTAGTCCTATTCGAGAGGCATCACAATAGACAGTGAAATCTTTGCTCATCTCAGGTAGTGCTAGGACTGGTGCAGAAGTGAGCCGTTTCTTTAATTCCTGAAAACTGTGCTCACAAGCTTCACTCCAGACGAATGGATTATCTTTTCTGAGGAGTTTGGTTATGGGAGTTGCTATTCGAGAGAATCCTTCAATAAATCGTCGGTAGTATCTGGCTAAGCCAAGGAAACTACGGATCTCAGTAATATTTGTTGGAGCTTGCCGAGCCAGTACTGCCTCAACCTTGGTTGGATCTACAGATAGTCATTTTCCTGATATGATGTGTCCCAGGAAGGAAACTTTATCTAACCAAAATTCACATTTCTTGAACTTGGCATAAAGTTCCTTTTCCCTTAGGGTTTGTAGAACTGTCCTAAGGTGATTTGCATGTTCTTCCATACTTTGGGAGTATATCAGGATATCATCAATGAATACTACCATGAACTTATCCAGATATGCCATTAGCACCAGATTCATTAGATTCATGAATGTCGCTGGTGCATTTGTAAGCCCAAAGGGTACCACTGTGAATTCATGGTGTCCATACCGGGTTACAAATGCGGTCTTCAGTATATCTCCTTCTTTCACTTTCAACTGGTGATAACCAGATCGGAGATCTATCTTAGAGAATACTCGTGCCTTTCTTAACTGGTCAAACAGGTCATCTATCCTTGGCAACGGGTATTTATTCTTAATTGTCACTTCATTAAGTTCACGATAGTCCACACATAATCTCAAACTCCTGTCCTTCTTTTTAACAAAGAGAACTAGAGCTGTCCAGGGAGACACACTTGGCCGAATAAAACCTTTTTGTTCTAGTTCGTCCAATTGTTGTCTTAACTCCTCTAATTCTCCTGCGGCCATACGATAGGCTCTTTTGGATATGGGTGCTGTCCCGGGCTTAAGATCAATTGTGAACTCTACCTCTCTATCAGGAGGCATACCAGGTAACTCTTCAGGGAATACATCTAAAAATTCTTGGACTACTGGGACATTTTCGGCTCCCTCAGAGTACAATGTGGCTATTAACTTTTGGCCTGGGGATAAGTTGGTTTTCTTGCCCCTGAATATGATCCTTTCATTATTGGGTCCTTTCAGGGATACTGTCTTTGTTTCACAGTCGACAATGGCTCCATGCCGTGTCAACCAGTCCATCCCGAGGATAACATCTAGTCCACTTAAGTTGATGGTATAAAGATTTTCCTTAAAGGGGGTCTTTAAAATGATGAGAGGGTGGTTATAACAGATGTGTTGTGCTAGAATTGGACCACCCGGTGATTGAACATTTAATTGGTTGAATAAGGGGGTGGGCTGTATAAGATCTTTCTTGACAAAATGCTCAGAGATAAAGGAATGTGTGGCACCAGGGTCAAATAATACCAACCCTGATGCTGGAGGAATTAGGATGTTACCTGTGATTACGTCGGTAGCGGATTCCGTCTGAGCGACGTCCACATGATTTAAGCGGACGGGTCCGCGAGCAAGTCCTCCACGTCCAGGTCCACGGTTGGCTGGTGCATTCCCGCGTACAGGCGCCCCATTCTGAGGACGAGGTGCAGACCACTGCATAGGAGTTGTTCCAGTTTGGGTTGGCGTCTTTTGCTTTCCTTTATCTGGACATTGACTCTTGTAGTGGCCTTTTTGTCCACACTCAAAACAATAGACATTGGACCTTGGACAGTCACGGGCCAAGTGAGGTCCACTGCAATAATAGCATCGTATTGGAGCTCTTGCCTGCGCTACTGTCGGTCTGGTTGCTTGGTGAGAAGTGGGTTGGAATGACCCAGATACTGGGGCTCGAGTTGGAATAGAGGGTCTATTGCCACTCCTTATGAAATTTCTAGGGTCCATTCTAGCCCTCTTCCTTCGATCTTCCTCTAGAGCAGTTTGCCGGTGTTTAATGAGTATAACTCGGTCCACCAAGTCATGGAATTCAGTGACTTTAATGACAGCCAACTGAACTTGGATTGACGGTCTCAACCCTTATGTGAACCTATACACTTTCTTAGCTTCAGTATTTGTGTCCTCGGGAGCATACCGAGCTAAGTGATTAAATTGGGTTAGATATTCGGTGATAGTCCTTTGTTCTTGCTTGAGTGCCAGAAATTGTTTTCTCTTTATTTCCATAATGCTTTCAGGAATGTGTGCTGCTCGGAATTTATTTTTAAACTCCTCCCATGAAATAACATAGTCTGGTGGGTAGGTGTTTTGTAAGTTTCTCCACCATGTGGCTGCTTGCCCAATGAATTGGTGAGAGGCATATCGAACTTTTTGTTGGTCTGTGCAACCAACTGTTTCAAGTTTTTGTTCGATGTCCCCCAACCAATCATCTGCTTCCTAGGGTTCTGAAGCATGCGAAAAGGTTGGTAACCTGGTTTTCTGAAATTCTCCAATACTAACTCCTTGCTCTGGGGTTCTTGCCACTAGATTTGTAACTGTCCCAAACAGTTGTTCCATGAATCTATTTTGCTACTCCTGAGCATCTCTACGAGATTGTTCCATCCACAACATCATTTGGCCCATATAATCGGCCCCAGTGATAGGTGGAGGCAAAGGCGGAGGCGGAGGAAGTGTTTCTCTAGAAGGCAGATCCTCCATACTTCTTAAGGTTTCAGGTACTTCCTCAACTGGATTGTTGGTGCCATTACGGGAATCGCTACCAGAAGCCATGAGTTTGATTCTGGTGATAAAGAGGATGACGGAGATTTAATGATTGATTTAGCTTGGTTTGATATCATTTAGTTAGGCTTTTATTTTAGAATAGATGTTATCCATTTATTTCATGTTTGCATCTTTTTTTGTATTATTTATTATTTTACCCACAACAACACCAATAGCAAAGCAAAAACAACTGAACAACCATAGAAACAAAACAGCAAAAGGGGAACCGAAAGAAACAACACTAACACATATATATAACAGTAGTATGATATCTCCTAAGGTCATCAGGTCACCACGTGTAAGTGTACGTGCACCTGGAACAAAAGTATACCCATCGGCCTATCTGCCCGCCGAACTGCCAACTACTCTGTCTGACTGAACTGGCTGTGAGTCTCTGGGAGGGGTAGCTACAGCTACGCAACCTTGCCAGAGAGGGTACAAACAAAAGAACAGCCTGAAGCTAACCAACTAAGTGACTGGGTGTAGGGACACTCTGAGAGGTGTAGCAGTCTACTGTGGTGCTAAGCAATCTTGTCAGAGTGTAAGTACAACCAAAAGCTCCCTACTCAAGTCTACCTATCTACTAAAACTCAATCCTCCCTCTCGAGAGGACTCCCTGTCGAAGTGAGGAGTAGCTCAGGGTCTACAGCAAAGCTGGGTACTAGCAGTGTCGGTGTCGGAGAAGAACTCGGTGCAGGCAGACTCTCAGCAGGTCGCGACTCGCTCGGGTCAGTAACAGAGCTGAGGGGGTGCTCAGAGGGTGTAGTAGGCTCAAGGTACTGAGAAAGAGTGAAAGAAGGTGAAACGAGGGAGCGCTCAAAGGGCTCCGTCTCCGAGGATGGGACGTATCTAGGGGTGCTAGGAAGGTGATCTGGGGAAGGTGGGGCAGGCTGCACAGGTGGAGAGTAAGGTGGAGGCTGTGGCACGTGCTCAGGCGAGCGAGGTGTGATAAAAAAAGGAACTAGGGTCAGTGGCAAGAGCTGAAGTGGAACCAACAGAAGGTCCAACTCTAGAGGTAGGCTCATCAGTAGCCAGAGAGTCCTGATCAATGGAATAGCCAACTCTGTCTGGGGATACGAAAGGGGAACTGTCTACCTGAAGAGGATTGAGGGCCATACCCGGCTGGGTATAGTCCCCCAAAGTGGCAGTCAGGGCGCCATTCTTCTGCTCAAGCAGGGAACAGCGTCGCTCAAGGGTGCGAATCCTCTCCATCAGCTCCAGGACAAGCCGACTGGGAGTAGTGGAAGGAGGACGATCATAAGGAGTAAAAGAGCATGGAAGAGGTCGAACAGGAGGGCACCTGATGACTCTGGGAGTCGGTGTGCGCCCAAAAGGAGTGGAAACTGGAAGGTAAGTAGGTGGCAGTGTAGAGGTCGAAGCAAGTGGAGTGTAAACTGAAGTAGGTCTGGGTGGCAAGGGTGGTAGGAAGGACGCAGAAGGTGGTAAGGCTGGTGGTGTGAAAGAGGGCACAGAAAGAGAGCCTCTATGTGGAGGTGCTGACGAGCTCCCAGCCTCCTCTAGGTGGTAGGGCCACTCGCCCAAACCTACCTGTACTAGCTGGGGGTGAAAGGCGTGAAAGAGCAGTAGAGCAGCGTCTCTGGCTGTCCCCTGCAGTGTGGAGAGGAAGTCGAAGCGTGCCACACTATAAGTGGGCACCACTCCCAGACTCGCAGAGTCCAGAAGGTGAGTAGGACAACATAGCCGGCCCCTAGGGGGTCCTCGACTACGGTGTAAAAAGGTGTGGAGAGAGTGCCTAAGGTAGCAAGCAAGGTTAAAAGGAACAAAGCAAAGCCCCCAAACTTCGAACCAGACTTGGGCATCCTGCGCTCCATCCTACATATTTTAAACAAGAATTTTAGTTAGCACATAATTTAAAGTGGGAGGTATTGTAATCTACAGAAGGAAATTTTATGCTTGTATTTAAGTCAGTTGGTATTCAGTGACATCTTTGATTTAGTTACATTGACAAGACTCCATTTTCTTTTTTTGCTACCTTAATGATAATTTAAGATTGCTTATGGTTTTCATTAGAGTGGAAGAATAATATTTTAACTGAGAAGAGTTTCGAGATGAGTAGATAAGAAGAGAGAATGTTTTTAGATGAGAGAAGATATTTTTCTGCTTCAAAGGATAAGGAGAGAAAGTCTAGCCTTCTTAAGGCAGTTTACATTCTCTACCTAAGGTACATGTTTCTTTCGTTAGCCATGCTCTGATACCACCTTTATTCTGTGACGCCCCCACTTCGCCTGACCAGGCCAAATCCAGTGAAAACATCACAGAGCAGAGTGCGCCAGGATCAGGCTAAGGAAAGCAACACATGTAGAACTGAAACTTTCACCGAATAGTACTCGGGGGATTATTCTTAAAGTACATATAGTACTGTCTTAGGTCTGGCTACGGTGATTTCTACACCGCCCGCCTAATATTACAATATTATTCTAGATGACTCCCTCCTGAGGGTAGATTTATTCTGCCAGGTCTTGGTTGTCAGTCCCCTCATATTCATATCCCTCCACAGCAACATCGATATCAACATAAAGATTCACATCATCATGAAATTCACCTTCTATCTCATATGGTTGGGTGGACTCAACATGTTCTGAAAAACAACAGAGAAAACAAGGCTGAGTACACCAGTACTCAGCAAGCCGCGGAACCTTTATGCATGGGTATGAAAATATACTTTTCGGCAACCGAGCCGCTACTCCAAAGTAGTAATTTATCCAAAGTACCCTTTTTCCTATTTGTTAGAAAGTGTCAAGTTTTAACTTTTAAATCTAATGACAGCAAAACAACGTGGGGTCTTACATCCTGTGTTAGAGGAAAACCCACACGACGCACTTCCAAACCCGGAAGCTAGGAGTGATATCACATTTGACTCTGATCAGAGGTGTACTGTTTTGCCCATAGCATCACTTTGGCTTATTGTCACAGTGTGCTTCCTTAGGCACACAAATAAACCAAGGAAAATAGAACGTTTGGCCAACCGTACACTGACCTCTGCCATACCGCCTTGCCTCACCAAAGGCACGCGGGTCGAGACTCCTCCCCCGACGTCTCGCCCTAGGGTGACTGCCCTCACTTGGCACAGTCACCTTTCTCACCTTGGCAGAGTCAGCTACTTGTCGGTTACTTAGTTCAGCCCATCCCATACCGGGTCTATGGTCAGCATGGCTTGCGCCAATTTTGAGGTAAGAGCCAGTTTGGTTTGTCCTTAAATGATATCCTATGTGGAGGAGCCCTGACTTTCATAGCAATCCGACCGGGGTTGCTCATACCCTGAGCTCTTCCACCCACCAATTACTCCATAACCTCACCAAGGTTATGGTTCTACAACTGGATCTAGCTGATCCAATTAGTGTGATTTAATTTCTTTTAAAATTAGCTTTTAGGATGAATGCAAGAGTTTCAAACAATCCAAGTCACAAAAGCAGTTCACAAAACATGATCGAAGGGCGACTTGCCTGAATGAGCAATCACAGAGCTGTCCACAGCAAGAAATGGCTCTAGTTGCCTTCTGTTGTTATTGAGGGGATTTCCTAATAAGAGCACCAAAATTTTAATAAATATCTTTTCTCAAGTTGGGTTTAATTTGCTTATATAGAGATATGTTCGTGTGGAAAATTGGATCATAATTCATTTCAGAGGAAAGAAAAGAGAAAAACAAGAAATAAATTTTGGATTTGTTTTCCATTGTTATTTTTGATCTATTTTTTATTTTGGTAAATTATTCATGTAAAACATTTTATATTTAATTTACTTACTCATTTATTTATCTTCTTATCTTTTTTTCCCTTCGGTCCAGCCGGCCCAAAATTTATGGCCCAACTGGCCCCGCCGACTCCCGAAGTTTTCTAACCCTAACCCTAAACTACCGCACCCCACTCCCTCTCTCACTTTCTCTCTCTCTCTCTCTCACTCGGCCGACACAGCCGCCGTCCCCTTTCTCCTCCTCTCCCTCGCACCTCATCTCCTCCAAGCGCCGCCGACTCGCTCTTGCGTCCGTCCTCGATTTCCGCCGCCAACTACCACCGCGCCTCCATCTCCATACTGCGCCGACCTTCTCCCTCCCCGCGCGCCGGTCGCCTCCCCTCGGCCCCTCTCCTCCGCACTCACCTTTTTCGCCAGCCACCGCCGAAGCCCCGCTCCAAGCCTCGCCTCCTGGCCTGCGGCCCCTCTTCCTTGCGCGCCTGCGCTTCTTCCTGGCGTAGCTCCCCCCCCACGCCGCCGCTTTCTTCGCCCCTCTTCTCCACACCGCCGCCCGCTCCTCTCGGTCTACCACCGCGCGCCGCAACCACCTCCGGCCCTACCCCGACGTCTACACCGGTCGATTCCCCCTCGGAGACACATCGCGGTGAGCTCCCCCTCCCCTTTTTTTTTTAATTTCTTCCCGCATTCTTCTACCATCTTCTCAATTTGTCCTAGGTCGCCGCCGAGCTCGGTCGGCCCCTACGAGGAGAAGGTCTGCGGCCGAGGGCCCGCACCCGCGGTGGCGCTGTAGCCGCCCGCGCTGGCCACCACCACTCCCTCGGCTAGGAGCTCGGCGCCCACAAGCTAAGTTCTAAACCTAGCCCCTTGCGAAAACCATTTTTGTTAACTTCTTTTAGTGTTATGAATGATATGTGTATGATTAACATTATGGTGCTTGGAACATTGGTGAATGTCGGGTTATCTGTGATTTAGCCTCTTCGCAAGATTGCTTAACCAGTAATTTTATTTCCTGCCGATTGTTCTATATCTTGAGTTCATGGTGTTGGCATTTGTTCAAAATTTCTTAAATATGTTTTTATGCTAGTTAGTGACTTAATTTATTGATCAACAGATTTAGTGAAGTTTAGAACATGAGATGCTAATATGCTGTGCTTGACAGAAGCATATATGCATGCTTGCGCTTTGAATTTGATTGGCCTTGCAAAGCATAGGGCCTTAAGTTGTTAATGATATATATATATATATATATATATATATATATATATATATATATATATATATATATATATATATATATATATATATATATATATATATATATATATATATATATATATATATATATATATATATATATATATATAAATGGATTATGTCTTACTGGTTCTGGTTCTTAAGTAGGAAGCATGAGATAAGGACTAGACACTGGAGTTCATAGAGGAAACATAAGATTTTAGAAATCAGAATCATTTGACTAAACCACAACTTCTATTCTAAGCAGATTATCTAGATATTTAAAGAGGACTAGAAACATGCATGCTTTACATGCCAAAAGCTATTGGATCCTTTAGTTGCTAGAATATTTTGATTTGTAGAGTTGGTGCTCTTTCAATGACTTAGGGCCTGTTTGTTTCAGCTTTGGATTCTCTAAAAGCTGATTCTGGATTGTGGTTTTAGAGAAGCTGATTCTCCAAAAGCTGGAATCCAAAAGCACATATGAAGTGGATTGTGGATTCTAGTGTATATGGGTGGACTGGATTGTGAGAATCGGATTCTAGAATCAGGCTGTTTGTTTCTGATTCTGCTTTTGGGACCAGAATCCAGAATCAAAAGCTAAAACAAACAGGCCCTTAGCTCACATGAAAATATGTAGCATGAGGTTTCTAGTTCTACTGCTACAGACTTTGATATTACCAAGACATCCTACTTTAGATTCAATGCTTGACCTGGGTGGGTTTAATACACAGATTGAGCCATTAATAGTTACCAACTTTTTGGATGTATTCAGACAAGAAAACAAAAAGATAGCTTACTAAAGACTAGAACCTAATAAATGCAAAGATGACTGGAAGATGGTGAAAAGGGAATGGAGGTTAGCCTCTGACTGCCTTTACTCCTCCCTGACCTGCTATCTCCTTCGACAGAGGTGGACCAGCAAGGACAAAAGTTCTTTGGTGGATGAAGGTAGGTGTATGCAGAAAGCTTCTAGGTGTATTGGTGGCTCTTATTTATCTTGCTAGTTTTTCTTTGCTTTGAAGTAGCCGAAACCACCTTCTTTTGCAGAAAACTGTGGGCTAGCTATATGGCATGCATGCAGCCAAAGTCCTGCCATTTGGCAAACAGTATGGGCAAAAAGAGGAGCTAGCTGCTGGCTGGAGAGATGGGCAGAGGAGTGCTGGCACGAGTGAGAAAATGGAATGACAGATAGAAGGTCGGTTTGGTTGGGTGAGAGGGAAAAAGTGAAGAGTGAAATCTTGTAAAAATCTGGGAGACTGAGAGTGATGATTGAGGACTGACTTGAAGAGTGTGGCTCCATTTTTTTTAACTGTGCGATGTATGATTTGTGGTCTGTATTTAGTGGTGTAACCTTGATGTTTGAGAGAAAAAAATGTATATATATTTTTTTTGAATGAAACCTATACTGTGATTTGAGGAATAGCTTGATGAATGAGAAACTTGATAAGAGTCTGATTAGCTTCTTTAATAAATTGAATGGGTATAAAATATTGTGATTTTAAGCATTGGTTTATCCAGATTAGATGTTATACTTGTGTGAAAATGATATGCAGATTAGCTAGTGTGTGTATGAGCTAAGATGTTCATATACACATGCGCATTCAAAACTGAGACTTTTGAGAGTTGAGAGGATTGATGAGAGAAGGTATATTGTTGAGGCTGTGGTTAAATTAATTGGGAAGTAAAATTTTAGGTCGGTTTTTACACGTATTATAAGAAGCATGTTATCGTACGCATCAGTGCAATATCGTTAAACAATATGTGCAATAATTCTAATCAAAATGTGGAAAAAGAAAAAACGAAAAAAGAAGTACAATGTCTTCAAAAAATTTGGGAACACTATAAAACTTCTCACAAAAAATTAGATGAAAACCACAAGTATAAAATTGCAGATATAAAAAATGATCACACAACGCTGCAACATCTTAAACACTTAGATGCAACAAAATTGAAAAGGACATGCATCAATTTCCTCGTTGCAGCAATTCGACATCTCTAATACACCAAAAAATAAACTTTGATGCAATAAATCAAAATGCAGACCGCAACAAATGCCTCTTGCACAAAATTTGTGAAGAGATGTTGCAACAAAATCAAACACTTTCTGCAACAATTATGAAAAAGTGCTGCAATAATTTGGAGAAATATCTGCAACATGTGTACCAGAGGGGGAGGATGTGTGTGTGGTGGCGACGACGGCTGACTTGGTGCCTCATCTCCGTGCTCCACCGTCTCACACTATCGCTTCATCACCAGTCTTACAGTTGTCATCCATCACCCTACCTCCTTTGGTCTTGGCCTTGCTAGATCTAGGTAGCTCCACCTGCTCCTCAAAAGGGGAGACCTCCATGTGAGCTCTGACGCTCAGTGGTCGAACTCCTCATGTGCGAGCACTACAAACTCTGCAAGTTCAATCGTCGGATGGATTAAGAGAGATAGACCGAGTGGAGGAAAGAGAGAGAGATAGGGACGTTTAAGGGCAAGTACAATAACAGAACCTACTACTTACTCTATCTATCATCCATGCCATCTAGAGTAAGCACTAAAGCCATCTTGTACATAGCTATCTTTAAAGGTTAGCTCTAGATGTTGTGTAATAACTACCTCTTCTCTCTTATATATAACTAACCTACCTATGTTTCTGTGCCATTCTTACTACTAAATAAGAACCATCCTTTAATCTCTCTCTTTTTCTCACTATTCTACATAGGATAAAGATAATGTGGACATGCTAAGAATAAGCGAGAGAAGGTAAGGGAGAGAGAAGGCAGAAAGAGGAAGCAATCATGGGGAGGGACACGTGGGAGAAGTATTGCGTGGTTGTGCGGATTTAAGGAGGCACTCGATAATAAATTTCTGGTTGTGGACATCTGTACGCTATCTTTACCGAAATCCTAATATTTGATTACCATGGATGGTTCTAGTAAAGAGGAGGATTAATTTGCTATATCCGGTCACAACAAAGAAGGAATGTCTTAAACGGCCACAATACCATTGCTTAAGAAGCAGTGGCGCATACACACGCTTCCATTTTAAGCATTGGTACACAAATATAAATTTCACACATATACATTCTAATATCTGATGTGTGGTGTTTTCTCAAACATAAATTAACTAAAGACCCTCATGGAGTAAGATAATTGATTTTGACTTGGTATTTAATTTTCTCATGTAAAATTCCATTATGAATTTAAAGCAAATAGTCGAACAAAACTGCTTCATAGTTTAAAAGGAATATCAACTCTTGGATCATGCACAATGGACATGAATTTGGATGTACAAAAAAAAATTGCTTCTCTTCCCAATAGCAAACATAAAATGCCACATCAGCAGCCCAGCACAGTCAATTGAAGAGGATGCCCAAACCTACCTCATTGACTCTTGCAAACCCAAACAAGAAACTATAGGACCGAGTAGACAGTCAGAGGCGGGTGAATGATTGTTTAAAAACTTTTCCCGTGAGTACTCAACTCTCTATTCACTTCAGTGGCTATAGAGAGATATGAAGTTTAAGATAGAACCTTTACACTATAATTAGCAGATTGAAACACCAAGGAGCACCAAAGATTTCATGTCTATGTGAGACTGGTCTGATCATTGTCTCCAGGTTGATTTGACCATCGGCTCCTCTACTGATAGACCAAGAACGACCCGAACATAACCCTAAAACTTGCCTAATTCTTAAAGTAGTGAACAAAAGTATACAAAATCTTGACCACTGCTTCTTATGGATTTATAGAACCCATTACAATCAATGATTTCAAGAATCATTGTGAAGATTCGAACCTTCAACCATTTTTAAGAAGATGGCTCAAAAACCAAGCAAATGACCAAAACCTAGATGAACTCAAGAACCAGAGAAATCTCTAGTGGAGATGATGTTGGTGATGTTCTTACAAGTCCTAGCACTCTATCCATGGCCCGAAATCAGCTGGATCAAGAAGAAAACTTTAATAATCAAGATCAACTCAAGAGGACAAGAAAACCAAACAAGAACTCAATCTAGACATTGGAGAACTGTTTGAACTTGAATTTTCACTTGATGAGAAAAGATTACATCCACTCCTAATGGAGGACAAAGCCCTAAGGTGTTCGTACTTGGTTCTCTTTACAAATCCTGGTTTTTCTCTCTTGGGCCCTAGTGCTTTTTTTCCCTTCTCCGTATCTTCTCCTTATATCCATTATAAGTTCACAAGAAACCTTAAAACATGATATCGAGTGGATTCCATCCACTCTCTTGGGTAAAACCTAATAACCCGACACACAACGAGTTTTTCACACATACACACGCTTCTCAAAGCTGTATCTTCAACATGAACTCCACGAGCCCGAATCCACCATTTTATCCTCTGTGAAGTATCCTCGAACTAAACTACTTAGGCAAATGCGGTTTTGCAAACCACCTCTGTCGCGGTTTTGCAAACCGCCCACTTTAGCGGTTTTAGGAAAATTACCAATTTACCCCTCAACCAACTTCTCTCCTGGTTCTTTCGCCTCGAAGCATCACCTTTCATGTGGTCCCGATAAGTCCTCGCCTAGTATCTCACACGTCTGGATCTACTAAATTGTCCTCACTTATAAACGAGCTAAGTCACTTGATGCTCCGCATGCTCATCACCACTTATGTCTTCCATGTTCCTTGCCCATCTTGTGCTTTGGTTGTGTCCAACCATCTCATCCAGCTTCATCGACCATTTTAGACTTTAGCTTTTCTAACCAAGCCCTAGTTCTCTATCCATTGATAATATTTGACTCCAACCCACCTACAAACAATAGACCAAGCAACTATTTCTGGATACAAGTTCTTCTCAACTTGGTCTACTTAGTCACAAGCATGCAACATGCAATCCATATTCACCGCAAACTCAACTTGACCTAACACAACACATCTTACCCTTGGCGATCTGACTGTAACCAGTTAGACTGTCAAGATCGATCTAACCACTTGCCCCAGGCTAGTCAAACGATTACATCTTGACCGGTCAAACCATAGTTCCCAATTTGATCTGACCGCTAGAACCTAAATCTCACCTTAAAATTCTAAGGGCCTGTTTGGGGGAGCTGTAGTTGGTGGCTGTGACTTTTCTTGTTATGCTATTTGACAAATTGGCTGCTGCAGCTGTAGCTTTGGGGGGCTAACCGAGCTTGGATGTAGCAACATAGCGAAGTACAACGGCGTCCAAGTGGGGAGGTGACGTGGAGGCGATGAGGCGGGGTGGCGGAGGTTGGGAAAGCGGAGCGAGCGAGGTGGGAGGTGGTCAAGCGGGCCACAACCAAAAGCTCCTCTCCGTAGCTTGCAGCTTTTTGGGTGCTTCACTGGCTTAACTTCCCAATCGCTGTACCATGCTGTTTGAGGGAACTTTTAGCCTAAAGCTGAAACAAAGATAAAGCACATTCTCCCAAACAACCCCTAAATTACTCATCGTAACACACAAATGACCATCTCATAATCTCACAGAAACAGAAAATAACAGAGCGCGCTCTCTCATGGGCCCAACGCCGCCGGCCACACCCTTATATAACGGCCGCCTCCTCCCGTCCTCCTCCCCTTCTCATCTCCACACCAACCCAACGCCCAAACAAACCACCGCGCTAACCGAAACGCGCAGCAAGCAGCAGACTCTGTTTCAAGAAACAGGGAAGCCAAATGGGAGCTCAGGAGGAGGGGATAGGGGTGTCGGGGTGGTGGTGGACGTGGAGGGCGCTGGCCGTCGCGGCGACGGGGGCGTGGATGCTCCTGCACGTGGCGGCGCGGGTGGCGGACGTGCTGTGGTGGCGGCCGCGTCGGCTGGAGGCGCACTTCGCGCGGCAGGGGGTGCGCGGCCCGCCGTACCGGTTCCTCATCGGCTGCGTCCGGGAGATGGTGGCGCTCATGGCGGAGGCCACCGCCAAGCCCATGTCGCCGGCCACCTCCCACAACGCGCTCCCCAGGGTGCTCGCCTTCTACCACTACTGGAGGAAGATCTATGGTATGCATGTGATGCGCGCGCGCGTTTGCCAGCTTTTCTCGTTGTTTGCTTGTGCAGCTCTGACGTTTCCGCGATCGATCGATCAATGGATGGATTTTAATGGTGACCGTGGTGGACCAGGGCCGATATTCTTGATATGGTTCGGGCCGACGCCGCGGCTGACGGTCGCGGAGCCGGAGCTCGTCCGGGAGATCTTCCTGACGCGCACGGAGGCGTTCGACCGCTACGAGGCGCACCCCGTCGTCCGGCAGCTCGAGGGCGACGGCCTCGTCAGCCTCCATGGCGACAAGTGGGACCTCCACCGCCGCGTCCTCACCCCCGCCTTCTACCCCGACAACCTCAACGTACGTCGCCACTGCCCGTCCTCTCATGTTTCTTTGGTCGTTTGATCAGTGTGCAATGATTGACACGGCGCGGTGATGTGTTTTGCAGCGGCTGGTGCCGCACGTCGGCAGGTCGGTGGCGGCGCTGGTGGAGAGGTGGCGGGCGATGGCGATTGCCGGCGGCGGCGAGGTGGAAGTGGACGTGGCGGAGTGGTTCCAAGCGGTGGCCGAGGAGACCATCACGCGCGCCACGTTCGGCCGAAGCTACGACTCCGGCCGCGTGGTGTTCCGCATGCAGACCCGCCTCATGGCCTTCGCCTCCGAGGCCTTTCGCAAGGTCCTCGTCCCCGGATACCGGTAAGTCAAGAATTCGAAACCGGAAACCAGTGCTCAAAGCTTCGCCTTTTCGGACAATTTGTCTCAAGTTAGTGCCGGAATTCGATTCGCAGGTTCTTGCCGACCAAGAAGAACCGGCTCTCGTGGGGTCTGGACAGGGAAATCAGGCGGGGCCTGATCCGGCTCATCGGCCGGCGCAGCAGCGACGCCACCGAGGAAGTCGAAACCGAGCTCAACGACAAGAGCAACGGCTTCCGGGACCTGCTGGGGCTCATGATCAATGCCGGCGGCAAGAAGGCGCCGGCGATGCCGGTGGAGGACATGGTGGAGGAGTGCAAGACGTTCTTCTTCGCGGGCAAGCAGACGACCACCAACCTGCTCACCTGGGCCACCGTGCTGCTCGCCATGCACCCGGACTGGCAGGACCGCGCCCGCCGGGAGGTCCTCGCCGTCTGCGGCGCCGCCGACGAGCTCCCCTCCAAGGAGCACCTCTCCAAGCTGAAAACGGTATGCCACCTCAGCACCACAACATACCACAACCACTGTTTCGAAAGTACCAAATTGATCTTTCAAACAGTTCATCAATTCTTTCCCAGAGGCATTTCGGTAATTTTGCTATGATAAAAAGTCTCACGTTGTTTGTTCTCCCTGTCCTCTTCCAGCTGGGGATGATCCTAAACGAGACACTGAGGCTGTACCCGCCGGCGGTGGCCACCATCCGCCGGGCTAAGGTCGACGTCAACCTCGGCGATCTGACGATCCCACAGGACACAGAACTGCTCATCCCAATCATGGCGATCCACCATGACGCCAGGTTCTGGGGACCCGACACCATGCAGTTCAACCCCGCAAGGTTCGCTGGCGGCGTGGCCCGGGCGGCGAAGCACCCCCTAGCATTCATACCATTCGGGCTAGGGTCCCGGATGTGCATCGGCCAGAACCTGGCCCTCCTCGAGGCCAAGCTCACCGTGGCAATCCTGCTCCAACGCTTCGAGCTCAAGCTCTCCCCCAACTACGTGCACGCACCGACGGTCCTGATGCTGCTCTACCCGCAGTACGGCGCGCCAGTGATCTTCCGGCCCCTCTCATCTCAGCCGTCCGATATGAGCCAGCTAACCCAGTAGGAAATAGGAATTAGTAAATTTCACAAAACTTCATGTTTTTGTTATAAACTATTAGAAAACTACATGTTTTAGCTTCTATTTCACAAAACTATAGACTTTAAAAGAACTTGTATTAGAAAATTAGATGTTTTAGAATTGACATTTTCTTGTAACGGGTCTGACAGTATGAACACACATAGCAACCTTACATGCGAGTGAAATAGAAAATAGGGGAGTGTGAGGCTATCATATGGATTCACACTGTCGGACCTGTTACAAGGATCAATCAATTCAAAAACCTGTAGTTTTGTATCACAAGTTCTTCTAAAATCTATAGTCTTATTAAATAGAAGTTAAAATATGTAGTTTTCTAATATTTATATAATAATAGATAGTCTTACAGAGATAACCTACCGCGGTGTGTACATGCCTAGTGACAGGAAAGCCAAGAAACCACTAACAACAGCTGCTTGGCCTGGTCTCTGCTTTTGGGCCGGCCGGTTGCCGAAAATGCCCTCCCTAACAGACTAGATCAGAGCAGAACTTGTAGGATTTTGATGGCACAGAGCAGGAGAACACCGGCCCCACCTCCCCCAGTTGGGCTGCTTCCATTTGTTCTCTTCTCCTTCCATGGATTCTGTGTGTATGCATCTGTGTACAGTTCAATTTATTCCGGATGTTCTTTACAGGAAACGAGAGCCCAGAACAAGGGGGAGAAAAAGATCATGGGGATGGGATAATACTTGGGTTCACCTTGCTTGTACACGGTATTCAGTTCCAGCCTTGTGCTCCTCTCCTTTTTGCGTTTGTGGTTGGTTGGTGTATCGGTGCGTGTCTGCTTGTGTGTTGACAATTCATTGTTTGTAGAATCTCCTAGTATAGGAATCTTTGTACGATCTCGGTTGATGTTTTGTACAGATGCGCTAGATGCTAACCCAAGTCTACTGTACAGCCAGTATGTCACCTGTCGTGATGCCTCTTGCTCTTCTTTTTCTTTATAGTATTTTTTAAAATTTTAAGAAATTAGACGCTCTTCCTCTTGTATATATACGTACTAGCGTCCTACTGATTATCGTAAACAATCTGTCGTATGTGCATGCAAGTATGCAACCTTTTCATCTCGTCAGTGAGGTGTAATTCCAATTGACCACTTTCTTAGTGACTTTTTTTTCTTTCAAAAATAGCTTATTTTTGAAAAAAAAAATGCAAATCTAATCCGGGGAGCGTGGAAGGAAGAGGTACCATGGAAGGGGAGGGCGGGAGGCAGGAGGCGCGACAGCAAACGGCTACAGCGTCTTCGCAGCATGGGAGGAGCCGACGCTTCCGCGGAAGGCAAGCACGTGAGCCGGCCGGTGTGCGCGGGAGAGGAGCCAGTGAGCGTGGGAGGAAAGGGTGCCACGGAGGGAGAGTGTGAGGCGTTTTCGCAGTAGAGGAATGCAGCATGTGCCTTGTACAATAGGAATTGGGTTATATTTTTAAATTCTCTTCGAATGAGCCATTTAAAAAAAATAAGAAAGGAACTGAAAAAATGATCATTCTGTGTAATTCACGCGGACAATTTTTCTTCCATTCCCACCCCACCTCCGGGGAGAA
Organism: Otatea glauca; assembly: GCA_036346275.1. Taxonomy (NCBI): domain Eukaryota; kingdom Viridiplantae; phylum Streptophyta; class Magnoliopsida; order Poales; family Poaceae; genus Otatea; species Otatea glauca. Next base: position 52,979,064 of record CM070721.1, read on the forward strand.
ACGAACAAATGTACCACGTAGTACTAGTGTACGAATTAGCTCTTAGTTTACGGAAAGGAGGGGGAGAAAAGGAAGGAAGCTGCGCACCTACGTCGGGGAGATTGGGTGTGGATCAGATCAGGTCAGATCAGCCTGACTGACGTTGCCGTGGCCGGTAAAATCCACAGACCCAAGTCACGGACCGGCCGGGCCAAATCATAGTTTATCTGTCTCCCTGTGCCGTTTTTTTTATATTTAAATCTAGCTTTTTTTAGTATGTATTTATTTGCAAGGTTCAAAATCGCGAAATTTTGGCCTATATTTTGGATTTCGGTCGGGATGAGATTCCAAATTCCGATGAAATAAAAAAAATTCAAATTGCTATAGTGGTTTTAAAAATTTCACCAAAGTTTCGGGTATTTTGATCTGTTTTTATTGTTTTTAGACGGAATTTGGCGCAATTTTTTTGTGGAGAATTATGATGCCATTTATGAGAATACATATAAAATTTTTGCAACAAACTCAAAAACCCACGAGAGGACAATTGGTAAAGCGGACGGAGGGCTAAGTCTACGAGAGGTCTAGGGTTCGAAACACGGTTTGAAATTTCGTTTTCGGTTCACATATCAGAGGTGGGCGAAATTCAAAATTTTGGTGAAATCTCATAATTTCAGATGAAATCAGGTCAAAATTGAAAAATCAATTTGAAATCCGGAATTTTTGAAACGAAATTCGGGCGAAATTATCGAAATTTTAGGCGAAATTGTTGAAATCTCAGCGAAATTCAACTAGTGAAAGTTGTCAAAACAATGTTAAAACTTTTCAGAAAAAAATTTGGATGGTCCTGACACATCACTAATATTCCCATAAAAATTTTAGATGATGATCAAGCCTGAGGAAGTTTTAAAAATTCTGATAGTGCTACTGTTCTGATAAAAGGCTGATCAGCAAATTTCAACCAAATGAAAAATTGTGCAAACATCTTTAGAAAATTTTGAAATTTTTTGTAGATGGTCCTAACATATCAATAATATTTTTGTAAAATTTTTAAATTATTATCAATCCTAATGAATTTTTAAAAATTCAGAGAGTGCTACTGAAGGCTGACTAATAAATTTCAACCTAATGAAAAGTAGATAAAACCATCTTAGAACATTTTGTTAAAAAATTGGATGGTTCTGAAACATTACTAATGTTAATATAAAATTTTTAGATAATGATAAAGCTTGAGAAATTTTCAAAAATTATGAAAGTGCTACTGTCCTAATAAAAGTCTTACGGTGCTACATGTATTGCTTACATAGATTTGATTGAGCAACCAAAATAAGTTTATAATTTTTGAAACTTTTAGAAAAATGTTTTAAGGTAATGCTTAAGCTCTCCTAAAAAGTTTGGATTATGATCACACTCGAGCAAATTTATAAAATTCTGACACGGCTACTGTGTCAGTTATGTCCATTCTGTTATTGAATTTATAAATATAACACATGAAGTTCAATTCTTTTGAAAATGTTTATGTATGATTATAGACCGCTAAAGATGGTATCATAAATTGTTCAGAGTATGATCAAGCTTGTACATTTTTATAAAAATTTGATAACGTTTCTGCTATTTTTATAAAACATCTTAAAATTTTAGTTTTTCAGCAAATTTTTATAGAAGATGACATTCTTAAGGGTTATTGACCCAAATCCTGTCCTTAAAAGTCAAAATCTGGTCAAAATACGTTAGATTTCGGTGAAATATGATGAAATTTCTTAAAATATGGTAGCATTTGATTTTTAATTTTTTTATCTTGCTAGGATTTTGAATCTCGTCACCAGCTAAAATATGAAATCTCGAATGAAATTTTGGAAATTTCGATGGGATTTTGATCTATGGTTCAAAACCTCAATGTGGCATTTTTTTCTTTCGTCGTTGCTAGAGCAAAATGCCAAAAATTAATGGGTAAGAATCGTTCACCATGGGACACGAACCCACAACCTCAACTCTAAGCCCACAGTGGGACAGAGTGACTCTACCAATTGGCTAGAAGGCCTGGTAAGTACTTATATTTTCCCTATTTTTTTCTAGCCCTAGGAGACCATTTCGCAAGAGGTCGAAAATCACCGAGATTTTAGTGATTTTAGAAATTTTGGTTTCAAATTTATCGGATTTCAAATTTGATTTTTGAATTTTGTCTAGATTTTGGCCGAAATTTCGGATTTCGGCCTCCTCGAAGATGTGATCCGAAAACGAAATGTGAAACCTTTGTGTATTTGTAAATTTGGTCTTCTCCTTTACCGCAAAATGCGTGGCAGACGATATCTATCTTCTGCCACACTCGGGAAGCGCGGAAGATCATCGGCACCCCAAGAGCTCGGGCGACCGTAGGAGAAGTGTATGGCCCACTGCGACAGAATCCTTTCCGCGCTCTTAAGGCGTTGCAGCGCCTCCTCCCGCACTCTAGCTTTTGCTCCTGTGGTTCATCGTCCTGCCGTGGCACCGGTGACTTTCCATGCTCTTTGGGCATGAGAGGAGACAAGTGTCATCTGTCGTCTCTTTCGTAACGAGAAAGAGACTTAATTTGTAAATATATAGTTAAATGGTTAGATTTGAAAAAAAAGAATGTTACAGATGCTAGGGCGAGAAGATAAGGGCTACGCCAACGTCGCCAGAGAGCGCGGCAGCCTTTGATGGCGTAACGAGACGACTCAGACGGGACTGGACGCGACGCGACGTGTGGTTGGCGGCGCCCGCGCTGTGCGCGGCCGCAAGTCCGCACGCAAACGCAACCGCCAAATCGGGGCGGGCTGGGCGCTCAGCTCTGACGCGGAAGGGTGCAGCTGCCGCGCGGGGCAGGCTCGGGGAAGAACGGCCGCGGGACACGCGCCACGTTTCTGTCGCGCGTGTACGGGAAGCCTGCCTGCCTCCCGTCCCGTCCCGCCCCGCATGCCGTGCACCACATGTGCCGCGCTGCACCGCATGGCATGCATGCCCTCTGCGTCATGGCGTGGTACGGTTGCTATGGCTGCCTCTCCGATCATCGTCCATCATTGGCCGCCCTTGCCGCCACCGCTCGCCGCTGGCGGTTCCTTCCTGGGTTCAACTCCGGCGTCCACGTCGGATCGGATCCGATGACCGTGGTTCAACCATCACTGACATCAGACATGTATATGGTGTGTGCGCCACAGATGCATTGGACTGCCCTGCCGTCGGAATACACGGATCACGGTTCATTTAATCAAATTAGCTTATATTTATTTATACTTACTTCAATAATAGCATAGTAAAAATATCCATAATAAAATCAATACCTAGATCTATTTTCTACTACTCACCCTATAATACATACATTATAAAATTTCTCTCATTCACTCACGTGCTTTGGTTCAGCACTACACCTACATAATAACTCCAAGCTAAATAACGTATAGTCCTGTACAAATGTAACATAAATAAGTAAAATCGTAGAAGCACTATCCATAAATAAATAAATAAATAAATATGCGCAGCTGTGATGCAAGAGACCTAAACTAGCTAGTTCGATCTCTGGAACAGCAACACTACACTACCACATAGGATAGTCTGAAATGCACGAATTTTTCGTAGAGTAGGTTGCTAAAAGATGGTCGGTCCCAAGATTGCAGTGGCCATTATTTGTGCCACCACCATCCAGCCGGCCGGTGAAGTAGAGAAGCTACATAGTATGCAGAAAAGTACACATCCTTACCGCCATTGCAAATCATTGGTCCATCAACGCATCGATGATTGATGGGCAGAGCAGAGCTCAGCAGTACACTATCTAATCCATAGAAGTGTACTGCAGTACTGGATCAAGACCAGCTAGTAGCATCATTGCGACTTGGATCACCCAGTGTCCATTGCATTGGCTTACCTCATCACAGTTCACCATGATCATCAAACTGATAAGCCCATGCATCCTCTACAATGCAACCTGATATGCTGCAATGCAGGCAGCACATCAAGAGATCAGCAGCTCTGTAGTCTGTACACACAACAACACAAGTGCAGGCGTGCAGCTAATCTTTGTTCAGTTCTTGTGTGGTTGGCCATGCATTCAGTTCATAAGTTGTAGGACCTCCCTTTAAGGTATCCAATAATTTGTCTCTGGTTTTAGCCTTTTAGGGACTAGGGAGGTCTCAAGCTCAAAGATGAAAGATGCGACATACACGAACGAGATGAGATATGGATCTTGTCATGTGCTTTAATTTTGGTCCCCTGGAGAGGCATGTGGTACAGTAGAAATAGGATATATTCTTTGTTGCTTCCTGCATGTAGTAATTGCTGCAAGTCACTGCAACAGTTCTTCGTATGTATAAAATAGAGAGGCCGCCCATGTGAAGCAGTTCTGCAGTGCATTATTAACTCCCATGTAGATTGGCCAATTCTGGGTCCATGAGCTTTAATTTGTTTTGGACAGTAACCTGAAACGGTTCAGCTCATTTCCTAGGATGGGTAGCCTGTTCCTTGCTTTAAGGAATAGCAAACTTATGACAAAAAACATGACATGTTTACCTTTCTAGAGACAGATGTGAAGTAACAATGGTTGTAGCAAAGCAGCTGAAGTTGTTCAGTCAAGGAGCTAGGTTGGTGTTTCAGAACCAAAATTAGACTTTCAACCAAGGGAAGAGATGGCAGGTAGGAAACAAGAGGTCCCTTTGGTGCCTTACAAGCACGCACCAGCACTTGTCCATTTTGTTCAGTGCTCACTCTGATTCTGATGTCACCATCACCAGCCAACAATTGTGTACTAGGGACACATCTCATGATTTTTTTTAGAGTTCAGCTATGGCATAGTAGAGTACGATTGATTCTAACGTTGCATGATTAATTCCATTCTAGTTCAGTAGTCGCGATTCCAATCCTAGAATTTAGGTCTGCATTAAACATGACAAATCCACAAAGCAGAAAAATTAGTAGACCTAACATGAATAAAGAAAGCAATCTTTAGCATGAGTTATGTTGCAGCAACAAGCTGAGGTTCTTCCACTAGTGTAGAAATCTGAAAACTAGACTGAATGGGAAACAGAACATCTTTAGTTATTGCATAATAATTTGCATACACCTTGAATCGAATTGAGCTATAACTGAAGGTAAGACAAACTTGTACTAAACAACTGCTGCTCAACTCTCAAGCAGTGTTCTCCATGCCCTTCTGCCCTCTGATCATAAATGGCAGTTGAATGAATGCTGATGCTGTAGTGAATTTTGTGAGATGTGGCGTATCATCATGTGCAATTAAGGAGTTCGTTGCCTTGCACATCAGTGCTGACTTCCGAATTCCAATGCAATGATCAGTGAAAGAAATTCGTGATGCAATCATTCAGGATGAATTAATCAGATGTCACTTCAGCTATCCACTCGGGAAGCAACAATGACGAAATATATGTTGCCTGGAGAGGTATGGATGCTTAATTACTCATAAGATAAACAAGATCAAAGACAATTTAGTTAGTACTAACTGGAAAATTAAGGATGATCAGCACATGTGGCATGGCATCGAACACAGGAACTCCCCAAAAAATAATTGGAGTAAAAATGATAATCCGTGCACTGTAGGGATGGATGGAGCTGGCATGGGTTAAACGACAAAATGGAGGTTGACCCTAGTTTAACTCACTCGCTAATTAAATTTGCAATTTATAAATCGCCATGCTAGTGTACCTGTATCCAAGATCCAGTAAACATGGCACATGCAGAATTAGCTAGTGGAGCACCACTTAATTCATTATAATATGGAAAAAAAGTCTATTTGATACCTGAACTATCAAGGTGTGTCTACTCTACCCACTAAACTATAAAATCGTCTAAATAGCACCTTAAACTATGCAAAACCATCCAAATAACCCTTGAGGTGGTTTTTCTACTGTAGCGAATGGCGTGCTCAAATAAAGGGCAATGACTCAACAAATCAGATGGGATCCATATGTCAGAGAAACTACACATTCTTCTACGCTTCTTCTTCCACATTATTTCTCTCCGTCCTTTATTTTCCCCCTTCTGGCTTGTTGGAATCCTCCTCCACCTGAGGTTGTCGGCCATGGAAATTGCTATTCGAATCCATATATCTCCATAGCGAGAAGTTCCAATTTTACTTCCTTCTATTTTAAATATGGCCGATAAGTTTTAGCCTGCTGGTTAGCCGAATTTAAATTTTAAAGTTGTAATCTCTTTTTATCTCTTAGAGTCCAAATTGTATACATTTAGGAGTTGAATTTGAGTTAGTTTAGATGTATTTTGACCATGCATTGTACAACAATATAATGACTAGGGGCATACCCTATTGTAGAGAGGAGATTATGCATGAGAAATAAGAAAATGGCATGGTTGGTTTGTGGGCCTTGTGGCGCCATTGAGTGTGTGTGTGCATGCGAGTTTTCCATCTAGGGTTTGAAGTTATTGTGCAAGTTAAGGTGTTTAAGTTCCTTGGATCGCCAATTGAACCTATACAGTTCAACTCTCCAATTAATGGTAAAGCTGGTGCATGGTTTGGAAGTCTTCAACGGCTTGTTTCTAGATTAGGGCTTGTTGATATGAGTACAACCGAGCTACACCAAGTTATAAAGAAAGGAGAAGAGGAGGTACAAGGAGGGCTTGCTGCTGTTCGATCAAGGAGGATGGCTAGGGGGAAGTGTGCATATATCACTCCTAACCGAAACCCTAATTCAAGTGATGGCCGCAAGGAGGAGGAAAACTATTGTACCGTGAAAGATCGGGCCACATAACGTGTCAACCCTAGTTGACTCGTATCACTGCCGCTTGAGATCCTATGGCCCATCCTAGTGGATCTGGCACCGCCGGGCTCTGGAAGGCAGATATGGCGATGTTGTTCTTGGGGACAGCCCACCAAAACAAGGACGGTGGCAAGCTCCCGGGGATGGAGGAGGAACAATGGTACGTGGTGAGAACTGACGGGAGATGATGATGGTCTGGTCAGCGTGGTGCACGCTGAAACAGAGGTCGACAGGTGGGCTTAGATCTGACCCGTGCCACTGCAAAGGACAACGGCTCAAATCTAGCCCCTACCCTACCTAGAGTTGGGGAAGAAGGCACATGATGACGTCGCCACATCTTGCTGTCTTCTACCTCATCGACGGTCGCTGTACCATCGCCGACTCCCACCGGATCAAGAAGGTGAGAGAGAGAGAGATGAGGTTAGAAGTTAAATGGAAAAGATTTTAACATTTGACATGCGGGCCTATTGTCTAAGAAACTTTTATACATTTATTTTGCTAACTCACTGCCATATATTCATCCATGTCATCTGTCACGTTGGTAAAACCACCTCCAAAACTGTCTTAGGAGTTATTTAGACGGGTTTACATAGTTTATGGAGCTATTTAGATAGTTTTGTATTTCATGGATAGATTATATATACCTCAATAGTTCGGAGGGAGGCAAAATTAATAAACTTTTTCCTTATAATATATCCTACACAATCTCGAGTAAATACCTCCACGTTTGCAGCTCAAGCTACCGTCTAATCACATGCCCCTTAGTTTAGTTAATTTCTTCACTAGCATAGTAAACCCCTATTTCGATGGTAGGCTAGCTAGTACTTTCCGTTGCCCTAGATTCTTGCTAATCTGTCCCCAAAGAACACGTGCTGCTTTGACAAGAACAGGGAGAACTACCTGTACTTTCACAGACTTCTCCGGTTGCAAATATAACTAGTGTGCAACGGCCCGCGCGTTGCTGGGGACTGTAAGGAATTGCTAACACAGCTTGAGATTCTAGCAGAGAAAAAAAAAAATCTTTTTCAGGAACACATAAAAAAGGAAAGTAAATTGTCGTAAATTTTTAAAATCATAAAAGCTCGATCATGATTCCATTTTTTTTATGATAGCTCAGGCATGCCATGAGGACCATTCCAACAAATTTTAAAGAATTTACAAATTTAGTAGCTCAATCAAATCAGTATACTTGTATTAGTAACATTGACAGAATTTTTAAAAATCGCACAGATTCGATCGTGATCTAGATTTTTTATGTTAGTCTAGGAATACTTTGAGGACCATTATAAAATTCTTTCAAAAATTTACGGCATGATTTAATAGTTAAATAAAATCAGCGAAGTCTATTATCTTCTCTGTTCCAAAAAAACTTCAGCCGCCAACTGAGCCAGCGGATAATGTTTTAAGTGACGCGCACTAAATATTCGACTCTAAGGAGAAGGTAACTGTAGCAAAACGACGCGTGCGTGCGTGCCTTACCTCTCCTAGAACTATAGTATTTATATGATATGACTAGAAATCTATACACGGCATGACACGCCGCGGGCGTCGCTTTCCACATGAGAAAATCGAGAAACTTGTTTTTTCGAAAAAAAAAGGCTTAAACGTAATAGTAAAAAAACGGAAAAAAAATGTATGTTTTTTCGGAGAAAAAGATCCCAACGTTTTTTTCCCGAAAAAGGACCTAAATGTAATTTTGATTTTATGAAAAAGGACCCAAGCGTAAGCCTTAAAAACGCATAAAAGACCTAAACGTAATATATATTCTTTTTCGGAAAAAAGGATCTAATCATAATTTTTTTCCTAGAAAAGGACCCGAATGTAATTTTTTTTTTGAGAAAGAACCTAAGCGTAAATATTTTTTCGGCTCGGCTCACAGCTCGAGCCGCCACGTGGGGGTGCTCCCCATCTAAGAAGTCTTCAGGTTTTAGTAGAAGGAATTATTCGTTTTAGCTTTGTACACAAGAATTAAGGAGTACGGTGCCCTTCAATCATTCCCAAACATAGTAGTCATGTATCCTAAATACATAACTGGCCACACACCGTGCAAATGGCATATATCCAGGCTATCTAGCAAGGGTATAGTACAAACACAGAGTAAAATGCGTCTCGAAGCTATAAAATGCGCGCGCTCTGGTGCGCCAGGAGAGGCTGGAGCAGGTTAACAAAACCAATGAAAACCGAAGCGAAAATCGACCGTTTCAAACCAGTTTAACAATAAAAATCGCTCGATAAACCGTAGAGTTCAAATATAAATTTTAAAAAATTAGCAAAATGTGTTGATTTTTTTAAAAAAAAATTGTGTGAGGTCCTAAGGAAATTCTAATGATGTTATAAAATTTTCAGATAATTATTAGATATGTTGATTTTTAAAAAATTCTAAGAGTGATACTGTCAGAATATGTGCTCTTTAGATTTTGATTTTCTAGAAGTACAAAATGAAGTCTAATATTTTTTAAACTTTTTTTTTGATGTTATAACGTAATTATAATGATGTTGTAAAATTTTAAGATGATAATCAGATATGTGTATTTTTAAAAAATTCTGAAAGTGCAACATCATTATATATGCTCTTCTGTTTTTTTATTTTATATGGGCAATAAATGAACTCTAATATTTCTTAAAATTTTAGTAAATGATCCTTTGGCACTATTTATGGTTACATTAAAATTTGAGAATATAATAAATTATTTAAATATTTATAAAAATCTGACAGTGTCTTTGTTCCTTTTCATTAATTGCTATTTTGGATTTTTTAGAAGCAATAAATGATTTCAAAAATTGTTTAAATTTCTCTGAGGTATTTAATAGATTAGTTGGGTTTTTTTTTGGTAATTTTTCTTTTTTTTGGATTTTTTTTTTCAATTTTTCTTCGATGTGCTGAAAATCGAAATTCGCTTGAAAAACGGTAAAAATCGAAAAAACGTTCAAAAATCGAAAAAAAACAATCAATTCTAAAACCTATAGTTCGTGACATAAGTTCTTATAAAATATATTGTTTTGTGAAATAGATGCTAAAACATGTGATTTTCTGATAGTTTGTAAAAAAACTGCTTTGTAAAATTTACTCTTCTTTTTATGTTATTGAGCTAAGAACTTCGGTAGCTTTTTTGGTGGTGTTTGTACCAAAATTTGGCAGGTATGATCAAAATCGACAAGAGAAAGTCAACATGTAGTAACCGATGGACGATTTGGAAAGATTTGGAGACATTTGGTAACGGTAAAGATCTTTAATGGAAAACTGTCCGAATTAAGGCCGATACAGATCAGATTTTGTAACATGTTGTAATAGGACACGATCGGCCGCCGGGTATAAAAAGAAGGGCAAGGGCGAGCTGCAAAGGATATCAATCACACAATCAAACACACCAATTTACATTACTTTTTCCTGTCGATTAGGAGTAATTCTTGTAACTTAGTCTCTGTAATTCGAGTTTGATCAATAAAGTTGCGCATCGCCGATTGTTGATCTTCTTCAAATTATGCCCCAGGTTCGATTTATTCTGATTTTGTTGCGCATCGCCGGCTAATTAGATTTACCCTTTTATCTTGGTTTAATCGATTTTGAGCTGATTGAATCTAAACCGATTGATCTTCACGATCGACTCTGAGTGGATTTCATATCTTTACCTTGTCGATTACAGGTCAAATCGACTGGTGTTCGTCTGGTATGCTGTTATCAGAAACCCTACTTCAAGTTTTTTAATGTCAACAGATGGATTAGGACGTTTGTATGATATCACCTCGCCACGCACCTTCAGCGTTTTGACTGTAAAAAAAGTGGTGTCACCTCATGTTTATCGCTTTAATAATCTTGTGAGTACCTACATCATAGTAGTTTATAGGACACATAAGCAGCACGGTAAATCACAGGATAGGCCACGTATATGGTAGCGTGCAACATTTAGTGACAACTCACTCTATACCCGATATTAAGGATCGCGACTCGTCTTAATTATTAACACATGGTTTGACATCATAAGGCAGTGTTAAAGAATCAATCGAAAGTAGAAAAAAGGGCACATGACATGGCAAGTATCATTTTCACGAATACAACATGAAAGAAAAAACTACAAGAACAATTCGCGGTCTTGCTTTGCCACTGGAGAAGCACCAAGGATAACAGTGTGACTCGATGACTTTGTACAGCTAATTATCCCAGCTATGACAACAGTACCATGCTTGATTCTGCAGTCTGCCTATGAAGGCTGAACTACACGACTTTTGCCTTGTGTTGTCTGTGGGTCTGTAAAACCCTGACATTCTGTAAAGGTACTTCGGTAAGTGCAGTCGCATAGCAACCAAAAAAGTACACAAGAATAAAATGCTTGAAAGATCAACATTCTGAAGGCAATGGACACACAAGAGGGAAATTGTAGACAGTTACTCAGTTTTACAACAATACTGCTAAGTCAAAGGGTTTACCTTGAACCAACTCAGTTATCCTGATAATCTTATGCCACATGGTCAACAGGAAAGAAGCTCACGATATCCCTGTAGTCTAGTAACACACTTCAAACTGCCGTTTCTAAGCTAAATACAGCTGAAAGATACCTTCACCATCAAAAAAAGAGGAAAGGAAGAAATCATCAATGGCATGGAATTAGGGACATCAATGGTATGTTCTGTATAACAGCATAAGGTAACCACCATAGAATCCAACAAAATGACCAACGCGGGTTACACTGAGAACATGACCAGCAGCAATGGCTGTGTCTTAATTTTCCAAGAATTTCAGCACAACAACATCAAACAAGAGCATGATCATTGGCTCTGCAATCACTGAATAAGCCAAGCAGCTTCAAGGCTTTTGCGAAATTGCACCAAGAGGCAAACTAAATTATGCAGCGGCCAAACCATATCACCATTTGTAAATTCTAACGCTTACCATAAAAAATCGATCACTAGTTTGCTGCATGACAAAATAAACAGCTCAAAAAGAATATGACTATTGTACCTCTTGTTCAAAAATAGTATCTCATGCCATATATTTGTTCAAACAATGTAATATAACAACTCTAGAATTGGGCATTTACCTTGATATGAACTAGAGCAGTTTCTTCTTTGAATTTACCTCACAGCTCCTTCAGCAATCTTTCCATGAAATTCAGCCAACACATCTGTACGAGCAGAAAGCTGAATTGGTTGTTCATCAAATCAAATAACAAATTACCAGATGACTCCTAAGATGGTAACAACAAAGAGATTACTACTCAAGTCACACCTTCCACTTGAGGAATGAGTTGACCTTTTAAGCCAAATACTTATTTCCTTATTCTTTCAAAAATCTAGGGGTCTTTTAGGCGTGTATAGGCTGCTGATGCAAACTTTTTTAATATTTTCGTTGGCTCTTGTGAATTGGAAATGAGAAATATATATGCACTATTATACCTTCATTTGATGGCAGATGTTTAAGGTCCTGAAGAAAAGAGTGATGCATAAGGCTAAGTAGCTACTTTTTTTTTTTAAAGACAAGCACCTAACCTGCCTAGTTATACCCTTCCTGATTTAACCTGAAAAATATGAATTCCTTGACCGTTTGCTTGTGGATAAAACAATGGAAAGTAACACTTGAAACCAAAATAATGCCAACAATATAAAACCTGATCAATCATTTGTATGGCCAATAACCTAAAACTTTGTGTTGTTGGATCTAGTAGAATAAAATTAACTATAATCCTCTTCGTTTTCTAATAATCAGCCTACATAGTAACATATTGAAACATACCCCTCCATCATTTGTACATATCACTGATCAGTATAAAGTGCATTGCATTTATGGGGTGAGAATAGCAGATCCATAATAGTAGAAGAAACTTACCTAAATGAACTACATCCTTCCATTTGGAGGAAAAGATATGAATGGCTTGATGACACATGAGGCCACACAGGCTGGGTCGTATAATAGGGAGAATGTATTGACTTACATGTTAACCAGAATCACTGATATGCAGAAAACAGACGCCTGTTGGATTTATCGCTGATTCTGAAGATTTTTTAGGTCTGCATAAAAAAAAGAACTGTCAGCACTGACCAAGCAAACAAATTGACGAGACATCAAATAGAAATATATCAAAATAACTTTATGACAACACAGCAAAGTGACCAACACACTTTTAGCAGCAAAAATGCATAATATCTTTGAAAGCGAACATACAGTGACGAATACTCAAGAAAATCTTCCTACAATTTGCATATCATACATTGTCCGACGACCAACAGTTATTCTTAGCAGTGGATTTATGTTCAAAGGACGATCAATCCTCATTTTTAGCCTCAGCTGCTTCATAAATCTAATACTAACTGGAAAGATTCTTAAGAAATTATCCCAAACAATTTACATAGGAAATTTTCAGAATTAAAAGTATAGTTGCTAGCTATTTTATATATTCAGTAAACTAAATTCTTATGTCATTACTAACTATAGGACTGTTCAGTCATCTGATAAGCTAGAACTGAGTAGACATATTGTCCAAAGATAATGAGTATACTGCATGGTGAATTAAATCCAAAACAGTTGTAAAGTTGTCGGCATCGCAAAGTTAACATGGACCAAAAAAATCATGCATTTCCCTTCGAAATCGAAAGGTCTTAAACCAAAGAATATATATTGCTTACAACACTAATATTTTTGTGTAAAAATCATAGTTAAATGAGAGAAAAAACCATAATCATGGTTATCACTGCACCCCGGCGAGGTGAGTCGCCTCCGGGGCGCCTGGACGCCTAGGCGAGGATTAGGCGACAAAAAAAAATCTATTAATATCAGTATATTACCAATACATATATAGCAATATCAATATATCCCCTTTTTCTCTCAGTCTTAAATCCCCATTGGCCCATTCACCGGCCCACCTGGCCGGCCCAACCGAGCGGCCCGCCTCCTCTTTTGCTCCTGAGCCAAATGTTATGCCGCAGCCGCTGGCCTCCTCTTTTGCTCACTCGCTATCGAGCTCAAGCGATATGCTGCACTTCCTCATCCGCGACCGCAACCCACCACCCAAGCGACCACGTCTGCTATCGAGCTCCTCTTCCTCATCCGCGACCGCGTCGCCGCCGCTGACCCGCACACCGTCAAGTCCTTCACCCTCGCCTCCCGTGCATGCCATGACGCCAAGTCGCGCCATCACCGCACCATCTTCCCTCCCTCGATCCCCCCGCACCGCCACCCCCTTTCCCTTTCCCTTCCTCTCCCAGTCCCCCATCGCCTCCCCCTTCGATCTTGCGACCAACGTCGATGATGGAGCTGAGGTGGCGTGGTGAAGCCCGGCTGGAGACAACGCGGATCTGGTGCCGATGGGCCCGGATCTGGCGCCGGCGAGTTGATGGTCGGTGATTCTGGCTCTAGATCTGGCGGAGAAGCGACAACCGGTAAGTTGGTTCATCTCCCTACCACCGTCAAGCATCTTAGCCTCACCTGAAGCTCCTCTTCCCTTCCCCGGTCAGCCTAAGCTACCTCCCAGGCGACGGCAGTCGACGCCTAGTCGCCCTAGGCGACGCTTGACACGGCCAGGCGGGCAACTTGCCATCGCAAGGCGAGGCGAGCCCCCCTGGCCTAGTAGACGCTGTGATAACCATGACCATAATACTGACCCATTGGCACAAGATTGCCCTAAGTCAATTTTACAGCTTTAACGTACTCACAAGTCTGTAAATCCCTATGCTCCTTAGATGAATCATCCTCTCGCCATTGACCAAATTTCAGTTGTAAACTAAGAGTTTCTAAATCAAATCCCGATGCAGTCACATGAAAGATGCCAAAAAGATGACTTATTAGCAAACGCCAGCAAATGGCCGCAGGCGGCGGTGGCCCGAGGGTTAGGAAACTATGGCCGGGGCACGGGCGAGGCAGCGCCGAAGGACCGAGCCGGCTGTGTTGGGCAGAACAGTTGGCACGGCCGCAGGGAGATTGGGCCGGGGTAGGAGGCCGAGAGAGGGCGGCACAGGCGCGGGCTAGACTTGACGCAGGCGCAGGCTGGACCCAATGCGGGGTGGCGTCGGTGTGAGCCGGCGGGGATCGAAGGTCGGGAAGCAACAGCATCGAGCCAGAGGAAGAAAGAGGGAGAGATAAGGCGGAGAAGACAGGAGGAATGGATAGGGACGACCAGATGGGAGGAGAAAAGAAAAGAAAAGAAGGAAAAAGAAAAGGGGAAGAAGAAATAGGAAAAAGGGAAAAAAAGAAAATAAAAGAAAATGATAATACTGAAAATAACAATAAGAATAATAATATTTGAATAAAGGCTAATATAAACAGGTGATTAAATAGAAAATCAAACACTACCAATAACCACTATAACCATTAAAATAAAGAAAGCCATACTTAATACAAAGCATAGCCAAATTAAAATGCGGAAAGTAAAATACGGCAAGTTAGAATATCCTAAAATAAAATATGCTCAGTTAAAATATGTTAAATTCAGATACTTCAAATTAAAATACATAGTATACATGTATTAATTTAAAGCAAGTTAGAGAAAAACTAGACGCCATAAAGCACGCCATAATTAATATTAATCTGAATTATAATGTCTCAAAAATTTCAAGAATTGAATTAAATCTGACAGGAGGTCACCTTCTACAACCGTGTGAGGACGCTTATTTTTACCAAAATCTAGGCATGCATTTTTTTATCATATTTGAATAGTTTCAATCAAATATATTTGGATATATACGATATCAACAATGCATTGGGAAATCTCTTTTAAGAAAAACCCTAAATCGTACGCCGTTGGAAAGATGGATATTTGTGAACTGATGCGGCAGTAATTGGTATTGATATAATGAGTTGATGATGAACTGCTGATGCAGTATTTCAATTAATGATATGTTGAATTGGCTCGTCCAACGAATGGAGCCAATGACGTATATATATGTATGGTGGGTAGAGGGGATGAGAAGGTGTTAGGCCGATGGGGTCCTCTACATAGGCTATAATATAAGGATGAATAACTACACTCGGGCTATAAGCCGTATATACAGTACCAAATATAGTATGTGAAATCGGTCAGGAAAGGTTATCCTATGAAAATATTGCGATCTCCACATTGGGTTTGAGTAGATAACTACGAGTGTGAAGCTAGTTATGTCGGAAGGCCCAGCGAGGGACACAAACTTCAGCTGTGGTTGAAGATTCCACGGTGCTATATTTAAACACCATAAGATGAGTATCTCCGTTGTCAGGCGAAGTACAACTTGTACGCCGTGAGTGGGTGGGAAACGTTGGTAAAGGACACCACAGCTCATTGGCATACCAGGGTTAGAGATCTAATACTGGATTAGTGATAAATATTCTGGGGTCCCACATGATGGGATCACTATAGGTAAAGTGGTACAAACCTGCACAGGATCAAATCATGAATTCATGCATGTCTCCTGGATTGGAGGCTACAAAAGCTAAGTTTACCTCATATACAAACGGTAGTAGCAATTTTCATAATTTAAAACTCGAAAACATAACATTTAAAGAAAACCCAAAACCTAATTTCTATAAAATAGATTTTGAGGGAAGTTGTACGTTAGATGGTTATGAGAGAAATTTATATGTTGCATTTGTTATTAATGCTTGCTGAGTACTTCTGTACTCATTCTTGCTTAACTCCCCTTTTGCTTAGAAAACAATCCTTATGGACTCGCCTATGAGGCATGGGCTGAGGATCTTCCGCAGGGTCAGGGTGACGAATGCGGTGGACTACCAAGAGAACAGGGTGGAGTAGTGGACCATACGGTAGCGACTATTGATCCATTAGGTATTTAATGTCTATGTAAATTATTTGCTGATATACTGTATATTATTAAGATTTGATAACTATGGACTTGTAGCTTACGTGGCAATGAATTGTAATAAGTTTTCATTTCAGTTTCTAATTATTGTTCTACTGCAATAATTTGAACACGGTGTATTAACTGATAGGTGCACCCGATATTTTGTTAGCTAATATGCCGAGATCAGTATAATTACCTTAGAGTAATGACGGTATTACTGTTGTTACCATATGTTAATTATGCGGGTCGCTATAGACATGAACAGAACCGACGAACCTTGACCGCAACACTGTCCCAATGTTTGTCAGCATCAGAGCCCTCACAATCACAGGGAGGACTGAGTCTGTGTAGTAGAAATTTGCAGCCGCCAAAGAAATGTCACTAGTTACTAGTAGTTCTTCAGAGGAGGAATATAGCAAGAACAGTGAAAGATAGTAGTACTATTCTCTTGTGCACCAAACTATAAACACTGTGAAAGCAATTACTAATCAATAGCGTTATGGCTAGAGAGATGAGGTGCCAAGTGCCACAGCCTGCACTAGATAGGCCGGCTCTACTCTCCAGTCCATTACCTAATTATCAGTGACTCCTCCTCACAGCACATGACAAGATAGGGACTAAGAAGCATCAGTTGCTCCAAGTGAACAAGTGAGTGGAATCTATCATTTCACTAGCAACGAAAGCTACACAGCATGCAGCAGGTCACCAGCACAAGTAGAGATCAGTGAGAAGTTTGCTTGATTTGTTGGCATGTACCTACATTGCCATTGATCCAGCAGTGATGCATGCATCCTCACGAATGTGACTGGATGCTTGTACTCAAGTGGCTAGCTGAAGCGAGCAAAATCCAAAGCCAATTACATTGTCAAAACGGAAGTACTCTGTGTACGGACCGTTATTCACGGTAACGAAGGTTCCTTTCATCAACATCTTAAGCAGTTAGAAGAGCTGATCGATGTATAAAATTCAACAATAACGTCTTTGAGATGAACTGTTGGTGCATAAAACTCAATGGTAACTAATCTAATGTGTGAGATTTTCCCTTAAAACACGTGGTAATGCTACTTGCATCAGCCCAATTAAGCACATTCCTAGGGTCCATAATGCAGAGCAAATGCAGCATACAGCGGCAACAGCACTGCAAGGTTCACGGAGGACGTCACTGTCGTTGTCGTCGTCTCTGTCGCAGCAGCCGCGGCAGAGGGCACCACCGGACCGGAGCATTCGCTGGTCCCCGGAAAGGTCGTGCCGCTGTCGCCTGATATCGCATCGCGTCTGCATGGCTCAGTTCCTCCAATTAAATCTGCTCAACATGATATCTGCATGTCAAATGGAGAAGTATGGCTATAAAAGGATTTTTTTAAATAATACACAAAAAAATAAAAAAAATAAGCGAAAAAATAACAGAAGTAGGCTACTATCGCTATTCAGAATAGCGATATCTTTAAATCACCATTCAGAATGACGATTTAATGATGTGGACGTCACATAGGATTTCTGTCGCTATTTTGATTAGCGACAGAGTTTTGTCGCTATTTGAAATGACGACAGAACTCGGTCGCCACTTCAAATAGCGACATAAATTTGTCGCCAATCAAACTTGCGACATTAAGGGAAGCATGATTTTTTGAATTTTTTTTAAAATAATATACGAAAAATAATAAGCCGAAAAGATAAACTACAGAAGTAGGTCACTGTCGTTTTTCTAACTAACAGCGTATTGTCATACTGGCCTAACAAAGCAGTAGGCAGTGTGTTGTCATTTCGCTCTGAGAAAACGGAGGCAACGTATTGCCATTGCATGTTTAAATGTTCATTGCATATTTAATGTTCAAACAGAACGGAATGAATGAAAGATACTATTTCATAATAAACAGGGGATTACATGTCACATACAGTTTTGTTCATACAGTTTGATTCGGTGCCCATGTTCGCGTTGATACTTTGGGCGGTACCAATGGCGGCACAGAGCAACCATGAACATGGATAAAAGTACGATACATGTGCGCCTTTTGTAATTGTAAAAGGGCGGGATGGACTACGCTTTATGGGCGGAGGACGTTAAGGTTTGAATGGGTAACCATATAGCATCACAGAGAGTGTTGATCGTCAGGACGATGTGGACGGGGCGCAGTAGTATGTGTGGTAGTCGCTGCTGAGATGGACGACCTCCTCATTGTTTCTCTTCCTGAGCCTTTGACGGCGTAGGTCATCGTTTTGGGTTTGAAGCTCCAAGTTCTGCATGCGGAGCTGTTCGTTCTCGTTCTTGACCTCCGTGGGGTACTCTAGCATTTCGTCGAGATGATACAACAATGTGTGGATGTAACATTGGGCATCTATAAGATACGGTGGGTTCACCCATTAAGTGAATTTGCAATCTGCGGTTTGCAAGTAAGAATACGTGTCATATAGCGAGACATGCATCAAATGGTATGTAAGAGTTGTAGCGGTTACCATGAATAGAGGGTATTGGTAGAAACGACATCCAGGGTTATAATTGAACTTATCACAAACCTAGATAATGGCGTCAAGGTCGTGCTTGCATGTCGGCCACTTTAGGAGGCGAAGTGGGAGGCCGTCATGGATTGGATTTACAGGGGTGTAGTAGTCCCTTATTCTAATAGGAAGATATGAGCTGGGCGGATCGGGGACTTGGGACTATAGATTTGATGGACCCTGAGTGAAGGGTCGTGGCCTCGAAACTATGAAGGGTCAGGGGCTCGAGTTGATGTCTGACCCCGTCTTCCCCGTCTACCCCTCTCACGGCTTGAGGTGCCTCCTCTGTCTATCACTGCAATGGAGTTAGGTTGGGCTAGTGAAGAAGTGCTGCTTGGGTGACCGGTGATTTTATAGGCAGTGTGTAGTCCTTGTAAGGCTGATAGAATGGAGGCAGGATGTCCTCACTTTGGTCTAAGAAAATGAGCTGCAGCGTATTGTCGCTTCGGTTTAAGAAAGTAGAGTGCAGAGTGTTGTGAAATCAGGCTAAAAAAGAAATAAACAGTGTGTTGTCACTTCGCTCTGAGGAAGGGGGCAGCGTGTTGTCAAATCGGACTGAGAAAGCAATAGGCAATGTGTTGTACAATCGGTCTTTAAAAAGTTGATGGATGCATTTTATCAAGAAATTGACGTTCTCCAACGTCGGCGTCATCTCCCCACAAGGGAGATGAAAGGTGTGTGTCTCCGGTCGTCAGCGGTCGAGAAGAGCTGTGAAAAGTCTCATGTCATAAGGGAACCTCCGGAAGGCACTGCACCCATCAGCGTTGTTTGAGCGTGTGGCCTTCACCATCCTGGCAAATGGTAGCAATCCAGCGGGTCGCAACCTGCATGAACAAGAAAATAGTAAGTTCATATACATTCATAGTATAATTCACTGGCAACACTGAAATGACTACACAAACTTCGGTATCCACCATGGGTCGATCCTCGATGCCCTCATAGGGGTGCGCAAGTGTAGCGACGAAAGCACCGTAGACACTTGGTCCTCTACCGAGGTCTGTGTGGCCAAACGACTATGGTGCGATGCATCTATACCCGAGTCGATCAGCTCGTACTCCCATGCGGGAGTTGCACCGTTGCCCACCATACCTGCTATGAAGATAACAAACAGATTAGCAAATAACATATAAATATTACTACTCATATCTACAAAAATAATCTAAACATACGTAAATAAATATTTCTAATCTAAACAGACCTAAATAAAATTTTCTAATTTGCCCGTATCTATAAAAATATTTCTACTCTACTAATATCTACACGTTTATTACTACTCTACAAATATAATCTAAACAAATCTAAATAAAATTTTCTAATCTACCCATATCTACAAAAATATTTCTACTCTATCAATATCTACACACTTATTACTACTCTACAAATACAATCTAAACATACCTAAATAAAATTTTCTAACCAACCCATATCTACAAAAATATTTCTACTCTACCAATATCTACACACTTATTACTACTCTACCAATATAATCTAAACAAATCTAAATAAAATTTTCTAATATACTCATATCTACAAAAATATTTCTACTCTACCAATATCTACACGCTTATTACTACTCTACCAATATAATCTAAACAAACCTAAATAAAATTTTCTAATCTATCCATATCTACAAAAATATTTCTACTTTACCAATATTTACACGCTTATTACTACTTTACAAATTTAATTACTTGGTTTTCTAACCTAGGTTTCGAAAAGCATAATTTTTTTTAACAAACATCCTTTAAGTATCGCACAGATTTTCTTCTTCTTCCTCCTCCTCCCCTCCCTTCTTTCTCCTCTCCTCCTCTCCTCTTTTCTTCTCTTCTCTCCTTCTCTTCTCTTCTTCTCTTGGGCGTTCGGGAAAATGGCGACTAGAACTGGCCAGGCGGTGCGTCGGCCTTAAGTTTGGTTTTCTGTCGCCAATGGAAATGACGACATAGAAATTGAACGGTTAGTCGCCATTTCATTTGGCAATAGTAATTATAATTGCTAATTTGAACAGCGATTACTAATGTGGATCCTAACTAGCAGACGACTGATTTAATATTGCCATTACCAATGGCGACAGAATTAAAATCATAATTTATTAAGGCGATAGAACTTTGTCGTCGTTCGGAATGACAACAAAAGCATACTTTTGTCATTTTTCCTTTCGGCGTATTATTTTTTAAAAAAATTGCTATAAAAGTGAGTTGGCTCGTTGATTCCAATGTCGCAGTTGCGTAGGCTGCAGAGTGCGGGCTCTTCCCAGAACAGTTTAGCTTTAGCTGTTTGCTACACCACGTAAAAGAGACTTTTTACTGTCTTTTCTGGTTATCAAAATTTATACTAAGTAGTACCAAGATAGACTAAAAGTTGTTACTTTCATCCTTTAAATTTTTTTTGCACCTTTTAGTAATATCTTTAATGTAAACTTTGATACCTCTCGAGAATGATAAAAAGTCTCCATGTATAAACTCTTTGCAAAAGTAGGAACACTTCCGCTTGCCTTCGAGTTCATTACTATTTTAGCTCTGTGTGTAATCTTTTTTTTTTTGAAAATTTGGCACCCTTCCGAACGCAATTGTAAGAACAGACCCATCCCCGACCACGGCACCCGCGTTTGGAAGAGGGCCAAATTTTTTCTAAAAAAGGTTACACACGGAGCTAGAAAAGTGATGATTTCCTTGCCTTCAGGGTCCGGGCCCTGGGCCAGGGCGAGAAGTGCGATGGCCTTGGGCCCAGCGCAAACAGGGGCCCAAACCTTGTGCATCCTTTCCTTCACTAGTATATATTGGTAGATTTGAGCAACTAAAGTCATTTGAAAGAAAGTTTGGTTTCTTATTCAACTCAAAAAGTTTGAAGTCTTTGGATGATAATGATCTAAGAACATGCTGCACTAATTTTGCAAAAACTTTTTCTCATGATAACTCATCTGATGTTGAGTTAGATGATTTTTTTCTGAATTAAAAGTTTTGCAAGTGACTTTGCTAGATGCGTTGATGTCAGCAATTGAGATTCTTGAGTTTGTTAGAGCTGCAGATTGTTATCCAAATGTTTCAATTGCCTACCGGATCCTCTTAACTATACCTGTGACCGTTGCATCAGCTGAAAGAAGTCTCTCTAAATTAAAATTAATAAAAAATTATTTGAGGTCATCTATGTCACAAGAAAGATTGAATGGTTTGGCTGTATTATGTATTGAGAAGAATATGTTAGACAATGTTGATCTTGATATTGTCCTTAATGATTTTGCATCGAGAAATGCTCGAAGGAGTTGTTTTTTATGATTATAAATGTCATTGACTGATTGCTTCCTGATTTGTTATTCAATTGAAAGATACGATGGCTACTCTTATTGTCTCTGCTAGTGCACTTGTTTTTGAAGCTTATTTCGTAGTGAAGACTTAAGAGGCTTTTATTATATTTTTTTCATGCTCCTTTTAGTGTTTGTATTGCTTTTCTGGTCTTTCTTGGTTCTTAAGAGCATGCTGTTCAAACTCGTACTACATATATATGTGGTATTGGACCTTATTTGCTGATGAGAATTTATGCTATCAATGTTTATTTTTTGTCGTTATAAAATGTTCAATAAGTGTCATATTTATAAGTGAGAATTACTTCACTATAGCCTATAGAGTGTAGACCCGATGTCTAAAATTTGCCCCAGGCCTCCCAAACTATAGGACCCGCCCTGCTTGCCTTCAATGGAAACTTGAAATGTTTGCATCTGATTCTTGATACTGCAATGCAGAACCTATCATCCAAAGTAGAAGCATCATCACATCAAACAGGTAGCATCACTTAACCAAAAAAGAGAGTATCTCCATAGTTAAAGTAGTTTTATGATTTTATCTGATGATGTTGACAACCATTGGTTGGTGGCTTGGTGCAGTGAAAACTGAAAAGCTAGCTTCATCTGTTGTTCTAATGAACGGATAGAATAATTTCAGCTACAAAAAACAAGATCAATGAATAGCCTAAGTTGGCACTATTAGGTGTTGGAGAATACATGAAGAGCCACCGACAGTGCAGCCTACAGATCAAGGGATTGCAGCCATACCGATAAAAGACAATATTGCCCCTCACTTATACTAATAGACTAGTTATTCTCATAAGGGGTATTTCGGTCATTTGTACAGGCCAAGAGCCTATAAATACCTCATATCCCTCTCATTTGTAAAGAGAGCTCTCTTGAGCAATATAAAGGAAGACTCAAAACAGACGAGCCCTCGGGGCCCTGCTCTCTGGAGACTAACCCCTGTAGGCTCGTCGATAGGAGTAGGGCGGTCCTCTTGGACCCCCGAACCTGTATAAATCCCTCGTGTTATTTTCACTCTCGTGGACGACGGCCCGTTAAACGGCCGACATCCACCCCCTCTGTTGTGTTCGGATTTTACACCTACGACATTTAGCGCCGTCCGTGGGGAACGTAGCTAACTCATATAGGGCTATGGCTCCTACCAAGAAACACTCCAAACCTCCTCCGCCCCGAGGCGCAAGGGGCACGTGGATGACCATCTTCCTCGATGGAACCCCAAGCATGTGCCTTCCTCGATGGTCGGAGCCATCCACTCCAGGGTGGACAATATCCTACAAGCTACAGGGCCCCCATACACGCCCTCCTCCCTTGTGCTAAGTTGTCACAGGGCAAGGGCAGGAGGCTTGAGATACCCTTGCTGCTGCGGGGTTGGGAGCTTCAGAGCCGACCATCATCCCTATAGCTCTGGACATAACCAAGTGGTGAAGGCAAACGCAAAGCTAATTGTGGACTGTATGATGGCCTCTTACCGTCCTCACGGTGGCCCTCCACACTTCTCACCGCTCCTACCACCGCCCTTGGTCCAAGTAAGCACTGACCCGGGGTGCGTGCAGGCCCAACCTTCCTCGATAGGGGCAAGCAAGGGAGAACCCATACAACCTCCCCCCGCTCGCCCATGCCGTAGTGTCAAACAGGGCTCCCTTCTGGCTACTATGCCTGTTGAATGAAGGGTTCAGGGGCTCCTTATATACCATTGCAAAATATAATAATGCGTCGACCCTAGAATGGCAAGTACTTGAAAGAAGTACAAAAGATGGAACACCACTCTGTTGGGCTTGAGGCTCGTTGGATTCCTCAAGGAGACAATTATCGAGTGGATAGTCTAGCCCGAGCCGCGGGCTCTCAAGAGTCCCTCCCTGCATAAGTCTTATTCAAAGTTTTAACTATGCCATTAGTGAAGGAGGAAACATCAGACCCCGAGCTACCTCTCGAGGACAATGCGGCTTCGATTTCGCCTCCCTCTTGAATGACTCCCATCATCAAATGTATCTAGGGGGAGGAGGAACCTAAAGACACAGTAATGGCTCGCAGGCTGCTATCCCAGGCTAAGTCATATGTAATCTTTGAAGGAAGGCTTTACAAGCGTGGAACATCATCCTTAATCAAGTGCATCATAAGAGAAGAAGGCATCTCACTCCTTGTAAATGTGTATGAAGGCCTTTGTGCCTCCCATATCACGCCAAGGGCGACAACAACAAAAGTATTACGTCAAGGCTTCTATTGACCCATAATGGTGCAAGACGCTGTCAACGCCCTCAAGACATGCAGAGGATGCCAAACGATGGCATCCGATCACCATACTCCTGCCACTCCCCTGCACTCTATACCAATCACTTGGTCTTTTGCTCGATTGGGAATGCACCTATTTGAACCATTCCCATCGGGCGAGGGGGGCTATGAGCATGTGACGGTAGCTGTGGATTATTTCACAAAGTGGATAGAGGCAGAACCCTGATCTCCATTATGTCCCATTCTATACAGAAATTCTTTTGGAGGATCATCGTGTGCCGTTTTAGGCTCCCCAAGGAGCTTACAGTGGACAATAAAACTCAATTTGATGCATCTTCCTTTAGGGACTTCTGCAGTTCCATCGGTACTACGTTGCATTTCAGTGGCCCATCCAAAGACTAATGGGGCAAAGGCTATTCTCCCTACAGATCCCATGGAAAACTTCATCCAAAGTGGGAAGGCCCTTATTGCATCTCCTCATCTCTGGGGTCGGACTCTTACCGCCTTTCAACTTTGGAAGGATTTCACCATAGCGGTGCATAGGGCGCACGACCCCCGTGGTCTCCCCTAGAAAAAGTCCAAGGTGGCTTGGGCATCCGTCGCCTCCACCATGGCTACTCCTATACATTTTTATTGTATAGGATTTCACCCTCACGGTGCATAGGGCGCACGACCCCCGTGGTCTCCCCTAACAATAGCCCAAGGTGGACTAGGCGTCCGTCCCCCCACCATGGCAATTTCTCTATATATTCTTTGTATAGGATTTGCACCCTCGTGGTGCGTAGGGCGTACGACCCCCGTGGTCTCCCATAACAAAAGCCCAAGGTGGTCTAGGCATCTGTCGCCCCCACCATGGCAGTTCCTCTACATATTCTTTGTATAGGATTTTCACCCTCGTGGTGCGTAGGGCATACGACCCCCGTGGTCTTCCCTAACAAAAGCCCAAGGTGGTCTAAGCGTCCGTCGCTCCCACCATGGCAGTTCCTCTACATATTCCTTGTATAAGATTTTCACCCTTATGGTGCGCAGGGCGTACGACCCCCGTGGTCTCCCTAATAAAAGTCCAAGGTGGTCTAGACGTCCGTCGCCCCCATCATGGTGGCTAATGTCCTGCTGGATCTAGGGCATTAGTGACAACTTGGGCCTAGTGGCCAAGTTGATGGATGTGATAAGGATTAGTCCCCCTTTGAGCCTTCAGGCCATACGCCGAATGACCTCTGGGTCACCCCTCGCCTTGCCCCACTGCTTGGCAAGGGTTAATCACTCCTGTGCACTCTCGATCTCCTCGGGTAAACCCCCATCTATGGGGTAAAAGTGCTTCACTGCCCGCATATTTCATAAAGACCACGATATGCCTCTCACGGGGGGCTTAGGCTTGGTCCTTATCAAGTTCACATTCATGCTATGGCTTACAACAGGAAGCTAGCATGTAGCACTAAGCATGCACCCAACCAAGTCAAATGTCTGCGCACTAATGGGATGACTAAGAAATAACCTTTCACTCGCCCATCAGAGGCGTGGGGCATGTAGGGAGTTTGCCTCTCGAGGGATTTTGGCGCCAAATTTTTTTTTGCATCCTTACAGCCCTTCAAAGGTGCTCTATGACTTAGGCTCATGAGCGCCCTTGAAGCCCACCGGGGGCTTTGACCCCTGGTGGCAATGTAGTGTTTAATAACTTAGTCTCGCGAGCGCTCCACAAATATGCTCCATGACTCAGTCTTAAGACACCTCTCGAATGAGTACCTCAAAGATTTCGCCCCTCTGTGGCCATGTGGTGCTTATAACTTAGCCTGATGAGTACCTCTCGAATGTGCTCCATAACTTAGTCACACAGGGGCTCCCCTTAACAATTAGGGGCAATCACTGCTAAAGCATCAATTATATTTCAATCCTCGTCATAAGAGACCGGGCTTCACCATGTTCTGTGGTAATAGATTATCCCACTTGTCCCTCGATGCTTCCACTGTCACATCCAAGGATAGGGGGGCTAGTGGTGCAACCGACAAGAAGACGCCATGACACTCAAAACCTTGCCTAGGTAGCAGGCCTTGAGCACCTACGCATCGCTCACGTGGGTCTTGCTTCAAACATCTGGCATGTCCATCCTATTCAGCTTGCCATGCTTGGGCATAATAATTGCCGAGTTAGTATAGCTATGTGCCGACTTGGCACCCGTCCTCGCAAGAAGCCTTCACCCCTCAAGTGGAGCGCGCGCACAACATCAAATGAAAATCGAGCTAAGTCCTGAGTGCTCTCAAGTGAATCCCTCAAGGCTCGTGCTTCGCATGGAGCCCTCACATGGAGCACTCGTGCAGCATGAAGCCAAAATTCGGCCAAGTCATGGGTGTCCTCGCGCGGATCTCTCGAGGCTTGTGCTTCGCATGAAGGCCTTGTCCCTCGAGTGGAGCACTTGCGAGGTATGATGCCAAAATTTGGCTAAGTCATTGGCATCCTTGCGAAGATCTCTCGGGCCTATTGCTTCGCGCGGAAGCCTCGCCCCTCGCATGGTGTGAGGCCAAAATCTGGCGAAGTCATGGGTGTGCTCGGGCAAATCCCTCGATCCTCGTGCCTCGCATAGAGGCCTCATCCATCACATGGAGCACGTCCTCTGTGGATCCCTCGAGACTCGT
The DNA here is from genome assembly GCA_036346275.1 of Otatea glauca. Lineage (NCBI taxonomy): Eukaryota > Viridiplantae > Streptophyta > Magnoliopsida > Poales > Poaceae > Otatea > Otatea glauca. Next base: position 53,006,201 of record CM070721.1, read on the forward strand.
GCCTTGCACAGAGCCCTCGCCCTTCAGCCCTCGTGAGGAGCACTTGCGTGGCAATAAGTTGAAATTTGGCTAAGTCTTGGGTGTTGCGTGCCCATTGGGCCAAAATTTGGCTAAGTCATGGGTGTCCTCGTGCGATTGCCATGAGCCTCGTGGCTCACGCAAACGCTCCTCGTGTGAAGCACTCGCGTAGCATCGAGCTAAAATTGGCTAAGCCTCAAAGAGTTTTCCAATATTGGACTATTGACAATGTTGTTTCATCCCCAACCATCAGAGATACTAGCCTCCTGAAGTGCCTCATGTTCGGGGACATTCGTCTCCGCAAGAATCTAGTCGGCTTCCTACCTTCTTCGGATTGTCTCTCTAGCAGGAGGCTGGCATCCAAAAATATCATCTCCATCAAGTCATGAACACCAAGTCAGAGAAGCTCATCTCGCGCCTCATGGGCACGATGAACAACTATTGGTTCCGGGCTTCCTCAAGGGCCATCCCGGCGGTACGGATAACATCCTCATTAACAATAACACTGATTACACCAAGGAGTTTGGCGCCATCCACTCCGACAAGGTTTGTGCCCTCCTCGAGGGGTACTACGTCGACAAGCTCATCGTCACAAGAAGTGAGTACTCACCGTAATGCCGAACTCAAGGACATCATCGAACCCTCTGCCCCGACGACGCCCCTGCCGATGTCAACCGTCATGCTCTCCAACCTGCGAGAGAAGGTGAAATGCTGGCTCGTAGACATCAATCGACGGCAAGCTTTGCATGCCCACATACACACTGACAAGCTTCGTTGAGGAGTACATGGACTCTCCAGATGGCTGGTGCCCGCACCCACGATAGGCTGCCATGGTCAGTGCCCCTACAGTTGTGACCTACTGGTCCAATCCCATTCCTCTATGCTCATGCGCTCTACGGTCAACATCCTGTGACGCGTGGCTTACATCCTGTAGCCGCGCCTTACGCTCGACCCTCGAGCTTCGTCTAGTGCCCGCACATGCTGTGCCTGCGCCCAATGAAGCAACAATGGTGCGGTGTTCAATGAGGCCAAGGAAGGGAAGTCTGAGAATTTGGCTAAGTTTTGGGTGTCTGTGTGTCTATTAAGCCAAAATTTGGCTAAGTTGTGAGTGCGCTCGAGCAAATTCCTCAAGCCTTGTGCCTCGCACAGAGGCCTCGCCCCTCGCGAGCACTTGTGTGGCTGAGTCATGAGCGCCCTTGCATGGATCCCTTGAGCCTTGTGCCCGTGCCCTGCAGTGACGACATCGCACACCCTCAGATCTGGGAAGTGAAAGAAGAAATCCATGTAAACACTTGGGCTGCATCCGTGCACCCCGAGATGGCATGTTGTAGCTGTGTCCCGGGCGCCGGCGCACAACACCCCGCGAAAGCAGCCTTGTGCCCTGTGGTCAAGCTCCTGGCCCCTCGCGCCATCCCGCTTGGGCTCAGCGGTAGCCACGCCCGCTCATGGAGACTTGCGGCCAGAGCACCCTGTGCCCAGCAGCTGCCGTGCTGGCGCCCTGCGCCCATGCGCCTCTCGCCGACCACGCCCCACGCATGCGGCTACTGCTCTATGATCAAGGCCCCGTGGCAGGGTTGAGCCAGCGCACGACGCCCTGCTCCCATGCCCGCACGCTTGCGCCTGCACGAGGAGCTTGGTGACGGCGCCCTGCATCCGAACTGTGTGGAACCGCACAACGGCACCTTGCGCCCGCTCGCCCTACAACTTCGCGCCCCGTGGAGGCAGCGCCTTGCGCCAACCACGCAGGTGCCCTGTGCCCATGCACCCCGTGCTCGGTTGGCTCGTGCCCTGCAACGGCTGCGCCCGTACATCCTTCACTCTGCGGACGTGAGCCCCTGCTCAAGCGCCTAGCACCTATTGTTGTGCGTCCTGGACAGGAAATTGCTCGCCTGCAAAGGGTTCAGAGAGCTGGTACACTGGATGTGAAGGAGGAAATGGCCAAGCCATCTCGCCACCTTATTTCCGTGCACATCCAAACCAAGCACCAGATCAATTGCATCAGAACTGCCATCAAGCAGAACATGGAAGTCCAGAACTACGCCTACGCCAAGCACATGCTCGATCTCTTATATTCCACGGCGCCCTCGTCAAAGTAGAATGAACTCAAGATCTCGCGTCAAGGCGCCCTGCGGCCTGGCGTTCCACAACGCTCGTGCCGCGTGCCCTGCGCCCCTTGGGCCAGCGCCTCGCAGATGCGCCCCACGCTGTGCGAGCGCCCCGGGCCCTATAGTGGCTGCACCCAATGGCCCCGCGCCCGGCGGAGGTTCAAAATTTCGGCGAAATTTCGGATTTCGGATTTCGGATCATCCCAAAATCTCAAGTACCGGCCGGGGAAAAAAATTGAAATTGCTACAATAAAATCCGAAATTTCGCCGAAATTCAGTGTTTTTTTTGGCCAGTTTTGAAAGTTTTAGGGCCGGATTTGATCCAATAACCCTTAGAAAAGTCATCTCCTATGAAAATTTGTTGAAAAACTTAATTTTTTAAACATTTAAAAATTTTAGCAGAAAAACTGTCAGATTTTTATAAAATTGTACAAGCTTGATAATATTATGAAAATTTTATGATACTATCCTTAGTAGTTTAGGATCATACATAAAAAATGTAAAAATAATTTAACTTCATTTGTTATCTTTAAAAAATCAAAAACAGAATGAACATAATTGGGACAGTTATATTGTCAGAATTTTATAAATTTTCTTGAGTGTGATTATGATCTAATTTTTTTTGAGAGATTAATAATTGACTCAGTACCATTATATAAATTTTCAAAAAATTTCAACTTTGTTTGTTTGGTCAATAAAATCTATGTAAGTATTGAACTTCGTTTGTTATATTATATTTCAAAAATCAAAAACAAAAGAACATAAATGGTACTGTGCCTTGTAAGAATTTTATAAATTCACTGGAGTGTGATCATGAATCAAAAAATTTATGGGATATTAAGAACTTCCTTATCACCATTCTTTAAAATTTTCAAAAAAATTTATGGTTTACATAATTTTTCATTTTGTTCAAGTTTGCTGGTAAGCCTTTTAACATGGCAATAGTACTGTTCGAATTTTTAAAAATTCATACAGTTTGATCATCATTTGAAAATTTTATGAGAGAATTATAGATACATCATAACCATGCACAAAAAATTTCAACAGTTTCTAACTTCATTTGTACCATTTTCCATTCAGATCAAACTTGTCGGTCAGTGTTCTATCAGGACAGCGCCACTCTCCGAATTTTTAAAAATTCCTCACATGTGATAATCAGCTGAAATTTTTATGAGAATATTAGTTATGGATGATAACCATGCAAAAAAAATTTCAACAGTTTATAACTTGATTTGTACCATTTTTCATTCCGATCAAACTTGTCGGTCAGTGTTTTATCGAGCGATATCACTCTCGAATTTTTAAAATTCCTCGGATGTGATAATCAGCTGAAATTTTTGTGAGAACATCAGCATTGTGTCAGGAACCTCCAAAAAAAATTTAAAATTTTTTGATAACGTTTATACCACTTTTCAGCCAGTGTAAAAAACCCGAAATTCGCCGAATTTCGGTTTTTTTTCGGATTGGACCGGATTTGAATTTTCAAATTCAAATTTCGTCCGAAATAATTCCAAAATTTTGAAATCTCGTTATTCGGCCCGGGACAAAATTCATTTCGAAACCGAAATTTGAAATCTTGCGCATGGCTACCATGCGGCCAAGTTTGTTGCACCCATGCGACGGCAAGTTCGCGCCCTGCGCCCTATGGTCTCGCGTCGTGCGTCCGCGCTCAGCCCCCTGTGGCCGGCGTGCCATGCCCTCGCGCCCCTGCGCCCATACTCACGCATGCCGTGGCCGCGGCACCTGCGCGTGGTGGCTCCCGGCTCCACGTGGCCCTAGCTCACGCGTGGCGCTACCCTCGATTCCCGGTTCACGAGCCACGCGGCCCCAGCTCACGGGATGCCGTGGCCCCATGCTCCTGGCCTCGCCACGCTGCGCCCCTGCAGAAGCGCCCTTTGCCTATGTATTGCAATGACGCTCGTGCCCTACGGTATGGCCGACGCCCCACGCCCTGTGGCGGCTAAGGACCCACGTGCCGCCGCCACTGCGGCCGGCCCATGTCCCCTCGGCCAAGCGCCTGCGCAGAGAGGGCCCAGCAGTCACAGCCGCGCCCCTTGGCGAATGCCCACATGGGGAGCGCCCCGTTCCCGCATGCATCGCCCAAGTGCCTGCGAGGGGAACACCTTGCAGCCACGCTGCTCCAGCCAGGCGTTTAAGCAAGGGGCGCCCAATGCCTGCACGTTCTCAGCTCCCGCGCCGGGGCGCCCGCGCCTGCGCCCCCCCTCAACCAACACGCGAACCGGGAAGCGCCCTGAGGCCAGCGCCCTGCGTCCATTCGGCTAGCACGCACATGGCAGCACCCTGCGTCCATTCGGCTAGCACGCGGGTGGGGAGCGCCTGCGGCCAGCTCCTGCGCAAGGGCGCCCGCCGCCCGCGCCTGCCCCTTCGCCTAGCACGCACGTGGGAGTGCCCTGCGCCCGTGCCTGCGTCCATTCGGCCAGCATGAGGATGGGGAGCGGCCTGCGGCCAGCTCCAGTGCAAGGACGCCTGCGCCCGCGACCCCTCGGCCAAATGCGTACGAGGAGCACCCTGCGCCTGCGCCCTTCCGGCCTGTTAAACCACCGAGGTGAACGGTTTTTACACCTACAACATTAGGCCTGATGGGTTGTACTCGGCCACTGGTCGGCCCATTAGACCGGACCTTAACCAGCACATTTCACTCGGAACTACTTCATATTTGTTCAGGTCTACTTTACTAAAAAAAATCAGGTCTACTCACTATTATCCAGAAGTGGGAAAATAATAGAGGCGTCACTTAACTATAAACACGTCGAGCAAAAAAATCAGCAGGATTTCTGATAGAACAAAAAATTGAAAGAATAACATCGCTTTAGTGAAAAGTAATCAGGCAACAAGCCAACAAGGACACAAGGTACATGTTCCAACACCATGTATAAACTCTTTGCTTGTAGTTGACTACAGAAGCTTCTGACTTGGCTCATCAGAAAACACCAGGTGAACCTATAGGTCCTATACTATGTTTCTATGTCCCTTCCGAGAAAGGTGATTGTCGAAGATGTACCATCACTAAATTACTTACAACAATGAAGAACTGGCACTCCAATTCTCAACACATTCAAAACAAAATAATGGCATAGTACACCCGATAAAACTGAATCTATGTGCCCTCAGAGTAGGTACCAGCCGCCAGGATTCACAATATTATCGATAATCGCTCGAATATCATGATTAACGAGCGTATCGAGCCAGCTTGGCATATAAAATCTCTCGGTATTTACCGATGGAATTCAAATCCAAATTAAAAAAATTTAGATAATTTTGAAAAATTTAAGAAAAAGTGTTAACATTTTTTGAAAAAAAATTGTGAGGTCCTGAGGCAATGCTAATGACGTTGTAAAATTTTTAGAATATTATCAGACCTGTGTAAATTTTTAAAATTCTGACAGTACTACTAAGAGAATATATGCTCTTCGGTTTTTGATTTTCTAGGAGCAATAAATGAAGTATAATATTTCCAAATTTTTTTGTGTGGGGTCTTGAGGCAATGCTAATAATTATGTAAAACTAGAAATGATGATCAGACATCTGTATTTTTTAAAAACATTCTGACAGTACTACTGTCTTTGTATTTGCTCTTCTGTTTTTTATTTTCTAGGGCACTAAATAAAATCTAATTTCTGAAAATTTTACTACATAATCCTTAGGAACTATTTATGATTCATTAAAATTTTAGAGCAGGATCAAGTTTGTAAATTTTTTTAAAAATCTGACATTGTCTCTGTTCCTATTCATTCATTGCAATTTTTTATTTTTCAGAAGCACTAAATGAATTAAAAAATTGTTAAAATTTCTCTGAGGTGTTTTATAGATTCATTTGGATTTTTTACAATTTTTTTATAAATTTTTTCTATTTTTTTGAATTTTTGTTTTGTGTACTGAAAATCGAAAAAATGCTCAAAAAATAAAAATAGGTCGAAAATTGGAGAAAATTGCTCAAAACTCGGTAAAATCACTCAGTTTTTGATTTTTTTTTCACCGTTGTTTGACCGCCGAGTTCAAATTTTTTTAATTCAAACTTCATCGGTTTCTACCGATTATTGACCGGTTTTTACTGATTTTCAAAAATAAAAAATCGTTCGAAAATCAAAATTTCGATTTTGTGAACCATGTTAGTCCCACGAGGTCACGAGCACAAGAGAAAGATAGTCGATTTTCTCCTGCCACAGGTATAACACAACGGATAAATAATGGAGGACACATCTACAAGCCTTGGGAGTGCTTGCAATGAAAGAGCAAATAATGTTTTGAGTAGAAATGGTAAGATATACTCTAAAGTATCAAGGTTTGAAATTTTGTTTTCAGACCACATCTCGAAAGCCTAAAATCGGCGAGATTTAAGAATTTCGGCCGAAATTGAAAAAGCAAATTTGAAATCCAGAATTTTTGAGGCCGAAATTACCAAAAATCAGGGGAAAATATGAAAAAAAAATGCAAGCATTTAGCTATATTTCCTATATGTTTGAATGCAAAATAGTAAGTTTTTGCACATAAAAGATCCTAAAGTTAGAAATTTCGACAACATTTCGACTAATTTTCGGATTCTGACAGTTAGATTTGGTAACAATCAATATATATTGTCATCAGAAAATGATAGACATGAAATAAAATTGACAGACATGACAATCCACAATTCATAAAAACGTTGGAACATCCATTACACCTTTGAAATGACGCCTTGCATTCCATCATCCTATTTTATCCATCACAATTATTTCCAACATATGTGTTATATAACAAAACAAGCATGCTTAATCAATTTGGACTGGGTATAGCCATGAGCATATATGTCGGGACTCAAATATGCAAATCTGAACCCTCTGGTGCACATAGTCTCAACATAGATGAATATCACAATCATACAAAGCGGAAGTATAATAAAAGACTTCATCTATTAAATATAACATGTTGAATGACCTTAAGGTCAACTTTACACAAATAAGCCACACAGGGTTTAAACTAAGAAATAAATAAAACTGTAACGAAAATAAATTATTCGTGGTAACCCTTTAATTTGCCACAGGCAACTGACAAGGTTCACACCTTAGTTGATCGTATCCTCCTGGTACTCCTCGTAAGCTGGCGTAGACTCGTCTCCAACTGGTGATTTAGTTGTTGGTGAGTATATAAAACACTCAACAAGTTGTGCACAGAATGCAGACCTATTATACTATATGCATGGCTTGTTCCAACAGAATGGCTAAATTGGTTATTTTGTATTAAAGCAGCATTTATAAAAGAATACAATAAGTAGATTGAAATGACAGTAAATCAATAGTAACAATAATAAATTTCTCAGTTATTTTCCAAATAACCTGATTCACAACCTTAAATCAATTTTCATACTTCCATAAGCACACTGCCTCCATTCCCAAGTTTATTTTATCAAAATCTAACCCTTGACTTTAATTTCCGAGTATTGCTCAATGCCGCGAGCACGACTATTCGAATATGTTTGACACTTTGCAGAGTTTATACACTTTACCCATAAAATATAATCATATCACCACACATGCGAGTGATCATAACAAAGCCTTTATAATGCTCTATCTAAACACAGTACTGCCCATTGAGGTTTCAACATTGATGGGACTGGTTACCACACTCAGGGCCCTCTCTTGCGCCATATGAGTCTACTCGTGCACCCAGAACCCACACCACCATGACAGTACCAAAATCTAACATTATAAATTAATCAGCTAGGTCTGTCCCATATCAGATATGTGCTTGTATGTTTGACTCAGTTCAAATGATTGCAAGGTTAAGTTCTTAGTTGACCAAAAACAAGACTTCCCAAAAACTCACAATAACCATTACCCAAATCACCAACTTCCATTTATCAAAATAACAATGCGATCGCCCAAATGACATACTGGCCTATCGGGACCCAATATGCAAATCTGGACCCTCTGTGTATACCGCACTAGTCCAGGATCACGCTAGTGCACACAGGCTCAACATCAGTAAATATCACAATCATACATAGCGGAAATAATATGAAAGACATCTTATATAGTATACTACTAGTTGAATGACCTTATGGTCAACTTACACGACTACGCCTCGCAAGGCTGAACAACATATTAAACTGCAGCAGAATGAAAACGTAGACAACCCCTCAGTATACCACAGGCAACTGACAAGGCTTGCGCCCAAAACATTCGTCTCCTCCTGGAATCTTCCCTTTGGCATTGACGTAGACTCTTCAACTGGTGATGTTATTGTTGGCAAGGGTGAGTACTTAAAGCACTCAACAAGTTGTGCACAGAATGCAGTTCTATGTAACTATATGCAAGGCTTATTCCAATGGATAGGCTATCATGGCTATTTTGCAATAAGCAGCATTTATGAACAAATACAGTAAATAGATTGTATAGACTGTAAAACAAATAGCAATAATAAATAAATTCAGTATTTCTCAAGTAAACCAATTTTCCAATCCTGAGTCAAATTCCATCTTCCATATGGCATTCCGCCATCCCAACCAAGTTGTTCATTTAATTAAGCTAACCCTTAACTGTAATTCCCGAGCATTGCTCATTACCGCGAGCACGGCTATTCGAATAGTTTTACACTCTGCAGAGGTTATGCACTTTACCCACATGACATGATCGTCTCTTGGTGCCTTCCGGGTTAACACACTTCCTTTGATGTGTCGGCGGAGAGATCATGACAAAGCCTTTACAATGCTCTGACTTAACCCGATACTACCCGCTAAGGTTTCAACACTGGTGGGACTGGTTACCACATCCAGGGCCCCCCTCTTGCGCCATGTGAATTACACCATAACTCGAGAACTCACACCGAGCACGATAGTACCAAAATTAAGACATTGCAAATTACTCACTAAGGTGGCCCATACGGACATGTGGTTGCATGATTGACTCAGGTCAAAGGCTTGCAAGGTTAAGTCCTTAGAGTGATCAAGGCAAGACATCCACATACCCTCTGCCCATCGGGCCCACCTTGGCCTCCTCGCCCCTTGTCACTTGCCCCAATCTAAATGATTATCACCCAGTTGATTACCAAGCACCACGTGCCATCAACAATTCAACATCGTTGCGTGACATGACTCGCCACAACAACTCAATCTCATCGTGTGATCTCACATGACACACAAGTTCATAACATTGTTCCATATTCCATTAATCAAGATTAATTATCAATGATTCCGACACATGTGATGACGTGGCATGGCTAAGCAACTAATACGGACTAATCCTCCAATGTTGATTATAATTACTAACCAACTATGTCGAACCAATCTAGGGTGACAATGGATCATGGCATACAATGACAAGGTAGGGTATAGATCAATCTGGTATATTAGCTAAACCCAATCTAATTTGAAACAATTGTATACTTGAAATATATGCAATAGGGTAAAACGAATATAGCAATTTTGTAAACATGGGTTCAACATGATCAAAGCACAACTTGCCTTATAAAAGCCCTTATTCTTGTTCTCGGACCTTGGACTTGAGTCGACGAATCTTCCTCGGATGCGTTACACAATTTAACGTCTACGTGAAACGAGATAGAACAACAATAAACACCAAAACAGAGAGAAAACAAACTCTAAAAATTAAATAAAATTCACCATTAAACAGATCTCAATTTTATAAATTTTTAGAAATTTGAATCACCTCAATCGGAGTTAAAATGCAAAAGATATAGCCTTTTGAAGTTTGAATAAATACAGAAATTGAAACACCAGAGTTAACTAAATTATTTATATTATGAAAAACCGAATTACTGCATCACGCTGACGTCACCATCGCCCGAACCAATCACGAGCCGCCACGTTGCCTTGGTCCATAGACCCAGTCCACGGTTTGGATCTGGTCCACCGTGGACCCGGTCCATGGCTCCTCGGTGCTAGAGCCTGCCACATGGCGATGCGCGATTGGCTGCTGCGCCGCCCTAGCCGACGGGTGACGCGCGGCGCGCATCCACGGAATCGGCAGGATCGGACGGCGGCGAACGCCTTGCGTCGTGGCGGAATCTTGACGGCTCACCAGGAATCGAGCGGTGGCGAACGAGCGAAAAACGGCGGCGAGATCCCACGGCGACGGCTTACCGACGCCGAGAACGAAGGCGAGTCCGACGGCGATTCAGCGACCAACCGACGGCGCAAAAACACGGATCTGATGCGCCTTGAAGCGGGCTTCCTGGATCTATCCTCAACAGCGACGAACAACCACCGGACAGTGATGAATCACGGAAAAACCTCGACGGCGCGGTGAGGAACAACGGCGAGCTCGCACGCAGAATTGACGACGGCTCTGGCGGCGATAAGCGGGGCTATCGAAGCGGTGCTAAACGGGGATCTCGGCACGACGGTCGGCGGCTTTTATAGCACCCTGGGAGGCGTGCCAAACACGGACGCCGAAGCAAACGCGACGGCGACGCGGCGGTAGAGTCCACCTCGGTCACGGCCAGGACGACGACACTCGACCGCACACATGTCGCAATCGGACGGTCACCGAAACGCGAAACGTGGTAGAGTCCTGTGCGCCCACGCCGGGTTGATCCAGCGGCTTAGAGGGGCTAGGGTTTCCCCGGTGAAATCTTCGCCGCTCGATCGTGATCCAAAGGACCACGATCTAGGGCTTCTGGCGGGTGGGCTAATTGGGCCGCGCGGACTTGGGCCAAGAGCGCACAGTAAATGGGCTTGGCCCTTTACTGTGCAACTGATTTTCCCCAAATTTAACAATTAAAATAACTCTAGTAATTCAGTTAAATAGTTTTAGGCACTAAACAAACTAGGAAAAATCCAAGAAAAATCTCAAAAACACTTTGGGGGCATTTAGAACTCAAATAAATTATTTTTGGCAAAACTTTATTTTAACCTTGCCTAAATTTATATAGCTTTCAACAAAAGGCCAAATATAAATATTTTTAATAAATTCAGTAAAATCCAAATAAGTTTCAAAAAAATCCTAAAATGCACAATTAACCGATAAGATAACATTTAAGCAAATTTTGGGATGTTACATGGCCCACCATAATTCACAACTCTTGCCACTTGCCCAGTCTAAATCATTTTACCACCCCAATTGATTACCATACACCACATGCCATCAACAACATTTTATGATAACACCTGACACACCTTTTCATAAACATATTGCATTAATCAAGATTAATTTTGCATTCTCAAAATGATATAAACAACTCGTTGCATTGCTAAGCAAACTATTCACGTTCTAACCATCCCATGTTGGCGATTAATAGTTACCAACTAATAAAAAATCATACTAGGGTGATAAATGAATTATGACATACAAATGACAAGGTTGACATAAATTTAATTAGGTTGAATAAGTAATCCCAATATAATTGAAACTGTTTTACTTTAAATTAGCATTCAATAGTTTAAAACAATATAACTTTTAAAACATGGTCTCAACATGATCAAAACACAACTTGCCTTCAAAAAGCTATCGTTCCTGTTCTGGACCTTACTCTTGAGTTGGCTCCTCGCTCACGAACACATTGGGTACTTCAACGCCTACGCGAAACGATTAAATAAAGCAATAAATATAAAAAACAGGTAGCAAAATTAACTTCAAAAATTAAATAAAATTCATCATTAAATAGAGCTCCATTTTACAAATTTTTAGTAACCAGAACCACCTCAATTATAGCTCGTATGAGAGAGAACAGGCTCTCTAAAGTTTAAAATAAAAGAAAAAGGATAAATCCTATTTTATCGAATTACTTTTCTACTAAAAAAATCGGGTTTATGTCGTCACGGCTATTTTTGGACTTTGGCCGAATTAATTTTATACGGAAAATCCTAATTATAACGTCATGCTAACATTAGTAGTACTATTTACCAAATTAAAATAAATCTATTAGACTAACATGTGGGCCCGAGGTCTATAGACCGGGTCCACGTACTCGGCTTAGTCCACGGTGGACTGGGTTTACTAGAACCTTGACCGACGACGACGCTAGCGTAAGCACTGACGTCAGCACGCACGGGTGACGTGACGTGGACACATGGCGCAAATCCGATCGTTCATTAGATCGAATGACATAGCACAGTGACGAGGCGACTGCAGCGTGGACACGCGGGGCTCAGCCACGTGGCGGAATCTGCATCGTCCGTCTTAGATCCGACAGCTGGGGAAGTTCACGAAGAACGACGACGATGGACGGTGGCGATGGCTACCGGAGACGAGCACGAAAACCAAGAGCGCGGTGATACCTCACCGATTTTAGATCAGGAAAGCACAGATCTGGGGGATCTTGATGTGGACTACAACCTGGTGACCACAGCTTCGACGGAGAACCAATGACGGTGAAGATCGAGCGCGAAGAAGACAACGGTGATGTCTCCAACTCCGACGAGCGAACTCAAGCGAACGGCGGCGCTTCGGGCGTGACTAGCTAGGGCAACAAGGGCGGCATGAGACGGGCAACATTGTGCAACGTGCGGCACTTTAAATAGCAGGCTCGGGAAGCGTGACAGGCGTGGATTTCGTGACAGCAACGGCGCAACGACGAAGGAATCTGGCGAAGATTCAGCGAGGCGACGTGGCTTGATCGTGCGCGTCCACTCGGCATAGATCGAATGATCCCGAGCGCTAGGCGATGTAGACGAATAGCGGCCGTTGGATACGGTTGGATTCTAGGGTTAAGGTTTGCTTAGAGAGTTGGGCTACGGCGCAGGCTGCAAAAAGTGGGTCGGGCCCAATGGGTTTCGGCCCAAGAAGCTTTAGGTATTTTCTAAGATTTTAACAATTGAAATAATTCTAGAAATTAAATAAAGTCGAATAAAATAGCAAAAAAAATCAAAAAAATCAAAAAAAATTGAAAGATATTTTAGAGCATTTGGAACTCAAATAAAATATTTCCAACAAACCTTATTTAAAATGCAAAAAATTGAATGTTACAGCATAGCCACTTTGAAGCGTACAAGAGCATATACACCACAAATATGAGCATATGTGCTTAATCAAAACAAGGGTGGTTAATAAATGAGAGAAATACATATCGAAGCATGAATGACAACATAACACACTGCTCGGCCTGAACCACCTGCAAGAGGCATAATTAAAGGAGTATGAATATGTATTGCAACAAGATGTAAAGCATAATTAAAAGGAGTATGAACATGTATTGCAAGAAGAGGCACAATTAAAGGAGTATGAACATGTAAAGCATGGACAACTATGCATTGACGTACCTACGGGTAGTAGTATGTGTATGATGCAACTTGCACCTCCGAGTCATCGATAATGATCTCGCCATGCTTTCTTTCGTGCACTTGCTTGTACTCGTCCCAGTTCATGTCCCACGGCAACCAGGCGGACTTCCAATGTTCGTAATGCGCCATCCAGGTTGAAGGATTCTGACCGGTGCAGGTACTTGACAGGCATGTATCATGCGTACGGATCGACGTATGGATCAGTGTACTCGAACAACGATGCGATGCTTGATCCGTCGTGACTCAAAGTGATTGTACCCACCCTGATCCCCTCCATAAGGCATCGAGCCGTACCCTAACACGTGATACCCAGGCTGCTCAATGGGGAAGCCCCAATGGCTCGAAGACTGGCTGCTAGACCACGAGCCCATGTCATACTAGGGCTGTCCTGCATACCGTCCACCCCCACCACTCGTCGTTGCCTTTCTCGTACTATGGGTCTACCTCTGTGAGCCCTTTCTCAGGGCACTTCCCCATGTTGAGATACTCCTAGTGACTGCGGCTGTGAATGGGGTTGGAGGGAGTAACGGTCATCGTCACCTCCAGAGTCTGTCGCTGAACTGCTATCAGCGGACTCCTAGAACTGCACCTTCCCAGTGGTGTCTCTGTGTCGTCGTCGCTGCCCACATTTGTCTCATCATCGCTTTGGGCCTTTCCTTTTCCCTTGCCACTTGGGCTAGCTGACAACTTCGCCAACCCACCTAAAGCACCCGCCAGCATGTCCTCCTCATCGTCATCGGTGCCACGCTTCCTCTTCCCTTTGTGGGTGTCGCCGATAGAGAACTCGGCCTAATATGGGAGGCTTTTTCCACCTGCGGCCAGTTCGAAATAATATTAACACTATTGTGAGATGAAGCATATACATGATAACCAAGTGGAATAAAACATAATTACACGTTACCTATAGCCTTCTTAATCTCTTGCGACAGGATGCTGTCAACCATGAATCTCGCCAGGCGGGGCGGGTCGTACCTAGCGTCCTTGTCGAGTGGAGGCTCCCCCCAGACATGGACAAATCAAACCAGTCTGCAATCGGGTCCCTACCAAAATGCATCGCATCCTCAAAATGAGGCGATCAAATGGGTTGTCCTGCGCCTAGCGGGTGAATTCATAGTCCTGTAGGCAAAGTCGGAGATTGTAGTGGACGAACACGAGTTGCTGGAGCTTTGCATAACTTAATCGGTTCCTTAGCTGTGTGTGCACTAAGGCTAATGTGCTCCAGTTTTGCTTGCAACCGCTGAACGATGCGCATTGTGACACCAACCTCATGGCGTACTCTTCTACAACGCCAACGTCTCATTCTCGAACGCCATCCACCATTGTGCAGCAGAAAACATCAAAAAAATGTACGTCAGTCAGTGCAGACAACATTACAGTAATAGTTCTCTGCCCACACAAAACATAACGAACATTATGTGAAATTAGTAACGTACCAGTCAACAAGTGGGGATCGACGGCGCTGCTCTCCGCAAGCTGGGTGGCGAACCGTCCCCTCCTAAGACGGTGAACGTCAGCTTCCCTTAAGGTCTGCACCACGCTACCGTCCTCATCGGCTACAATGCCCAGGGCAGTGGAGAGCTACCCCATGAACAACAGAGTGCTGCATATATTGTACTTGTACTGAGACTGTAGGTCCATCACGTAGGCTGCAATGCACAATACATTGTAGAGTTAGCACAACACAAACGAACATAGGAAGATCGTGTAAAAAATATGTATTTTATGAATCTGCTTGAATGAAGGTGGTATCCCTTATGTCAACGAACCTCTTTTCCATGACTTGTACTGATCTCCGCACTCTTGCTTGAGCTGCTTGTAGTCAGTCCTCACAAACGCGTACTGCAGCATGACACCACTGATCGTTGGCAATTTGTCTTGATCAGCAAACCTCAACAGATTGTACAAGGGTTCGATGGTCTTCACGCACCACTCGAAAAGCTTCCACCAACCCCTATCGACGAGGTGGTCATGTGCGAACTTGCCCTCCATCCTAGCCCACTTGCTACCTGTCTAGTCTAGATGGGTCATCCACTGCTAGAACTTCTCTTTTTTCTTGAAGCTATCCAGGAATACGAAGGTCGTGCCAAACTGCGTGGCATTTGACCTCACCAACACTCCACCTATGTGCTCCTTCATCTGCGCGTGCAGATTCTTGTGGTTGTACAAGAAGTGGCAAATCCTCTTCGCCCCTCCCACGACCCTTTTGATCTCGGGGAGGTCGCACACGTCTTTGAGCATGAGGTTCATCGTATGCCACGCACAGCTGCCAGATAATCTATGGGTACTACACTCATAAATCTTGTAGGCTTTCTTAAAGTTAGCCGCGTTGTCAGTAAACACTTGCACCACGTGCTCGACCCCAATTTCCTCTGACACCACTTTCGTAATCTCACGTAGCAGGTACTTATGGTCCTGGATCTTGCCTGTGGAATGTAGACGCCAGAAGTTAGTAAGTACATTTGCATTACTGCCAAGTACCAACACACGGAAAAGTTATAATTGTGGCATCAACGGACTTCTAGAAGAACATGACCCCGTTGCAAAACACCATGAAGTTGATGCTCTGCATTGTCGGGCTAATCCAGGAGTCACACATGACTGTCACACCAAATATGGCCCAATCAGACTTGAACTTCCGAAGGTACTCAACAATCTCCTCCTCGTTCTCATCGAGGTACTTCCCATCGATCTCATGGCCCCGTGGTGCACGAATTCCTGGGCCTAGCTCCTGCGCCATCTTAAATGCACCTGTCCACAGCGTACATAAGAGATTAGTACAATCATAAAGAAATTAACTTAAAAACCTAAGAGCGTTGCATACCTGTGAAGTACGGACACTCGGCATTCCTTCCTTGAACCGCATTTGCATGGAACCAATTAGACCATGCCCTCCCAAGCTTCTGCCCCGCCCTCTGCTTGAATGTAGTGTCAATACAAGGTTGCTGCGGGATACTACTCCGTGCAAGGTTAGGATCGATGGAGCCATGGCTTTCCCGTGTAAATTTGGACCTACCGAACATTTGGTTGATCGTGGATTGGATTGCCGGTCTTGTTGCACCACTCCCAGACTCCGATCCTGAGGTCAAACAATGGCTTCTGAGGTAAACCTCTTCTTTGGAGGCCCTTAGGGCCATCTTGAGCTGCTTCTGCTTGGTACGGTAACGGTAGTCAGTGGCCCAGTCGTTGCAAGCCTCCTCCTGACGGAGGCGCTCCACTTCTTTCTCCTTCTCCCAACCTCCACGAAGGTCCGCGAGTATAGCTTGTCCAACCTTTTTAGGCATGCCAGGGTAGGCCCTCACCTCACTGAAGCGACCAGCGAGATGTTCCAGGTCGCGCCTCCTCCCTTCATAACATAGACAGTAGTTGCACTTCGACCTTTGAACGACGCGCTCTCCATGCTCCCAAACAGTACCCACACGATCTGCCATCATGAGAATCTGCAACGAAAGACAAAAGATGCTCAATGAATCAACAACGAAAATATTATTTGTGAAAACTAAGTGCAAACTAGCTATTATCATCATCTTGAAGAATTAAAATGAAATGAACATGTCCTATATATGGTTACTTTCATGGAATTAAAATGAACATGTGTGTTATATTACAAAACAAGCATGCTTAATCAATTTTTGCACACTACATAACCTAAGTACATGGTTGCTGCTTAAGTGCTCATACATCAAGTAGCTTCGGTCAAAAAAACCATCCATAACCTAAGTACATGCCACTAACACATGCTTGCTCGAGTGCTCATACATAACCTAAGTACATCCATCAAGTAGCTGCTCAAGTAGCTTCGGCATCCATGCCACTAGCAGTGACATAGTTTTCTAAAGCATCACTTAATACTCCCTGTAGAGAAATCTTCATGACAAAAATGAGCCAAGAACAAACCAAGGTGAAGAGAGCAAAGCTGCTGACCGAGTTCAAGGTTTGAAAATTCGGTTTCGGAATAAATTTCTTCCCTGATCGCGAAATTTCAAAATTTCGGAAATATTTTGAACGAAATTTGAATTTGAAAATTCAAATCCGGTCCATTCCGGAAAAAAAATCCGAAATTCGGCGAAAAACCCGAAATTTTGGGTTTTTTTGCACCGGCTGAAAAGTGGTCTAAACGTTAACGAAAAATTTTGAAATTTTTTTGGAGGTTTCTGACACATTGCTGATGTTCTCACAAAAATTTCAGCTGATTATCACATCTGAGGAATTTTTAAAAATTCGGAGAGTGGTACTGTCCTGATAAAACACTGACCGACAAGTTTGATCCGAATGGAAAATGGTACAAATCAAGTTATAAACTGTTGAAATTTTTTGTGCATGGTTATGATCCATAACTAATGTTCTCACAAGCATTTCAGCTGATTATCACATGTGAGGAATTTTTAAAAATTCGGAGAGTGGTACTATCCTGATAGAACACTAATCGACAAGTTTGATCCGAATGAAAAATGGTACAAATCAAGTTAGAAACTGTTGAAATTATTTTTGCATGGTTATGATGTATCTATAATGCTCTCATAAAATTTTCAGATGATGATCAAACTGTATGAATTTTTAAAAATTCGAACAGTACTACTGCCCTGTTAAAAGGCTTACCGGCAAACTTGAACAAAATGAAAAATTATGTAAACCACGTTAAAAACTTTTGAAATTTTTTGTGGATGGTCCTTATGTAACATTAATGTTTCTTTAAAATTTTTAGATGATGATCATTCTCAAATAATGTTTAAAAATTCAGACAGTGCTACGTCTTGATAAAAGTCTGATGATCAATACATAGATTTGCTTTAGCAATAAAAAAAAGTTTAAAAATTTAAAATTTTTTACATAATGATGATAAGGAAGTTCTTCATATCCCATAAAAATTGTGATTCATGATCACACTTCAGTGAATTTATAAAATTCTTACAAGGCACAGTACCATTTTATGTTTTTTTCTTTTTGATTTTTGAAATATAATATAACAAACGAAGTTCAATGCTTACATAGATTTGATTGACCAAACAAACAAATTTGAAATTTTTTTAAAAATTTATATAATGGTATTGAGTCAATTATTAATCTCCCACAAAAAATTTAGATCATAATCACACTCAAGAAAATTTATAAAATTCTGACAATATAACTGTCCCAATTATGTTCATTCTGTTTTTGATTTTTTAAAGATAACAAATGAAGTTAAATTATTTTGAAATTTTTTATGTATGATACTAAACTATTAAGGATAGTACCATAAAATATTCAACTTATTATCAAGCTTGTACAATTTTATAAAAATCTGACAGTGTTTCTGCCAAAATTTTAAAATGTTTAAAAAATTCGTTTTTTCAACAAATTTTCATACGAGATGACTTTCCTAAGGGTTATTGGACCAAATCCGGCCCTAAAAGTTTCAAAACCGACCAAAAAACACAAAATTTCGCCGGAAAAACCAAAATTTTAGGGTTACTGTAGCAATTTCAAATTTTTTTAAAAAGAATTTCGGCCGATACTTTAGATTTCGGGGTGGTCCGAAATCCGAAATTTCGGCGAAATTTCACCGGAATTTGGAACCCTGACCGAGTTGGGCTGGCTGCAAAATCTCGATTAAAATGACCAAGATCTCGGTAAACCTTGCCGAGTTTCCTTATTTTTGTGACCGGAGCAAGGTCTCCACGGCCCGATCTATCTAGAGAATGGAAAGGAACTAATACCACTGATAGGAAATACATAAACCGTACGCCCACTTACCTTCTTCACCGAGATGGCCGGATATGCATAAAAAGCGAGCAAATGAGGGACAGACAGTGAGAAATGCCAAGGAAAAGAAAGGAAAGTTCATACCTTCGGGCTGAGATTTCGCTCTTCAAAGCTGAGATTGAACTTGCTGCTCACCGGAGCTACTCATTTCTCACCGGATCTAGACCGGAGCTCACCGGACAGTGTGCTCGGTGACGAAAGTGACTGAGGACAGAGAGGACAGTGAGCTCGGTGAGTCCACTGTGGCACCAAATGACCGTTCTAGTGCTTGGGAGTTAGCTGGCAGCAACCATACGTCCATAGAATTTTTTTTTCTGACCTGAATTAAGCATAAACAACTACATGCGACAACCATACAATTAACTAACATTCTTTTCAAAGTGCAATACAATTAACATTAAGTATCTCAGTTTACATAAAATACCGATGCAATTAATGGCCTTTTCAGTTCATGTACGAGTCGTGGCTAATACCGGTGCAATTAATGGCCTTTTCGGTTCATGTACGAGTCGTGGCTGAGAACATGTAATGAATACTTAATACCTTTGTTTCTCTTATTTCCTCACTTACTAATGCATGGAAGCATATATCAAAGGAGAAAATATGATCTATTCACGCAAAACATCAATTATATACGCATCTATCTCTATCAAACTCTCTCAAAGTAAACTACTTTTGGTCGTGCCAACTTAATTTTCATTATCCCTACCCGAAAAATTGGGGCTGATATGTGAATGAACAACATTTTTTTTACAAAAGAACCAAAAGAAAGGAATTTATACCATATATATTATGGGTTCCTTGAGAAACATTGCACCATATACAGGGCTAATAGAGCACATTTCTACACACGAGTGGTAAGCAATACGAAGAGCAAAAGCTCTTTATCATGTAAATTAAACAAGCAAGGCAAACAAACAAAGTATCACACCCTCAACCCTGAGAATCAAGGCAACCAACCGAAAACAAACAGCAGTATACGCAATGTTTAATCTCTGATCCCATGCTCAAGCAGTAGCTAGTCAACATGCATCTATGGAGTAAAGGCGTTACATAATATATATATAATATAATTACCTAGGGTACCATGATGCCTGAGCACTATGATTTAAAAAGATGTTTTCTCTATGTATTTTCATACGAAATTTATTGAAATTTTTATGATACTGAGTTTAACCAGTTTACTAACTAGTTCAAACAAGTTTGAACTGAAGTTCAAACTATAGTTTCCCTTTTTTATGATGGTTTAGTTCTATGTATGTGCTGATTTTATATATAAATCAGCAAAGCATGTGATCCAAACTCATTTAAAATCTTTGAATTCAAGTATATTTTTTCAAAGGTACGTGTTTCATTTGAATTGTTATAGATGGGTATATACCTTAAAACTAAATTTTGTTTAAAATATACTCGAATATGGTTTGAATTCGCGCATTTGAAATCATAGTACCTAGGCACCATGGTGTCCCATTTCTTATATATATATATATATATATCAATTTTTTCACATACATTCCTCATAAAAGGCATTAAAATTCTTCAAAAAAATTGGTGCAAAATTCGATTCAAAATGCCAAATTTTTGGCCAAAACCACTGTAGCAAGCCCTAATTTTCGAAAAAAATGGTTCCACCGGGATTTTGAATCTCATCCCGGGCCGAAATCCGATATTGTTCGAAATTTCGCCGAAATTTTGAACCTTGTAAAGCATAGACCCATGAATGACATCTTTCATAAAAAGCTCCTGATGGAACATCCGAATTAGAAATTTTCCAACAAATCACTGAAACAGGTGAAGGGTGCTTCATAAGCTACGAGTATGGATGGATGTCGCAATTAACAAAATGTTGTACAAACTTACCTGACTTACTGCAGCGAACGCAAAGTAAGAGCTTACTAACCTCAACTTTACTGTTCAGAAGTGCAGGTCCTGAACTAAGAGCAAATTCACATGAGCTCTTGACAGAACTCGAGTAGCAAGCTGATGAATATTTGACAGCCACTAGTTGCTTTTTCACTGCTTTTACAGATAGCAGGCAACTTATATGTGAGGGGACTCGAGCTGATTGCACGCTGAAAAACTCATAAAAGCACACAATGATTCGGCGACCCCCTTTGCAATAATCATAGGCTGTAATTTTAACTCTTCTGAACAAAGAAACTGAACTACTATGGAGATTATGGAAGCAATGAGATCTAGCACATCAAGAGAATTCGCATCAATTTCCACATGTACAGGTATTGAGTTGCTCACGGCGAAAGCTTCTCTACAGGCTTGTCTAATGTTTCTATCTGTGCATGTAAAAAATCTTGGGCAGTAAAAAATATTGAAATAGCCTAGTGTGCTAGAAGAAACTTATATTCAGATACAACACACAAACCAACTATGGAGTCAACAACAATCAACTATACACAATCACAAACAAACATATCATGGAATGCAAAAGAACTGTGAATGTGGTCATCATAAAGACCTGCAAATAGATATCAACGAGTCAATTTAGTCCTGGATGTTTCGATGACCAAGCATGCCATGATAACCATACAGTGCATACATCAATTGAACAATCCTCATATACATATCTTGAAATAAGGCTTCTTAACCATATTGTCATTTATTCCCTCTAGTTACAAATACATGTCGTTTTGGACATGGGTGCAGTCAAACTTTCGAAACTTTGACTATCAATATCTTTTAAAAAAATTAAATTGGATACATGAAAATTATGTGTAGTTTTGTCTCGAAAAGTACTTTCATAGTATTATAATTTTATTGCATTTTATAAATATATTACAATAAAAATTAGTGGTCAAAATTGTGTTTTAGAGACTATGTCAATGTCCAAAATGACATGTATTTGTGACCAGAGGGAGTATATTCTCTTGAAATAAGACATCATAAGTTCTTAACCCCTTAAACAACCTGCATACTCTTTGCAGGTGACATACAATTGCAGATTTCAGCAACTGCTGTTGTTACAAAAAGGGTAGGGAGTCATTGCACTTGGGTGCATAAAATGGTCCAGTTAGAACTGAGATTATGATTATAATTGCAATATCTTTAAACATTCTACAGTTTTAAACTCACTGATATTTTAAGCAATGTTTACCATGTAATATAAACTTCACAACTACTCCTCTCAGTTCCCTGATTACTTCATTATAAATATGTTATTAAACCTTGAGCTTCCTTCTTTTTCATGAGTAATTGAATTGACTGCCCTTGTCGTTGTTTTCTTGTTTTCGAGTTAAGAAATCTCAAATGGAAATGGCAACTTAATTTCAAAAGCAAGGCACAAGAGGTTTCGAAAAACAAAAGAATAATGAAAACAAATAAGGTACCAATGGAAGTTCGATGGAAATGTTGCCACATTTATCACACTGCAAACCATGTGGCAGACTCCTCCATCTACATGGACCTACCGAAGGATGCTTTACAAGCCTCCAACTTCGGCCCTGGAAAATTCATTAGAAATATCAGATTTCCCTTTTGCAGTTGCAAACTTCTTAAAGTGGTCATTGCTGATTAGGCCATTACACAATAACAACTATTAAATACGAGCAAAGATGCATTAGGAGTTAGTTAGCTCTCTAGACAACACAGTGACAAGAGAAGATATAGGTATACATACAGATATTACTCAGTGTTCAAAATTTTCTTAATAATGGTTGTTTCACCTAGCATAAACAGGACATGCACAAATGTTCAAGACATCTAGGCTCTAGCAATGATGAATAATACATCAATATAGTCAAGTAGCGCAACTAAAGTAAAATCATTGACAGCATAAACGCCACCATTTAGACAACTACATTTCCGTAACGAAGACTCACTTTTCATATTGCATTGTTGAATTGTAACTGCTTGCACAATGTTTTACCACAACACTGTAATATTCCATCATCATAAATACAAGCAAGGACTATTGTCACATTAGTATACTTTTCACTTTTCAGCATCAACATAAGCTAAATGTAAAGCTATGAACACAAAAATAATTCAGTGCGAAGAACAGAATTTTTTTGAGACAATGTTGCAAAATTTAAGATATCTTGGCAAGTCTATGCCTCTATGATACAAAAAAATCCCCACCAAGTAACTCTTTTCACAGGTGATACAGAACATCGTGTACTCAGTACTCCAATACCTCAAATACTTGATGGGATTTCCCAACTTACAATGATTTCAAGACAAAAACAAACACATGATAAATGTCACCAAGAAAGTAACTATAGTAGCTATCTAGAAGTAACAGCTGAGGAAACTAAATTCCTCAACTCAGCTAGATGTTCATCAGTTGAGATGTTCAGTGTAAGCCTTAGATTAGTCAACAAAGCCTCTTGCTCCCAGCTAATTGACCCAGAAGCATATAGTGCCAACATTGTTGCACGGTAAGCATGCAACTCCAACAAATGGGTTTCTTCCGTCAGAACATCATTATCATGTTGAGATGTTCCTCTTTGAGATACAAAAGCTTCAGCATCATCAGTTCTACTACAAATATATCCGTTTTGGTAGGCTGAATTATAGTACTGTGATCTATAGGGGCTACTGCTGGGTCTGGGACTACAACTACCAACAGAGGATGAAATACTCTCAGTGTCACTAGGATCTGCAGTTGTTACAGGATATTTATAATCAGCATATGCATTTAACCCAGCCAAGTTGGTTTTAAGAACACCATTTTTTCTCACATTTAAGGAAGCATGCATGTATTTTTCACCCAGCTTAAAGCATGGGGAATCAACAGCATCTACCTTTTCAGCAAAACGAAGAGAACCTCCAGCAACCAGCTGTGACTGTCTTCCATCTCTACGAGGTGTCTGCAATCTCTTAGTGACTTCACTGCACTGAGTAGGGTGAGTTGATATAGCAGATGATTTTCTCTTCACACCTCTAGACATATCACCCTCAAAAGCATCATGGTTCTTGATTAGAAGATGGTTGTCCACTGCACGATGCAATTGCTGGTGTTTTCCCAACTTGCAACCATATTTTCCATCTTTTGATTGACCTCTGAATGAACCACCAGAGCATCTTGCAGAATCCTGAAATTGATTGAAAAGAGGATCACTAGAGAATTCGCATTAATACTTGAAATTAAATTTATCTGCTCACGGAGAAACATCAAAGAACATCCAAGTTTCAATACTAGATTTGTTGAAGAGACAACAGTAAGAGCATGTGAACTGTTTGATTTAACTAAAGGTCATAAATTCTTTTATTTTGTTAACCTTATCATGAATAATTCTATTTCGAAAATTTGTGAAGGAACATGGCATTACCTTCTGAATCACAATCCATTTGTCATCCTGCCAAAGCTTTCTCAACCGAAGATCTGCTACATGTACTCTCAACTCCAGCAACGACCCAAGGAGCCTGACGACATAGTAATTGTTGCCTAGTACTCTTACCATCTCAGCAACCTTCCACGAGTAGCTGTCAAAGGCCTCAAGGATATTACCCGCAGCCCGGCGTACTGGATCGTCCGAAGGAGGGGGGCTAGGCCTTATCAACCTTCTTGGCACCCTTTCAACAGCCGCACCAGAGTCAACCGGACTTGGATCATATCTCACATAATACCTGTGTCCGTTGCCAGAGACGATCTCAGCAGGCCTCCAAGAACCAAGGGGCACCTCCGCCTCCTGCAATACCTCCACCTTGCTCCCTTTGAAGAATCTCATCAGACCGTTTTACTTCCACAACTCTGTAGCAAACAAGAAACCAAAAACATCAATTCTTGAATGAATTGGATTAAGAGGAGTCAAAACACAAATATTTCAACTTCTACAATGGCCATTGCGGATTATACGGACAGAAATCATAACCTAGTTTCCAACATGCTAAAACTACAATAGATTGTAAAAATCCAACAGATATGCTATGAACAAAAGAACTGATAAGTTAATATGCCTTGTTGACTACTGCAAACTAGTTTCCTAGATCAGGGACTCACGAAATTTAGGTGATGGAAATTGTTATCTATTACAGCCCGAGAATATCGGTCTATTGATCTGTTACAGGAACAGAAGAACAAACTCATAATGAATCGCTTGGGGTGATCCGAACAAAATGTGAACTAGCACCTCTACGGCAGCAATTTCTAACGGATTGTAGCGGACACCAAAGAGCTATAACACCTAGTAATCGAACAAACGAAACAACACAAGAGAAATACACCCCCAAACAACCAAAGGAATCACGGACAACTCAAGACGCTTCAAGAAAATCCCGATCCAGTTTGCAAATTCCAACGGCAGCAATCCGCTGCAGATTAAGAACTCTGCACACGGATTTCAGAGAAACAGCAGTAGTAGTACCAAATAGAACAAGAACATGTTCGAAGATATCAGACTACGCATACAAAAACGATCTTCGTATCAAACTTATCGAGTGCCAACCAGGCAAGAACATTTGAACTGGTCAATTGGAGCCAAGCAAACTGTAATCATCGCAGCTAATCACCAAAAAAATTTCCCAGCGCACTACTGTTCCCTTCATCACCAACCTCCCGCACAGAAATATCAAAACCAGCACCAAAACACTCCCAAAAAAATCGCATAAAAAATCGAAGGAAACACAGACCTTGAGACGCCGGCCACGCCCGAAAGAGGCGACGAGAAATCGAGGGGAAGATTTCCTCGGCTCCAGCGGCTCCCTGAGCGTATTCTTGATTTCTACGCAGCGGAGATTAGGCGAACAGGGGAATCGGGGCGAATCTGGGAAGCGGAAATAGGAAATTTTAGATGATGGAAATCTTTTTTTTTTAATTCGTTAGTTCGGGATGCGACTGCAGTTAATTCGGGATGCGACTGCAGTTATATATCAGTCGCATCGCAGCCGTCGGATCGAAACGGCCCTAGGGCTTGTTTAGGCCAGCGCCAGCGCATCGACTGTGGGCCGTCCGATGCACATCCGACGGCAGTTAGAAGATTGGGTCCTTGGTGATCCCGTCACCATGGGTTGTCGGGCCTGTTTGGGGAGCTGTGGTTAGGCGAAAAATTTTTTTTGGTTTCTTTGAAAGTAAAGCATTTGTATGGTGGCGGTGTGATTTTTCTTGTTATCTTTGTTTGTCAAACCGCTGCTTGCAATTGTAGCTTTGAGGCTAATCAAAATGGAAGGTAGCAACATAGTGAAATCTGTTGACATTCGAGTGGGGAGGTGACGTGGAGGCGGCGAGGCGGGGTGGCAAAGGTTGGGAAGGCGGAGTGAGCGAGTTAGGAGGAGTTCAAGTGAAGCCACAGCTGAAAAGCTCCTCAGCAGCTGCAGCTTTTGGGGATGCTTCTGCTGTGGCTTAGCTTCCCAGCTACTTTGCAGCCATACTGTTTGGAGGAGCTTTTAGCCTAAAGCTGAAGCAAAGCTGAAGCACAGCTCCCCAAACAGGCCCAACGTCGTCTCGTCTGTTAATGGATTCTTTCTTTTCCAATTCGAAGGAGGATTGGTAACCGAAGGGGTTTATGCTTGTTTTAATTGTTCTGATACAGTGATGGTGTGGGTAATTGCATCTTTCTCTTTAAGAAAGTTATAGCGATCATTAAAAAAAGTCCAAGTCTTTTGTGTGAGAGAATTTTTCTGAAAAAGACCACCGTTCTTTTTTGTGAAAAAATATATGCTCACACCTCAAAGTATATCAAAAAATTGTAAGGATTATCTGTGTTGTTAAAGTGCTATTTTTTGTTAAAAAAAAGTTGTGGTGATCACTAAAAAATCTAGATTTTAATTGTATGTCCTAGAGTTTCGTGTATCATGGATTCATGGTGCCCACATGTCTAAGTACTAGAGTGCATTGGGAGGCTAATTTATTAAGCGAAAATGTATTTGTTATTAAACACTCCGTGTCAAAGCTAAATTAAATACATTCTGATTTACACAAAAAAATATACAACTTGAACACTTGATAACTTGCGCACTTGGTGCAATTCTCTTCGGACGTTTTTGGAAGACAAGGGATCAAATGCCTAATCTACCACATTCTACTGCAACTTCCCAATCAAGTTGTTCCAATAAATATTCGATGTTTAACCCAGCATCTCGTTAAATTGCTTCTCCAGCGCAACATCATTTAGGTAAACAATTTAGAGAGGTGCTTCAATGCTTTCCCTTCTAATACAAGTTGCACAAATCTTGAAGCAAGTGAAAGGGTAAGTAATCTTCGTCTACCCTTCATTCATACTTTAATATTTGTGCAACTGTAAAAAAGGAAAGCATTGAAGCACCTCTCAACAATTTAGCATCAAATTCAGTTTTGATTAATTTTTCAATTCCAACTGTAGCTGAGGTCTGGCACCTAAATTATACTGTTCTCATCCATTCACTCGGTTTTGCTGGCTTGGCCGTCACGTTTAGCAGCTACTGTCGGTTTTGCCTTGCTTGGTCACTTGGCTTTCGCATGCCTTGCGGTTCAGGAAAGTATGACCAAAAAAGGAATGCAAAAAAGTAATATAACTGCACAAAGATAAGCTCTTTCGTTGGTTAATTAATTAATTAATAACTAAAACTAGATTACAATATCGGAGACATGAGTTGGGCACTACCGGGACTTCTCTCCTTTGTGGTGCTAGTAGCTTTCAGCTCTTTGGTTTGGTTGGACTTGGAAGCAACCGATGGCTCCCATTGGCCGCACCATACGAGGCATCGGTGTTGGAGACCAGTGCCAAGAAACGCCAAGTTTAGAAGGAGACATCTCGATTTGTTGCATTGATCAGGACGCATCAAAAAAATTCTCTGAAGTTATATGTGGCCTCGATTTTTCAGAACTATTATTTGTTCTGTGGTCACGTACGCAGATATGCTGATTCGCTTCACGCATGGAATAACCATCCAAGCTCATCTCATTGGATGGACCATGCTTCTGGGGAGGTAGATGGATCCTTTTATGATACCATATGCACAAACGATTTATTGTTGCTTTCTCATGTGCCCAACTGATTTACAAGGTTGTCGCAATAGTGAACTAGTGAGCATCTGGTCGGCAATCAGTGTGTTTTAGTTGGTGTGCCATCGGCATCATCCACCAAAATTTGGCTTCTTGAGTGTCAAAATCCACGAGAATTTGGTGATGTAACGTCCTTTTGTCCAAATGGCCATGACGATACCTTCACCCAAGAAATTGAAAGCCTAGATTACCATTGTTTGAACTTTGGAGTGCAGGAATCATTGGTTCCTTTGTAGCATTGGTAGACGTACTTTAGGAACACCTCTTTCCAAGCACAAATAAAAGGATTGCTTCTCATACACATAGTTGGGCCCTAAATAATACAAGCTGGAGGTGAAATACTTACAAGCACAGATGCTTCTTTGAGCAAAAACAACCAATGACGATTTGATTGTGCTAGCTACCATATATTCACATGTATTAAATGTGATTATCTGAGAACATCAGAAACATGTATAAAAGAATATCATAACATGAATTACATGTGTAGTGTTGGAAAATAATACACACTCCATTTTTTGTATACAAATTATAACGTCGAACCAAATCATACCAACTTCAATCTGGAGTTAAAAGAATATCTATACCCAAAATATGTACTCCCTACTAGATGAGCTTGCTGCTTTGCTAATCCTTGCAATCTCCAACTTAAAGGCCTCTGTGTACTACTTGATCATGCTAGATCTAGTTCACTAGAATTTGGTTTTAACTATACTTCACTTGCATCACGGAAACTAGCTGTCAGGTTCACTTGAGACACCCACCGACTCTCAATCTGCATAAGGCAGGAAAATCATTAACATCAGAAAGCATTTTTTTGGTGTATGTGTGTGTGTGGTGGGGGGAAGGGGGGGGGGGTGTTTGCGGTGTGCAAAACAAACAAAACAAGCGTTATGCAAATTTCCATTGCTGGATGTGAATGAACAACCCAGGGTAATGGTAGTAAAAGTATCTATCATGGGCAAGAACATGAAAAACTTAAACTATCAACGAAGAGGCCACGGACAGGATCACATTTTTTCCTCCTGCTGGAGCAAATTGCCAAATCAATTGATGTGAACTGCAAAAGGCAATTAGAGCTGGACACAGATTCCCAAAGTTTTTTAGAACAAAGGAAATTTTATAGCCCGGCTTACGTTGGACGCCCAAGTTCAGAAGTTTACAAGAAAGCAAAAGGGAAATTGGGGATACCCAGTTCACAAGGCAAAAGCTATAAGCCGAAAAACTATTACAGCACAGCTCAATAAAAGAACAAGATCAGAACACTAAGAGCATTCTTCTGGTCGTCAAATCTTCAGGAAGTTCCTAATCTGGCCCACGGCTCCACGCATTGCTCCACAAGGACAGATTCCCAAATCGCTCGATGATTTCTATAACAGTTGACTCATGTGTCCTGTGGGGCAAATAATCCCAACAAGAAATAGCTTTGTGGATTTGCAGCACTGGCATGCGAACAAGATTGTGATCTACAAGGGACCATGTTTACTGCAGGCTGCAACTATGGAGCAAGACGCAAATGAGTGGAACCCAATAGATCCTGATGGAAGGATCAAACTATCTCAAAGAGACAGGAACAAGAATTGGCGGCTGGTTACCGGAAACAGGGACAACAGCCTGCCTGTAGCGAGGAGGATTGCCCACTAGCCTGAAGATTTCGGTCCACATATGCTAAGTCTTGTGCAAATTCGTGTTACAGTTGTGTTGGTGGCTCATACTTTCCTCCTGTGCTGTGCTGCCAACTAATTAGAACTATGCTTTTGCAAAAGCTTTGCAGAATTATTATGAAGCTAAGCGAATAGAAATTGATCCCTAAAGTCAAAGCTATATACTCTTATTAACAGGCTTATACGCAATGAGGCACAGGCAATCGAGAGCACTGTCATTTCTGAAGGCATTTGATTTGTTTCGTGAAAGAAAATGTAAACATTTTTGCACAGTAGATCAAGCGCTGTCCTCGAGAAAATTGCCACCTCGTGGTCGGATTCAGATGGAAACTAATAGATCTCCGGGGATTCATCACTGGCGCACTCTTCACCGGCCTGAGGCGCGTTGCAAAGTTGTAATTGCAACAGACGGCGTGATGCTGTACATTTTTTTCTCTCTCGTCGATCGATTTTCTCGCGGGACGCGCGGAGGGATGCACACGCACGGCACAAGAGCTGATGAATCGAGAAGGGGGGGGGGGGGAAGAGTTCATCGGATTCTTACCGAGGTGGATGGGGGAGGAGGCCGCGGAGAGCCAGAGGAGGAGGGCGCAGAGGAAGAGCACCAGCGGGATGCAGTGCACGGCGCGCTCCAGCGCCCGCGCCCGCGCGGCCTCCCGCCGCCCCGCAGCCGACTGCGGGTCGTACGTCGGCAGCGCCATGCCGTCGTGGTGGCCCGCGCCCGCGTCGCCCTCCGACACGCGCGCCCCGCTCGACGACCGCCGCATCTCGGTCTTGGCGGAGGTCCTGGCGCGGCGCGGCGCGCGCGGGGAATCTTAGCGATCGACCCGGGCTCGGCGGCGCGGCGCGGTGCGGGTGGCGCGCGGTGGGCGAGACGAGTCACCGAAACGGTCGCACGTGCGTGCGTTTTCGACGGGTTTCTTCTGCGCTGGTACGCGTATTGCCTTGTCGGTGTTAGGCAGAGCCGCGTTGGTGCTGGATTTTATATATATATAATTTTTATAAATAAAATTATAGAAGTCTCGTTAAATAAATTATGACATAGTTTTATTTAGTCGACAGTTTTATCTCCGATTTATTTGGCCGATAAGTTTATTTAGCTAGTAGACTTAAACGAATTCACCGTTGCCAATTCAATTAGTAACTAAATCTTCTATCGCAAATTTATTTGGTGATAGTGCTTTGTCAACAGATAATTTAATAGCAGAGGTATATTTATGTTTATTTTTTATATTATTTTCTATAATTTTATTTAAAATAATTTATTATGTTTTTAAAAATCTGTTATTGCTCGTATACGCGTGCGATCGCGGAAGTGGCCTTCGGCCTGGCCGCATCTTGTCATTTGGGACTGGATTTGACCGGTTCAACATGTTGACGACATTTCTTAGCTTACCATTTTTCCGGCTTGCCTTATCGAACACTTTGATTCACATTGGTACATACGTTGAGCTGGTAAGGAAGTAATAACCTCTAAATAACCTAGAGCAAGACTAGAGTAAGGTCTCTTCGTTTTAGTTTTTTTTTCTTCAGATTATGGATTATAGGCAGCTGTTTAAAGAAATAGTTGTTTGAAGAATCTGTTAACTGGAGAATCTGGTCGTTCGGCAGTCTATCCGAGAATCTGATGGGCTAAGGAGCTCGGCGGACAGAGGAGCCAGTGGTCGGAGGAGCCAACAGCCGAGGGGCCGGCGGGCGGAGGGGCGGCGAAGCTTGGGCGCGCGCATGACGGAGAGTTCGGAGGAGGCACAGGCGGCTACTGGGGGCTGCACGGAGGGGCGCAGTGGGCAGCAGACGACCTGTGTGGAGAGGGATGAAGCGCACGGGAAGAGTCGGTAGAATCAGCCAACCCACCGCTTCTGATAACGCGACATCTTTTCAGTATCCCTTCCACTCTCTTTCTACCATCTCTCCCACACGACTCATAGGCAGGGGAGGGGAGCAGGGTGCAAATGGTGCAGATAGTTCCAGACCGATCATCTGACCGAATTGTTCAGATCCAATTTGAATAAAAAAATGGATATCATGCTATTTTTTGGATTTCGGATTAAGAGCTGGATAGTTTTTTTTTTCAAATATGAGATCGAATTCGAAACAGAAGTATCCATCGGATTCAAAGCTATCAGAGAATTTAATCGGATATCCAGAAATCAGCCCAATATGCAAGCCAATGAAGCAATATGCCCATAATTACATGACTAACCTCTCACTTGTCTAGAGTGGGCCAAAGAGAGAAATTAGCTCACGAGGGTTTTCTAATATTAAAATTAGTTTTTTATTTTTAGAAAATACAGACAATCTAAATATGCTAAAAAAATAGCAAATGAACTCACAATAATTCCAAACAATTTAGACAAATATGTTTGAACATAAGGAACTTTAAAAATAATACTTTTGAATTTAATTGTTGCGGTCAAATTTACATGTTGAACTCCTAATGAGTTGCATTTTCAACATGTAATAAGGTTGATGATCCTTTTATGTGCAACACATATAAGTTCTGTTTTTTTTGGCTCGATATTCGACTAAATACCTATGACCGAGACTATCTGTATTTGACTTGACATGTATTCGCTCCATATTCGTGATCAAGAAAATTCACATTCGTATTAGTGTCCGACGACTTCAATTTCAAGAAGAAAAAAATATGAAATAACATATGAAATAAGCCATAACTATTCGTATCCGCTCCCATTGCATTCCATGGGGAGTATGCCCGTGAATGTCCGGGCCTAAAGAAAGATCTTGTGGAATCACTCCTTTACTAAAGCCCGCAAGTTTCCTACCTTGTGGTTCATTTGAGCCGTGGAGCGAGCTGGCTCGGCTCGGAGCCGGCCAAAAGAAATTACAACCGGGTCTTTTTTCGAAAAAAAAATTATATATAGGTTTTTTTTCGGGAAAAAAATTACGATTAGGTCCTTTTTCCAAAAAAAGAATATATATTACATCTAGGTCCTTTATGCGTTTTTAAGGCTTGCGCTCGGGTCCTTTTACCAAATAAAAGAATTACGATTAGATCCTTTTCGGAAAAAAAAACTTTCGGTTCCTTTTTTTTTTGGGAAAAATATACATTGCATTTAGATCCTTGTTGCGTTTTTTCTAGCATTACGTTTAAGCCCTTTTGTGGAAAACACAAAATCCTTTTTAGATCCTTTTCGTGTATTTTCTCGATTCACGTGGAGAGCGACGCCCGCGGCGTAACACGCCGCGTACAAGTTTCTAGTCAAGTTAAGAGTCACAAACCTTGCTGTTTTGACAAAGCAGAACAGCTCAGTGACAAACCAGCTGCCAGGCCTCCCGTCCCAGGATGCATATGGGAAGATTCTAGAACAGCCATAACTGACCAAGTACCTCTTCAAGGCAGGGTCTTCAACGCGGTGCGCGGGCCGCAAGTAGGGCTGGCAAAAACTCAAGACTCAATCAAAATCGTTTTGATTATATTAGTTAATGGATTCACAACTTCGAGTAAAAGAAATTTAATGAGGCTTAACTCAATAGTGACTCCTAGCTTGAATTTAAAATAATTACTTAAATGATAAATAAAATAAATTTATATTGAATTATATAAATTTTGAAAGAAGCTTGATAATAACTCGATAATCAACTCTAGCCACAGTTTCTTTTTTTCTCAATCGCCCCTTTCCATTACATGCAACTAGCATATTTACTTGTGTAACTACACGTTTAGATACTATGATACAATTGTCTTTGATGTGCAACTCTACTTCCAATAATTAAAATACAATTGTATTTGTTATATAACTCTATTTATATATGATATACAACTCTGTTTTCAATGATTGAAAAACAATTGTATTTGTTATATATGATTAATCTGTACCGTTATAATCTGATCACATCAAATTAAGTGATGGAGATCTTTCTCTTTTTCTTTCTATTAATATGAGAATTTCTAGAATTTAAGATTATTGTGAGATTTTCTTGCCCTTAAAACGAAGGAGACGCCTTAAATATCCCACGTTGTTTTTATATATATAGATATAGATGTAGCCGCACCGTAAATTCAAACCACAAACTACTTTAAAAACGCAGGGGGGAAAATGACGGCCCAAGGGTGATGAATGCGCATATAAATTTCAACCATCATCAAAACGGTACTCACGGCTATAACACTTTCTGGAGTGGTTTTTAAAAACTGAACTTTTCTACTAATCTTTCAAACATTGTTTTTTAAGATCAGACCTGATATATACCACTGGAGCATACAACTGCCACATCGAAAAATATACATAAAAAGCGAACGCTATTAACATCTATAACTAAGAAGCATCTCTCTACCATCAGTCAAGACAAGCTCTTCGGCACTTCCTCACAATTCTTCAAAAAAAAAAAATCTCAGAGCCAATTTCCGGCAAAATCTGGGAGCAATCTCGCACATGCAAGAATTGCAGGATGAACAAGAAGGCCGATCTGTCGTCGGATAGTTTTTGATGTAGTTGGTCTGGATCATATGTAATTTCTCTGTGAATCTTGTGTCGGTCCAGTAAAACCTGTTGCTTTTGGTATGGTTTGCACGCTACTTTTGCGCTGATTCCATCTCTTGGAACTTGGTT
Organism: Otatea glauca; assembly: GCA_036346275.1. Lineage (NCBI taxonomy): Eukaryota > Viridiplantae > Streptophyta > Magnoliopsida > Poales > Poaceae > Otatea > Otatea glauca. The sequence continues at coordinate 53,040,472 of CM070721.1, forward strand.
AGTTGAGATGCTGATCTTAAACAGGTTATCTATTATTAGTCAGTTTGTGCTTCGTATTATGCTCCTAGATCTTGTAAGCTGGTGTCCCCAGCATGAACATTTTTTTTTGTGTCCGTTGCTTTTTATTAAAGCAGGGCCATTTGGCCTGTTATCTAAAAAGGTGATCTTTACCTCACCTAGAAGGGCTTACTTATCCTTATTGAGTTGCATGCACTAAAAACTTAAGTTGATGAGGAAAGGTAGACAATTCACTTATACTTCAACACTCTCCCTCACATATAGGCTTCCTCAGGCCTAGGACGTGGAATAGAAGTGGGCTGCAATTATTATTTTTTTAATTGCGCCAATTGGGTCTTAAACTTGAGACCTTTTGGCTCTGATACCATATTAAGTTGCATGCACCAACCAGTTCACCCAAAAGCTTAAACTGATGAGAAAAGATGGACAATTCACTTATACTTCAATAATCCTGAATACATGTTTACTGTTATGATCCTGATCACTCAGCAGATGGTAAGAGGTGGTGTACAGGGCTCTTGTTCTATCTACTACCCCTTTGATGATTGGCAGGGCCATGTGAAATGCTTCGGCTACGGCTCCTATACCTGCATAGTTTCAACCAGTGAAGTAACAGCACATTGCACATTATCATAAGCAGCACCGAATATTGGACCAAGAAAAGACACTAGCTAGTCCTTGTGATATTGTAAATCAAAAGATAGTACTCCCACTGTATTTATCCATAGCCAACCATAGCTCTTAGACTAAGGAAATACTAAATCTAAAAAAGTTAATAAAAAATGACCATGCATGCCCCTCTTAAATGACTAACACAACCACTGAACCTCTTCTAAAATATTTAAGCGGGGTAAAAAGTGGAAACATTGTAATACTACACTCTCGTTCTCTCAATGGACAAATATTTTGAAACAGAAACTCCCGAGGCTGTGGACAAATACAGTGAAACGGAGAGAGTAGTGATAAAAAGATGCTACATGCTGTGAAATAAGTTGCATGACTTGTAACATTCACAAAATTAAGCTTCCATTTCCCTCAAAAAGGGTAATGCTTCCATTATTCACATTCATGTATAAAATATGACTGTTCCGAAACAGTCAAATGACCGCATAACTCATTTAGGTACATCACATTACCGCAACATAAGATCATATGAGATGGACCAGATGGCGATAAGCTCACTTATCTTGGCACAAAGAAGAAATTGACACTAACGAAATGATCCTTATACAGTATCAATAAACTCCTTTACCGAAAAAACATAATAATAAGAGTAAATTTTACCAAACTACAAGTTTTTTTATGGACTATTGTAAAACGATAGGTTTTAGCTCATATTTTACAAAACTATATATTTTAGAAGAACCTGTATCACAAAATTATAGATTTTAAAAATAACCATTTCTTATAATGAGACTGACAGTGTAGGCCCATATGGCTAGATTCGAACAGGGGTTGGCAGAGGCAATCAGGAATATTTTTTGAATGATAGCAGTAGGGAAGATCCCTACGGCATACATATGTAAATATAAAAGAGAACGAATTATGTACAAAGTTTAGAATGTAAAAAAGAATACAACCCATGCTGGGGAATGAGACCAAGATAGTGAGTCTAGCCAATCAAATAAGCTTTGTTTATGTTGTTCTTTTAAGCGATGCGCATATAGAGAGAGCTCATGCATAAGTCTTTTCCAATTTGATATACTTGGAGCAATACTCTTAAAAATTCCATCATTTCTTTGTTTCCAGATTCCTCAAGTTGTAATAATAATAATTTCTATGTAGAAGATAAAGTCAAAATTGTTCTTAGAGCGTTCTACCTTTAGAACAACATCTTGTGCACTATCTCAAAATACTCCAATAATATTTCAGCATACGGCACCGAAGGAAGGTGGCGTCCATGAATCTTCAGGATTTGTTGTCAGACTCTGAAGGCTATGGTGATGATGAGGAAACGGATTAAAACCGAACCATCAGAGCTGAAAAACTGGCAACTCCGGAGATTGGCTCGTGCACTGAAAATAGGTCGCCGTAAAACTAGTGTAAGTAGATAAAGATGCACTTGAGTTCTATTTAATTTCCATTTTTCAAATTAGCATAATTCTGTTACTAGGAAGCACTCTTTTATTGGAATAGGTAAATATCCAAAACTCAAACTACTGAAGTTCTTTTTTTTGTCTTCCATGAATGTTTTTGTTGCAGATAAAGAATCTTGCAGGGGAGCTAGCCAGCTAGGCCTGGATAGGGCTTTGGTCATCAAATTGCTCCGTAATCCACCTCCAAAACTTCTTCTCGTGTCTGATCCTTTACCTGATGAAGCCCCTTTTAAACCTGAAATCAAAGAAATAGAGCCTTCTCCAGTAGTAGATGATGTTGATGCCACTGAAACCAAGCCACAGATGGAACTTCCCATTCATGTCATGAGCGCAGAATGGTCTGCGCAGAAAAGATTAAAAAATGTGCAACTGGAGACGTTAGAACAAGTCTACTTCCGATCCAAACGCCCCATCACAGTAAGTAATTTTTCCATGAAGATCATCCATTTCATTCAAAGAAGTACATTTCGTTTTTTTTTTGGTGTGTGGCTCAGTGCTCACATTTTCTGTTCGATTTTTGTAATGTATGGTCATTTCATTCCTGCATTTGACACAGAATACAATGATCAGCAGCGTAGTTCAAGTGGCGAACCTTCCAGGGTAGATTATTGTTAAGTGGTTTGAGGATAGAAGGGAACAAGATGGGGTACCTGACCATCGTGCTGCGAACAAGAGATCCCTACCTGAGACCATAGCTAGTTGATAACTTTCTTCAGATAAGCCTGTATTACAATGTTCTCTTTGAACTACATACAAAATGTAAATTTGAATTTTGAAGTACAACAAATTTCAAAAGCCCTACATGGAGTATATTTTATATAATAGTAATACTCGAAGATCAGCCAATGTGCCAGGTACAACTGCTAACTGTCACATTGTCATGTTTATTGGCTTCACTCTGGACCACCATTTTGACTATTGGCTTCAGTGAAAGAAAGTTTAAGATCTGTTGACCAGATCTTGATTTGCTCAATGGTAAATGTTCCATGAATCCAGTCACTTTCTTGCTTATATTAATTTTCTGGTGTGGAAACAAGGCATTTCACATGACATTGGTCCTAGTCTGGTTTATAGAAGTCATCGCTTTTCTTGCCCTCTGTGTTTACTCTTTTTTTCTGTAAATCTTGTCCCCTCCCGAACACAATAGCAAAAATAGCTTTATCCCCGACTACAGAAGTGCCAACAGGTGACACATGTCACCTTCTACGCTCATGCACTATGGAAGGAGCTACCGGTCACCTGCTAGCGCTTCCGCGGTCAGGGATAGTGCTATTTTTGCAATTGCGTTTGGAAGAAGGCTAGATTTGCAAAAAAGGTTTGCTAGGAGACTAGAAAAGGGATGATTTCTTGTTTATGTAGGACATGTGCCCACTATTTTTGCCCCCGTTTTGCATTTGATGCAAGATTTCTAAAAGTACTAGGTATTTTGGTGTAGTACTTTTTTTTTCACTCAGTTTAGTACTTTGAGATGAAGCTGTATGTCATTTAATGTCACATACACCGTTCATTAGGTGCATGAAGTATTTGATCTTCACATTGACTTGAACCTTCGGAGTCTGGCTAGGTCACTTGTACTGTATCAGCTAGATCAAAACCATGCCTCTTTAATCAAACTGTGTTGCTGTTTTCAATGTAAGAGTTTTGGACTGATGAGTCTGCTCAGCTGTCAGCATTGATCATGGGATCATCAGAGGCTCCGATGGTAGGCCGTAATTTTCAATGACACATATGACTAGGTGTATCTACACTTCTACAGAGCAAATCTCTTGACACTTCTTTAGGACTATATTTATTCCACCATCTTTCAACCTTTGCAACTCTTGCACCGTCTTTCAATATTTGCAACTCGATGATGAGTTTTATCCTGGGGGTTTTTATTTTTCAGGGCGTGCTTGACATCAACAAGCGCACACACACCACACATTGTGCGTGGTTTGGGGCAGATGGAGAAATCATGGAGCTCGTCAGAAGGAAACTATCTGGAAGGAGAGGAATGGGGGAGGTAGCATCTAGGGACCTGTACAGCAGTGATAATGAGGTTGGAAAGGAAGGAGAAAGGTCTGTGGGACTTGTGTGATAGAGATATACTTGAAGGGAGAGGCATGAGAAGATAGATACGATCATATGAGAGAAAGAAATAGAGAAAAAAATAAAGGTTGGTAGTTTAAATGTCAAATCTATATGGTGCAACTGAAGTTCACTGATCCCCATAAAATCATCATCAATATGTTAGTGCTGTCTAAAATTAAACTTTTGATTTTGTGTACTATGAATGTCACTTTTTTGTTTTAGATAATATACCGTACTTTATTATTATCTAGTGATGGTACAAACCTCATTATTTACTACTCCCTCCGTCCTTAAAAGTAAGGGAGAGAAGCGTTCAAATTATGTCCTCCAATATTAGGGATTGAGAGCTCTCCCCCTTTAAATTGTGTTTTCAAATTGTACCCATGCATGCAGATGCACGCAGATACATGCAACCACACATATTCTAAAACAAAAACGCGGCAGATCATTCTCTATAATCGTGATTAATTAATGTATTCATGTTGTCAATTAATAGAGACACAGTATTAAATAGGAGCATTAGAGTCTTTTGATAGAAACCATAATCTGTCCTAAAATTTCTTCTGTCCCTTACTTTCGAGGACGGAGGGGGTATCTTCTCGCATTTCCACTCTACCCTGTGAGATGATCATTGGCTGTTTGCTGATGTTAACTAGAGCTGAATACAATTGCCATTTGTCTTTGATTGCTTCCCCGGGGCCCTCAGGACTTTTTCTTCAGGCGTACTATTCCTCATTAACTGAATTCTGGTAGCGATGGTCCATATGAAAGGTTGTATCGTACCCAACCCTTGTCAGTCATGTTTAGCATTTTTATGCTGACTCATACTGTAGGCCGTAAACCTTTTTCTGGATCCTATTGTATTGACATATCATTGACAGACTTTTCTTCAAACTTTACAGTACTGCGTAAAAATTGCTGCAGAATGCATGTTCTGGTTGCTCTCAGCAAATTGTCTACTCTCTAGCCGTCTAGCGGGACAGCGGGTTGGGTAATGTCTAGTGGCTTCTGTGCACTTGGATTCTCTTTCTCCACATGCTAGGTGATGGAAAACTAAAACCAGAGTGGTTCAAATAGAAAAGCATATAATTTAATCCGATGAGTTCCTGTACTGTTCTACCTGTACATAAACTAATCCCTGCACAACCTAGTTAGTTATTGGAAGACAGCCCCTGGTACCTTTCCATGGCACCGGCAGTTGACTGCTCTTCTGTCTGTATATTAATGTCTGTCTCTTTCCATTTACATATATACGCGATGGAAGCCTCAAGCCTGCAGAGGCAATCAACTCAAGAAGACACACCCTTCAGTTCATCCTCACCTCTTGTTCTCCATACTTGCAGATAAGTTGGGGTTTTCTTGCAGAAAGGAGAGGTGGGTAGGTCTAGATGGCTGGGTTACAAAGATCAGCAACAACTTTCAGAAGATCCGGTTCGTCAGGCCTGGTCTGGGATGAAAGGTTCCTGACTGAGGATGCCGAGGCGAAGACCGGCGATGGCGCAGAGGAGCCCCAACCTGAGCTGCGGCATTCCCGGAGCGTCGGGAGCATCGGGATGATGCGCCGCGGCGGTGGCGACAACAAGCAACAGAAGCAGAAGAAACAGAAGCAGGGCCAGAAGGAGGATGAGCGCAACCACCAGGTGTTCCGGACCAAGGACGTGGCTCCGGACCTCGACCCGCCATCGCCAAGGGTGTCCGGCTGCATCCTCTGTGCTATCTTCCGGAGCTCCGTCTCCGGCTCCGGCTCGGCCCGCCGAGCCAAGCCCAGGAAGAAGTAACGGTGATACGTTATGGTGCAGTTGTTAAAGCTGAGTCATGGACTTGGACATGTCTATACTTGAGCGATATGGGTTTGTACGCTATATATATGACAGGTTAGTTTCTCTTTTGGCTTGTTTCTGGATTCAGATCCATGCTTCAAAGTTCAAACCATAGATAGAACTAGTAAGCAGCTATTGAGATCTGGGATGTTCTGGATTTGGTGCAATTTTCTCTTTCGTTCTGGAGCTGGGCCCTGAATCTCTTGACTGCTTTCATGTGAGTGTGAGGTGTTGTACTGTTGCTTGTGCAGACAGTGTCTGGGTTGCAATCGTAAAGAATTGGTATGATTCGGCTGGCATATGGGCATGGGCATGTGATTTTGAGTTGGCGTTGTGATTTGTGAGGCAGTTTTGTTGGAAAGCATATGAGTTGGTCCTCGCGTGTTCTGGGGGATGCACATGATGGTGCACAAGCCATGGTCTGCCTTTCTGCATTTCCTCGTCCTAGCCTCGTCGCCTCTATACCTCTAGCTTTAATTTTTGATTGAGTTGCTCCTTTACATATGACATTCGTGCCGGCATTCTCAAGATTCTACTGCTGATTTCTAATGGAATGGATCTTGGATACATGCCATTTGTGCCTGCAAACTGTAGGACCTCTTGGATAAAGTATAATTGGTAAATATGATTTTTTAAATACAGTAATTGAAATGCGATACCAAATACTTCCTCCATCCAAATTTATAAGGTTTATTTTTCGAATAGTCTTATCCGTAAATATAAAACTTGTATGTGGTATTTAAGTCATTTTCTCTCGTACCTTTCTCAATTTTAACTTAACCTTAATTTTTGAGCAAAGTCAAAATACGCCTTATATTCTTGAATGGAGGGAATATATCAAATAGAACTTTGGTTCGGTATCGATAAATACGTAATATTTCAGTTAGGTATCTGTAAATACTATACTTACCAAACTAGCGTGAATTGTTCTTTTTTACCTGTCGTTTTGGACATCGATACGGTTTCTAATACGGATATTTGATCATTACTCTATCTAATTATACATTAGTAAAAATTATTACACACATTTAACCATTACTTTCTAGTGATATTATTTCCATATGAAACTGTACTTTATACACATTTGGACATTATTTTATCTAATTATATATGTATTTTTTTAATTTCAGTATTCGGTTTATTTCAATGTACTAGCTGTTTTTGCAAAAAAAAAATTGTATCCCAAAAGTTAAATTTTTGCCATACCACACCAAATACCGTACACCGGTTAACCGACTTGACCTATTCAGTTTGATTTTTTGGCACAGTTTTTTCGGTTAAGTAAAACCGTACACAGCCCTATGGGTTAGGTCCTATTTGTAATGCCGAAGCTTTTTTCTGGATTCCCGTAGGAAATGAACAACTCTTGTTTTTTTTTACTTTTTAAAGTCAACGTGATGTTCCTTTGATCACTACATTCTCTTATCGTATATTAAAAATAACCTTGTCAAAGTGCAATATTATAAAGATATTTTTCATGACAAATTCACTCGTACCATTTTCATATATCCAAACCATACGTTTTAAAAAATATATTTGGTTAAAAACTAGTAGTGCTTGACTGTACGCATTCTAGTGTGTTGCTCTTTTGTGACTACAGAGAGTATTTTGTACAAAACTCCCGTGTTCCTAAAAACCCTCATGTGTTCCAGTTACATGACGACATTACTACTTACTCCCTCATGTCACAAATAATTGTCATTTTGGACATCGACCGGTTCCTAAAACTTAACTTTGATCACTAATTTCTATTATAATATATTTAAAAAATCCAATAAAATTATAATATTACGAAAGTATGTTTCGAGATGAATCTACACATATCATTTTTATGCATCCAATATAGATATTTAAAAAGATATCAATATCTAAAATTTCAAAAGTTTGACTGCATATGTCCTAAACCGATAAGTTTTTGTAAACCGAATGAAGTATCATTGTTAGCTTATACTTTGTGGTGGCCCCAATGACTTTTTCTCTACCTTTTATAACTTTTTTCTCGTGGATCTGCCACTAATTCGAGATTAGAGGATTGTTTTCAAGAGGTGAAAACTCTCTTTTTTCACAGCACACAACACGAAGGAATAAGGATCAGGGAACAACGCAGCAACCTGCTTCCTCACAAGGAGGATTTATCCGATGCATCATAGAGGCAAGACAGGCACAGATCGGTGTATGCAGGGGCGAATCCACCGGGGGACTTCATTAGGCTAGAGCCTATCCTTCACCGCGGTGCCAATCTCTTTCCTCCCCTCCACCGATAGCCGCCTCCATGGTTGTTGCCTACTTGTGGTCGAATTGAGGAAGAACCGAAGAACAGAGGGACGAACTCAAGAATAGAAGAAAAAGAAGAAGAAGAAGCTAATTTTGGACCTTTTCCATAGCCCACAAGGCCCAAGTACGCTCTCAGATCCATCCCACTGGCCCACTCCACATCCCCAACCGGCAGGCCACCGAACCAAACTGGAAAAGCAAAACACAAGGGGAATTTCGCAATGTACGCACCTAAAGCTGACAACTTGATGGAGGCCTAGGGGAGGGGGCAAGGAGAAACACTAGCTAGTGTGGCTAGGCAGGTGGTGGGCAGCAGCATAGAGTTGCACAATAAGAAGCTGGGGGCGCAGCCACTAGGAGCGACGGCGCATGAAGGGGAGACATCGATGTCGAGCTGGGCCTAGGGTGGCAGGCGTGAGGACGCCGAGGAGCCTAGGCTAGCGAGTGTGCGGCTGCCAGTCGGGTGGTAGCAACAAAGAGGAGGGGGAGGAGGGGAGGGCCGCAAGGCGATGAAGATGACGAGGCGACGACAACAAGGTCACAAGGAGGAGGTGATGAGGGCCAGAAGGTGATGAGGAGCCTGGGCAGCAAGCCAGGGCGGTCGGGGGATGCGCGAAGGCCGACAGTGCTGAGGAGCCATGGGGCGTGTGCAAGGATGTCGGGACCCGAATTTGCAAATCCGGACCCTCTGTGTATACCGCACTAGTCCAGGATCACGCTAGTGCACACAGGCGCAACATAGATGCTATCATAGTCGTACACAGCGAAATATAGCATAAACTTCAATGATTAATAATAACTGTTGTCTTACATGAATAATGCCTCACAGGGCTTAAATAAAAAGTATCAATGAAAAGCAGCGGAAATAGAATAAACGCAGTGGCGCTCCAGTTCGCCACAGGCAACTGACGAGGCTCGGACCCTAAGCATTCGCATCCATATAATCCTCCTCCACGAAGGGCGTAGATTCCTCCTCTTACGAAGTTGTTGTTGTTGGGGTGAGTACATAAAGCACTCAACAAGTTGTGCACAATAATGCAAGTCTAATATTCTATATGCTTGGCTTAATCCAAAGGAATGGCTAATAAGGGTATTTTGCAATAAAGCAGCATTTAACAAGAATACAATAAATAGATTGGAAAGCGATAAAACAAATACATAATTAATAAATTCAACATTTCAAGTAACCAAGTTTCTCAATCCTAAATTATTTTCCACCTTCCATGGCACCTTGCCATCCCAATAGGTTTTGTTTAACAAAAGTCTAACCCTTAAGCTGTAATTCCGAGCATTGCCCAATACCGTGAGCACGGCTATTCGAATAGATTGTACACTCTGCAGAGGTTATGCACTTTACCCACACGATACAACCAAACACCACCAAGGCGAGTGATCATAACAAAGCCTTTACAATGCTACACCTAGACCCAGATCTTGCTCGCTAAGGTTTCAACTTTGAAGGGTTAAACCACCACAACAGGCCCCCTCTTGCGCCATGTGAGTTAAACCGTAACCGGGACTCACTATTCACCACGACGATGATCGAAATCTAGGTTTCACAAATTATTCAACTAGGTTGTCCCATTCGGACATGTGGTTGCAAGAAGGACTCAGTCAAAGGCTTGCAAGGTTAAGTCCTTAAAGTGATTAAGGCAAGACTTCCACATACCCTGCCATCCTCGCCCACCTTGGCACCTTGCCCTTGCCACTTGCCCCAATCTAAAATCATTACCACCCGGTTGATTACCAAGCACCACATGCCATCAACATTTCAATCTAGATGTGTGACCTCCTCGCCACGACAACTTGATATCACGGTGCGACAGCACATGACACACCAATTCATAAACATTGTTCCATATTCCATTAGTCAAGATTAAGTATCAACATTCGGACACATGTGATGACGTGGCATGGCTAAGCAATCTATGACGGTCTAACTAGCCCATGTTGATTATCAATATTAACCAACTATAGTTCCACATCCTAGGGTGACAAATAGATCATGGCATATAATTGACAAGGTATGATTTAATTCAAACAGGCATATTATCTAATTCCCAGATTAATTGAAATCCTTTATACACATAAATTATCATGCATAAAGTTTAATAGACAAAATAGCAATTTGGTGAAAATTAGGTGCAACATGATCAAAGCACAACTTGCCTTGGAGTAGGTGCTGGTCTTGCTCTGAGCTTGGGTCTTGAAGCGATGAATCTTCCTCCGGATCACCGAGCAGTTCAACGTCTACGCGAAACGATGCCAAAATAGCAAATAAACACCAAAACAGAGATCAACCAAACTTCAAAAATAAAATAAAATTCACCAATAAATAGATCTTGATTTTACACATTTTTAGAAATTTGAATCACTCAAATCCGAGTTAAAATGCAAAAGATATAGCCTTTTGAAGTTTGAATAAATACTGAAATTACAGAAAATAGAATAACCGATTTTTCAGAATTATTTTTCTATTGGAAAAGATCTTTATTGCGCGCCGGCGTCAATACGACTCGGACCAATCGGCGCCGACACGTCGCTCGTCCATGGACTCGGTCCATGGGACCGCCTCTTGTCCACCGTGGACGTGGCCCACGGCGCCTCGCGCCATCGCGCCGACACGCTGGCGCACATCGATCGGCCGCGCGCCGCCGTGCCGATGCTCGACATGCGGCGCACATCCGGCGACGATCCAACGGCTAACGGCCTAACGACACGCGCGCGATGTCAACCGAACAAACTGATCCAACGGCCGACGCTTACGAGCCGTTCGTTCTTACCGAGATGTGGCGCGATCGCGTGGTCCGACGAAGATCCAACGGTGATGAAGCTTCCGACGAAGATGGCGGACGGCGGCGATGCAGCGCACCGGAGCGGAGGGCGGCGACCACCGAGCGGCGTTCCGCGCGACTCGGCGGATGAAGTGGCTACCCGATGCGGCTTGACGCGGCGAGCGGATCTGAACCGATTCGGTGAGCGGCGGCAGCGGAGACGCAAACTAAAAAACGACCGCGGCGCTACGGAAAGCGCGGCGAGCTCTGCATCGCACGGCGGCGGCGAAGACTAGAGCGACCGGAAGCGCAAGGCGATGAGAACCTCGGTGCGGCCCATGCCTTTTATAGCCTCGGCATGCGCTAAAGCGGCAACCTTAAAATCACGTGGCGGCGGCGACAAGCGGCGGATTCGAAACCGAATCGGAGGCGATGGCTGCGGTCCGTTTGATCTGCGATGAGCGGCTATGATTCCTCCGAACGCGATACGATCCGATCCGCTCTTTCCAAAATCAGCGGATGCGATCGGATCTTTCCAAAACAACGCAAGGAATCCTCACGCGCGATCTTGATCCAACGGTAGAAGGCGCTAGGGTTTCGCGAAAGGAGACGGCGATCGATCCGGATCCAACGGTCACACGCTGCGGCGGCGTGGCGGTGACGGGCGCACCGCGATGGATCGCGCATGCGATCTTGGGCTTGGCCCGATCTTGTTCCAAGATTTTCAAAAGCTTTTGATTTAAAATAATTCCGAAATTAGATTAATTCATTTAAGGCAATTAAAATATCGAGGTAAAATCCGGAAAATTCTCATAAATACTTTGAGACATTACGAGCTCAAATAAAATATTTTTGGTAAAACTTTATATTAACTTTATCTATATATACATTTAGTTTTCACTAAAGGTTCAATATACTTAATTAAAATAAATTCAAATAATTTACGGAAAAGTCCAATAAATTGAGAAAATCACCAAAATGCACATAAGTGAAATTATAGGCCAAATTTTGGGATGTTACAAACCTCCCCTTAATGTAATCTCGACCCGAGATTGAAGGTTGACTAGGAATAGGTTTGGAAATTCGACTTGAGATCCTCTTCACGCTCCCGAGTTGCCTCATTCTCGGAATGGTTGCTCCATTGAACCACCAAAGCGAATCGACTTGGTCACGGTCTTGCGGTCCATAACATCTGGATTACGATTGGTTGCTCCTTGTAGGTCGATCTTTCGCAATTCAATCTCTCCCAAAGGTGTCTCGCTCTGCTGGCACCGAAGACACTTCTTGAGTGAGACACATGGAACACATCATGCACGCTTTGCTAGTATTGCGGCAATTCAAGCGATAAGCAACCTCCTCGGCGGCTCAAAATTTTGAGCGGTCCAACATATCTTGGGGCAAGCTTTCCTTTAGCGTGGAACCTTTTAACTCCTTTTAGAGGGTAACCTAAGATACACGAAATCATCGGGTTGAAACTCAAATCACGGCGTCGATTATCGCATAACTTTTTGTCTTGATCGCGATTTTCAACTGTCTCTTATCATGGCAACTTGCTCTTGACTTTCTTAAGAATATTAGGGCCAAATATCATCGCTCCCTGTCTCATTCCAATTCGGTGGAAGTCTGCGAGCACGACCATATAAAGCTTTGAATGGCGACATCGCAAACTAGCACAGTAGCTGTTGTTATATTTGAACTCGCATACTGTAAGCATTTATCCCATGATGTAGTATAGGCTAATCGCAAGCTCTTAACATATCTTCCAAAATCGATTTACTCTTTACTGTTTGACCATCGATCTGCGGATGATATCTTTGTCTTTGAAGTTCAAGCGCGTTCCCATGGCTTCATGCAATTTATCCCAAAATCTCGAGGTGGTGAGTACCTCATCGACACTATTTTCTTAGGCACACCATGCAAACACACGATTCTGGCTATGTATAATTCTGCTAACCGGTCTCCTGAGTAAGTTGTCTTGACTGGAATGAAGTGAGCAACTTTGGTCAGTCGATCCACGATAACCCATATAGAACCATACCCACTTTGGGTTCTTGGCAACCCGGTGATGAAATCCATACCGATTTCTTCCCATTTCCATTCTGGAACTTTTAACGGTTGTAGCAATCCTGCAGGTCTCTGGTGTATTGCCTTAACTCTCTGGCATATATCATATAAGGCAACATGCTCAGCGACTTCACGCTTCATATTCGGCCACCAAAACCTCTCCTTTAAGTCCTGGTACATCTTGGCGCTTCCTGGGTGGATTGAATACTTGGAATCGTGAGCCTCTTCTAAAATCAACTGCTTAAGCTCTGGTCTGTTTGGCACACAAATACGACCCTTGAACCACATGGTACCCTGGCCATCCATAGTAAAATCTGCCGCTAATCCTTCATCCTTTTTAGCTTTGATTCGGTTGATTTCCTCATCATCCTTTTGCCCTTCCCAAATCTGATCTTCAAGCGTCGGCCTTACTTCCAAAGCAGCTATAAATCCTGCTGGAACCATTACCAATTTTAACTTCTGAAACTCCTTACACAACTCCGATTGATCTTCCTGTACCATCATGTTTGTAACATGGTTTTTACGACTCAAGGCATCAGCCACTACATTAGCCTTTCCTGGATGGTAGTGGATTCCCATATTATAATCCTTGATCAGTTCCAACCATCTCCTTTGCCTCATGTTAAGGTCTGACTGGGTGAAGATATATTTCAAACTCTTGTGGTCCGTATATATCTCACATCTATTTCCCATGAGATAATGATGCCACAATTTCAAGGCATGCACCACGGCACCAATTCCAAGTCATCGTAGGATAATTCCCTTCATGCGGTCTTAAGCGCCTTGACGCATATCGACCACTTTACCCTCTTGCATCAATACGCATCAAGACCTGTCTTGGCGCATCCTGATATATATCGAAGTATTACGAACATTAGGCAAAACCAACATCGGGTGTGGTCAAGCGCTTCTTTAATTCCTCAAAACCCTTATCACAATCAAGCGTCCATGAAAATTTCTTTTCCTTTTCAACAAGCTGCGTAAGAGGTCTATAATCGTCGAAAATCCTTCTATGAATCGGCGATAATATCCTGCCATTCCCGAAAACTTGGACTTGAGTGGCGGACTTTGGTTGTTCCCAATGCAACACGCCTCCACTTTGCTTGGGTCGGCAACTCCTTCTGCGATCATAACATGACCGAGAAATTCCACCTTTTCCTTCCAAAAGTCGCATTTCTTGAATTTAGCATCGGTGATGCGCACGCACTTTTCCAACACTAGCCTCGGATGATTTGCGTGCTCTTCTTGGTCTTTGAATATACCAAAATATCATCTATGAACACAACAACAAACTTGTCCAAGTATTCCATGAAAATCTTATTCATCAAGTTCATGAAATATCTTTGGAGCATTGGTCAATCAAAAGACATGACCGTGAACTCATAATGTCCGTATCTTGAAGAAAATGCAGTCTTTGGGACATCTTCCGTCCGAATCTTTAGTTGATGATATCCGGAGCGAAGGTCTATCTTGGAGAAAACTCCGGCTCCTCTCAAGCTGGTCGAGCAGATCATCAATCCTTGGCAGCGGATACTTATTCTTAATCGTCACTTCATTAAGTGCACGGTAATCAATACACATTCTAAGGCTTCCATCTTTTTCACGACAAACAAAGCTGGCGCTCCCCATGGCGGCGAACTTGGTCTTATAAAACCCTTCTCTAATAACTCGTCGATCCGCTTCTTCATTTCCACCAACTCACCGGTAGGCATCCGATAAGGTCTTTTGCTATCGGTCTTTGTTCGGTACTAACTCAATGACAAACTCGATGTCACGGTCTGGCGGCATTCCCGCTAGATCCTCTGGAAATACATCTGGATATTCCCTGACCACTGGCACGTCATCTATGCTGACGGCTTTCACGCTATTAACAATTAATTGACCCTTACGAACTGATGTCGCTCGGAATTCCACCTTTTCTCCTCTAGGGCTCTCAATGGATACAATCCTTTGACCGCAATCCAATATTGTCTTATGCTTGGTTAACCAATTCATACCGAGGATAACATCTAAAACTTGGGTATCTAGAATAATCAAGTTCGCTAGGAACTCTACACCATTAATTTTTAGCTTTACCCCCAAACATCCAAGGTTAGATCTTAACTCAGATCCTGGGGCTTGGACTAGCATCATATACTTAAGATTTTTCATGCTCAAACCATTTTCAGATGCAAAAGCTCGAGAGACAAATGAATCGAAGCTCTGAATCAAATAAATTATTGCAGTCTTGAGTTTACCAAAACTTACCCGATCTGACGTCGATGCTTTCGGGCTCCATCGGCGGTGATGTGGTTGACTCGCCTCGAATAGTAGCTTGAGGCGTCACTCCTGCTGTCGGCTCCTCGATTCGCTCCGTCATCGGTGCTTTAGCGGTGTCGTTCAAGGTTGAAAGCGTCTTGGCGTGATACCTCCTTTACGGGGACATCTATTAGCATAATGCTGACTCATTGCAATCGTAGCACCTTCGGCGGTGGTTCTGCACTCCTCCTTGGGCATTGTTACCCTGAACGGCGTATGATAACTCTGTCCTGGTGGTCGCGGTGCAGGTGTTGCTGGTTTGTTAACAGCTTGCGGTTGGAACTTAGCAAACTGTTGCGGGGTCATTCTCATTCGCAGGTGGTTAGGGCGTCCACCTAGGTTAGTCATCAAGCGCTTGCGATTTTCCCCAAGCTCCCTGCGCTTATCCTCCAGAATCAAAGCCTTGTTTACCAATTCTTGAAAATCTAGAAAAGTGTGGGTAATCAGTCCCACTTGCAGTCCTGAGTTTAATCCCTTCATGAATCGGGACTGCCTAGCCTTGTCCGTCGCCACATCTTCAGGAGCATAGCGAGCTAACTGCGTGAATTTGTTCAAGTAATCAGCCACCGGTTGGCCTCCTTGCTTAAGCGCCCTGAATTCTTCCTTTTTCAGGTCCATCATTCCTTCTAGTACGTGGTATTGGCGAAAGGCCGTTGTGAATTCTTCCCACGTGATTTCCATGGGTGCCTCGTGAGTAGCACAGTAGTTCTCCCACCATTCTGCAGCTGTTCCCTCAAGCTGATGGGATGCATAAAGAACCTTCTCATGCCCTTCACATTGCGTGATGTACAACTTCCTCTCAATGGTTCTCGACCAATCATACGCTTCCAAGGGTTGGCGTTGCGAGAATGTTGGCGGTCGGGTCCTCATAAAGTCGACAATTTGGAATAAGGGCGAGGTCGCCGTTATTAATCTGAGTAGCGGGGTTGTTGGCTGCACCATATTGGTCATCTCTTTGCATCATTATGCGCATCAAGCGAGTCTGCAGTGAGAAAAGCTCCCAAGTTACGTATATCCATGGCGGTGCACGATGCGGTGGTGCTCCTTCGTTGGGATTGTTGCGGCGCAGACCACTTCTGAAGCTCCGTTGTTCTGCGGGTATTCACCATCCGCTTGATTGCTTCTTGGGTTAGGAAAGGTAGATGTAGCATAGATAAGATGCAAGAATTTCTAAGGCGGGAAGCAGGTTAAACCCAACTTAAATAATATTTATTAATACTTGGTATGGTTGCTTACAATGCCTAAGGGCTTTGCAACACATCTTGCACACTCGACAAACAATTAAGAACCAAACTAAACATGCAACCTTAACGTCTACTAAAAGGTAAAGGCTAACTTAAAGACGCGACTCAACACTCGAGTCTCAACACAACTCTAAGACCGACTCTCACTCATCCGGCCACCACCGGTGAGGCGATCCGTGCATACACCGGTGGGTGGGGCGGCATGGGTGCGAACCTATCTGGTGACCCTCTGCTGGCTCCTCGGGCTCCCACTCACGTTCTTAGGGTCTTCTTTTTCTTGGCGTCCTCATCCGGCTCTGGGCGACACAGTGCGCTATCTCCTCGGCTACCTGCAAGGCCTCCTCCAACTCACCGATGACTCTGGCTGCGGCGTCACGGGTCTTTTGAAGCTCTCGCTCCGCCACTCTCAACGCCTCACACGCTGTCTCCAGCTCCTGCGCAGTGTCCCTCAGGTGCTCCTCTGGCCGTGGCGAACTCGGCGAGTGTACCGCGATGGCACACTCCTCCACGATCCGTCGCGCCGCTTTCGCCTTTGTCGGGTGAAGCCGAAACACGGTGTCTCGAAGCTCGTAGGCGTAGTCGTGGCAGATCCGTCGTAGAGCAAGTCTAGCAGCCTCCTGAACTCCAGCCTCGTAAGTGAACCTCCGGGCGGTGATGTGGATCGGTCTGCTGGTCTCGTCGCACTCTCGAGCGAAGATGATCAGCTTGCAGAAGAATCCCCGATGCACACCGTTGACGTTCCAGTTGCTTCCTCGGTAGAGCGGACGATCAAAGCCTCCAATCACTTGAAGAACACTCCATAGCTCCATGGCGTAGCCACCCTGCCTCGACTCGAAAGACTGGAAGATCGGCATCTATTCAAAACAAAATTTTGAATAAGACCTCCACTCGAAACGGCAACGAAAAGACGGTAATTTAGCAAGGATGAGAGTAGAGGGATGAGATAAGCCAAGGGTTTCTTATTAGTCAATTTCACCTTTTTCTTTAGAAAATAATTTTGAACACTCCTAAGAGATACCAACTACCTAGGGCCAAGACCTATAGTCAGTATGGCTCTGATAACACCTCTGTCGGGACCCGAATTTGCAAATCCGGACCCTCTGTGTATACCGCACTAGTCCAGGATCACGCTAGTGCACACAGGCGCAACATAGATGCTATCATAGTCGTACACAGCGAAATATAGCATAAACTTCAATGATTAATAATAACTGTTGTCTTACATGAATAATGCCTCACAGGGCTTAAATAAAAGTATCAATGGCGGCGGAAATAGAATAAGCGCAGTGGCGCTCGATTCGCCACGTGCAACCGCGAGGCTCGGACCCTAAGCATTCGCATCCATATAATCCTCCTCCACGAAGGCGTAGATTCCTCCTCTTACGAAGTTGTTGTTGTTGGGGTGAGTACATAAAGCACTCAACAAGTTGTGCACAATAATGCAAGTCTAATATTCTATATGCTTGGCTTAATCCAAAGGAATGGCTAATAAGGGTATTTTGCAATAAAGCGACATTTAACAAGAATACAATAAATAGATTGGAAAGCGATAAAACAAATCTGATAATTAATAAATTCAGCATTTACGAAGTAACCAAGTTTCTCAATCCTAAATTATTTTCCACCTTCCATGGCACCTTGCCATCCCAATAGGTTTTGTTTAACAAAAGTCTAACCCTTAACTGTAATTCGAGCATTGCCCAATACCGTGAGCACGGCTATTCGAATAGATTGTACACTCTGCAGAGGTTATGCACTTTACCCACACGATACAACCAAACACCACCAAGGCGAGTGATCATAACAAAGCCTTTACAATGCTACACCTAGACCCGATCTTGCTCGCTAAGGTTTCAACATGAAGGGTTAAACCACCACAACAGGCCCCCTCTTGCGCCATGTGAGTTAAACCGTAACCGGGACTCACTATTCACCACAACGATCCGAAATCTAGGTTTCACAAATTATTCACTAGGTTGTCCCATTCGGACATGTGGTTGCAAGAAGGACTCGGTCAAAGGCTTGCAAGGTTAAGTCCTTAAAGTGATTAAGGCAAGACTTCCACATACCCTGCCATCCTCGCCCACCTTGGCACTTGCCCTTGCCACTTGCCCCAATCTAAAATCATTACCACCCCAGTTGATTACCAAGCACCACATGCCATCAACATTTCAATCTAGATGTGTGACCTCCTCGCCACGACAACTTGATATCACGGTGCGACAAAGACATGACACACCAATTCATAAACATTGTTCCATATTCCATTAGTCAAGATTAAGTATCAACATTCGGACACATGTGATGACGTGGCATGGCTAAGCAATCTATGATGGTCTAACTAGCCCATGTTGATTATCAATATTAACCAACTATAGTTCCACATCCTAGGGTGACAAATAGATCATGGCATATAATTGACAAGGTATGATTTAATTCAAACAGGCATATTATCTAATTCCCAGATTAATTGAAATCCTTTATACACATAAATTATCATGCATAAAGTTTAATAGACAAAATAGCAATTTGGTGAAAATTAGGTGCAACATGATCAAAGCACAACTTGCCTTGGAGTAGGTGCTGGTCTTGCTCTGAGCTTGGGTCTTGAAGCGATGAATCTTCCTCCGGATCACCGAGCAGTTCAACGTCTCACGCTAAACGATGCCAAAATAGCAAATAAACACCAAAACAGAGAGCAACCAAACTTCAAAAATAAAATAAAATTCACCAATAAATAGATCTTGATTTTACACATTTTTAGAAATTTGAATCACTCAAATCCGAGTTAAAATGCAAAAGATATAGCCTTTTGAAGTTTGAATAAATACTGAAATTACAGAAAATAGAATAACCGATTTTTGAATTATTTTCTATTGGAAAAGATCTTTATTATAGCGGCGACGTCAATACGACTCGGACCAATCGGTGACGACATCGTCGCTGGTCCATGGACTCGGTCCATGGGACCGCCTCTGTCCACCGTGGGCGTGGCCCCGGCGCCTCGCGCCACGCGCCGACACGCGGCGCGACATCGATCGGTCGCCGCGCCGCCGTGCCGATGCTCGACACGCGGCGCACATCCGGCGACGATCCAGCGGTTAACGCTCTAACGCACACGCGACGCGATCTCAACCGAACAAACTGATCCAACGGCCGACGCTTACGAGCCGTTCATCGTTCTACCGAGGCGTGGCGCGATCGCGTGGTCCGCGAAGATCCAACGGTGATGAAGCTTCCGGCGAAGATGGCGACGACGGCGATGCGCACCGGAGCGGAGGGCGGCGACCACCGAGCGGCGTTCGCGCGACTCGGCGGGATGAAGTGGCTACCCGATGCGGCTTGACGCGGCGAGCGGATCTGGAACCGATTCGCGACGGCGGCAGCGGAGACGCAAACTAAAGAAAGCGGCCGGTGGCGCTACGAAAAGCTGCGGCCTTTGCCGCGGGCGACGGCGACTCGGCGGCGAAGACTAGAGCGGCCGAAGCGCAAGGCGATGAGGAACCTCGGTGCGACCACGCCTTTTATAGCCTCGGTATGCGCGCTAAAACGGCAACCCTAAAATCACGCGGCGACGACGGCAAGCGGCGGCGGATTCGGAAACCGAATCGGAGACGATGACTGCGGTTCGTCCGATCTGCGATGAACGGCTATGATTCCTCCGAACGCGATACGATCCGATCCGCTCTTTCCAAAATCAATGGATGCGATCAGATCTTTCCAAAACAACGCAAGGAATCCTCACCGCGCGATCTTGATCCAACGGCCGAAGGCGCTAGGGTCTCGCGAAAGGAGACAGCCGTCTGATCTAGATTCAACGGTCACCTGCGCGGCGGCGAAGCGGTGACGGGCGCACCACGATGGGCACAAGCGCGACATGCGATCTTGGGCTTGGCCCGATCTTGTTCCAAGATTTTTCAAAAGCTTTTTGATTTAAAATAATTCCCGAAATTAGATTAATTCATTTAAGGCAATCAAAATATCAGGAAAAATCCAGAAAAATTCTCATAAATACTTTGAGACATTCTGAGCTCAAATAAAATATTTCTGGTAAAACTTTATATTAACTTTATCTATATATACATTTAGTTTTCACTAAAGGTTCAATATACTTAATTAAAATAAATTCAAATAATTTCTGGAAAAGTCCAATAAATTCAGAAAATCACCAAAATGCACATAAGTGAAATTATAGGCCAAATTTTGGGATGTTACAAAGGAGCCCCTCCAAATCTAGAATTTGGGGCTTGGACGAGGACTGCCGATAAGAGGTATATAATACATAATATATAATATATTGTTATTAATTTCTTTATTTGATCTTTAATTTCATTGCTATTTAGAATATAATATATAATTGTAGAGTGTTGCCACCCATGCTATACCGTTGGAAGTGCTACTAATGGTATAGTAAAGTTTCATATAGTTTCAGCAATTTTCAAGAGAACATTTCAAAAGTTTAATGTTTTAGTGAGTTTCGTGCGTTTCTAGAAGTTTATAAAAGATTCCAAGTGAAAGTTTCAATAGATTTCAAATAAGTCTTCAAGAATTTTTAGTGAGCTCACCTGGCTACGATGGTCTACCGCGTCGCCGAGAGTCGTTCGACATCGTTCATTGTTGACACTCCCTCTTCTCTAGCTTCGGCCCAAACTACCATTGTCGCAATAGAACCAAACAACATCGCCCACCATCGAATCCGTGCTCAAGCTCCGCGCCAAGCCTCCTCCTCCTCCTCTCTCTCTCAGCTTCGACCCGAGCTCCACGCTGCATCGCAACCGGATCTATGTGTCTCGAGTCGGGCTGCCGCCTTCCTTCGCTAGATCACAAATCTAGAGCTGGAGGTGAAGCACCACGTCATCGCCTACGCGATATCTCGAGCCAGAGGTGAAGGAGGAGAGGCTGGTGGTGCCAGAGTTGAAGGAAGAGGTGGTGGGACCCATTGTGTTCGCACGAAGATTTGGCCGGATCTCATGTATGTTTCAGCAAAATTCTCCACCCTCTCTTTCTCATAATTTTCTTCTCCACAAGCCATTCACTATCTAATATCTCTCTTTCACTTGATCAAGCAATAGGTGAAGGGCGCGACGCAGCACGGTGACCGACGATCGGCGTGGTGGCATCAATAGAGATTCCCTCCGCCACTCCTCTTTTCCAGATCTTGCAACCCTCCCTCCTCTTCTTTAAGGCGAGCAGACGATGGTCAGGAGTGCCATTGGGGAGCCTCTATTGTTTGGATCCACTCCTCGTTGCCACCAGTGGCTGGATCTAGCCTCCAGGTGAGCTAGGGAGAGAGAGAAAGAAGGGGAAACATGAGGTGTAAGTTGCGAGAAGGAGTGAGTACTAAGGAATGGACTAGTGTTGTGTATTGAATGGATAAGGAAAAGAGAAGTGGATACGATTGATGTCGTCTAATACTTTTGATCGGACGGTCTCAATCTATTCCGTTGGTTAGACACCGAACGGTATACCGTTCGGTAGTTTTTTCTGATAATCATATATTGTCTAGTTAGTTGAGCAACCCACAGAATTGTCGATCTAAGTGCCCTAGTAAATCTAGGTCCCTTTAACCTTTCCCAACTCAGGCCCACGAGATTAATATCAAGAAGTGATTGCTATTTTTTACTAGGTTCCATTGCATTCATAGAATATTATAGCTTGTAGTGAGGTGCCATGCGATGTTCATGTGGCCTTATCTGCCACCAAGACACAAGACCCTAATTCTATGATAGTAAACTTCACATGTATAATGTATAAATCGATTTGTTTGTCACAAATTAACCATATTTAGATTTATTCCAAGTTAAAATTTTGTTCTGCGTTCGCCGTTGCCAATAGATATGGAGTGTGATCTTTTGAACGAGGCCAACGGTCTTGGCACAAGTTGTCATGGTGCCCACCATGCGTAGATTGATTGACGACATCTATACTGATAGGGTTGAAAACGGATCGGATAGTTTCCGACCGATCTGGATAATTTTCGAATATGGATAGATTCGGATAGAATTTTTTTTGGATAGTTTCGGATCGGATACAGATTCAGATATTTTTAGTCGGATACGGATATGGATTCGGTAGCGCAATATCCGATGGATACGGATTCGGATTACCCGACCAACTGAAAATCGGATATCCGGTCATTATTCAAGTCAAGTCTATCGGCTATGCACTACACTTCTCAGACCTCAGCACCTTAGCCTCACTGCCTCAGCCGGTCAGCCCTCGTTTCCTCACCCGAGTCTCAGATCTCAGATCTAGGGTGGACAGGCGGCGCCGTCGGCCGTCGCTGCCCATCAGACATCAGGCGCTGCCCTTGGATCGGCTCCCCTCGGCGTCGCCCTTCGGCCCTTGTCTCGTCTCACCCGGTGCCTCCCTTGTCCCAACTCCCCCAGAGCCGTCGTCGGATCGTCTCCCCCGGACGCTGTCGTCACCCGTCGGCCTGTCTCCCCTAGGCGCCGCCGTCGGTTCGTTAGCCCCCACGTCGCGGTCAGCTTCCCTGGCACCGCCCTCGAATCGTCTCCCTCGGCGCGGCCCTCGTCGCCCCCCGGTGGCCGCTATTGCCCTTGTCTCCACCCGGCGCCATCTCCTCCCCCGTCGCCGCCTCGGCGCCCGATGCGCCCTCGTCGCCGTCGCCCCTAGTGCCGACGTGCCATCGATCCTCCTCCCCCAGGCGCCACCCTCGTCCTGGTTACATAACTTCTTTGATCTTTCTTATTCATAAGCATTCCTCAATTATGAATCAGCAACTTACTACTAACCTCTTTTGAGCTGACTACACTATACTCTTTAGATCTGTAACACCGGCCATTAATCTGTTTTTGCTGCTCTAATTTGTAATAATCGGTCCCATTAAGGAATCTACTTCTGATGTACCTTCTACCTTTCTAGGCTATTTTCGTATCATTTGATTTATGGTAACAATTATTGAACATTGATGCATCTGGTGTATTCATGTGTTAAGGAATATGGAATGAGCTGTTCAAACTGGAACAAAGTAAATAGCATATACAAGGTGCCTAGAATATCTGTGGATAGCCCTTCGTCTTGTCTAACCTATGGAATCTAACATTATCTATTGCAATTAATAGCCCATTCATAGGTATTTTTACCATTTAGTTATCGAAAGTTGAGTGTTTCTTATTTGCTAGTATTGGAGTTCTAAAATTATAGCTACTATGGCATATTCCATGAGAATTAAATATGATAAGTATTGGGAAAAGTCCAACATGGCTCTTGTTGTAGCATGTTTTGTTGATTCTAGATACAAGACAAAGCCAATACACTACTTTGCAGAAAAGATTTACCATGACAATGCTCCAGAAGAAATCAATAAGCTCAATAGTGTTATTAACCAACTATTCCAAGCTTATATGTCTAGTCCACCTGTAACGTCAATGAAGACACCAGCCACAAATTTGCAAATAGCAGATTCTCATCTAGACAACAAGATTGAGGATGACGGTAGCGATGATGATCTTGATGCGGATCTTGAAAAGTTCTTGCATGGTAGTACTGCCTTAGGGGAAGGTACCAAAACTGAATTGGAAATATATATGGAGCAACCACTATGCACTGGAAGACAAAAGACAAAAAAGAATTTGATATTTTGTCATAGTGGAAGCTTAAGCAAACCGAGCTCCCTATTCTCTCCAGACTTGCTCGAGATGTCTTATCTATTCAAGTGTCTACAGTTGCTTCAGAGTCAGCATTCAGTGCTGGTGGACGTGTTATTGATCCATTTCGTAGTCGTTTAGATCCTGAAGTGGTCCAAGCTTTGATATGTACCAAAGATTGGAATATAGCATCTAGAAAAGGTAATGTGAAATTGTTGGTTTATGTATAGTATGTGAGAAAGCCTTTCAGCAAAATTTAATCCTCTGACAAAACATGCAGGTGGAAACATAGGTGGATCTATCATATCTGAGATGGACATGGAGGGCATTGAGCGACATTTTGTAGACTAAATGACAAGGGTTTGTTGTTTTTTATGTAACCATATAGATGTTTGCCTTAATTTCATTCTTCCATGCATATTCATTGAAATATGACTTGCAATTGCAGGAGGATGAGGATATGGAAGATTTTGAGGATGATGTGCTAGAGGACATGGAGGAGGAATGATGGAAGGTGATTTAATCATTTCAGCTTGCTTAGTGCTCACAACTTCTGTACCAAATTCTAAGCTAATCCCTTCTCTAGACTGAAATGTTATTTTTTGTTCTATGAGCTTTGACTATATTCAACTTGTACGAGCATGAGGATATCAATGATGTGCTATCTTACAAAATCTAATGTATTGAAACCTTAGCACATATATTGAAACCTTATATAATCTAATGCATGAAGATATGGAAGATGAGCTTCTTGCGTTCCTTAACACATATATTGAAACCTGAACTAGATGTTCCACCAGCTTCCAGTTGCTGCGAGCCTGTTGATGTTTGGTTGAAATAGCCATATTGATGTCTGTTGAATATTCTAAGCATTCATTCAACAAGTTGATGTCTATTGATGTTTGGTTGAATAAGCTATACAAGGGCAAATGGTTCAATCTGCTCCTCTTTTTCTCAGTATTTTTGAAGTTCATTGTTATTGTTATAAGTTGTAATGTGGAAAAATAGAACATCAAGGCAAATTCATATCAGATGCAATTCCCATACAAATTCCCACCAGCAAGATGTTTCCCATTTGCAGGTTGACCTTCCTCATCACAAAGCATGCTTGTTGGCGGGATCAATCCGTAATGCATACTACACCCCGTACAGAGGGATCTTCAACAGTGACCCTCTCTCTTGTGAGACAGTGCGCAAGGGTGCCTTCACTGTTGGTGCAGCCTTCACCTTCTTCACTTTTTGTTCTATAAATTTGGACTGTATCTAAGTATTATCAAACATTTAGTATGTTCTATGTTTACTTCTATTTGTATCTCTGAGTAAGGATTACCTTCATTTTGTTGTGACAATGATCAAGATTTGACTGGAGTATCTATCCCTAAACTTGCAGATCAATATATATCATCGAATTCTCTAGCATATATGTAGCTCTATTGGTAATAATAATTTGGGATTGAAGGTGATAGGCAATAACCAAATTGCTTAGTTCATTGTTGGGTTGGTGATTCTGTGTCTTTATAATAGTCCTTACGATATGTTGCAGAAGCAAATGGAGTTCTTGTGAATTTTGGATGGTGATGCTCTGGATGACCGGATATATGTCTTGTCTAAGTGAATGAAAATGCTTATATTTGTTCAATTTTGAATAATATTTTGATCAAATCAACTAGTTTTGTATTTTCATTGATTTCTTATGTACGATCTAAGGGGTTATTAAGTTCCGATAAATATCCGTGACCGTATCCGATTCGATTCGTATTCGCTCCGTATCCGTATTCGATATTATCCGTATCCGTATTCGTATCCGGACTATCTATATCCGTATTCGTATCCGAGAAAAAAATATGAAAACAAATATGATAAAACCATTATCCGTCTGTATCCGATCCGTTTTCATCCCTGTATACAGATGGCTGAGGAAGCTTTGAACAACAAGCCCCTCCATTTTTATTCCGACTTCGTCGCTGGGCATACGTACTAGCTAGCGGATAATCATTTTGTGAGCAATGTCATTCACATTACTTCATGATGATCATGATTTTGCCACCGGGTCTCTGCCTGTCGAGTAAGAGGGACCGTCATCCGTTCCTCGTCCGTGCCATCCATATCGACGTTGACATGAATACTCATCTGGAAGTCTTGGATTCACACATTACAGCCGACCTTACTGCCAATACTATATATCGCGATATTTTCCCAGCATATGCACCCTTCGTACGCGTCCTGGTGCCTGTCTCTCTCTCTAGTGTGTTATTGCGCATTATGTTGTATGGTTCTGATATATTGGAGGCAATCAAGTTCTCGCTGGACCGGTAAACTTTGACGTGTACTCTCAAGCTATTTTTACAGGCCACGACGGCATTTGTGGTCTACGTGTTTGTACCGAATCCGTTGTCTGCACTGGACAGTGGATACTGCTGATCATAAACCTCGCAAAAAGAAGATGCTGTTGATAAAAAAAAATGGAATTGCCTATTTAACAGTCAACTAAAATATTATACTCACCGTTTTGCCTTTCTCGTTACCACCTCCTCCTCCTCCTCTTCGCTGTTTGGTTTAATAACAAAATTACCTTACTAAACCTTGCCAAAATTTAGTCACCAATCTTTTGGCCTAAGATTAACAAGAAAATGAACTAAAGAACCGAGAAGAGAATCTTGCCAAAATTTGGTAGCAAATTAAATACTTACCAAATTTGGTCAATACTACTAAAATTTAGGAAGACAAGCATTGGTAACCATTGAAAACAAACCAAACATGCTCTGCATCACAACTCAAAAACCATGATCTAAAAAAAGAGACTGGGTGGGTGATTGACATATTAATGTAAGAAATGTTTGTCACCCTCTCTTCCTCAGCGTTAATCTATACCCCGTTATAATACACCTAAGCAATTTTTCCTACGTCCACCCTAAATAATGCACATCATTAGAGATGGCCCAATGTTCGTGCACCCAGCAAAACGTCCCCAGAAACTTGCATTCATCAAAATGAACGTCTCAGATCTTTCCTCAGTTTTACTCACCCACATCCGATGGCCGTTGTTTAATGTGTCTAACTCATTCATTCATGTGGACCACAACAGGAGAGCCCGCACATATATATTTCAATTGAACTATATATATGGAATTTATGTTGTAAATCTAAACCCATTTGATTTCGATTCAATATTTACCATACCAGTCAGTACCATGAATCGCGCGCTTAATTTTCTTCCATTCATGCATGTGCACCACATCCTATACAAGGCGTTCACGCATCACGCCATAATATTATTTAGCGAAAAATATTATATAAGGAATGTGTGTATGAAATGCAATTATCGTGTGATAAATATAAGGAATAAGCTCATTTTAGGACTTATTCCTAAATACACTATGGGAAGTAACAGATATTCTGATAATAATTAGCCTCAATTAGGACGCATAAATGGTGCTATATGTTAGCATTCATATTTGGATGACAATTAGGGAGGCCATTATTGGTTCAGCTTTCCAGGATGACATACTGCTACCTGCGCAGCGTTCGACCCGCCCGGCGCCGACTACACCAGGGGCTTGCGCCGCGCGATCTCTCACGGAGATGGGCCGCGTACCTTCGCGCGGAGCGAAAGCGCAGAGGCTGTCGACGCCGCGCTTCATGAGGCGATCTTGGCGGCGTGGTACATGGAGAGATCAAGGCAACACCTTGGGCATGCGGATCCTCCCTATTTATTTCCTTGTTTGATTCTCTCTCTTTCCAAATATGTAGTACATACAGTTTTGGCAATTCAAGTCTGGTTTCCTTGCATGCAGATCCTCCGTGTTTATTTCCTTGTTTGATTCGCTCTCCTTCCAAATATATAGTACGTACAATGTGATCACAAGATTATTTATTATTAAGTGTTATATTCATACTTATCTTTTATTTAATTGATAAACAGATGTACTGACGTCGTAGCGTTAGCACTGGCACTATACTAGTGAAGGAAATAATAGCTAAAGGCGTACTTATATTCTGAGCAACGTTGCCTCGCCAGGCATTGCAAACCCGAGCAAGCCGGCCAGATTGGCTGGCCTACCAAAGGGCTATTCTTGCCTGGCTAGGCGAGGCTAGGCAAAGCTGGAGATCCAAATACACACCAAACGTCCTCCTGGCCTCCATACTGTTAAGGAACCTCGCTATCAAATAGTCCGGGTTCCCGAACAGATCTAAATTGGAGAAGAGAGAGAGAGAGACACAAGTATATGGGGAGCGACGACGAAATTCTTTATTGCTTTCTGAATACTTGTACATAGGGGGGGACCCCCTTCTCCTTATATAGTAGTCGTCTAGGGTTTTGGCTAAGGGACCATCGTGGGCTTTTCATTGGGCCACGTGGTTTCCCAACACTCCCCCTTGGGCCCTTTGTCGCGAGATGCATATGCCTCATTAAAACTCCAGAAAAACCCAGTGGGAAAAATACTTGGAGAAAGAGTACATAGCATACGCTTACTATGTTGCACAAATGGCCTCGTTAAAACCTTATGCAAGAAAACTTCATGAAAAACTTGCTAAGGAAAAAGAGTACAATTCACCCAACTTCAATTGCTAATCTTCGAGATGCATGTTGGGTATTCATAATTCATGTTCGAGATTCATGTGGGAGTATGTGAAATATCTCCCCCTGAAATCTGCACTTCTCTAAGTCTCATCATTCCAATTCCTTTAATGCACCTTTCAAAGGTAGATGCTGGGAGTGATTTAGTGAATAAATCTGCAAGATTTTCACATGACTTAGTATGCAATATTTTGATCTCGTTCATCTTATGCAATTCATGAGCATAGAAGAACTTGGGGTTGATATGCTTCGTGAGATTGCTCTTCACATAACCCATCTGTGCTTGGGCAACACAAGCTGCATTATCTTCATAGATTATCGTGGGAGTTTGCTCAATGTTCAAGCCACATGACTTCTGGATGTGGTGAACCATTCTTCTGAGCCATGCACATTCACGATATGCTTCATACAAAGCGATGATTTCAGTGGTTTGTCGATGTCGAGACAAGAGTGCGCTTAGGCGACTTCCAAGAAATTGCTGTTCCTCCACATAGGAAAACATAGCGGTTTGGGACTTGCCGATTATGCTGGGTCGATAAGTACCAAGCATCGGCGTAGCCAACCAAATTCAATTCATTGTTTCTTCTGAAAAACAAACCAAGATCTTTGCTTCCTTGGAGGTAACGGAAGATATCCTTGATCCCTTTCCAATGCCTTTTGGTAGGTTACGCCTTTGTCTCGAGCTAGCAAATTTACTGTGACGCAATGTCAGGCCTAGTGCTGTTCACAAGGTACATGGCGCTCAATTGCACTCGGATATGGGAATTCTGCTCCCGGGACTTCCTCCCCTCTTCTCTAGGTCTATATGGGTCTAGGTGCGCTTGGGTGACCTTGAGCCATTGGAGTCTTCGCAGGATATGCTTTTTCAAATCCAAACATTTCCAACACTTTCTGCGTATAGGTTGATTGGTGTATCAAGATTCCTCCTTGGACATGTTCAAGCTGCAAGCCTAAACAAAACTTGGTTTTACCCAAATCCTTCATTTCAAACTCAGACTTCAAGTATGAGCATGCTTCTTCAATTTCTTCATCCGTCCCAATGATGTTCAAGTCATCTACATAGGCGGAGATTATCTGAGAATCCATTCGAGGATCATTGTATAAACACACATAGACAATCTTATTTGTTTGTGTAGTCTTTCTTGCAGAGAAAGTCACTCAGCGATTGTACCACATTCTTCTGATTGCTTGACCCATACGGTGATTTCTCCAATTTCACCTTGCATGAGGTTTCTATTTGCTCCGTCTTGGTTCGAGATAGGAATTCCTTAGGTACTTTCATGTATATCTCGAATCAAGTTTCCATCTAAATATCTTTGTGACAACATCCATTAGTTTCATTCTCAACTTCAAGTTGATCGCCATTGAGATCAAATATCTAAAGGTAATTCCTCCCATGGCCGGAGAATAGGTTTCTTCATAATCAACTCCGGGGCGTTGAGTGAAACCTTGAGCTACAAGCCTAGCCTTGTACCTTACAACTTCATTGTTTTCATTCCTCTTAGAACAAAGACCCATTTGTGACCTCTGAGGTTTATATGGGGAGGTGTGCGGCATCTGAACAAACACCTCTCTCTTGTTGGAGAGACTAACTTTGCGATGATTGCCTTTTCCATTCTTCCCAATCTAGCCTTTTCTTGCACTCTGCGAGATGCGGGCTCGGGATCATGATCAATGATCGAGGCAATGTTCTTCTGAAGTATGTATCAACGTTGGTCGTTGCTCTATTCAGGATTCTCTGTTATTACAAAGTTTATGGCCATTTCTTGAGGGTGCTTCATGCACTTCTACTTGCTCTTGTTGCTTTTCCCTATCGCAGAGCAAGTTTTTTAGCTTTCATCGCCTATGTGTGCGCACACATTATTTCGCGGCTTCTGAAGTGGAAGATTCAAGTGCAGGAATTGCTTTTCTGTTGGCTTCTTTCTAGTGCAGTCTCAAGCTGGCTCCCCTTCTTTCCTTGGGGTATTTTAGTATTTGGTTGTGGTAAGTCCTCTCTTGATTTTCTTGAGCGTCTCGGGTACTTTGGGTTTGAGGCAGATTTCTGTTCTTTTCTTTGAGGCCTCTGAGCAGGATGAGGATACCTTATATTTTCTTTGGTATTTCCACCCTCTCTGGTGCATTTCTTGCTAGTACATGCGACTTAACCACGCCCTTCAGATCACAAAAATGATCAGGCAGTTCATTTGCTAAATTCTGCAAATCAATTATCTTCTGGATTTCTTGATTTGCTTCATTAGTGTGGGGGTCATGTGCGGGGATCCCAGTGGAATGCCATATGATTTCTCGGTATTTTTCATCCAAAGGTTGATTTCCTCCCCTAATGACGGGAAACGGTCCTCGTCAAAGATGCAATTAGCGAATCGGGCTGTATACAAGTCTCCAGTCATGAGTTCCAAATACCTGATTATGGATGCACTCTCATAACCAACGTATATCCCAGACTTGCGGAGAGGGCCCATTGCAGTCCGCTGAGGGGGTGGTATAGGTACATATACCATACACCCAAATTTCTGAGATGGGAGATCTTGGGATGATCCGTGCACAAAGTGCATAGGAGAATGGATGTTGTAGGTGAAGGTGCGAAATTGATGGAGATTCTTTGCGTGCAGGACTGCGTGTCCCCAACAAGTGTTGGGCAAGTTACAACTCTGCAAAAGCGGCTTGGCAATGAATTTAATCCTCTTTATTAGTGCTTCAGCTAGCCCATTTTGCGTATGGACGTGCGGTACGGAGTGCTCAACTGCTATCTCTGTTGCCGTGCAATAATCATCAAATGCTTTTGAAGTAAATTCTCCGGCATTGTCCATTCTAATGGACTTCATGCGATGATCAGGGAAAGCATTCTTAATTCTTATGATCCGCGAGATCAGCTTTGCAAAAGCATGGTTTCTTGTTGACAATAAGCATACATGCGACCATTTCGAGCAAGCATCGATGAGCACCATAAAGTATCGAAATGGCCCTGACAAGGGCTGAATCGGGCCGCAAATATCCCCCTGGATGCGTTCCAGGAATGCAGGGATTTCACTTTGCACTTTCATGACACTTTCATGCCAGTGCCTCGTCCAGGTGGCTGCGAGACGTAGTTCTTGCGTAAAACATCGTCTTGCGATTC
The DNA here is from genome assembly GCA_036346275.1 of Otatea glauca. NCBI lineage: Eukaryota > Viridiplantae > Streptophyta > Magnoliopsida > Poales > Poaceae > Otatea > Otatea glauca. The sequence continues at coordinate 53,072,434 of CM070721.1, forward strand.
CGCAACTTGCATTACATCAATCAGTTCGCTATACTCCTTGTATGTGTCCTGACGATAGCTACGTGCACTCTGGATAGCATTTGGGTGGAAGGTGGATAGAGTTTTCTCAATCTTCTCCTCATATGTGATCTTCTTGCCACATAGGGAGAGATTGGTACAAATTCTGTGCAAGGCAGAATTGTACTCGACCACTGTTTTAAAGTCTGTAAATCTCAGGCGCACCCAATCTTGCTGTGCTTGGGGCAAGATGGTGTACTTGAGCTTTTCGAACCGCTTCTGAAGTGCAGTCCAAAGCTCATGTGCACTCTCCTCAGCCATGTATTCGTTCTTCAAAGTGGCTGAGAGGTGGTGCCTGAGAAAATGCAGGGTTTGATCGTTACGCTCGTGATGGGTTTAGCGTCTGCGAGGACCTAGACCAATCGCTGCGCGAGCTTCTTGCCCCAAGAGCGATCTTCACGTCCGATGCCCAAGTGAGGTAGTTACGGCCGTGCGGGGCGAGTTCTTCAAACTCACGATTCACGATCTGGGACATCGCATGTTTTCAAAAATTCCGACATTAGATTCTGCGTGTAATCTAATAGAAAATGGTTGCAAAAGCATAAAGCTATGAGAAAAATAAATTGCTATGCATTGCGAGAATATAAAATAAAGCAATGGATTCAAAGTTCATAAAGAATATTCATAAATCGAGAAATAAAGCTAGAAAAATTAAAACAGAGCCAAATAAATCTTACGGATTTTACGGCAATTTTCAAAATTTTACGCAATTTTTTCCTTTTTCTCTTCTTTTCTTTTTCTTTCTTTTCTTTTTTTCTTTTCTTTTCGGTAAACGTCCTTTTGGGCCTGGCGCGCGCTGGCCCATAAAGAAGCGGCTAGGGTTCCCAAGCCCTAGCGCGGCGCTCTTGATTCTTGCGTTTTTTTCGTGGCGCGCGGTGGCTCGCCTTCTTGCATTTTCTTCCTTGCGCCCATAAAAAAGCGGTGGCCTGCCTTCTTAGTGGCGCCGTGAGAAAGATTCACCAAGGCGAGCGCTTGGCGCGACAGTGGGCGGTCTGGTGGCCGGCGGGCGGCGCGCCGGCGGACTTCAGCCGGCATAGCCGAGGCGCGCGCCGTGTCTGTCTGTGGCGAAGCGGCGTCGATCGGACCGGCCCGTGGCCGAGGGTTGAGCGCCGTGATGCTTGTGGCGAAGCGGCGTCGAGCGTGGAAGTCGGTGTGAGTCTTTGCGAGATCGGCGGGCAGCGCCGTGACGCAGCAGCGGCAGCGGACGCGGCGGCAGCGGCTGCGAGGCGAGCTTCATGCTTGGCGGGCACGGCCGTGGCGGTCGCGGCGGCATCTTTTGGCGAAGCGCAAACCAAAGCGCATGGGACGGGGGCAGTGCGTGGCGACGCGTTGCGGGCGTGCTAACCGAGACGACGTATTCCCCCTTTTTTTCTGAGATGATGCATGTCGCATTCGCATGCGTAACCGTGCCATGTGACGCAAACATAAAACAGATGCGAACGGTAGATGCATGCATAGGATCAACAACGATTAGATACAATCACCGATTCTCACCTCTCACCTTTTAATTCTGAACTCCGGTAGAGCTTCGTGCTGATAACGTGTTACGGAACCTCGCTATCAAATAGTCCGGGGTTCCCGAACAGATCTAAATTGGAGAAGAGAGAGAGAGACATAAGTTATGGAGAGCGACGACGCAATTCTTTATTGCTTTCTGAATACTTGTACATAGGGGGACCCCCTCCTCCTTATATAGTAGTTGCATAGGGTTTTGGCTAAGGGGCCATCGTGGGCTTTTCATTGGGCCACGTAGTTTCCCAACACATACAATCTGTTTACTTCAATTTTGTGTTCCCTCCCTTAACTCATGATATATGCATGCAGATTTACGACCTGGGCTGTTCACCTAATTTGGATGTATGATTAGGCACCAGATCGATCAACTTGATACTGTTTCCGTGTTTATGGGGGTACTTTCGAGCTCGAAATTAAAGAAAAGGAGCCAAATCTAGTAGGTAAGTCGGTCGGTCTCTCGCGAAAAAAATGTATATGGTGTTAAGGAACCTCGCTATCGAATAGTCCGGGGTTCCCGAATAGATCTGAAATTGGAGAACAGAAAGAGAGAGACACAGGTATATGAGGAGAGCGGCGCAATTCTTTATTGCTAATAATTTACGGTACATAGGGGAGACCCCTCCTCCTTTATAGCGCTCTCTAGGGTTTGGCATAAGGGACCACATGGGCTTTTAATGGGCTTTTAGGGTTTCTCAACACTCCCCTTGGGCCCTTTGCATGAGATGCATATGCCTCATTAAAACTCGAGAAAAACCCGATGGGAAAAATACTTGGAGAAAGAGTACATAGCATCGCTTACTATGTTGCACGAATTGCCTCGTTAAAACCTTACAAGAAAACTTCATGAAAAACTTGCTAAGGAAAAGAGTACAATTCTCCCAACTTCAATTGCTAATCTTGAGATTCATGTTGGGTATTCATAATTCATGCTCGAGATTCATGTGGGAGTATGTGACATATCTCCCCGAAATCTGCACTTCTCTAAGTCTCATCATCCCAATTCCTTTCACGCACCTTTCAAAGGTAGATCTTTGGGAGTGATTTAGTGAACAAATCTGCAAGATTTTCACATGACTTAGTATGCAATATCTTGATCTCGTTCATCTTATGCAATTCATGAGCATAGAAGAACTTGGGGTTGATATGCCGTGAGATTGCTCTTCACATATCCCATTTGTGCTTGGGCAACACAAGTGCATTATCTTCATAAATTATTGTAGGAGTTTGCTCAATGTTCAAACCACATGACTTACGGATGTGGTGAACCATTCTTCCGAGCCATGCACATTCACGAGATGCTTCATACAAGCGATGATTTCGAGTGGTTTGTCGGCGTCGAGACAAGAGTGCGCTTAGGCGACTTCCAAGAAATTCTTTGTTCCTCCACATAGGAAAACATAGCGGTTTGGGACTTGCCGGTATGGTCGATAAATACCGGCATCGGCATAGCCAACCAAATTCAATTCATTGTTTCTTACGAAAAAGCAGACCGAGGTCTTTGCTTCCTTAGAGGTAGCGGAAGATGTCCTTGATCCCTTTTCAATGCCTTTTGGTGGGTTACGCCTTGTGCAGAGCTAGCAAATTCACAGTGACGCAATGTCGGTCTAGTGCTATTCGCAAGGTACATGAGTGCTCAATTGCACTCAAATATGGGAATCTGCTCCCGGGACTTCCTCCCCTCTTCTCAGGTGCAGTATGGGTCTAGGTGCGCTTGGAGTGACCTTGAGCCATTGGAGTCTTTGCAGGATATGATTTTCAAATCCAAACCTTTCCAACATTTTCTGCGTGTAGGTTGATTGATGTACCAAGATTCCTCCTTGGACATGTTCAAGTGCAAGCCTAAACAAAACTTGGTTTTACCCAAATCTTTCATTTCAAACTCGGACTTCAAGTATGAGCATGCCTCTTCAATTTCTTCATCCGTCCCAATGATGTTCAAGTCATCTACATAGGCGGAGATTATCTGAGAATCCATTCGTGGATCATTTGTATAAACACACATGGACAATCTTATTGTTTGTGTAGCCTTTCTTGCGAGAGAAAGTCACTCAGCGATTGTACCACATTCTTCTGATGCTTGACCCATACGGTGATTTCTCAATTTCACTTTATGCATGGTTTCTATTTGCTCCATCTTGGTTGGGATAGGAATTCCTTAGGTACTTTCATGTATATCTCGAATCAAGTTTCCATCTGGTATCTTTGTGACAACATCCATTAGCTTCATTCTCAACTTCAAGTTGGTGCCATTGAGATCAAATATCTAAAGGTAATTCCTCCATGACCGGAGAATAGGTTTCTTCATAATCAACTCCGGGCGTTGAGTGAAACCTTGAGCTACAAGCCTTGCTTTGTACCTTACAACCGTTGTTTTCATTTCTCTTAGAACAAAGACCCATTTGTGACCTCACGGGGTTTATATGGGAGGTGTGCGGCATACGGCCCAAACACCTCTCTCTTGTTGGAGAGACTAACTCTGCCGTGATTGCCTTTTTCATTCTTCCCAATCTAGCCTTTTCTTGCACTCTGCGAAGATGCGGCTCGGGATCATGATCAATGATCGAGGCAATCTTCTTTGAAGTATGCATCAACGTTGGTTGTTGCTCTATTGAGGATTCTCCTGTTACTACAAAGTTTATGGCCATTTCTTCATGGGGTGCTTCATGCACTTCTACTTACTCTTTTGCTTTTCCCTATCGCAGAGCAAGTTCCTTTAGCTTTTCATCGCCTATGTGTGCGCACATTATTTCGTGACTTCTGCGTGGAAGATTCAAGTCAGGAATTGCCTTTTCCATTGGCTTCTTTCGGTGCAGTCTCAATGGCTCCCCTTCTTTCCTTAGGGCATTTTCGTGATTGGTTGTGGTAAGTCCTCTCGCTTGATTTTCTCGGGCGTCTCGGGTACTTTGGGTTTGAGGGCAGTTACTGTTCTTTTCTTTGAGGCCTCGAGCAGGTTGAGGATACCTTCTATTTTCTTTGGTATTTCCACCCTCTCGGTGCATTTCTTGCTGGTACATGCGACTTAACCACGCCCTTGAGATCACAAAAATGATCGAGCGGTTCATTTGCTAAATTCGCAAATCGATTATCTTCTAGACTTCTTGATTTGCTTCATTAGTTCGGGGTCATGTGCGGGGATCGGTGGAATGCCATATGATTTCCGGCATTTTTCATCAAAGGTTGATTTCCTCCCCTAATGACGGAAGCGATCCTCGTCAAAGATGCAATCGTGAACCGGGCTGTATGCAAATCTCGATCATGGGTTCCAAATACACGATTATGGATGCACTTTCATAACCAGCGTATATCCGGACTTGCGGAGAGGGCCCATTGCGATCACTTGAGGATGGTATAGGTACATATACCATACACCCAAATTTTCTAAGATGGGAGATCTTGGTATGATCCGTGCACAATTGCATAGGAGAATGGATGTTGTAGGCCGACGGTCTAAAATTGATAAGAAGCTGCTGCGTGCGAGGCTGCGTGTCCCCAACAAGTGTTGGGCAAGTTACAACTCTGCAAAAGTGGTGCGGCAATGAACTTAATCCTCTTTATTAGTGCTTACGCTAGTCCATTCTGCGTATGGGCGTGCGATGAGTGCTCAAGCTGCTATCCTGTTCTTTGTGCAATAATCATCAAATGCCTTTGAAGTAAATTCTCGGCATTGTCCATTCGATGGACTTCACGCGATGATCGGAAAGCATTCTTAATTCTTATGATCTGCGAGATCGGCTTTGCAAAAGCATGGTTTCTTGTTGACAACAAGCATACATGCGACCATTTCGAGGAAGCATCGATGAGCACCATAAAGTATCGAAGCGGTACTGGCGGGGCTGAATCGGACGCAAATATCCCCTGGATGCGTTCGGGAATGCAGGATTTCACTTTGCACTTTCATGTGGAGGGTCTAGTTATTAATTTCCGGTGGCACATGCAGGGCACACAAAATCTTCATGATTGGAAATTTTTAACATTTATGCCATGACCACGTGAGTTGGTCACTATATTTCTCATCATTCTAAGACCAGGATGACCTAATCTACCATGCCATAAAGAAAATAATTGAGCTTCTAAAAGCAGTTTTCAAGGAAGTATACACTTGGTGCATGAATATTAGTGTAGTACAACCCAGATTCATATGAGGACATTTTCTAATACCATTTTCCACATGCCACGTGCTTCACAATGCACAAGTATTCTTTGCCATTTTCTTCATTTGTTTCTCGTGAAAACCATTGGCGCGGATGTCTTTAAAGCTTAAGAGAGTGCGTGTTGATTCGAGGTACAAAGGGCTTCTTCAATTACCAAAGTTGTACCCATAGGCAATATAATAGTGGCTCTTCTGAGCCGATTACATATGAGTCGCTTCTGCGATCGTAGTAATCTTTCAGCGTTCTTCGTGATCATTGAAAGTATTTAGACTCTCTTAAGATGGTATTTGTTATGCTACTATAATTCCAATAAAGCAGAGGCAAAATAATTCAAAAATTGCTTGTAAAGGAAAGAATCTTGGAATAAAGAATAAATTGCATATTTATTCATGAGAGAAGTATGCTCTTCTAGAGCTTACAATTCATTATTCAAAGAAAATGCTAACAACCATAATCTAAAAGAAATGCGATTCATGCATTAACGGGCTTTGGACTTTCCCTTGGCCTGAAACTTCTCTTTTTTCACCTTGTTTGCCCTTCTTTCTATGAATGGGCTTTCTCACCTTGTAGCTATTGGCATTGACTTACGTGCGGTGCCCTTCAGTGGGTGCGAGACATAGTTCTTGCGTAGAACATCGTCTTGTGATTCGCATAACTTGCATTACATCAATCGATTCGCTATACTCCTTGTATGCGTCCGATGATAGTTGCGTGCACTCTGGATAGCATTAGGGTGGAAGGTAGAGAGAGTCTTCTCAATCTTTTCTTCATCGGTGATCTTCATGCCACATAGAGAGATTGGTACAAATTACATGCAAGCGAAATTATACTCGACCTTGATACGAAGTCGCAAACCTCAGCGTACCCAATCTTGCGTGCTTGGGGCAAGATGGTGTACTTGAGCTTTTCGAACCGCTTCGAAGTGCGGTCCAAAGCTCAAGTGCACTCTCCTCGACCATATATTCATTCTTTAGAGTGGTGAGAGGTGGTGCTGAGAAAATCGAGCTTGATCGTTACGCTTTCGGTGTAGGTTTTGCGTCTGCGAGGACCCTAGACCAATCATTGAGCAGACTTCTTGCCCCAAGAACAATCTTTCGTCCGATGCCCAAGTGAGATAGTTACGGCGTGCGGGGCAGTTCTTCAAACTCACGATTCACAATGCGGACATCGCATGATTTCAAAGTTACGGTTTAGATTCTGCGTGTAATCGATAGAAAATGGTTGCAAAAGCATAAATTGCGAGAAAAATAAATTCATATGCATTGCAATATATAAAATAAAGCAAAAGATTCAAAAAACATAAAGAAAATTCATAAAGCAGAGAAATAAAGCAAGAAAATTTGAAAGCAGAGCCAAATAAATCTTCTTGATTTTTGGCAATTTTCAAAATTTTCTGCAATTTTTGCATTTTTTTCTTTTTCTTTTCTCTTTTATTTTCTTTCTTCTCTTTTTTTTTGGCCACTTGGGCCTTCGGCTCTTGCGTGGCCAAACGGCCAGCAAACTGCCTCCTGGCCCAAGGCCGGCCTTGAAAACAAGAAGTCCTCGGCTTGGAACCCTAGCCGCCACTTGCGCATGAGCTCGAAAAAAATCCGAGCCTAGCGGCGGCGCGCAGCGCGGCAAGCCGGTGGTGGCGGCAGGCGAGGCGTCGCCGGCGGCGGCGGCTCAGGCGCCTTGTGCAAGCGCAGCCGAGCCGACGAGCTCTGGCCGGGCCGGCGGCTTGAGCCGAGGCGGCTGCTGCGGAGGCGGTCGGGAGGCGCGCGCGGGCGGAGGAGACGGATGCCGTCGAGGCGGTGGCTCGCCGGCCGGTTTCACCATTCTTGGCGGGCGGCCGAGGCGCGGTGAGCCGGCGGTGGTGGTGGGCCTTGGCCTTGCGAGCGCGGTGCGTTCGGCCGGGGCTTCAAGCGGCAGCGTGCGTGCGGCGTCTGTGCGCGCGAGGCGAGGCGAGGCGGTCGCCGGGCTATGGCGCGGCCCAGTGCGGCGGCCGGGCGGCGGCGGGTCGGCCGAGCGGCGGCGCTTCTTGCGTCGTCTGTGGTGGACTCGGGGCCGGCGGCGGCGGGCGAGGCGAGGCCGGCCGCTTCGTGCGGCGCGTCCGTGGTGAACCGAGGCCGGCGAGGCGGCGGCGGCGTCTTTGCGTGCAGGCAGCATGGGCGAGCGGCGGCGACGGCCCGTCGGCGGCGCGCTCGTCTTGCGAGGCGAAGCGAGGCGACGTCGATTTCTTTTTTTTTACGTGATGAGCGATGGAATTCGTGTATGTGGCTTCATGCCGAGTAACCGAGCATTCTTGGCGTAACCGTGCCACGTAGGATAGATGCATGCATAGAAAAGAGCGATTAGATTCAAGCGTTAATCCCACCTTTTCGACCTTTTCAATCGATCTCGGTAGAGCTTCGTGGCGATAGCGTGTTAAGGAACCTCGCTATCGAATAGTCAGGGGTTCGAACAGATCTGAAAGTGGAGAAGCGAAGAGAGAGACACAGTATATGAGGAGAGCGGCGGCGAATTCTTTATTGCTAATAATTTACGGTACATAGGGAGACCCCCTCCTCCTTTATAAGCGCTCTCTAGGGTTTCGGCATAAGGGACCACATGGGCCTTCAATGGGCTTTTAGGGTTTCTCAACATATGGCACCGAGTGTGTCGTAGCATCTCTAGAAAATACTATACATATGATAAATACTGATCTCAAAACAATTAAGTCTTTTTTTTTCTCTCCTAATATATACCATGTGTCTTTATTCTAAGAGATGTGCTATATATGCTACAAGACACCTGGTACCATTGAATTTTTTCCGTCGCGCATTGAGGCCATGCATGCTGCCATCTAGGGGTGAAAACGGGTCGGATATTTCCTGCCTGATTTGAGATAGGATCCGGTTGGAACCGGATACAACTATCTTGCCATATCCGAGATGGGATCCGGATACTTGAATCCGGATCCAGGATCGAATAAGGAGCAGCCAACACCCAGTAAATACGGGACGGGATCTGGAAATCCGGATTTTTCCTATTTGGATTGGAATGTCCGGATTTTTTTTTCTATTTGGATTCGGCAAAGACTAGCCCATTTTCATCGTATTTTTGCTATGATAGCCTATTTATATTGACAATTAGTTAGTTCTATTTATCCTCAAATAGCATATTCTTTCTATGACATTTATTGGGTTTGATTGATATATAATTTGCTACTATGGTCATGTATATACTTGTATGGTTTTAATTCAACATATATTACTATATATATATGTGACGACCACATAATTAACCCAGGATAACGACAGTAATCTTGCCATTAATCTTGAGTTAATTACGCTGATATGGGTATATTAGCTAACAAAATATCGAGTAGACCTGACGTTTTATCAGTTAATACACCGAATTCAGAGTTTTGCAATAAAATAATAATTAGAGACTGAAATGAAAACTTTATTACATTTTATTGCCACGCAGGCTACATGTTCAGTACATAATTAAACAAAGTATCCAAGTATTACATAGATGTAATACCAAAAGTACTAATTACTTCCCAGCTTGACGAAGGTGAAGCATTGTCTATCCATCATCCTAATCCTCCTGGTAGACCTTATCGAAGTAACATTGATCCTGTGGGTGCTCCTCATCCCATGTCTTGTAGTCAAGTCCATTTGAGTCCATGTGATCCCAACCGGAACATGGATTTTCGAAACCATTATCTAAGCAAAGGGTGATTTAGCAAGAGTGAGCACTAACGTACTCGGTAAGCATTAATAGCAAAATGCATTATATGAAATTTTATTCTACACCCCAACTCAAATACTGACCACACCCACCTGGTGTATCCCTTTCTCAAAACCTATATTAGAAAATAGGGTTTGAAGTAGAAATTGGAGTTGTGAATTTTAATTTTCCAAAATTGCTACTAGCACTCATAGATGAGGCAGACTTAGCTTCAGTAGCCTCCAATCCAGGAGACAGGCATGAATTCATGATTTTGACCCTGCGCAGATTTGTACCACTTTACCTATAGTGATCTCAACCGCTGTTGAGAACTCAGAACGTTTACCACTAATCAGGTATTATATCTCCAACCCTGATAGCCAACGAGTAGAAACGCCCTCCAACTGTTTCCCCACTTACTCTCAGGGTATCCTTAATGGCCAATGAGTAGTGGTGCCCTCTGATTGTTTCCCCACTTACTCTCAGCGTATCCCTAATGGCCAACGAGTAGTGGTGCCCTCCGACTGTTTCCCCACTTACTCTCAGGGTATCCCTGATAGCCAACGAGTGGTGGTGCCCTCTGATTGTTTCTCCACTTACTCTCAGGGTATCAATTGTACTCCCGACTAATTACGCAGTACAGTACTCCGACTACTCAACACAGTATAGTACGTAGTATTGTACTCTGACTAATCAACGAAGTACTGTACACCGACTAACCACGGCAGTACTCACCTCATGGCATCAAATATAGCGCCAGGTCAATCACAGCTGACCTTGTGTCCCTCACTAGGTCTCCGGCGTATCCCAGCTTCACACCATTCCTAGATATATACTCTTACCCAATGTGAAGATCATAACACCATCATAGGACAACATTTTCTAGTCGTTTCCATACACTATGGTTGATACCAAAAATTACTGCTTATTGTCCGAGTGTAGTGGTTTATCCTTATGTCTTATCCTATGTAGAGGGCCCCTCCGGCAATACCCAAATATGGCACCCTCTACCCACCTCATATATATATATACCTCATCCTGACTTTACCTGCGGTTGTGGTGCTGAAATGGAAAAGATGGAAAGGGTGATGTGGTGGTGCTGGTGATGAGGTGCAGAGGGCTGCCTTGCTCCTCCTCTTGCTCACTTGGCTCCTCTTGACCTCTGGCTCCTGTGGTTTGGTGGTCTCCTTCTCCTGGGCTTGATGCTCCAGGTCGTGGTGCTTGATCCTTACTTCCTGATTGCTTGTGGCTTTGGGTGAAATGTGGAGAAGGAATAGGAGATGGCTTCGGCTGATGCTCTTTTGCTCCTAATGTTCTCTGGTTACTTACTTCCTAGCCTTGCTTTGCTTGGCTTGGTGGCTTACTTGGAGTTTTGACTGAGGCTTGCTTTATGGCCGAAGGTTCTGGCTTGGCTAGAGGCTATGTATTTCGGGATGTGCTGTCCTTATGGTACAGTTGGTTCATGCATATCCAATTCTAATGTGGCTTTTACCATTTTATCGAGGGCAATTTACTTTTCTACCGTACGATATTTTCAATATACGTGTGTCTACGAATAATTTACAGGTTTGTTTATTGCCGAATGATGAAACCCTATTTTTGTGAGAGATACCGATCTGGCCTCAGACGAATCTGGTATCTCAGTGAGCGATATCATTTCATACGGGTCTGAAGGCAATTTTATTTTTAACTCTTTTGTTTACTTTAATTTGTAGATTTTCATTCTTTTATGTATGCAAAGCTAATATGCAGACGTGACAAATGAAGATCGGAAGAACACGGATGATCGGAATTAGAATACTTTAAATTTTTATTTTTGAGATGTAATTAAAGATGTAATTAATTATTCATGCTTCTTTGTAATTTGAGGTGTAATTAATTATTTATGTAATTACGATCTGGATTGTAATTTAACTCTTGAATTTTTTAATTTATTCAACTGTATTCCTTTTGTATTAATTGAATTTTGTGAATCAATTCTATTAGTTAATTTTGTTAAACAACTAGGTATTATTTGTGTTTTAGATTTGAAAATTAAGCTAAATTCCAAAATGATTAAACACAACAGGTAAGGTAAAAGACACCACATATTTCTGTAAAGTAGATCGATCCACGAGAGGAAGAATAGGAAAATTCTTACGATAGGCTTGATGTGAAAAGGAAGCGTGCGATAGCGGCCGTAGTAGAGGAAGTAGTCGGCGTCGTGGATCGCAAGATGAAGACTCGGCGGTCGCGCGATTGCGCTGCCGAAACCTTATTGCCGCCCCGTGCGAGTTCTCTCGGCAGCGGTTCGGAGATCCGCTCTCCTTGCCTCGCGGTGCGCCAAGAGGAAGGTCGGTGAAGAACAAGCGCGACACAAAAGCGCAACACAGATCACCGTGGATGAACACAGTATCGAGCCAAAAATCAATCGCACTATCATGCGGGCGTCTCTAGATTTTATAGCCTCACACGATGCGGTCACCATTAAATGCTAGTAGCGCAGGTCATTCAATTGTGATTTCTATTAGAAAGCGCGCCATTATCATGGCTGTTTCAATTCTCGATAAATGACCCAATTAATTCACTAATAATAGAGAGAAACCAAAAAAATTAAAAAGGGTTTAAACGTACCAGGAATTTAATCCACAGCACGGCGACTCGCAAGTCACAAGTCACAAGTCACGCGGAAATACGCGAAATACGCGCGCGCGCGCGTGCGTGTGACTTTAGCCAGCTCCTCACCCTCCATATGCCTCATTACAAGATATGGTGGGAGCTCTCCCTTTTAAATTGGTATTCTCCCCTCTCAACTAGCAATATGGTACTATTATTTGTAGCTTTGGCATTATAGATAAATGGGCCACTTGGGCCTCATTTCTAACAAATTAAATTAAGCTTGTTATTTTAATCTGATGATCTCATTTGCAAATGTTAATTACCCGGGTTATTTCAATATACTTGCATTATTTATATATCTTTATTCGTTTCCGACCCGAATCCATGTCCGGTTTCGAATCTAGAAAAAAATATAGATTAAATTATGAAAAGAGCAATACCTATTCGTACCCCACCCATTTTCACCCCTACCGCCGTCTATTTGGATGCACGGGCCTTGGTCTACGTGCTGTTGTGTAGCTGTATATCGACCTCGCCATGCCAAGCAAAGGATCCAAGCATGAAACGTTCGATCGCTAGCCCGTCGTAGAGCGGCCGCCGCGCAGCAGCCGAGCCGATCGAGACCGCGGCACGTACGGTTCCTTATCGGCTGGTCGCGCGGCTCGCTGAGGCCGCGATCCCGCGAGCGATCAGGCAGACTGCGCCCGCGCCGGGAGGGACGGCCTCGCCCGTACGTGCCCGCGGCCGGCCGCGAACCCGCCCGCTGCAACCATGCATCGTCGCTCGTGCTCTACGTGCCTTGGCACACTAATACCTGTTTCAACTGTCAATAGGCTCACGCGCCCGTGCGCTGAGTGGAAACAGCACCTTTCCGTGCTCCGAAGGCCCCGTGGCCTCCGATCAACGGTTAACCGGCGTGTGTAATAGTCGTACACGTATATGCATGAGTGTTGTTGTGCGTTGGGTATGCGTCTGCGTCGTACATAAAAAAAACTTTCAAGAACCTCGGTTAATTTGGCTTCCTAGTCTGTCGTGATGTTTCACTTCCTAGTCTATCTGGTTTAATTAAGAGAAATTTTACGGTGTATTATACTGACAGTATATAATCGACAGTAGAAATCAGATCTGACCATTGATTTGTTAAGAGTATTTCTACTACTCTACAACCAGAGGAAGTATAAATAAATTACAGCTAATCCGATCCATTGGATCGAAAAATATGAATGGTTCATATTAAATTTAGTATACCGTAACTTACGGAGCACCGTTTCTATGCTTTCTCTTCAATAGAAGTTACACAAATTTTAAAATAAGCCAAAGGGTAACTAACATATATCAACATGATATAGTCGCACCACTGTATTTATGCGAGTAAATACTTTTGCCCAGCTAGCTTTCGTATTTTCTCAGGCTCTACCACGCTGTCAAACCTAAATCGCGATCCTAGCTAGCATTACTTTCGAAGTAGTACGTAGCGGTCTTGCCGTATGAAGGCTACCTTCTGCCTGACGCCGACAATGCGCGAGATCCACCAGACAAAGCGCACAAATCCACCGTCAGCTCGCAGCTCCCCCTTCCCGTGGCGGACGACGAGCCAACGCTGCTCGCCGAAAAGCCCGCATTAAAACTGTGGCGCGCACAGTTGCGCAGGCGCAGCCCGCGAACCCCCCTGCCGCCCCACTCGCGGCCCACCCACGTCGCTGACGCGCGGGGACCCGAGAGCTCCGTGGCCCGCTCGTCGGCGGGGCGAAGCGGGGGTGGAGGGCCGGGAGCGCGGCCACGCGGCGCGGCTCGCCACCTTTGGATGCCCGCGGCCAACGCATGGCCTCGTGCGTCGAAACGTAGGCGGATCACGGGCCGTCCGATCGGGTCGGGGTGGACGGCTGGAGATGAACCCCGAGGTTTTCATGCCGCCCGCACTCTTCCTTATGTTTACATGAAGATCCATCAATCATAGGCACGATCTCTGAGTTGTATAGCTGGCCCAAGTTTAACTCGGCAAGGATTGTGTATGCATGAAACCACGATATGATTCTTTGCTTTATCAGGGCAAAAGCCATGGAATGACTATGGCAAAAGAAAACACAAGGCTACTGGGTTTGAAACAAAATTTTGGAGGGCTAATATGCAAACAAATAAGGGAACATATATAATATGAGCAAAAATCGGGGGGCTAATTTGCAAGAAGCGGTTGTAGCGTTCTGGAACAAAAAGGTTGGCCATGTCTAGTAGTACTCCCAAGCAAGCGAAGAAAGAAGAACCGATAAAAGAGAGCAATCAGAGAGGAGACAGAGAAACGTGCACACAATTAATAAGTCTCTCCCGGACAAAACCTATGAGAAGGAAGAATGCAAGATCATCAGACGACGAGCTCGCCGCCTTCCAGCAGCGAGAGGTCGTCCAGCTCCGCACCACAGACGGAGCCCAAGGAAGGCACGCATGCATCTCTATCTCTCCACAGCCCAGCTAGCTTGCTAGTTTGGATTTTCTCCATGCATGATCTTAAATTTTTCTTATTTTCATTTCGTCTGAATTGATTCAGTTTATGTTCTTCTGCGTCAGTGCGTCCTACTCTTTTCTTGTTTTAATTGTTTACTCGGTGTTGTAATAAGGCACGTACATCTTCCTCTTTTTTTACTATTTTTTTTGTCTTGCAAAAGTTTTTTAATCATTTTGGCTTGCAAATAAGGTGAGAGCTATCTTGTGTCGTGCATGCATGCGAGACTAGCTAGTTGCTTGGTTTGAAGTCTGAAGTCCGCGCGCAGGGATGGACAGCGACGAGGAGATAGGCACGGTGCCGGAGTTCGGGCTGGAGCAGGGAGGCCCTTCGACGTCGGGCACGGCGGCCGGGACGTCGTCGTCCGCGGCGCAGGCCAGCGCGCGCCGCCGCGGCCGCAGCCCGGCTGACAAGGAGCACCGGCGCCTCAAAAGGTGTAGTAGGCTTTCGACTCCTCTGCGTACGTCGTAACTCGTATCGTCGTGCTAATGTTGCTTGGTGCTCGCCGTTCTGCGTGGTAGCTTGCTCGACCTTATTTTTTAAAAAGGTAAAAACCAATAATCAAGGTCTTCTCTTCTATGATTCCTGAGAAAATATGAGACTTTTCAACATTTCAACCGCTTTGTAACAAGATGGTTGATGCTGGTGGATATAATTTAGGAATGCACTGAGAGAATCTATGTTTGTCGAGAAATGTCAAATATTTGACAAATGGGCCAGCATGCTAGCTCCCACTGGAACCTGTTGAGGCCCCATTTGGAACACTGGAATTGAACTGTATTATGTGAAATTCTAGTGTTCTAAATGGGGTCCGAGTGTAGAGTGCACCTATCAGAAATCATATGTAAGCATCACGCTTAATTCTAGTTATACTTTGACATTGTACGTACTAGCTAGCTAGCTTGGTTCGATATGTATTTGACATTCATTGGAAATAAATATACTCTTCGCATTTGAAGCGAGTTTGGTTTAATTAATTTTAGATGCAACAACCTCAGCTTGAATCTGAATTTTACTGTGGTGGATGACCATACCGAAGCCTGAAATTTCTAATGCTTGGATTCAAATACAGATCAAACAATTATCAGATACATATGTGTGTATACGACTAGTATTTCGCTCATTTCAGATTTAAATTTCAATATCGATTGGACGTTTCTATAATTATGTTGGTCGGGAAAGTTAAAATTCCAAATTATATTGGTACATCTCTTCTCAAAATGTATAATTAGTACATGGTACTGGCCCGCATCAACTTGACTAAATGAACCAACCACGCAATCAATTAGGAAGTGTGCAACTGCAACATTGCCGCGAAATTGCAAAACTGATCTGTCGTCTGTGTAGAACACAAATAACACTAATACTAGTCAAGTACTTGCAACATGCGTTGCAAGGAAACATATTTTTGAACTAAATAACCAAATCATACCACTTGTTTACACAAATAAAATTGCACTCTTGAGTTGTCAAGGGGAGGGAGAAATGAGGAATTTGCCCAGCCAGGGGAGCGGTTGTGGTGGAAAGAGAGAGATATGGTTGGTTTTATTTTTATTTGTGATAGGTGGGGAGAGTATATCGTGGTCTGCAGTCCATATTTTGGCGTATTGCTTTTTTTAAGAAGGAGAGGGAGGGCGGACGATGACCACCAACTCGTATTTATATATTAATAAAGATATAGGAATGCGTACTATAATAGAATTTCCGAAATAAGCATAATTGTAAAAAAAACAAATTGTGCTAACTCTACTAATTCTCCCTGACAATTTTGTGGTCTCTGCAAATTAATCTAGGTTGCTAAGGAACAGGGTGTCAGCACAGCAGGCGAGGGAGAGGAAGAAGGTATATGTGACTGAGCTGGAGGCTAAGGTGCAGGACCTGGAAAAGAGGAACTCAGAGCTGGAGGAGAGGCTCTCCACTCTGCAGAACGAGAATCAAATGCTTAGACAGGTACTCCCTCCGTTTATTTTTATAAAGCGTATTTTGATTTTGTACAAAGCTTAAGGTTACGTTGAAATTGAGAAAGGTATGGGAAAAAATGACTTAGATGCCCTCACTTAATTATCTTGGAAGATAAAAGATATATACTTTGTGTGGTTAGTAATGAATAAATGTATATGGTTGAGAGATAATAAATAGGGGTATAGAAAGAAATGTCTTATTAAATCTACATGCAAACCTTATATTTATAAACAAGATCATTTAAAAAATAAGCCTTATAAAAGTGAACAAAGAGAGTTTACAATAGCATATAGTGCTTCGGTACACCTCTTTTAATTTTTTTATTACAAATGTTAAAGCAATGTAGTTAATATTAGGTGATATAAAAAATCTGTAACAATCCATAAAAAATAAATAAAATTGAAGATAAGATATAGATATAGACTTGAGTATTATGTGCATGCAAGTTCACTACTAGACAATCCTTTATCACAAACAGTTTTTCGAACCGTCTGTACCAAAGTGTCAGTAATAAGAAAGAGTCATCACAGACGGTTTTCCAACCGTCTATGAAAAAGCTCATCACAGACGGTTCTAACTTAGCACCGTCTATGATAGTGTACATCACAGACGGTTCCAAATAGGAATAATCTGTGATGATATGTCATCGCAGACGGTTCTAAATAAGAACCGTCTGTGATATAGGACCATCAGAGACAGTTCCAAAGTGGAACCGTCTATCATGAGGGAATCATCACAGACGGTTTTATCCAAAATCCGTCTGTGATGATTCCCTCATGACAGACGGTTCCACTTTGGAACTATCTCTGATGGTCCAATATCACAGATGGTTCTTATTTAGAACCGTCTGTGATGTTGATTTTGTATTTTTTACTAAATTTCTATTTATTGGCTAGCCTCAGGAAATGCTAGCCATACCCTCTGAAACAAAAGACAGTACACAGCATCACGAGCATATTATAATTAATGACATACATTTAAAAAATATTGATCTCCAATCACATGTTACACAACCTGCAGCGCATCCATTTCATAAATGAACTCAGATTGCACATTACAACGTAAGTACAACCCATCCATTTCAGAAATGAACTGACATATATACTAACCAATGGGATTCAGAAGTACAAATGACAAATTCACAGCACAAGGCTGACAAATTAATATGAATGCATGGTTAACAAATTCACAACTCATCAGTTCAGCCCTGAGTAGCATGTGCCTTTTGGATCTAACACCTCACTCATGAAGAAGGAACAGAGGTTTCCTCGAATACTTAGGAGGTCAGCCTGTTCCAACGCAGATTTAACGCATTGCCAAGCCTATCGATGAGAAGAGTTAAGTCTTGCGTGTATATAAAAATTCATAAGTGGAGACGATTGTTACAAGATCGACAAACTTGTATATCATTGGTCTTCTCTGAACCAACGAGGAGTGCCATATTGTGGCAAACGTAGAATCCACATTGGTCAGTGGCCTTTGGCTACTGGTGGCACTGTCAGAACATAATAGGTTAATTTGTTCCGAAGGTATTATTATGAAGTGTGAAGGATTAATACGTACTATCAGATACCGGATAGTCAAAAGTATGCTTTAGAGTGGCTGGGTTCTTCTTGTGTGGCCCTCCGCGGTATTTGTAGACACCGAACGACGTTTTGAGTAAATGTATGATAGGCTTCTAGTCGTGGCTGTCGTCCTTTTTGGAATCAAGGTAAATTACCCGGTTCTGTCTTGGTATAAGTACGAGTAGAACCCAATGATACCTACACCAGTATGTCGTCATGGTCAGAAGTGCAATATATAGACAAATAAACAAGTATAGCATTTGGACGAAGCACTTACCCCGGGTTGTGGGGTAAAAGTATGATTTTTTTTGTCTGAATGAGCCAACATTAGTTTTTCCACATATTCGTGGACGACTTGTTTATTTTCGTCTATGGTTTGCTTGGACACCGTGTGTGGGTCGACGAAACCCACAGGTTCTTCTCTTGCTCTTGCTTGCAAGATCATATATCTACATATACAAAATCAAGGATTACATATATATATGATATTTATCAGTGCGATAGAAATGTAGACAATGATTGCACACACTTACAGTGTCCAGTATCTTATGAGTGAGGCGTCGAGCACTTTGAGGTTGTACAGATCGAACAAGTCGAAGAAGCCGACCACGAAGAGCCATCTAAATACCGGTGTAAGAAATGCTCCTTCTTGAAGCTTACCGAGATACTCGATATTCGTTGTGCCACCGACTTGTTGGCTTGTTGCATGCACCAATCTTGCAATCGTTCGCAGTCTAACGTAAGCGTCTTCTTGCGTGATCTGTTACGAACGGCTGCCCCGGCTCAAATTGCCGCACCAACGAGGCAAACGGAATGTCACGGGCTGATATGGTACCTTTCTATTTGCCCTTGTCTCCGCCTCCCCTTCTACCAAATATATTCTTCACAGGAGACGACTGGGCCCGAACTGCAGTAACGATCTACTCCTGACGGGACACAGTAGCTGATTTGGCGGGCTCCTTCCGTTGATTTCATGGCTCCGGTAGTGCTAGTAGCTCTGGCACATTATGTGGCTCCGGTAGTGCTAGTAGCATCGGTGCTCCTAGTTGGGTGTCGAAGAAGATGTCCTTCTTGGGCCACTAGATGAATGTGCAGATGGCATCCCCTAGTGTGATAATCTCATCGTTTGGGGGCATCTGCAGCGTGAAGGTCTTGAAAATTTCATGTACACTATCGACTTGGACTTTCGCGTAGCCCGGCTCTAAAGAACGACTGTGAATAAACATCCCTACGCTGGATGAGTACGCTTGTCCCCAAGCAGCTTGTATGGGAACAGAGCCGTTGGCAAGCCTCACTTGTAGATTACACAGCATGGGCACCTACATAAGGGTACACAAGTAATTAGCTAACACGTCCAACAGGTCTATGTAAGGAGTATTGCAGGTATCTTACCCGGGTGTCATAAGGAGGAAATCTGGCTTCATCCACATCCGTCTCAGGGGCAGACGCGCAGCTGCTCGGACGGTTGGTTGGGCGTCATCAGGAGGAAATCAGCCAACAGTATGAGCAATTGCACCAATAGACAGATTAAACAAGCAAATGATACAACTGACCAATCAGCTAGCTAACCGAATAAGCAAATGATGGGTAGATTATAGACAATAATCACAAATAAGAAAAACTGAACTGAATAAATATTCAAACTTTCAGACAGTGCATGCATCAAGACTTGTAAAGCATGTAAGTCTATCAGTTGAAGGCCTTATTCACAGAATAAATTGTCAATATCATTATATACCCTAGTATTATCACAGAGCAATCTCAAACCCACAGCCAGCAAAGTGAACTATACTCACAATCGAAACAACACGGGGGAGGAAGGAGGGCACGGGGGAGTGTAGAGGGCACCACAGGGGAGGGGAGGAGGGTAACACCGAGGGGGAGGGCACGATCGAGGGGGAGGGAGGAGGGTGCCGCCGAGGGGGAGGGCACGGGGGAGGGAGAGGGCGCCGTCGAAGGAGAGGGCATAGGGGAGGGGAGGAGGGCGGCCGAGGGAGAGGTCACGGGGGAGGGGAGGAGGGCACCGCCGAGGGGGAGGGCACGGGGGAGGGGAGGAGGGCGTCGCCGAGGGAGGAGAGCTAGCGAGCTAGGTTTGCAAACTGAGTTAATTTGGGACTTAGCGCGGCAAGAGGCATATAGCGTGCGTGGCAGGGGCTAGGCAGGGCGCGGCAGGGCCATCCCAGACGGTTCTGGCCTCTAACTGTCCGGGAAAAGTGGCTCATCCCAGATGGTTCTGGCCTGGAACCAGCTGGGACGAATTTATCCTAGACGGTTCAATCCACAATCGTCTGGGATGAGACACTTCCCAGACAGTTCAATCCAAGAACCGTCTGGGATGATCCACTTTTTCCTTAATATAATTATAATACATACATCTCGATCATTTATTATAATACATACATCTCATTTATTATAGTACATACAACCGATTAATTACAATTATTGTACATCTCATAACAACTCCATTTGCTTATTCTTTTTGTGCAAAAATTAGCCCTTTGCGATGATCAACACGTATGTAGCTGGCTTTCTCAGGTTGGTTTTCCTGGGTTGTGACGCCGGTACCAATAGGAGGCAACTCGTCAAACTGATTGTATTCTTCTTCATCTACCACATTGTCGACTCCGACAATCCTCCTTTTTCCCTGAAGAACAACGTGACGCTGCTTGTTGGACGGGTCGATTACGTAGAAGATTTGAACAACTTGGTTAGTGAGAACAAATGGTTCGTCTTGGTATCAAACACGTTCGAGGTCCACAGTTGTGACTCCGTACTTATCAACCTTCACGTGCTGCAGGTTAACCCAACGGCACCGAAATAAGGGGATCTTGAAAAATACGTAGTCGAGCTCCCAAATTTCTTCAATGAACCCATAGTACGAGCTCCTCGTTGATCCAACGGTATTCAGCGCATCAATGCGAACAACGCTATTCTGGTTTGTGCTCTTCATGTCCTGATCTCTCGTGTAAAATATGTACCCATTTAAGTCATATCCTTTCCATATTACGACCGTAAATGCTGGCCCTTTTACCAACCATGTCAGCGTATGACCTGATGAGCTTGCAATGATGGGTTGTTGCTCCTTGAACCATATGTTGAACTGAAGGTTATATTGTCTGATGATCCAGTACTCTGGCCGCGTCGGATTCCCTTGCCGTAGCCAGTTCTTGTGCTCATCGATATACGAGGCCACAATAGCCATGTGTGCTTCGATCTGCGCTGGGTTTTGAAACATCCTCAGATTCTCGCAGTCAATGCATGGACAAGGCATAAATTCCACCCCCTTGTTCAACATATCTTCCTCTGCAGCTCTTCTAAAAGCGGAGACACCATTAATGTACTCAGCGCTCGCACGGTTCTCAGTGTACATCCAGCTTCGGTCCATCTGAAAGAATGAATGGATATGTAAACATATGCATGTAAGCTACATCTTCAGTGTAATGCAATTAGAACAAATTACTAATTTAGATCAAAAATAACAAATAGATCTACACAAAGCTATAGCAAATGTATGTACTTCACATCACAGAGAACAAATGTATCTACAACAAGCTAGATCTACAAATTAACCAGTTTTATTTCCCTCTTTACCAAGCTACATCTTAAATATAACGTAAATTTGAACTAATTTCTACTTTACATCACAGAGAACAGATGTATCTATACCAAGCTAGATCTACAAATTAACCAGCTTCATTTCCCTCTTTACCAAACTACATCTTAAATATAACGCAAATTTGAACAAATTTCTACTTTATATCACAGAGAACAGATGTATCTACACCAAGCTAGATTTACAAAGTAACCAGTTTCATTTTCCCCCTTTACCAAGGTAGATATAATATAATACAATTATGAAGCAATTACTAACCTTAGATGACGTAGAGCACAATGATTTACAATTACACCTCCAAATCTAGGGTCTCTTTGACCATAACGCCTCTCAATCCTAGCCATGTTGAAAATATCCAGGATACCCTAAAAAACAGAGGAGGTCAGCTCTTTGTTAATTCGTATATATAATGTAGTGCATCACAGACGGTTTGGGGATAAAACCGTCTATGATTACGTCATTGCAGACGATTTTATCCACAAACCGTCTGTGTTTCGCAGACGGTTTTTGGATAAAACCGTCTGTGATTATGTCATCGCAGATAGTTTTATCAACAAACCGTCTGTCATGTTCCTTCCCAAGACAGCTTCGTCTTCCCAAGGAGTTCATATCACTTCGTCTTCCAAGACAGCCGCGCAGTGTTTCGAGTTGATCGGTTCGTCTTTCGAAGAATTAAATTAATCGTTCGTTCCAAGACAGGCGCACAGTATTTTGAGTTGACGCTTCGTCTTCCAAAGATCATTAAACCATCTGATCAAATTCCACTTTGAAGATCACGTCTTCTCGTATAAGTACTCGATCATCAATCGCTTCCGCAGGCTTCCCGTATAAGTACTCGATCATCAATCACATTCCTCGGAGATCATCGCCACTATGAGCACCTCATCAAACAACTTCGACACCCCCCGCCTCCGCCTTCAAGCCATCGTCAACTTTCGCTCCACCTTTGCCGCCACCGTCGACTTCCCCTCCGCCGCCACTGCCACCGTCGACTTTGCCTCCTCGTTCTCTGCGGCCTCTGCGGGAAAGGCTGCGGCGCAACTGCAGCGCCATATCCTTGAATCCGCCGGCCGTGGCTTATCGTGGACGATCCCCTTCGTCGGCCACCTCGGGCACCGCTCTGCCCGCCTCAACCATCGGAAAGAAGCGTCCGGCATCGCCAATAGTGATCTCCTCCTCCTCCGACGACAGCTACGACTCGTTGGAGGGCTACCGTGATGGTTGGGAGCTGGAGGATCACCCAGACAGAGCCGGGTCGAGCGAGGACCCCGACGGTCGCAGCGACAACTCCGACGACGACGACGACACCGACGACGACGAGGACTAGATGTACTGACTAAGTAGTATTTCGCAGTAGTATTTTGGTGGAAAACTTTTGTACATAGCACTCTGTTTATGCTTATGCTTATATATATAGCATGATGTTTTCAATGTTTGCTCTGAACGATTCACATATAGTTTGTGGATAAAAACGTCTATGATATGTTGATAATCACAGACGGTTTCATCCACAAACCGTCTGTGAAGTTCTTGCTTTCATCACAGACGGTTTGTGGCTGAAACCGTCTGAGATGTATGGTACATCGCAAACGGTTTCAACTACAAACCGTCTGTGATGAAAGCAATAACTTCACAAACGGTTTGTAGATGAAACCGTCTGTAATGATCAAATATAGCAGACGGTTTCATCCACAAACCATCTGGGATATGCCCGAAACACATCACAGACGGCTTTCGTAAAAAATAGTCAGTGATGACGTGTCTAATATAACACCTTTTGCAGTAGTGGTTCTCATTTGCATGGACATGCAGAACTTTATTTGCAAAACTACGTAGTAACATGTATGCATGTCAAATACCCAAGCAGTATAAAGTATCGTATTTCTTGTCAAATCTCATCCCTGGTATATATGAAGCTAGCTTGCAAATATATAGCCTGGTAGCTACAAGCCTACAACTTGTATGGCTAATATACGCTACTAGTGTGTTCGGAAGATACAGAGAACGGTTCGTTTGATCTTATAATTAGCGGGAGATGCCTTAATTGATAGTTTAATTTCCTGTTTGCAGATCCTGAAGAACACCACTGTAAACAGAAGAGGGCCAGGCAGCAGTGCCGGCGGAGACAGCCAGTAGCTGCGATTTGATCTCGATGGAATTCGCTGCGTTTGGAAGAGAACAACAGGACTAAAAGGGCCACAGCACTCGATTGACTAATTCAGTTTGTTCTTCAATTAGATGAAGCCAGAAGTGCTAGAGCTCGAAAGAACTAAGAGTACTGCGCTATATAAGTGTGTGACTGTCTTCAATCCGCTTTGGAATGTGTGACTGTCTTCAATCCGCTTTGGAACTTTTGTAGTTGTACAAATGGTGTGGATCGATCTCTGCCTACAATTGGCAGCTAGCCCTGCATGCCAAAATGTGATGTGTAATCGATCCCAGCCGCATACACGTAGACCGTAGTATGACATGAAGTTGGAGTAGTATGTATGTACTATGTACTTGTAGAAATGTAAATTTCATGCATGGTGCAAATGTAATTGATTTTAGAACTTCCACCGAATTTATTTATTGTGTCATTATCTGTATATATATATATATATATATATATATATATATATATATATGTTATTTTAAGAGAGTTGAGAAAAAATTGGTCAATGTAATTATCTAAAGGCTTACAACCACGGGTCATAGTTCAAATCTCGGGCAATATTTAGTAGGCTGGGCATTCGGTTTTTTTATCAAATTGGTATGGTTTATTCGGTTTTAAAATAATTTGACTTTTAATTAAAACTGGCTACCAAATTTCTCATACCAAAATGAAAAACCGAGTCAAAATATTTCATTTCGTTTAATTCTGTTTTTCGGGTAACTGAAATATGAATAAGCACTAGGTAGATTAGATTTAGTCATTTTCATGTTGCAACACAAAGTATAGATAATCCACACAACATTCATAAGTCATAACAACATAAGCATAGCGGAACACATGAATATACCATATAGATGCACAAAGATGTTAGAACATAAGAATTATTTGGTGGCTTTAGGAAGAGCATTATAAAAGTGACAGAAATGCTTGGAGGTCTGACATGGGCTATTCGGTTCTTCAGTAATTTTGGTTTCTGGAAGAAAAAAACCGAACTAGACACCGAAAACCGAATAATGCTTAAATAAAAACTGAACCAAAAACCGAAATAATCGATTAATTCAGTTTTGTTCTAAAAATACCCACCGTAACTATTAGTGAAAAATCGAACTCTTATACGTCCAATAAGAACATACGTTACTTTATTAATTAACCACATTATATTTTTGGTAATGTTTTACTGGAAAGAACAGGTGCTGCTTCTCCTGATTCCTCAGCTCATTACAAGTTCATCCTTCGTAGATATGCACTTGTCTGTTGTTGCCAGCCACAAACTCTAGCTTGCAGCTACTACCCAAAACTTACTTGTCTCACCGTGTTGTTTCTCTCACTGAGACTGCCTCGCAAACATCGTAGCAAGTACGGCATCTTGTCACTTCCAGCAAGA
The DNA here is from genome assembly GCA_036346275.1 of Otatea glauca. Lineage (NCBI taxonomy): Eukaryota > Viridiplantae > Streptophyta > Magnoliopsida > Poales > Poaceae > Otatea > Otatea glauca. The sequence continues at coordinate 53,097,624 of CM070721.1, forward strand.
TATGTGGAATGGACTTGTATAGGATTGGATTAATTTTACACGACGGGGACAAAGGAATGCATGCCAGAAAACGAGATTATAAAAGGAGGACATCGTTTAATTATGAACAAAAACTTCTTAGCATCCAAACTTATACATCGATCAATTGTTTTCCTGGAGATATATACACAGCGTACTCTGAATTGTGCATCTGTTAGCGTTTGAGATGGACGGAGAGAGTCCAGATCCAGAGATTGTGCCTGTAGACTCCCCGGACCAGGAGCCTGCATCCTCAGACAGGTAACCGAACCGAGATGTTCTAGCTCCTGCTCCTGTATCAATTCCAACAACTGAACACCATTTCCAATGTCAATCTAATTAACCACTTCTGCAAATACACGATAAGAGAACATCACCATGGTGCAAAAATTACTATGTAGGATCATGTTTTTCTTTGGCAAGATTGGAAGCAGAATTTAACAATTTGGCCCTTGTTTAGCAGTGCTGACGACTCTGCTGAGCCTCTCAGCAGCAAGCTTCCCATACCGTCCGCCGAACTGAACCTGTACCGCGCAGCCGTCGCGCTCCGGCTCGTCCTCCTCGCCTTCTTCTTCCAGTACCGTGTCACTCACCCGGTGCCCGGTGCCTACGGGCTGTGGCTGACGTCCGTCGCGTGCGAGGCTTGGCTCGCCCTCTCATGGCTGACCGGCCAGCTCCTGAAGCTCTCTCCGACCAACCGGGTGACGTACCTCGACAGGCTAGCATCAAGGTACGAGAAGGACGGCGAGCCGTCGGTGCTGGCGAGCGTCGACGTCCTCGTGAGCACGGCGGACGCCGCCAGGGAGCCCCCCCTCGCGACGGCGAACACGGTGCTGTCGGTCCTCGCGGCGGACTACCCCGCGGACAGGGTCGCCTGCTACGTCTCCGACGACGGCGCGGACATGCTGGTCTTCGAGGCGCTCTTCGAGACGGCGGACTTCGCGAAGAGGTGGGTCCCCTTCTGCAGGAAGCACGGCGTCGAGCCGAGGGCCCCCGAGCTCTACTTCGCGCGCGGGGTGGACTACCTCAGGGACAAGACCGCGCCTTCCTTCGTCAAGGAACGCCGCGCCATGAAGGTGATTTAGTCTGACAGTACTAGCTAGCGTCAATACGTGATCAGATTGTTGAGTGCCAAGATTGTGACTGCAGAGAGATTATGAGGAGTTCAAGGTGAGGATCAACTACCTTGCCGCGAAGGCGAAGAAGGTGCCGGAGGAAGGATGGGCCATGTCGGATGGCACACCTTGGCCTGGGAACAATCCGAGAGATCATCCTGCAATGATACAGGTTAGAGCACCTTACCTCACATTCTAACGAAGTAATGATGCAGCAGCATGCTAAGGACTATTATGTACAGGTTCTTCTGGGGTATTCTGATGATCGCTACGCCGAGGGGAACGAGCTCCCTCGGCTCTTCTACGTGTCGCGGGAGAAGAGACGAGGGTTTCAGCATCACAAGAAAGCCGGCGCGATGAACGCATTGGTTCGATCGTACCACCTATGTATGCAGAGGTTTTCCTTTTCTTTGAAGGAGAAAAGAGTAGTGAAGTTACGTTGTCACTGATCTGTTCTTGTCAGCTCCGAGTGTCTGCCGTGCTGACAAATGGTGCCTACGTCCTCAATCTGAACTACGATCACTGCGTCAACAACAGCAAAGCTCTTAGGGAGGCAATGTGCTTCCTGATGGATCCTGGAACCGGGAACAGGACATGCTTCGTCCAGTTCCCGCTGCGTTTGGACGCCGCCTCCTTTGGTTCAGACGACGATCAATACGTGAACCGCGACTCCGTCTTCTTCAATGTAAGGAATTGAGCAGCTCACGATCTTTGCAATGCGCCAATTCATCTGCTCTCGCTTGCTCACTCTCGCTCTTGCGATGCTTCGGTTCAGATCGACATGAAATGCTTGGACGGCATCCAGGGCCCGGTGTACGTCGGGTCCGGATGCTGCTTCAACCGGAAGGCGCTGTACGGGTTCGAGCCCGCGGTGGCTGACGCTGACCAGGAGCCTCCGACCCATTGGAAGTTGCGTTGCTATTTCGGGAGGGAGAAGCGCGCGCTGAGGAGAACCATGTCCGCCGTCCCCTTGCTGGACTCGGATGACTCCGACGAGCAAACCGAGGCAGGAAGGAGGCGGAGGCTGCGCTCGTACCGCGCCGCGTTGGAGCGGCACTTCGGCCAGTCTCCGGTGTTCATCGCCTCGGCGTTCGGGGAGCAAGGGCGCGGCAGCTCGCAGACGACGGCAGTGGCGGCTTCCCTCCTTAAGGAGGCTATCCACGTCGTCAGCTGCGCGTACGAGGAGCGGACAAGATGGGGCAAAGAGGTGGTTCTTCACCTGCAGCTTCTAAGAATCACACACTCGATCTCACTGATGTTGCTGTTCTCATGCAGATTGGGTGGACGTACGGCTCCGGCGGCGGCGGCGGTGGCGTGGCCACGGGGTTCAGGATGCACGCGCGGGGATGGGCGTCGGCGTACTGCGCGCCGGCGCGGCCCGCGTTCAGGAGCTACGCGCGGGCCAGCCCCTCGGACGTCGTCGCCGTAGCGTCGCGGCGGGCGGTGGCAGCGATGGGGATCCTGCTGAGCCGGCGGCACTGCCCCGTTTGGGCCGGCAGCGGCGGCGGGCGCCTAAGGCCCCTGCAGCGGCTGGGCTACGTGAACTGCGTCGCCTACCCACTGTCCTCCCTCCCGCTCACCGTCTACTGCGCGCTCCCAGCCGTCTGCCTCCTCACCGGCAAGTTCATATTCCCGGACGACTTGAGCTACTACGAAGGGGTCCTGCTCATTCTGCTGCTGTCCTCGGCGATCGCGACGGTGGTGCTGGAGCTGAGGTGGAGCGGCGTGGCGCTGCGGGCGTGGTGGCGGGACGAGAAGCTCTGGGTGGTCACCGGCACGTCTGCAGGCCTCGCTGCCGTGTTCCAGAGCATCCTCAGGGCGTGCACCGGGATCCACGTCGGATTCTCGACGGACACGACGGTGGTCTCCAAACAGCCGGCCGAGGACGACGGCGAGGAATCGAATGCGTCGGAGACGCGGTCGGTGCGGTGGACGAACCTGCTGGTGCCGCCGGCGAGCGTGCTGCTGGCGAACCTCGCCGGGGTAGTGGTGGCGGTATCGTACGGGGTGGACCACGGGTACCAGTCGTGGGGCCCGATCGCCGGTAAGCTGGCGTTCGCCGCGTGGGTGGTGGCACACCTGCAGGGGTTCCTCAGGGGCCTCCTGGCGCGGCGGGACCGGGCGCCGACCATCGCCGTCCTCTGGGCGGTGCTCTTCGTCTCCGTCCTCTCGCTGCTCTGGGTCAACGTCGCGTCGTACTCCGCGCCGCCGGCGCCGTCCACCACGCAGCAGCCAGTCTTGTGAGAAAACTTGAGAGATTTGTAATGTGGCCATACCCATTCGTGTAGACAGACTGACTGACACAACCTAGACGGCCCAAGGCTTCACAGAAGTTGCAAGAATGTGGGCTCTCTCGGCCTAGTAGAAATAAATGTTGAAATTTTGAACCTAGCCGGCCTAAAATACAAGCATGGTCTGGGCCCTTTTGATTAAATCCTAGCTCAATTACGAACAGGCCATAAAAGTTGTTATCTTTTGCGAGGAATAAGAAAGGTTATCGCACCTGGACAATTGACCTTTCGCGGCGGGGAAAGAGGCTATTTTTGTAAATTCGTTTATAGTGAGGCAAGATTTACAAAAAACAAAATGAGCTACAGTATAGTAGATAAGCACAGTATTCGCATACGAATACACCACGTCGAGTTGTTCGCCTTCCTCCTCTTGATCTCTTCCCCTCCCCTCCCCTCCCCTTCCTAAAAGTGTCTTAGGGTTTAGTGGTAGGGTTAGGAGGAGAGGTCACCAGATGATAGCGGTGTGGCCAACGTCCAATTTGTGGGGCGGTGGCGATCGGGACGTCAGCGGGTGGACCACCGCTGTGTTGGAAACTAATCAAGACTTGCTAGGACTGTTGACTTGTTATGCTGTGCAAGGCAAGTAAAGATCACGATGCAATTGGCAATCCAATCAAATCAATTAGTTTGTTTCCTTATTTAGACTTTCCATGTTGTTGACTTGGTATGTTTCCCGTGAGTTAGAGAATAACACAAGACAGAAAAACAATAGAAAGGGTGAAAAGAAAGAAAAGATGTCAAGTTGTGGCGATATTGGAAAAGAATCTCTTTGTGTGCTATTGTGTTCGTGTGCGTGTGTTTATGATCCAAGGCTAAAACCAATAATCGGTATCAGAGCGAGGTTTTAACCTTGGTATCATGCTTGCCACGGGGGAGGCCACCTCTGCTGCGCCTCGGGGCAGGCTATCATTGATGAGTGATGCAATATTGAGCCAGATACAACGGCGCATCGAGTATGACTGCGGCAGTGCATATAGCTCCATGATAAAGAGTGAAGGATCGTGATGGCCTAGAGGGGGGTGAATAGGCAATTTTAACAATTTCTAACTATTTTAAACAACTAACTAAAATTAACAGAGAGTAACTTACTGTAAGAATAACACAGAAAGTAAACAACTAATAAACACAGCGAAAGCAATAAACAAAATAGCACAGGAGAGACAGAGATTTATCCGTGGTTGAGTGCACTCTAATCCACGTTGAAGCACTTCTTTCGAAGTTCTGCTTCTCCAAAGCTAGTCGCAGTAGCTCTGGCGATCACTCAGGTAACTCATTCACTACTCCAGTGAGGTGAGTTCCAAACCTCTCACAAATACAGTTGCCTTCCACAAGCTCCTTGGACAGGTCACACTGTTCACTTCCTCCAAGCTGTCTACGATCGCCAAGATCCAAGAGTAATAAACTTTGCACAAATTCTGTCTCTTGGTTCACTTTGCAATTCACACAACTAGACACTGACTTGGAGCTAAAACACTTAGAGATGTATGAGAAGTTTTTGTATGAAGATGAAGCACAGACTCCTTTTGAGAATAAGAGCTATATTTTAATACCAAAGTGTAAGGAGTTCATCTATATCTCCGGTAGATGACTTAGGTAATGCTTATATAGCCATTTGGAGTGAAAATAGCCGTTACACCTGCTACAGTAGCCGTTGGACGTGTCAGATGTCAGAAACAACAGAAATATACACGTACAACGGACTTAGTATCAGTGCTTAGCGATACTGGATATGTGTATGTCGGACCAAATTTGAGAGATTGCGACGGACCAAATATTTTGGTCCGTAGAACACGGGTTGATTATGAAAGATGGTCTGGCATACCACTGAGAGACATACATGAGTATCAGTCCAAAAAACTTTGGTTCGTTACATATGGATTTCAAAAGATTTAGCTTAGGTAATGAGACCTATGTACGTCGGACCAAATTTTTGGTCCGTTATACATGGATAAATCAAGAGTTTTGCCAGGAGTAGAGACACATGTACTTCGGACCAAATTTTTGGTCCGTCATACATAGACTTCACAGAAGATAGGTTTGGCATTGAAACACATGTACTTCGGACCAAATATTTTGGTCCGTCAAACATGGTCTTTTCAGAAGATTGGTGCCAAGGACCTTTTTCAACAAAGATAAATTTTATCTAAGCTTTTTATTTTAGCCACGGACTAAAAAATAATTAAACACAAATGCTTGGTCCGTTTTCTGAGAAAAGGTTCTTTTTGAAGATAGAAAATATTCATTTTAGGTTTCGATTGAAAGTACATCAAAGATTTAGTTCGGCCAAAAGCTTATACACTGACAGGGGCGCCGGACCAAAAATTTGGTCTGCTGAAGATGAGCAACCTAAGATATTTTGGTCCAACACAGAGGAGAGAATATTGCATGTATGCCGGACTAAGTATTTTTGGTCCGTCATTCATAGGTGAACCTTTGGCTATCAAGAAGATTTTCAAAGAAGGTTTTGATCAAGGATATGAGAATATGAAAGCGAATTCTTTAATCTGATGATCAGAATTCAAAGGAAGTTTTGACGAAGAATAGTTTTCAAGGTATGCAACGGACTTAAGAAGATTTATAGGGAAAGATTGGTCCGTTGTACTAAGAGGTATGCTTTTCATAAAGGTAAAGACTAAGTGTCTTTTGCTCCGAGTGATCTAGTTTTGCCTTTGCCTAAACAAACTATTTCTTTGTGCAAAGTCCCTCTTTTAGACAACCACAAAAGAAAAACAAACCTAGGCTATTTGACTTGAAACATCTCCCAAGTCATAAACTAAAAACTGAAAGCCTTAATCTTGTTATCCCAACTTGTTCCATCATAGATTCCAGCTTACTTTATTCAAAGCTTTGAGTATTACTAACTTAGTCATCAATACCAAAACCATAATAATACAGAAATAAAATTGAGGGGTGCCTAGATGCTATCAAAGAGACAACGAGGTAGTGAGCCATCATCGAGATACACATTGTACATAATATGTGGTGTTGTAAGATCGAGGATGCCGACTAGAGAGGGGTGAATAGGCGGCTATAAAAATTTCTTATTTGATTAATTAAAATCTCGCCTAAGTACCCTTATGTCAAAACCTAAATGATAATAGATGCGAAAGCGATAAACTAAAGTTTTAACAATTAAAGCCTAAGTCAACTAGGCTCACTAAGTACACTAGCTAGTTATGTCTCTAACAAGAATATGCAATCCTAAAGTGTAACATTCCAAAATTTGGATTTTAGAATGTTTAAATTTCAAAATTCACCATTTGCAATTTCTTTGAATTAATTTCAGCTTAATTTGAATTTTCTATTTATAAAAGGAATTAATTTGGCTAATCTAACCATCATTGTGAGATCTTCACAGATCATAAGAGTTTGAAGTATATCTTCACTCAAGCGGACCTCAACTTAAGACAAAGAAGATGGTTAGAATTAATAAAGGATTATGATGTGGGAATACATTACCATCCTGGCAAGGCTAATGTAGTTGCCGATGCCTTAAGCCGGAAGAGCTATTGCAATAATTTGATGATTCAAGAAGGTCAACCTGCTCTTCGCATGGAATTTCAGCGTTTGAATTTGTAATTAGTGGAGGAAGGTTCTGTTGCTGCTTTAGAGATTCAACCAACTTTGGGGGATCAGATCAAAAAGCTGCAAAAGTCAGATAAAGAAGCTGCTAAGATCAAAGATAGAATAAAGGAAGGTAAAGCCCGAGATTTTCCGAGGATGAAGAAGGAACGATTTGGCTTGGAAAAAGTATTTATGTGCGAATCAAAAGAGATCAAGGAGTTGATATTAAAGGAGGCGCATGAGTCACGTACTCAATTCATCCGAGTAATACTAAGATGTATCAAGATCTTCGTGGTATATATTGGTGGCCAAGGATGAGAAAGGAAATCACAGAGTATATAGCTATGTGTGATGTGTGCCGTGAGTTAAAGTTGAACATCAAAGACCCGCAGATTACTACAGTAGTTAAAGGTGCACGAATGGAAGTGGGAAGAAATTGGAATGGATTTCATTACGGGACTTGAGAACCGGATCGAGTTATGATTGATATGGGTTGTAGTGGATCGATTGACAAAAGTTGCACATTTCATTCCTGTGAGAACAACTTACCAGGGAGATCAACTTGCAGAGTTGTATATGTCAAGAATCGTGTGTTTGCATGGTGTGCCAAAGAGAATTGTATCAGATCGAGGCACTCAATTCACTTCAAGATTCTGGCAAAAGTTGCAAGAAGCGTTGGGTACCAACCTGAATTTCAGCACAGCTTATCATCCTCAGACTGATGGACAAACTGAGCGAGTAAACCAAATCCTTGAAGATATGTTGAGATCTTGTGCACTGTCCAATGCGCCAAGTTGGGATCAAAGTTTACCTTATGCAGAATTCTCATATAACAATAGTTATCAAGCAAGTTTGCAGATGTCGCCATTTGAAGCCTTGTATGGAAGAAAGTGCAGAACACCTCTCTGTTGGAATGAAACAGGAGATCGCCAAGTCTTTGGTCCTGATATTTTGCAAAAGGCTGAAGAACAAGTAAAAATGATTCAAGAAAGATTGAGAACAGCGTAGTCTAGGCAGAAGAGTTACGCTGATAATCGTCGGAGAGAGTTAACCTTTGCTCCTGGTGACTATGTGTACTTGAAAGTCTCACCGCTCAGAGGAATGTGTCGATTTCAAGTTCGTGGAAAGTTAGCACCAAGATTTATTGGACCGTTCCCAATCCTAGCCAGAAGTGGTCAAGTTGCCTATCAGTTGGAGCTGCCACCGCAGTTGTCAAATGTGCACAATGTGTTCCATGTGTCTGGCCGAAGAAGTGTCTCGAGGTACGGAAGAGCAAATGCAGATTGAGAATGTTGAGCTACAGGATGATCTTACCTACCCAGAATATCCGATCAGAATTTTGGATGAGGCAGAGCACAGAACAAGAAACAGGACAATCAAGTTTTGCAAAGTTCAGTGGAGCAACCATTCTGAAAAGGAAGCAACCTGGGAGCGTGAAGAAGATCTTAGAGAAGAGTACCCCAACCTTTTTCCCTAGTCTGTCCAAATCTCGGGGTCGAGATTTCTTTTAAGGAGGGGAGGTTTGTAACATTCCAAAATTTGGATTTTAGAATGTTTAAATTTCAAAATTCACCATTTGCAATTTCTTTGAATTAATTTCAGCTTAATTTGAATTTTCTATTTATAAAAGGAATTGATTTGGCTAATCTAACCATCAAACATTAGATTTTCAGTTTTTGTTGGGTTCATTATGCTGCAAGGAATTTTTCTGTATTTTTGGAGATTTTTCTGAATTTATTTGATATTTATTTGAATTTATTTGCTTTTATTTCAATTCACGGATTTTGTTAATTGAAAAATGTTTTTTTATTTGAAATCCTTTGCGGGCGAATCCTTCCCGGCCGTTTCCTTTTCCTTCTTGGCCCTTCGCATCGCCTCGCCCGATTCTCGGCCCGACCAGCTGGCTCTGCTTCATGCGCCAAGGCCACGACGCGTGGGCCCTTTGTCGTGACCGTGGCCGTCGTCTCGAGCGGACTCCGTCGCCCGTTTCGCCCGATTCCAGTGATCCAAATTTCTAAATTCTTCTAAATTCAAGATCTATCTTCCAGTACCATTATTTTCAATTTTTGAATTTTATTTGAATTTGTTTTATTTATTTGCCTCGTTTCGCGTGTAGACGACGCAGTCGAAGATCAGTCGAATCAACAATCAGAGGTAGAACCAGCAAGAGGCAGCGAAGGCAAGTCTTCCTTGAATATATTGATCCCAAATTTTACAAAATACCTATATTGTTTTAAATTATGCATGCTTACTTTATGCAATGTACTTTAAACATAGTTTTAGAATATAGTTAAATACCAGAAATTGTTATACCTTCATTGGTATTGATCATGTCGAACCTTTGACACTCTAGATGATATATATACTAGCTATTTTATTTGGTGATATCCAGTAGATTAGCATGGAACGGTAGAATTGCTTAGTCCAGCTTAAGCGTTTCGGTATTGTGCCAATATGGGAATCATTTCAAATGTTGTTTAAACTTATTTGTGAAAGTGCGGCAATTGGTGTTGCTGCTGTGGTTTAAGTAAAATAAAGTGGAAATGGTTTAGACCGAGGCGGATGGATGTTTGGCGGGTGCAGAAAGCACGAGACCTTGGTATGTGAATGTTCCGCCCTAGTCAATTAAGGACCGAAGCGTGTGTTACCATGGACCGAGCACTACCGTACAACCACAAGTCTATATGGGTACGACCTGGCTAAATAATTTGTGCGTCTCATTATTAGCTTCGCGGTTGGTGAGTGCGGATGTTGGCAGCGCAAGAGGGGGCTTCAGATCTTTGGCGGCTAGAACCCTAACAGCGGTGAAACCTTAGCGGGCGAGGTTAATAGTGAGGTTGTGCATTGTAAAGGCCTTGTCATGATCTCTCTGCCGACACACCAAAGGAAGTGTGTTAAGTGCATGGCAACAAGAGTCGATCATGTCTTGTGGGTAAAGTGTACACACTCTGCAGAGTTAAAACTACTTAAGTAGCCGTGCCCACGGTCAAGGGCAGGCGAGGTACGCTTGCACATTGTAGATTTTATGGTTTTGTTTCAAAAGAAAATGATGGTTTGGGAATCCGAGAGCAGATGGAACTCTTGGGTTATGGTTTGGCGGATGGAGCCAGTCAGGTAGATGGAACCTGCTTTAATTGTTATATCAAATTCAATTACTATGCTATTACATTTTGTTCAAATGATGCTTTATGAAATTACTATTGGTATTTACAGTTAAACTTTGCTTTATGCTAAAAGAGCCATATTATGCCTTCAATTGCTTAGCCTTGCATATAGTTATCATGCATTATGTTCCCAAGACTTGCGGAGTACATTTTGTGCTCACCCTTGCAACATGACTACGATTTCTACGCTTGTGGTTATGATGAAGGCGATCCGGAATGCTAGGACGCGAACCCCAGTCGATTGCCTGTTGGGCAAATGGATGGGCTTACTTACTTACTTTGCTGCTGTTATTTCGTTTCCGCTGTTTCTTATTGGACTCAAGCTATGATGCTTCTTATTTGTAATAATTGGCCATAAGGCTAATACTCTTTCGCTTAATTAATATTATTTGATTCGTGATATGGATGTGCTGTCATCACTGTTTCCACTGTGTGTGCTAGCTTTTCCTGGACTAGCACAGGTTATACACAGAGGGTTCGGATTTGGAAATCCGGTCCCGACATAAAGACAATCAAGCAATTTAATTATAGGAATGTAAATTGCAACAATATAAATAAGAATTGCAAATAAACACAAAGAGACACACCGATGTTTTACCGTGGTGTTCGGAGACTTACCGGTTTCCCCTAATCCACGTTGAGGTAAGCTCAAACAAATTAGACCAGCTCCACGAATTAAGCCAACCACCTCGATTCCACTACCGGTAGCTCTTTTCCCTTTCGGATAGGTGAGCTCCAACCTTCACAACTCGTCAAGCCTTCTCGCAATCTTCTTTGAGAAGGTCACCGAACCAACGACGCCTCCACGCCGTCTAGGTGTCGGCAAACATCAAGAGTAACAAGTCAAGCCCTCTAGCTTGAGCTCCTCCAAGTACAACACATGTACAATGGTGATCATCGAGTGCAACACATGCACAAGGCTCCCCTCAAGTGCAACACATGCACAAGAGGCTCTCAATCCACTTCTAATTACAACACATGCAATTAGAGCTCACTCTTAACTCAAAAACCAAATTAGAGAGTGCAACACATGCACAACTCAATCACAAAGAGCAATAAACTCTCCAAAACCACAGCAAGCACAAATGCCATCCCCCAATACCCCTTTTATAGCCTCCACAAGAAAAACTAGCCGTTGGAGGCAAAATAGGCAAAAATACACAAGAAACCCGGTCATACCGTCCTAAGGTCGGTATGATTGGTCTCTGGTCCAACGGCTAGAAAAAACTACCCGTTACTCAAAAAATCCGATCATACCAGAGTGGGTACGATCATACCAGGCTTCAAAAATTAATCTTCGGTCAAAATACCCCTTTTCTGGAACAAAAAGCACCGAATTGACCCCGGTCATACTGCCCCCTCTGCCACCAAAACATTCATAACTTTTTACTACGAACTTCGATTTATGTGATCTTGAACTCTATGCGAAGCTTATCACGAGGGCTACAATCTTCACCTATTTTTAAGATTTAAGCAACTATATATATTTTTAAATATCATAAAAAAGACTCTAATGTAGTCATTCAAGTCTAAAATCTGATTTCTCGAAATCCCTCACATAGACCTGATCAAGAGCGTGACTACAATATAGAGAGGGTCAATAAGATAAAATATTAAACTATGTGATGATCAACTCATGATCAAAACAATTTTGCAAAACACATTTGCAAATTCTAATCACATGCTCCAATATCAAATGCATGAGCACCAATACTTTGCAAAACACATTTGCAAATATAAATCTTGCAAATAAGAGCAATCAAGATCATATCTTTGAGCCATGTGATGATCAACACATGATCAAATGAATTTGCAAACTTATTTGCAAACCCTATTCATATGCTCCAAGATAAGATTCAATTAAATCATATTTTGCAAAAACCCATTTTGCAAACACAAAGCATAAACCTATCTTAGCCTTTGTGATGATCAACATATGATCAAGTCACAAGTTAGGACTCCGATGCATGAGCTCTCTATTTGCAACACATGCAAATATTTAGCTCTATACAAACAGCCACTTAAACCAACTTGCATAAGCTATCTCCCTTTTGCAACACATGTAAATCCATAGTTCTATGCAAAAACTAAATCAAGATTCAATAAGAAGAAAGCATGAACTCCCTTATTTGCAATACATGTAAATACTTAGCTCATGCAAGAACCAACCAAGAGAGTGAGCTAGAGTGAACCGGATTGAGTTCATCAACACATGATAAAGCTCAAGTTATAAGACTCGACCCCTCTTAATAGTACGACAACCTATACTAGCAACCCGGTCTCCCATCCAAACACCGAGACCGGTAAAAGACTAGGAACATATCCTTAGCCCTAACTAGTTATACATTTACCTCTCGCAACTACTTGGAGCTTTTATGATTATTTCCATCATCTTCTGTCCAAGCCGGGTCCTTTCTTCTTATTCATCAACCCATGATGAATCTTCTCTAGCTTCACTTCACTTCGGGATTCATCCTTGAAGCTCATCAACACATGATGACTTCTTCCCGATTCTTCATTTTCTTGGACTCAACCTACTTCACAACTCATGGAATATTGTTAGTCTAACAAACATGATTGCCTCAATCATCAATTGCACTCCATTAACATATAATGGATGTCCCCATGATCGATTGAGCACAACCCTAATCAATTTGAATGATTTAAAGGTGTCTTGAGTACTTTGATGCAACTAATGCTTCATTATACTAAAAAACTTTCCGCTTTTCCTTAACCAACGAAGAAACATGATTAACACATGATGAAGTGTTCTTTGATTGATTGAAAGATAACCAAACTCAATTTAAATTTTATTTAAATTGACATAAGTATATATTAACTACACAAGCTTCATATACTCATTTTGATTGTTACCAAGTAATGATCCAAATTATGTTGGAGTGGTGAAAAAGGATCAATACTCTTAATACCATCAACAATAGAATAAACTCTACAAAAACTTCTGCATATAAATAATTTGCTTTGAATCAGTATGCACAATTTCTATTTGAGAATGCATTGGAGTTTATCGTAAGATACCATGAGTATACTACAAATACAGAAGTTTTATATACTCAATGATTTGTTTCAAAGTAAAGATCCTTGAAATGTATAGCAAGATGAAAAGGATCGATACTATTAAAACTTCAAGATAAAGCATGAACTCCCCCTAAATATGTGCATTCATGTATATATGGAATTGAAAATATTATGCACATCTTAAGATTGAAACTACGGTGGAGTTCATCTTTTATCTTGAATTCAAGGAACGCATCTAGAAATAATAGAGTTGTATTGGATACATACCTTTGGGATTTCCATTTTTCAATGAGATGAGACTAAACAAAAGTATACTCAATAAAAAAGTTAGTCTCATATTTGGATTTATCAATATGATCATAAATATTATACGTAAGAAATGCAACAAGATATGATAATATGAACTCGAATGCATACTTTTGATATTTCCATCTTTTTTTATCCAAAAGAGACTAATAAGAGTTAAGTTTAACAAAAGAGTTAGTCTCATAAAAGGATTTGTCATTAATTAACAATTGAGACCAATCAATATTATGATTATCAAAAGAGTTAGTCTCAATAGTAGATTTATCATTAACACCAAAATCAAATTAATGGAGCTTGACTTTCAGGTGTACATGTGTGTAGTCAAGTCATTGTGTTAGGCCCTGCTTGTTTAGGCTTTTTGGTTTATAGTTTAAAGGCAACCTTTTGGCATAAACAACTTAAAAGTAATCAGTTTTTATACATGATAGAATGGGTAATTTTACCTTAACTTCAGTGGCATTAATCTAAAACCAACACTCAATAAGCTAAAAAAGCACATCTCGGTGGTTTCTAACTTTTAGTTATATTGAGACTTATGATTTTTAAAAAGCTAAGATAAAAAACCACTCATTTATTTAGCCATTGCCTTTTTGGCTTTTAAGCTAGTGAAAAAACCCAAACAAATAGGGCCTTGGTATCCTATACGTGCGTGAGTACTTGTGAATGTGTGTCCTTGTACTCACGTGTGTAAACATTGTGTTCGAGTCTGTGCCGTTGAAGTTGTGTCACGAATAGGAAGAGTCGGTGAGAAGATATAGCAGTGAAATGGTGGAGAAGACATGTCTCCATGATACCTGCTGTTGACGAGCGTCGTCAACAGCCAGTGTGACAAGATGGTATTGGTGGCCATATGTGTGTCTTATTAAGAAGACTGTGACCATGTGAATTCTTATGCGAGTTGTGTTCACAAGATAAATGTGTGCGAGTTCCTTCAGAGATGTCGTGTGCATCAGAAGAGATCATGCTGCACAAAAAGATCAAGAGAAAGTCGCTGCGTGCGCTAAGAGGTGCATGTGTCTGGAACAGCTAAGTGCATACATATAGTTAAGTTATTGCATGCAAGAGGAGTCTAGAACGTTGTGAAGTTGTGGCCGTCGTCCTAGTTATGTGCGTGCATACAAGAGTTCTCCTAGGATGTTGATGAGTTGTGAATGCCATCCTGTAGACAGTGTGTGTGCAGTGTAAGTTGAAATTGAGTCTGCTCGCAACACGATGTTGAGGCCAGGATTTGGTTGCCGTAATATGCATGAGTCGACAAATCTTGATTACGGGAAAATTGTTGAAAACTAATCAAGATTTGCTAAAACTATTGACTTGCCATGTCGTACAAATCAAGTAAATATCACGATGCAATTGATAATCATATCAAATCAATTAGTTTATTCCCTTATTTAGACTTTCTATGTTTAATTGTTGAATTAGTTAGCAAGTTAATTAGGAGTGTGTTTGGTTATTTGGATAAGGTTGGATGGGAGATGGCTATCCATGTATTTGTTATCATCCAATTGTTTGGATATATGGATGGGTTGTCTAGAGTCATCCAGTTTTTGAAAATATTCCCTCAAAATACTGGATAGAGCTGTAAAAAAGGCCAGACTGGCTTATCCAATTTGTTGCATGAAAAGGTGTAATCGGTCAAATTCAAAATTTCGTCGAAGTTTACTCGGTCAATTTGTGGTCAAATTTTATCCAAAAATTCAAATCTTTGAACAACCATTTCGCCCCAAAATTCCACCAAAATTACCAAATTTCGTTAGTTTCGGTAGGAGCCGAAAAAAATTCAAACCAAAATTTGAAACTTTGATCGCAACTAGTCTATCCATCCTCATTCATCCAACTAAATAAAAAATTGGCTCACCTTATGCATTCTTATCCATCCAACCAAATAAAAAAATTGACTTATCCTATCCATCGAACCAAACAATCAACTAGATGGACATCTCCCATCCAGATCTAGTCTTATCTAAACAACTAAACGCTACCTAGGTGGTTCATAGACACATCTATGTATCCCGTAAGTTAGAGAATAATCCGAGACAAAAAAAATAAAAATAAAAAGAGAAAAAGAAAGAAAAACGCCAAGTCGTGGTGTCCTTAAAAAAAATCTTTTAGTGTGCTACTTTGTTCTTCTACCTGTTCGGGGTGCTGTACTAAAACCAAGTCTCTGGCCCCAGTCCCCCCCTAAACAGCCCCGGCCGCTCCCCGACACGGCGACCATCCGAAGCCGGCGCCGACAGAGGGCGAGGTCGCGGAGGGGTGGCGGGGCTCGAGATCAGGGACGGGACCCAGAGGCTGGACAAGTACGACATCCCGGTGGAGGTGAGCGACGAGGCGGTGTCCCCGCCGGCGGCGGGGTTCGAGGAGGCCGTGCTCTGGAACGTGGTGAGGTGCGGATACGACAGCTCGACGCTGGTGCAGCGCTACTCCATGCCGATAGCGCTGGCCGGGAGGGACCTGATGGAGTGCGCGCAGACGGGGTCCGGGAGGACGGCCGCGTTCTGCCTCCCGGTGGTGAGCGAGCTGGTGGTGGGCGGCGGCAGGAGGAGGGGGGAAGGAAGCGGAGCGGGTCGCCGGGACAGGGCGGCGTACGACCGCTCTGCGAGGCCACTTGTGCTCGCGCCCACCAGAGAGCTTGCAGCGCAGGTAAGGGGCTCGCTCTCTTTGCTCTGTTAGATTCTCTTGCGCGATCGCGCGGACGCTGCGCGTGTGTGGGGGATGCGTTGTCTCGCCGAGTCGCTGTGCAGGCGAGCTCGCCCGTTCGTCTTGAAGATGTTTCTTTTTCGCGCGGTCGCGTTCCAGTAGCGTAGATGTCACCGTGTCGGTGTTGTCGCCTGTGTGCTCCCTGTGTTGTTTTGCCTGTGCACGCGCCCGTAGTCGTGGGAAGGTTTTAAATTTCGGTTTCGGAATCAATTTCGTCTCGGGCCGGATAACGAGATTTCGGCGAAATTTCGAAATTTTGGAATTATTTCGGATGAAATTTGAATTTGAAAATTCAAATCCGGTCCAATCCGGAAAATAAAAACCGAAATTCGGCGAAAAAATCCGAAATTTCGGGTTTTTTTGCACTGGCTGAAAAGTGGTATAAACGTTATCGAAAAATTTTGAATTTTTTTTTGAAGGTTCCTGACACAATGCTGATGTTCTCACAAAAATTTCAGCTGATTATCACATCTGAGGAATTTTTAAAAATTCGGAGAGTGGTACTATCCTGATAAAACACTAACCGACAAGTTTGATCGGAATGGAAAATGGTACAAATCAAGTTATAAACTGTTGAAATTTTTTGTGCATGATTATGATCCATAACTAATATTATCATAAAAATTTAAGCTGATTATCACATGTGAGGAATTTTTAAAAATTCGGAGAGTGGCACTGTCCAGACAGAACACTGATCGACAAGTTTGATCCGAATGGAAAATAGTACAAATGAAGTTAGAAACTGTTGAAATTTTTTGTGCATGGTTATGATGTATCTATAATGCTCTCATAAAATTTTCAGATGATGATCAAACTGTATAAATTTTTAAAAATTCGAACAGTACTACTGCCCTGATAAAAGGCTTACCGGCAAACTTGAACAAAATTAAAAATGATGTAAACCATAAAATTTTGACAATTTTACAGAACGGTGATAAGAAAGTTCTTAATATCCTATAAAAATTGTGATTCATGATCACACTCCAGTGAATTTATAAAATTCTTACAAGGCACAGTACCATTTATGTTCTTTTCTTTTTGATTTTTGAAATATAATATAACAAACGAAGTTCAATGCTTGCATAGATTTGATTGACCAAACAAACAAAGTTTAAATTGTTTTAAAAATTTATATAATGGTACTGAGTCAATTATTAATCTCTCAAAAAAAATTAGATCATAATCACACTCAAGAAAATTTATAAAATTCTGACAATATAACTGTCCCAATTATGTTCATTCTGTTTTTGATTTTTTAAAGATAACAAATGAAGCTAAATTATTTTTCAATTTTTTATGTATGATCCTAAAATACTAAGGATAGTACCATAAAATTTTCAGATTTTTATCAAGCTTGTACAATTTTATAAAAATCGGACAGTGTTTCTGCCAAAATTTTAAAATATTTAAAAAATTAGGCTTTTCAACAAATTTTCATAGGAGATGACTTTTCTAAGGGTTATTGGACCAAATCCGGCCCTAAAATTTTCAAAACTGGCCAAAAAACACGAAATTTCGCCAAATTTGGCGAAATTTCGGATTTTTACTGTAGCAATTTCAATTTTTTAATTTTTTTTTTCCGGACGGTACTTGAGATTTCGGGGTGGTCCGAAATCCGAAATCTCGGCGAAATTTCGCCGAAATTTGGAACCTTGGTCGTGGGAGTGGCTTGCATGCCTGCGTTCGTGGCTGTGCTTATGCGGGGATGCGCATATGAGGCAAGTGCGTGCCTTGTTCATGTCCCCCGTGCGTGCACTGTGCGGGCTCCGCTCTGGGGCATGCCCTTCTGTGTATGGTGGCTTGCGAGGGCGCGTCCAATGCGCACGGTGCATGTGTGGGAGTTGGCAGTGGCACCGTCGCTAATATGGTGTCCATGGTCTCTCCAGTTTGCTAGGTATTCTTCTTCCTTGTTACTCGAAATGTATTGTGCGTGCCTGAGCTCTCCTAGATTGTGTATGTTGCTTGTGATCGCCGCAGTGCATGTATGCCTCGCTTAATTGCTTTCACTCACTGTATTTGTTGACTACAGATCGAACACCATCGATGTATGTCGAATTATCAATTTTAGTATGCTTTGTATGCTTGTACTGTCTTTAAATAATGTGGATTTCGTTTGCGTTTTTCATCCAACTTCTATTGGTTATGTTGTGGAGAATTAGCATGAATGGCTTGCTCTTTTAATTTGGTTGGATTTGCATATTTTGCGTTTGTATCTTGCACAATGGACTGATTTTGTAAATTAATCTCGGTGCATTGTGCTTTATTGTTCCTGATTGTGTGGGTGGGTGGGTTGTGGTTGAATTGTGATTTGTGGAGGAGAAAATATATTTGTTGAGAATTTCAAATTCTTGCATGTCTGTATGCTTTGCTGCCGATGTAGAATTTTAAAGCAAGTTAGCAGTAGCTTTGTTTTGATATCTATCCTAGCTTAGAAACATATGGAGCACAATTGGTAATTGGTAGCATTAGTATCCATTAGTTGCAAGTGTTTGGAGTTTCCTCTGTCGTTGTGTAACTAGCTTCTTGTTCCTCCCAAACATAATAAATTGTTTGTGAAGTGAAGATGTTTCTGTTCAAGTCCCTTGTTTGTTTTCGAAACGATTTCTGAGCAAGTGAGCATAACAACGTATTGTTTTGCACTTTTGTGAACAAATCACACATGCCTTGTGTCAGCATGTTTTATTTCTTGAATCGGGTTTGAGGGTTTGTTAGTATTTAATTATGTGGATCAAAATGCCTGAGTTACTGCTTACTGAATCACTTTAAATTGTGTACCATATTGCTCTGAAATACTTCTACGATGCTCCAGTCAAATTTTAATGCAGGGAATACTTGTGTGGAATTTTTCCTAACTAATTATTCTTTGGAAAGTTGAGTATGTTACTAATTCTAAAATTGGTTTGCTATCCCTTCAGTCTGATCATGTATACATTTGTTCTTTTGTCAGTTGGTGCTCATTGTGCATGAGTATGCACACGCGAATGCATGCTCCTGTGCCCTGGTCCCTAGGATAAGGTTGTTTTCCACAACACCACTTTGTTCATCACGTGTCAGTATGTCATGCTCTTTATTGGAGTAATTTCATTGGTCTCTTTTATGTAAAATGTTGTGTGAATGCAATGTATCTGCATTTGTTTGTTGATATTTGGGCCTGAGGATGTGCTTGGTGGTCTGTCATTGATTTTTGTTTTTTCCTTTACTTCTTCTATGCTTTCTTATGAATTCGTCTTCTCAAGGGCATGAGAGGGAAGGGATTTTGGTTCCTGTATATTATTGTTACCTGTGGTAAGACTTATTTGCTAATGGTTTCATGTTTTAGATTTATGAGGAGGTCAAGAAGTTCTCTTACCAAACTGGAGTCAGAGTTGTACAGTGGCCTACGGTGGAACTCCGATGTATGACCAGGTGATGCCTGCTTGCATGCTTTCATTTTTCTGCATTGCCTTTTGTTTATTTTCCTATTTGTGAGGACTAGTTTACTTGTCAAGTAGCTCAGATGTGCAGAAATGACTTTTAATGTAGGAGTAGAAAAGATTTTGGATAATTTAAATTCCAAAATCTTATATTTGTCACGTTACCTGCGAATACTTGATGCAGCACTCGAAAGTAGCCTATGGGCTATTGTTGCTAGAACACAGTATAGCTTTGGTGGATGTTTATTTCATTTTTATGTTGTCTGTTTTTTTTGCATTGTCCATCTGACTTACTGCCTTTTTATGCTTGCTGTTTTTAGCTGCGTGATCTAGAGAGGAGCGTTGATATTGTTGTTGCTACGCCTGGACGCCTTGTGGACATGGCTGAAAGATCAAGAGTCTCTCTTGAGGCAATCAAGTACCTGGTAATCGATGAGGCCGACAGGATGCTGGATTTGGGGTTTGAGCCTCAGATAAGAAAGATAGTTGATAGGATGAATATGCCACAGAAGTATGTGAGACAAACTATGGTTTTCAGTGCAACCTTTCCCTTAGAAATATTGGTTAGTATTGAAGTTTATATGGACTATCTGTGTATAAAGTAGGATAAAGAATGGAACAGATGAATGTTTTCATGTTTTCTGTAATAGCAACATGGCGACTTCTAACTTCCTCTAACATACACTGCCGCAAAAAATACTAGCAAGTGGATAGCACTTAGATTTTATACTGCAGAAAGCACATCTTCTTTATGTTGTGGTGATATATTCTACCTCTCTCCAGTGGATCAATACATTGTTTTTTTTAGGTTTTGTGCTATTTACTATCATATAGTTGAAAATGATTAAAGTGATATACATTTGCTTAGATACATTTGACTAATATCCAACTTTATTAATCTGATCTGGTTTTCAGAGACTGGCTTCGGACTTTTTGTCAAAATACATATTTATCACTGTTGGGAGGGTGGGGGTCAAGTACCGACCTTATTATGCAGAAAGTTGAGTTTCTCTCTGATGGGGAGAAAAGAGGCTAGCTACCTGCTAGATCTTTTACAAAAGCAGTCTGTCGGTGTGGCTAACAGCAAGGTATACAATCTGTCGCCATCTTAGCCATAATAATTGATTGATTTGCTATTTCTTGCTTGAGGACTTAATCTCATATTGGCTTGCATGTTTGCCTAGCTGCAGCAACCTCTAACATTGGTTTCTGTGGAGACGAAACGGGAGGCTGACATTGACTCATTGAGGCACTGGCTATACAGCAAAGGTTTCCCTGCAACAGCGATCCATGCCTCCATGGTGACAGAACACAACAGGTGAAGACACTTGCCTGAACTCTTTAGTAATGGCCTAACTGGTTCTTTGGCAGCAGTGTAACATTGCAATGACTTATGTATGGCGTAGATAGGGATACCTGGTGTAAGTACTGTGTCCCTATTTATACTCCTAAGAAGACAACTATCAGGTAACCATCTAAGTTCAGTACCAAAGTTGCAAAAAAATACAACGACAGTTATTGCACTGGCCACGCCCAATGTTCTCCTGATCCTGGTAGTTTGACGCGATGTACTCTTGGCATGGAAATAAACTGAATGAGATTCCGTACCTACCAGGATTGAGTTCGGCTGGGATATGTACAGGTGAAAAGTGATTTGGTAAATGTCGATGATAATTAACACCGCAACAAACTCAGCTTCCAGGAGACAGCGTCGGTCAGTGCGTAGCGAATCTCAACGCGCAACGTTCGGCGGGGATATGGGTCACGCCGGTTCCCCTGGACACGAACCAATTTTCGATGACTATTATACACAACTTTTGTCTGAAATATTTGCCATGCTGGTTTCATACCTCTTGTGGCCTCCACGGCCACAGCTCCCAGCTTCATCTTCATCTGGACCACCTATTTCCATTTTCAACAAGGAAAGCTTGAGACAAGATTGCATTTTCATGAACATGCTGGATTCTTGGTTGAGTTACAATTTCCTCCTGTCTCTCTTCATGCTGTATGACATGGAATATTCACTGTTTGGTAGGTTAATAGTGATAGGTAACATAAGGTCCTACTTGAAATATCTCTGTTAATGCTTGAGTTATTTTTTATCTATCTCGTGTGTTCGCTTGTCTTGTTTAGCTGAATAAACGAATAAATAGTTTGTATTCATCATTGGAGTATTGATATACGACTACCTATATCTGCTATATACATGTCCTTCCCAGATCCCTAGTAGTTAATGTCCTTGTTACAATGAAATAGATTATGGGTGGTTACATGTCACTCTTTTGGCATTCTTATAACAGTTATTTCATCAGTTCAGACCAGTAAATATTTTAAGCAGTCCATTTACGTTTTTTTTTAATATAGACTGATTTGTATCTTTATGTTATTTGAAGGAGAGGGAGAGTGCACTGAAATCCTTCAAGACTGGCCTCATGTCTATCTTGCTCGCCACTGATGTAGCCTCCCGGGACCTCCAGGTCCCGAACGTCGCCCATGTGATCAACTACGATCTTCCCAAGAGCATAGAGGACTACGTCCACAGGATTTGAAGAACTGGGAGAGCTGGGAAGACCGGCTCTGCCACTGCCTTCTTCACCGAATCCGACCACCCCCTAGCAAAGGGCTTGCTGGGACTGATGACCGAGGCGAAACAGGATGTGCCTGACTGGGTCGTGCAGCATGCGGAGAGGCCCTGTTATGGAGGGTCAAGCTACTGCGGAAGAAGCCAAAGGTTTGGTGGCAAGGATAATCACCGCGGTTGTGACTATTCTGGCAGCAGCAGCAGCTACTCCAATGGTGGGGGCTCCTCCAACAGATCGAGTGCTTCAAGTCCGCAGTACTACCCTTCCTAATCCTACCCCATAGGCACCGGGAACATCAGCGCCTCTGGCTGGGACTAAGCCAGCTAACACGCGTAATCTCAGTGCACATACCGTACATATTACCATGCTAGAATCAATACGTAGGAACCAAAATGCGCCTGATCTAAGCTCGGTCTCTGCTGGTCCTTTTGCTAGTGTGATATACGAATGGTGGTGCATAGAGGTAGGTAACAAAGTCTCTGAACGTTCTGTTGGGAAGCTAGTTGGCTGGGATTTCGCATGGATGTGGTGGTGACATTCTGATGATCAGAGTCCACTGGGAGCTTAAAACTTGTTGGTTTATATTATTGCAAGTGGCAAATGACGCTGTTGTATCTACTATTTACGAAAATATTTAAGAAAGACCCCTTTAGTTAGTTGTTGCTCTCGTTGGTTCTCGATGTTTTGCATCTTTCGAGTCTTCGGAGTGGTATGCACGAATAGTCGCGTGCTGTGTGATGTG
This sequence comes from Otatea glauca, assembly GCA_036346275.1. NCBI lineage: Eukaryota > Viridiplantae > Streptophyta > Magnoliopsida > Poales > Poaceae > Otatea > Otatea glauca. The sequence goes on from CM070721.1 coordinate 53,120,558, forward strand.
GTCATGCTGGAATCTCTAGTTGCTTGATTTGTTTGAAGCCTCCTCCGTCTTAGTGGGCATGGAGAACAAAGTGGTGCTCTAGCCAAGTTCAGCTCCATTGATGGTGCGTCTATTACTGGGTTGCCATTTTGGGAACTTTCAGCTGAAGCTTTTACAGCCTGTAAATTACAGGAATAGCTGACATTCTGTTCTGATTGTTGGGAAACCACATGGCCTATTGAAGGCCCATGTTGGTCTCTTAGCCGAAACCCTAGGCGACTACTATATTAGGGGGAGGGGGTCCCTCCCAATGGACAAGCAACCACAAAGCAATAAAGAATTCTGTCGTCGCTCTCCCTAAACCTGTGTCTCTCTGTTCTCCAATTCAGATCTGTTCGGGAACCCCGGACTATTCGATAGCGAGGTTCCTTAACACGTTATCAGCACGAAGCTCTACCAGCGAACAGATTGAAAGGTGAGAAAAGGTGGGTTTCGACGATTGAATCTAATCGCTTGTTGATCCTATGCATGCATCTACCCTACGCATCTGTTTTGTGTTTCGTCGCGTGGCAAGAAGCTACAATGACATGGATCTACAGTTTTTACTGTTCATCGTCACAGAAAAAGAAAACAAAACGACGGCAACAGCATTGGGACCCGCGCTCGGCGGCCCTCCCACGCGAAGCCTGCAAGCGCCTCGCGCTCGTAGCGCGCTTCGCCGCTGCCGCCAGCGTTCCCCGCTCGCGGCGCCAGTAAATCACCTCGGCCGCGCCGCTCGCGCTTCGCCATTGCGTCGCCCGGTCGGGCGATCGCGCGTCGCCTCGCCGCTGCGTGTGTCGCCTCGGCTTCGCGCCGCGGGCGCTGTCGCCGCCCGACCGGACGGCCGTGCCTTTCGGCGCTTCGACCCGCCGACTTCCGGCGTCGATCTCGGCCTCGTCGGTTCGCCCGGCCCGCATCGGCCTCGCGGCGCCATCGCCGGCTCGGCCTCGCGCCCGCCGCCGCCGCAAGCCGGCTCGGCCTCGGCGCCGCCTCGGTCTTGCTCGCGCGCATGCGGCCCGACCTCGGCCTCCGCAGCGCCGTTCGCGAGCTCGGTGTAACATCCCAAAATTTGGCTTATAATTTCGCTCACGTGCATTTTGTGATTTTCGAATTTATTGGATTTTCGAAATTATCTAAATTTATTTTAATTAAGTATATTGAACCTTTGGTGAAAACTAAATATATATAGATAAAGTTAATATAAAGTTTTACCAAAAATATTTTATTTGAGCTCAGAATGTCTCAAAGTATTTATGAGAATTTTCTAGGATTTTTCCTGATATTTTAATTACTTAAAATAGATTAATCTAATTTCGGGAATTATTTTAAATCAAAAAGCTTTTGAAAATCGAGTGAGCGATCTTGGGCCAAGCCCGACCTTGTGCGTCTTGTGACCCATTCTTTGTCGCGGCCCGTCGGCCCGCCCGCGCGCCGTAGCGCGTGTGACCGTTGGATGAAGATCGGATGGCTGCCTCCTTTCGCGAAACCCTAGTGCTGCGAGCCGTTGGATCGAGATCAAGTGGTCGGGATCGCTTCGCGTTGTTTTGGTAAGTTTAGATCTCGTCTGTTGGGTTTGGAAAGAGCGGATCGGATCGTATCGCTTCGGATCTAATCTTGGCGCTCATCTTGGATCGGACGGTCTCGATCGTCGTCTCCGATTCGGTTTCCGAATCCGCCGCCGCTGCGTCGCCGCCGCGTGATTTAGGGTTTCCTTCCCTGTGCGCATGCCGAGGCAATAAATCCGCAGCCCGCACTCCGATGTTCCTCGTTCCCTTGCGCAGCCAGTAGCTCTAGCCTCTTCGCCTGTTTCGCTGCCATCATCGCTCAGGAGCTCGCCGTAGTTCTTTGCAGTGCCGCCGCGAGTTTTTGCGCCATTCCGCCGCCGTCGAGCATCCTCCCGCCGAATCGGTTCCAGATCCGAGTTCCTCGCGTCGTGTCGCGTCGAGTCTGCCCCTTCTTCGCCGAGTCGCGTCGAAACGCCGTTCGGGTGGTCGTCTTCCTCCGCTCCGGTGCAAGCCCGCCGCCGTGTCTCGGAGCTTCGCGCATCCGTTGGATCTTCGCCGAACCGTCCAGATCAAGCCACGTCGCTTCTTCATCAGTGTTTCGCTCGGGTAAATTTCTAACCGTTAGATCCGAATAGACGATCGGGATTGAGCCACGTAGGGGTAGATCGGTGGCCGTCAGATCATCGCGCAGATGCGCGCCGCGTGTCGAGCATCGGCACGGGCGGCGTCGCAGCCAATCGATGCGTCTTGCGCGTGTCGGCGCGTGGCGCGGCGCCGTGGGCGCGTCCACGGTGGACGAGCGGTTCCGTGGACCGAGTCCATGGACGAGCGACGTGTCGGCGCTGATTGGTCGAGTCGGGGCTGGCGTCGCGTTGCGCAATAAAGATCTTTTCAATAGAAAATAATTCGAAAAATCGAAATTCTATTTTCGTAGTTTGATGTTATTCAAACTTCAAAAGGCTATATCTTTTCATTTTAACTCGGATTTGAGTGATTCAAATTTCTAAAAATTGTAAAATAAATATCTATTTATTGGTGAATTTTATTTTATTTTTGGAGTTTGTTTGCTCTCTGGTTTGGTGTTTATTTACTATTTTGGCATCGTTTAGCGTAGGCGTTGAAGCGCTTTCGGTGAGCCGGAGGAAGATTCGTCGCTCAAGACCCAAACTCAGATCAAGACCAGCACCTACTCCAAGGCAAGTTGTGCTTTGATCATGTTGCACCTAATTTTCACCAAATCGCTATTTTGTCTTTTAAACTTTATGCATGATATTTTATGTGTATAAATGATTTCAATTAATCTGGGAATTAGATAATACGCCTATTTGAATTAAACCATACCTTGTCAATTATATGCCATGATCTATTTGTCACCCTAGGATGTGGAATTATAGTTGATAATCAACATGGGCTAGTTAGATCGTCATAGATTGCTTAGCCATGCCACGTCATCACATGTGTCCGAATGTCGATACTTAATCTTGACTAATGGAATATGGAACAATGTTTATGAATTGGTGTGTCATGTGTTGTCACACAATGATATCAAGTTGTCGTGGCGAGGAGGTCACACATCGGGATTGAAATGTTGATGGCATGTGGTGCTTGGTAATCAACTGGGTGGTAATGATTTTAGATTGAGGCAAGTGGCAAGGCGGTGTGCCAAGGTGGGCGAGTTTGGCGGGGTATGTGGAAGTCTTGCCTTAATCACTTTAAGGACTTAACCTTGCAAGCCTTTGACTGAGTCTCTCTTGCAACCACATGTGCGGAATGGGACAGACCTATTTGAATAATTTGTGAAACCTAGATTTGATCTTGTCGTGGTGAATAGTGAGTCCCGGTTACGGTTTAACTCACATGGCGCAAGAGGGGGCCTGTTGTGGTGGTTTAACCCTTGATGTTGAAACCTTAGCGGCGATCTTGGGTCTAGGTGTAGCATTGTAAAGGCTTTGTTATGATCACTCGCCTTGGTGGTGTTTGGTTGTATCGTGTGGGTAAAGTGCATAACCTCTGCAGAGTGTACAATCTATTGAATAGCCGTGCTCACGGTATTGGGCAATGCTCGGAATTACAGTTAAGGGTTAGACTTTTGTTAAACAAAAACTTGTTGGGATGGCAAGGTGCCATGGAAAGTGGAAAATTAATTTAGGATTGGAAACTTGGTGTATTTCAGAAATACTGAATTTATTAATTACTGTATTTGTTTCTTGCTTTCCAATCTATTTATTGTATTCTTGTTAAATCTTTGCTTTATTGCAAAATACCCTTACTAGCCATTCCTTTGGATTAAGCCAAGCATATAAAATATTAGACTTGCATTGTTGTGCACAACTTGTTGAGTGCTTTATGTACTCACCCCAACAACAACAACTTCAGAAGAAGAGGAATCTATACCATTCATGGAGGAGGATTACTTGGATGCGAATGCTTAGGGTCCGAGCCTCGTCAGTTGCCTGTGGCGAATGGAGCGCCACTGCGTTTATTCTATTTCGCCGCTTCTCATTGGTACTCTTTTTAAGCCCTGTGAGGCATTATTCATGTAAGACAACAGATTACTATTAATTAATGAAGTTTATGCTATATTTATTGTGTGTGACTATGATAGCATCTATGTTGAGCTGTGTGCACTAGCGTGATCTGGACTAGTGCGGTATACACAGAGGTCGGATTGCAAATTCGGTCCCGACACTCGGCCTCTGCGACGCGTCGGCCCTGCCCGACCCGTCGCCTTGTCGGCTCCGCCCGACCTTGATCGCCGGCAACCCGGCTTCCTCGGCGCCGCGTTCGCCGCGCGCGCGCCACCGTGCTCGTTGCTTGAAGCGACGACGCCCGGCCCGGCTCGAAGCCGCTCCACGGCCTCCGGCCTCGCTTGCGTCGTCGCTCGGCCTCTGGCCTCCGCCACAACCGCGCCGCCAGGCTTCACGCGAGGAGGAAGGAGGCGTGCGTGAAGACGGCGCACATGGAGGCTGTGCGGGCTGAAGCAAAGAAAGGGGCGCGGCCCAAAAGGCCGTTCGGCCGGAGGAAAAGAAAAGAAAAGGAAAAGGAAAGAAAGAAAGAAAAGAAGAAGAAAAATAAAAAAGAAAAAAAAATGCAGAATTTTTGGAAAATAGCTAGAAAAATTCAGAAAATTATTTGGCTCTATTTTTTATGAATATTATTTATGAATTTTGAATTCATTGCTTTATTTTAGTATACTGGCAATTTATTTTCTGCACTTTATGCTTTTTGCAACCATTTTCTATTAGATTACACGCAGTAATCTAATGTCAGAATTTTGATACCATGCAGATGTCCGGCATCGTGAATCGTGAGTTTGAAGAACTGGCCCCACACGATCAGAACTACCTCACTTGGGCATCGGACGTGAAGATCGTTCTTGGGGGCAAGAAGATCCGTGCCGCGATTGGTCTAGGGTCCTCGCAGGACGCGAAACCTACTGCCGAACAGAACGATCAAGCCTTGCACTTCCTCAGGCACCACCTCTCAGCCACTCTGAAAAATGAATATATGGCTGAGGAGAGTGCATTTGAGCTTTGGACTGCACTTCAGAAGCGGTTCGAGAAGCATAAGTACACCATCTTGCCCCAAGCACAGCAAGATTGGATCCGCCTGAGGTTTGCAGACTACAAAACAGTGGCCGAGTACAATTCTGTCTTGCACATAATTTGTACTAATCTCTCCCTATGTGGCAAGAAGATCACTGATGAGGAGAAGATTGAGAAAACTCTCTCTACCTTCCACCCAAATGCTATCCAGAGTGCACGCAGCTATCATCAGGATGCATACAAGGAGTATAGCGAACTGATTGATGTAATGCAAGTTGAGGAATCGCAAGACGATGTTCTACGCAAGAACTATGTCTCGTAGCCATCTGGAAGGGGCACTGGCACAGAAGTCAATGCCAATAGCTATAAGGTGAGAAAGTCCATTCATAGAAAGAAGGGCAAGCAGGGTGAAAAAGAGAGGAATCAGGCCAAAGAAAAGTCCAAAGCTCCAGTGAAGAAGGATGACAAGGCAAAGGCGCACGCCAAGCCGTATGGACAGCAGAACCAAACGTGCTTCAGGTGTGGCACTTGGGGACACTGGTCGAAGATATGTCGGGAATCCAAGGAAGTGATCAACGCATATCAGGCTAAGAGGAAGGTAAAAGAAAACGCCCCAGCAGAGGCGCACTTCGCCAAGATTGGTGATGATGATGCCATGGATGAAGATACCCCACTTGTCTCATCCTCACAGAATAGCCTAGACATCGATGCTACAGCCAATCTTATGGCAAATGAAGAGAAAACTTCTGTCGATGACATAGAAACAGAAATTAATGCATATTTTATAGATTCTGTTTAATACATGTTTTTAGATTATGGTTGTTAGCAAATTCTTTTGAATAATGAATTGTAAGCTCTAAAAGAGCATACTTCGCTCATGAATAAATATGCAATTTATTCTTTCATTTATAAGCAATATTTGAATTATTTTGCCTCTGTTTGATAGGGATTATTTTCTTTTTTTTAGAAATCGTGTAGCACCCAAATGGAAGAGATATGCATTGTTGATAGTGGCACAACAAATACCATCTTAAGAGAGTCCAAGTACTTCCAGTCGATCACGAAGAACGCTGAAAAAATTACTACGATCGCAGGAAGCGATTCATATGTAATAGGCTCAGGAAGAACAACTATTATATTACCTATGGGTACAACTTTGGTAATTGAAGAAGCCCTTTTGTACCCCGAATCAACGCGCACTCTCTTAAGTTTCAAAGACATCCGCGCCAATGGTTTTCACGTAGAAACCAATGAAGAAAATGGCAAAGAATACTTGTGCATTGTGAAGCACGCGGTATGTGGAAAATGGTATTAGAAAAATGTCCCTCATATGAATCTGGGTTGTACTACACGAATATTCATGCACCCGAAGTGTATACTTCCTTGAAGACTGTATTTAGAAGCTTTGAGTTATTTTTTTTATGGCATAGTAGATTAGACCATCTTGGTCTTAGAATGATGAGAAATATAGTGAACAACTCATAAGGTCATGGCATTAATGTTAAAAATTTCCCGAATCATAAAAATTTCGTGTGCCCTTATGTGCCACCAGGAAATTAATAACTAGACCCTTTGTCGTGAAAGTGCAAAGTGAAATCCCTGCATTCTTGGAACACATCCAGGGGGATATTTGCGGCCCGATTCAGCCCTTGTCAGGGCCGTTTCGATACTTTATGGTGCTCATCGATGCTTCCTCGAAATGGTCGCATGTATGCTTATTGTCAACAAGAAACCATGCTTTTGCAAAGCTGATCTCGCAGATCATAAGAATTAAGAATGCTTTCCCTGATCACCGCGTGAAGTCCATTAGAATGGACAATGCCGGAGAATTTACTTCAAAGGCATTTGATGATTATTGCACGGCAACAGGGATAGCAGTTGAGCACTCAGTACCGCACATCCATACGCAGATTGGACTAGCTGAAGCACTAATAAAGAGGATTAAATTCATTGTCAGACCGCTTTTGCAGAGTTGTAACTTGCCCAACACTTGTTGGGGACACGCAGTCCTGCACGCAGTAGCTCTCATGAATTTCAGACCTTCGGCCTACAACATCCTTTCTCCTATGCAGCTTGTGCACGGGATCATCCCGAAAATCTCCCATCTCAGGAAATTTGGGTGTATGGTATATGTTCCTATACCACCCCCTCAGCGGACTGCAATGGGCCCTCTCCGTAAGTCTGGGATATACATTGGTTATGAGAGTGCATCCATATTCAGGTATTTGGAACCCATGACTGGAGACTTGCATATAGCCCGATTCGCTGATTGCATATTTGACGAGGATCGTTTCCCGTCATTAGGGGGAGGAAATCAACCTTTGGATGAAAAATGCCGGGAAATCATATGGCATTCCACTGGGATTCCCGCGCATGACCCCCGCACTAATGAAGCAAATCAAGAAGTCCAGAAGATAATTGATTTGCAGAATTTAGCAAATGAACTGCCTAATCATTTTGTGATCCGAAGGCGTGGTTAAGTTGCATGTACCGCAAGAAATGCACCGAGAGGGTGGAAATACCAAAGAAAATAGAAGGTATCCTCATCTTGTTCAGAGGCCTCAAAGAAAAGAACAGAAATCTGCTCCTCAAACCCAAAGTACCCGAGGCGCCGGAGAAAAGCGGGCGAGAGGACTTACCACAACCAATCACGAAAATACCCCAAGGAAAGAAGGGGAGCATGTTGAGACCTGGCACTGGAAAGAAGCCAACGGAAAAGGCAATTCCAGACTTGAATCTTCCACTGCAGGAAGCCGCCGGAAATAATATGTGCGCACACATAGGCAATGAAAAGCTAAAGGAACTTGCTCCTGCGATAGGGAATAGCAGCGAAGAGCAAGTAGAAGTGCATGAAGCACCCCATGAAGAAATGGCCATAAACTTTGTAATAACAGGAGAATCCCTGAATAGAGTAACAACCAAATTTTGATGCATACTTTGCAAAGAAGATTGCCTCGATCATTGATCATGATCCCGAGCCTGCATCTCTAGTAGAGTGCAAGAAAAGGCTAGATTGGGAAGAATGGAAGAAGGCAATCACTGCAGAGTTAGTCTCTCTGAATAAGAGAGAGGTATTTGGGCCCATATGCCGCACACCTCCCCATATAAACCCTGTAGGTCACAAATGGGTCTTTGTTCGGAAGAGGAATGAAAACAACGAAGTTGTAAGATACAAGGCAAGGCTTGTAGCTCAAGGTTTCACTCAACGTCCTGGAGTTGATTATGAAGAAACCTATTCTCCGGTCATGGGAGGAATTACCTTTAGATATTTGATCTCAATGGCAGGCAACTTGAAGTTGAGAATGAAGCTAATGGATGTTGTCACAACATATTTGTATGGAAACTTGGATTCGGAGATATACATAAAGGTACCGGAAGGTATTCCTATCCCGAACCAAGACGGAGCAAATAGAAACCTGTACAGTGTGAAATTGGAGAAATAACTGTATGGGCTAAAACAATCAAGAAGAATGTGGTATAATCGCTTGAGCGACTTTCTCTGCAAGAAAGGCTACACGAACAACGAAGATTGTCCATGCGTATTTATACAGCGATCCCCAAATGGATTCTGTATAATCTCCGTCTATGTAGATGACTTGAACATCATTGGGACAGATGAAGAGATTGAAGAAGCATGCTCATACTTGAAGTCTGAGTTTGAAATAAAGGATTTGGGTAAAACCAAGTTTTGTTTAGGCTTGCAGCTTGAGCATGTCCGAGGAAGAATCTTGGTACACCAATCATCCTACACGTAGAAAGTGTTGGAAAGATTTGACTTTGAAAAGGCATATCCTGCAAAGACTCCAATGGTCGGAAGGTCACTCCAAGCAGACCTAGACCCATACAGACTTAGAGAAGAGGGGGAGGAAGTCTTGGGAGCAGAATTCCTATATCTGAGTGCAGTTGGAGCTCTCATGTACCTTGCAAATAGCACCAGGCCGGACATTGCGTTCGCTGTGAATTTGCTAGCTCGGTACAGTGCAGAACCCACCAAAAGGCATTGGGAAGGGATCAAGGACATCTTCTGTTACCTCCAAGGAAGTAAAGATCTCGGTTTGTTCTTCAGAAGAAACAATGAACTGAATTTGGTTGGCTACGCCGATGCTGGGTATTTATCAGACCCGCATAGTGGCAAGTCCCAAACTGGCTATATTTTCCTATGTGGAGGAACAGCAGTTTCCTGGAAGTCGTCTAAGCAGACCCTTGACTCGACGTCGACAAACCACTCGAAAATCATTGCTTTGTATGAAGCATCTCGTGAATGTGCATGGCTCCGAAGAATGGTTCACCACATCCAGAAGTCATGTGGCTTGAACATTGAGCAAACTCCCACGATCATCTATGAAGATAATGCAGCTTGTGTTGCTCAAGCACAGATGGGTTATGTGAAGAGCAATCTCACGAAGCATATCAACCCCAAGTTCTTCTATGCTCACGAATTGCATAAGATGAATGAGATCAAGATATTGCATACTAAGTCATGTGAAAATCTTGCAGATTTGTTCACTAAATCACTCCCAGCATCTACCTTTGAAAGGTGCGTAAAAGGGATTGGGATGATGAGACTTAGAGAAGTGCAGATTTCAGGGGGAGATATTTCACATACTCCCACATAAATCTTGAACAAGAATTTTGAGTACCCAACATGAATCTCGAAGATTAGCAATTGAAGTTCGGGTGAATTGTACTCTTTTTCCTTAGCAAGTTTTTTATGAAGTTTTTCTTGTATAAGGTTTTAATGAGGCAATTCGTGCAACGCAGTAAGCGTATGCTATATACTCTTTCTCCAAGTATTTTTCCCACTGGGTTTTTCTGGAGTTTTAATGAGGCATATGCATCTCGCGGCAAAGGGCCCAAGGGGGAGTGTTGGGAAACCACATGGCCTATTGAAGGCCCATGTTGGTCCCTTAGTCGAAACCCTAGGCGACTACTATATGAGGAGGGGTCCCCCCAATGGACAAGCAACCACAAAGAAATAAAGAATTCTGTCGTCGCTCTCCCTAAACCTGTGTCTCTCTGTTCTCCAATTCAGATCTATTCGGGAACCCCGGACTATTCGATAGCGAGGTTCCTTAACACTGATGACGAAGGGATATATACATGTCAATTTGGCTGAGATGCTGCCTGGTGCCACTCTTAAGATTCGAGTGATTTTTTTAAATAATATTTTTTTATTCAAATTGCAGAAATATACCTCGATCTGAAAAAATTACGAAAATATACCTTTGTCACCCTTTGAGAAAGCGAGAGGGAAATGTCGCCCGTTCAAAGGGCGACTAAGGTACGTATCGCCCTTTGAATGGGCCCCTATGGTTGGGCGGCAGGTAATAAATCGATCGTTGGTTTGGCGACAGAAGGGGCGCGGGCCTCTGTTGCCAAACCAACGGGCGACAGAGGATGGCTATTTAATCGCACCGCAGGCACGGTAGCCGTGCGAGCTCATTTCAGCCAGCCGAGCCGAGAGAAAAGAGATGAGTGGGAGGGAGAGGAGAGAAAAAGGAAGGGAGGGAAAGAAGGAAAGAGGAGAGGAGAAGAAATTTGTAGCCGTGCAGGTAAATTTTTTTTTGTTTATTTTGTTTAGCAATAAACCATTGTAGGATAGAATTTTTTTTAGATCTAGTTAGATTTAGACGTTACGGATATATTTTGTATATTTTTAGTAATTTAGTTGGTTCATAGAAATACATGTACGTAGATGTTTTTAGGAATAATAATATATTTTTAGGAATTTAGATGTTTTTACAGATAGATGTAGATATGTTTTTTTAGGAGTGTAGATTTTTTTACAGATAGAAGTACATAGATATATATTTTTAGGAGTATAGATGTTTTTTACAAATAGAAGTAGAGAGATGTATATTTTTACAAATATAGATAGATATATATTTTTAAAGTGTAGATATAGATAGATCTAGATTTTTTTATCAAATAGATATAGTATTTTTTACGAAAAGTAATTAATTCATGGGTTAATGAATCGGTTCGCAAATATGTCAGAACGAGTTCTATTTAGAATCTATTATGGAGAAGGGGGTTTCATGTATGATTTAGAAGGTGCGGATCTGAGTAACTTTCAGTATGTGAACATAAGTTTAAGTAGGGTTGAAGAGCGTACATTTTCTGCTGTATTGAATTGGTTGTATTATACTTTTCGGATGGAACTAGAGAAGTGCCAGCTGAAGTTATTTTGCCTTTATACTATGCGAAATGATCCTATTTATTGGGAGTTAGTTGAGGTTAAGGGAACCGCATCGTGGAGGTCATATGTGATGGGGGCGGAGCAACATGGATGGTTTCGTGTGCTTTTAGTGCAAGCATATGATAGGGTTGTTGCCCCACAGCATCAATTGGACGTCGGTGATAATAGTGAATCTCAAAATGAGTTAAGTTATGGTGACACCTAAATTAGGGAATATAGCCATGAGCAGCATGTTCAGGAATGCAACGAGGACATCATTTACTAGAGTGGTGAACAAGTTGAGGTTGGGGAGGATGACGAAACCATTTGACAAGAAGCGCGGGGACAAGTAGACGAAGGTGAGGAAATTAAGGAAATAACAGCAAGGATGGAAGAGAAAGACCGTGAATACACCAGAGCAGAAGTGAAAGACGACAATGACTCGGATGAGGAAGATGGAGGTACGGAGCCGCTTGTGCCAACAGATTTGAGCACGCATCAATTTAATAAGCTGGTTGTGAATGAAAGCAATGATACACCATAGCAGTATAGTGACACTACGCCAAAACCTGCAATAGGTGACGGTCTATTTGTGGCGGTTTTTTTCGAACCGCCACAAAGATATTTATCAGTGGCGGTTCAATTTCATAAATGGCGGGAAAAATATCAGTGGCGGTTCTATCCTCGAACCGCCGCGATAATGATTATCGATGGCGGTTCGAGGTAGAACCGCCATCGATAACTAAATACATTATCGATGGCGGTTGGAGGCTAGAACCGTCATCGATAACTAGGTTATCGATGGCGGTGCTATCCTCCAACCGCCATCGATTTATTGATTATCCGTGGCGGTTCTATCCTCGAACCGCCATCGATAATAATTATCGATGGCGGTTCGAGGATAGAACCGCCACGGATAATGTTATTAGTGGCGGTTCTAGTTAAAAACCGCCATCGATAATATTGCCTATAAATAGGTGGTCGATGCAAGACCTTGGTCTTCTTCCTCCCGAGAGCAAACCAAAACTTCTAAATTTGATTTCGTTTTCTCCAATTCTTGTGCTTGTACTTCCTCTAGTTGTTCCTTGGTGAGTTATTTTTTCTCCTCTCTTGATTTGTGTTAATCTTGTTGCAATTTAATTTTTAAACCAAGTTTAATTAGGGTTTATATGTAGATGAGATGAAAAGTTTAGATTTTGTTTATTTTTATTTAGGTACCATTTTGTAGTTGATGAATTTATTTCCTAGCTAGGTTCATTAGATGATGTTGTGTTCCTTTTATAGATGATGAATTATGATTAAGCATATATTTAATATTAATTGCATTTTAAGTTAATTTGATACATGATGAATTTATTATCTAGCTCCTTTAGATGATAAGTAATTAGATTGGTTTTTTAATTACTATTAATTGGGTTCTATTAGTGTACGGACATGTACATCTTGCATATATATGAATTTATTATCTAGCTCCTTTAGATGATAAGTTATTAGATTAGTTTTTTAATTACTATTAATTTGGTTCCATTAGTGTACGAACATATACATCTTGCATATAATAAATTTATTTAATTAAGATTATTGGGTATTAATATAAATGAAATTTTAGTTAATTTGGTAGGTGGGTGCTCATCATTTTAGATGATGAATTTATTATCTAGCTTCTTTACGGAAAAGTATTGATTAGTTTTTAATTACTATTAATTTGGTTCCATTAGTGTGGACATATATTAAATTTATTTAATTAAGATTATTGGATATTGATATACATGAAATTTAAGCTAATTTGGTAGGTGGATGCTCATCATTTTAGATGATGAATTTATTATCTAGCTCATTTAGATGATAAGTAATTAGATTAGTTTTTAATCAATTTTTATATGTTAATTAATTTTAGATGGATAGGAGATGGATGTACAATGCGAACCGTTATGTAGAGATTACATCGACGGGTATCTGCTTTTCTAAGAGCGTGAGGAGAACAAATTGCATAAGAAGACGGAGTACATACATTGTCCATGCATTGATTGCAAGAATGAGAAAATGTTTTTGGACAAAGAGCACATCCACTTGCACTTGATTGAAGAGGTTTTGTACTTGGCTATACACGTTGGACAAGTCACGTGAAGAGGAAAACATACATGAAGGTGATAACGTATTGGATGATGGAGAAGGCATTATGGCGGTGACATCGATTATGGATCGATGAGGATAGGTTGGACATTGATGGCGATAATAATCTTGCTCGGATGTTGCGCGATGCGTAGGGAACTACACTAGTCGAGAGAGTTTAATCAATTCAAGGGTTTGTTGGACGACTCGGACACACCTTTGTTCGGGTTGCAGGAGGAATACACAAAGTTGCACACCGTGCTTTCACTTCTAAAATTGAAGGCAAGCAATGGTTGGTCCGATAAAAGTTTCACGGCGCTATTACATCTCTTAGCGGACATGCTTCCGGATGGAAGCGTATTGCCGATAACCACTTATTTAGCTAAGAAGGTTGTATGTCCATTGGGATTGGAAGTAGAAAGAATACATGCATGTCCAAGCGATTGTATACTCTATCGCAAAGAGTATCTGAGACATGCATGTATGTCCGTGTGCAAATCATCGCGATACAAGCGTAAAGACCATGACAATGAGGGCACCGTGGTGAAGAAAGGAGCTCCCGCTAAAGTGGTGTGGTATTTACGGTAATACCTCGGTTGAAGCGTTTATTTGGAAACAAAAGCATGCCCAATCGATGCGATGGCTTTCGTAAGAGCGTAAAAGGATGGAAAGTCGAGACACCTGCCGATTACGCGGTGGAGAACCATCGATAGGCTCTTTAGGATGGACTTCGGAATGAACCGAGGAATGTAAGGTTTGGGTTGAGTACGGATGGAATGAATCCTTTCGGTAACATGAGTAGTATTCATAGCACTTGGCTCGTGACTCTCAGTATCTACAACCTTCCTCCTTGGTTGTGTATGAAACGAAAGTACATTATGATGTCATTGCTTATCCAAGGGCCGAGACAACTGGCAATGATATTGATGTATACCTACAACCATTGGTGGAAGATCTTGTGATCTTGTGGAGCGAAGGTGTACACGGTATGGGATGAGTACAAGCGAGAGTACTTCACCCTACGCGCATTGTTGTTTTGCACCATCAATGATTTCCCGCCTTGGTAACCTATCCGGTCGTCTTGTAAAGGGGCCAAAGCATGCCCCATTGCATGGATGAAACGCAAGTGTGTGGCTCAATAACTCAAGGAAAGCGTGTACATGCATCACCGCGGAGTTCCTTGTGAGAATCACCCTACCGCAATATGAAGAAACAATTCGACGGGACAAAAGAGGATGGTATAGCTCCAAGGCCTCCTCGTGGGAAGAGGTATATGATATGGTTAAGGATATTAATGTTGTACTTGGAAAGGAGAGAGTAATAATAAATCGAGGTCTCGTCTTGAGAAGATCACATGGAAGAAGAGATCGATATTTTGGACTTGCCCTATTGGAAGGACTTAGAAGTTCGACAACGCATAGGCGTCATGCATGTAGAGAAAAATGTATGTGATGACTTGATTGGTATTTTCTTGAATATTCCTAGCAAAACTAAGGACTGATGAAGGCACGAAGGGACTGGAAGATATGAAAATCGAGTGAGCTACATCCTCGAGACAACGGAAAGGCCGACTTTACCTTCCCCACTTGCTACACTCTATCCAAGAAAGAGAGAAGCAGACCTCTGCAAATGCTTGCATGGTGTGAAAGTTCCATCCGGCTACTCCGCAAGCATCAAGAAACCGTATCCATGAAAGATTTGAAGTTAAGCGGCATGAAGTCTCATGATTGTCATGTGATGATGACACAAATGCTTCCTATTGCAATTAGAGGTATTTTGCACGAAAAGGTCAGAAGCAATCATGAGGTTGTGTTTCTTCTTCAACACGATTTCACGAAGGTCATCGATCCCATCGGACTTTTCGAACTACGAGAATGATGTGGTGAAGACACTATGCCGACTAGAGATGTATTTCCCTCCATCATTTTTCGATATAATGGTTCATCTCATTGTTCACCTTGTGAATGAGATAAATGTATGTGGCCCCGTATTCTCGCATCGGATGTACCCGTTCGAAAGGTACATGGGTATCTGAAGAAGTATGTACGCAATCGATCTCACGGAGGGTTGCATTGTGGAAGGTTATGCAAGCGAGGAGGTTATCGAGTTTTGCGTGGATTACATGGAGGGTGGAACCGGTAGGAGTGCTGTATCTCGCCATGAGGTAGGCTAGTTTGGAAAAGGGACGATTGGAAGGAAATCAACAAATTCTTACGATCATGGATTGTTCGAAAAAGCTCATTTCACATCTTGCCTTGATCGGTTGAGGTGTCCTCGTACATGGACATGCACAAGGATAAGCTACGAGAGGAAAATCGTGGACGATCGAGGCTTGGGTAACAAAAGAGCATAACCGTTTGTTCAATCATTGGTTCAAAGAGCATGTATTTGGGAAAGAAACGAGTGTTATGTTGAGGTGGTTGGCAAAGGGCCATCGGTACAATCTTGACATGGCAAGGATCGACATAAATGGATATACCTTTTACGAGATCTCGGGATAGCAAAAGCACTTACCAAAATAGTGGTGTCGCATAGATGCCTATGACAACACAGCAAGAAGAAGACTAGCTTCTATGGGTTCATAGAAGAGATTTGGGAGCTCGACTATTGTATTTTTAAGATCCCGATGTTTGGTGTCGTTGGGTACAACTCCCAAAGGGTGTCAAGGTGGACAAATGCGGCTTCACTACTTTGGACATCGAACATGTCGGATCTGAGCGAACCATTCGTACTTGCGAAGCAAGTAGCACAAGTCTTCTATGTAATCGACCGACGGATAAGAAGCGGCATGTAGTTCTTCAGGAAAAGAAGGATCGTCGGAGTTGAGAATGTCGTGGATGAGGATGAGTACAACCGGTTTGACGAGTTGCCTCCTTTCGTAGATGGCAACATCGGGCTCGAGGAAGAAACCACTCAAGAAACTACCTATCATCGCGACGATCATGAAGAAGGGCAAATTGTGAAAGAAAATAATTAGCTATATACGAGTAATGGCAATGTGATGTAAACAATATGCATTTGTATGGAGTAATGGAAATATGGTGTTATGCATTTGTGTGGAGTAATGGAAATGTGGGTCATTAATATATTACTATATTAGGATTATATAGGGTAATTACTATATTAGATTACACAAGTTTTAATGGTTTCTCCTCGGTATGAATTAAAACCAAATATATTGTACATAGTACATAAGGCATTTATGATATTAGAACATATTTAGAAATAATATTCTATTCTGGTATACATCCTAGAAGATATGAAAATAAGCAGTAGAGATTATATAGGGTATATTACTATATTAGAAATATATATGGTCATTACTCGTTTTTTTGATTCACATGGGACCACTTGAAGTAGTCCGGCGCAAAGTCGTTCACGCGGACCACTTGAAGTAGTCGCGCAAAAGCTATGTTAGGATAACTTTATCGATGGCGGTTCTTAAGCAGAACCGCCACAGATCATTATCGATGGCGGTTCGTATAAAGAACCGCCACGGATTATATATGTATCGATGGCGGTTCTTGTGAAGAACCGCCACAGAAGTGAATCTGTGGCGGTTCGTATAAAGAACCGCCACGATAATATATATCGATGGCGGTTCTTGTGAAGAACCGCCACAGATAAAATATCGATGGCGGTTCGTATAAAGAACCGCCACGATAATATGTATCATTGGCGGTTCTTTTGAAGAACCGCCACAGATCAAAGTATCGATGGCGGTTCTTGTTAAGAACCGCCACAGATAAGGCCCCATATATAAAAGTCTGATCATTCTTCTTCTCACCGTTGTTCTAACCCCTAAACTCCTGCCGCTTCACTCTTCGCCCGAGCCCGACGCCGCCACGGTCGCCGCCCCGACGCCGTCCGACGCCGCGCCCGCTCCCGACGCCTCGACACCGACGCCGCGCCGCTCCTCCACCGACGCGCGCCGCCGCCGCCCAGCGCGCCCGGCGCGCGCCCTCGAGCGACGCCCCGACCGCACGACGCGCATTCCTAGGTATGTTCTACCTTCATTACGGATGGCTCTGTTCTTTAGCTCGCTTGTTACGTTGTCCGATAAAATGTTGCTTTGCTTGTTATTGCATCAAGATATTATGGTAATATAAACCAACTGAAATAGGTTAACTTTTTCACTGCTAGTCTACTACTCATTCCATCATGCTGTGCTGAGTTTGGTGGTCAAAAGATTGCCCAACTGATAGCCTACTTGGTCCTATTGTTTAGTAGATAGGTAGTACTCGTGATTCTCTTCTTGTGGGTTTTGTGGGCCTTGGCCATCTAAAGTGCGATCTAAGTTCCCCTCAGTGCGCAGGTAAAGGGCGCATACGAGTTGAGCGAGGAAAGGATCAAGGGTGCGAGTATGCTTCTTACCGCTTTATCTGCTAGGTCTAGGATTGGTTTTGTTAACTAGAGATCTTTTCCTGAGCGTTTACACCTCTTCCATTTAGTGCTTGGAAAGTTGCAGGGGCGTTTGACAATCCAAAATTCATTGTCAAATCTTGCCATGCAGCTGTAAGAATGGGTAAAGGCTACACTAGACAAACTGGTTTGGATCTTTTCCCCTTTGCTAGCTGAAAAGTTTCACATTGCTTAACAAAATTCTCTACTCCCTATTTCATTCTTATTCAGTAAAACAATTCCTTTAGTCTTTGGTTGGTTGTCTGCATTGCCGAATGCCCTCCAATGGTACTTCAATGGAAAGCCACAATTAGTTTAGTTTGTAACGCAGAGTTCTCTCAATCCAAATTTTTCTTGCTTGCTTATGATCAAACCTTGATGCAATTCAAACCCATCTTCTTTGTCGGGGCTATGAGCGTCCAACTATGCTAGTTGTTGTGCTACATTGTCGGTGGCATCGAATTCACTACCTCTTGAATACACAGAGGTTGCATCCACGATAAAGCACGCAAATTCATGAGTTGTCCAGCCCATGACAATGCGTTGGCAACCACATTCTCCTTACCCTTCTTGTAGACAATTCGGTACTTCAGGCCCATCAATTGAATGCCCAATTCTTGATTACTTTTATTTCTAGTTCGCGAGTTAAACTTCCGCACTTAACCCATCGGATCGCCAAATTCTAATGGTTCCATACTTTACCTCTTTCGATTCGACATCCAAGGTCGATATGGAGGAGCAATCCACCCGAGCCCGAGCCTAGCCCTACCGGGTTCCTCAACCTCCACCCAACCACCGGTGTTGCCGCCGATCTTGACATACTGTGGCAAGACCTCGTGGCGAGGAAGAAATAAGAAGCCCAAGGCGGTATACCATCTCGGAGGTCTCGAAGTGGGGCCCCTAGTGCACCGCCAAAGTTCGTAGCAAAGTGCAGAACAACTGCGGGTATATCGCAAGGAGAGAGTGCCAATCACCTTTTGGATTGGCACAAAGTGTGATACCATCAAAGCGGATCTATGGGTGGTGAAACAAACCTTGAATTTCAAGAAGATGAACACGCGTCGTCGGGATGCGTTGATGACCATGGATGCGGCATGGAGGAACTTCAAGGCGGTGAATACTACTTATGTAAAGAAAACCGATCGGCCATCGGGGACTACCCAAACTTAGAACCATATTGGGATGATTTCGTGTCGATGAAGCAAAGTGAAGCGACAAAGAAGTCGGCGAGGACCACATAAACATCGGAAGAAGGAACATCCATCCACATGGACTTGGTGCGGGTGGGTGCTGTTGGTAAAATCCCTCAATAGGGAGGCGGGAAGCGTAATCACTCACTGATCGTGGTACAAGTCAATTGGCGGACTACGGATCGAGTCAAGCACTACGTGCTAAGCGAGGGCAAGTGTCACGTCTGGTGGGGCTTATCCTTCGAAATAGCGACGACGAAGCAATGTCACAAAGGGTCCAGGAGTCAGACGTCGAGTCTTCCCAAGGAACATTCCAACCGGATAGGAGAACGACGAACTAACACGTGCCACGGGAAACAAGGAGCATCACGGACGAACAAGAGGTGTCGGGGTTAAGGTTAGTGGAAGGCAGATTCCGAGCACCTTCACACTTACAAGAGTCGAAAGAGAGCTAGAGAAGCGTTTGCGAAATAGAAATGATGAAGGAAAAGATGCTTGAGAATTACAAGGCACAATTGAACAACAAGTACAACGACAAGTACAACAAGCCATGAGCGACCACAAGCCGAGAACATTATTACGACCACCCTCCGAATCGTCGCGCGTAGCGATTGCATCCGCCCCAATTGTAGAACAGGACATGGGTCAATATCACGTGGGCGACATACATGACCCCACACCGTGCGGCTCACTTTGCCCGTCATGAACATATTCATTCATTTGATACGGGCATAGCGTACCCATGCCAAGAAGGAGGTGTATTGCACAACTCTGCGATAGCGCCGGGATATGCAAAGGTTCGGTGGACACGGTTAATCCCGATTCGCCAACCTCGGGCTAGAAATGCCCCGAACAGCGAGGTTACAACTCTAGGAAGTGCCGTCCACACATTCATCGAGGGCGCAAACGTGACATCACCTTGGACCATCATGAAGTGCTGTTCCTCCCGAGGTGAACTCGCCCCCTCCCGAGGTGAACCGCCACCTCTCCTACAGTGAACTCCGGCCTCTCCTACTGTGAACTGCGGCCTCTCCTACTGATAAACCTCGCATGATCGTCACCAACACATCAACAGATGAAAGTTAGTGCGACAACTTGGTTGACCGACTTAAAACCCTCCTCTGAAGGCATGGCGAATAGACAAGCCATATCATCGGAGGTCGGCGAAGCGAATGGAGTATGATGTTGTGTGCGAGAAAAGTAAGGGTAAAGCGGTCTCCAAAGGACAAGCTCTTGAAGAAAGATGAAATACGAATTGGGAAGCCGTTTGTCACCCCTTCAAGCTTCATAGTCTAACAAATGCAGCTAAGGCGATTACATGAATGGTATATGGAGCGATCGAACCAACATGTACTCCGAAGGTGATCACCGCCATTTTCAGAGAGGAACATTTCCACCATGAGGGATTGGCCGCTTCATGATAGAATTGTGAGTTGCACAACATGTACTATCAAGATGCCCTCGGCGTGTCTCTTATGAGATCTTTGGTCCTTGTAAGTGTCAATATAAAAATCATTGTCTACATTCATGTAATACCGATAAATGTGATGTCTAAATCATTTGTTATGTAGATACGAGTTGATCGAACTAAAAGAACCAAAGGGCGATGGCGTTCCTCGATCCGGAGCGGTTTGCCACCGGAAATCAAAAGAGTACCAAAGGAGGTCGAGGACTACGATATAACGCCTCATCAAACTCCAAGACAAGGAGTTCATACTTTTACCATACAATTTCAAGTAAGTGGCTCACTAGCTAGTTCAATTACTTGTTGATCTCGTTCTTTGCTCGAGTTAGGACTAATGACTACGGCATCATACATGTATGCGTAGTTTCCACGGATTCTCGTAGTAATTCATCCGGATAAAAGCAAGATCTTGATCTTGGACCAGCGGGACAAAGATCCAAAAGACTACAAAGATATGACAAGTCTAGTGAATAGGGCCTTCAAAGCATATTGTAAAAAGTGCTCAAGACACCGTCCTTTCCATAAATCATCGACAATCCGTACTAAATTTCCGATGCGCACAAAAACAATTTGTCTATATCGCACCTCGTAGTCAATAACTCCTTCAATGTCGTATAAGTTTATTCAATTTTTGCGATTACAAGCAGCGCCAGAACAAATTTATGTGGGTACTTCGTGTGCCAATACATGCGCGAAATCTTAGGCTCTACAATAGTAAACAATGACGTAGAGGTTTGTCACGCTAACATCACACATTGATTTGCACATCTCATTCTCTATATAAGCTCTTAAGACAAACTTTTTCTATCTATAGCGTTTGAAGTTGCCTATGGGAGGTGGTTCCAAATGAAATCCAAGGCATTCAGGACAGCTCGCCTACTTCATTATGAAGGAAGTACTCAACAAGAACGGCGAGTTTCATGACCCGGATAATAACGATGAAGTCTTCCATACTCATCTACCACCTCCGAGGCCCCTACCAACAGTGAAGACTCGTAGGCTTATAGTTCACAAAACTAGTTAATTTTTTTAAATGCGGTGGTGTAAATTGATGTTTCATTGAATGTCAAGTTTAGTATTGGATGGCATGGCTTGCATATGTTCTAATTTTGTCATTTCATTTAAGAAGTTGTGATTGATCTGCGCTTGTGTTGTTGCCCTTCTCCGTGTGTGTGTGTGTTGATGGGTGGTGTGTGTGCGTGCGTGCGCTCTAGACGAGGAGCTCTCCTCTATTGCTTTTCTCTGTGCCCTTTCATGATGGCTAGTAGAGCTTTTATAGGCGTGGGTGATGGATGAATACGGAAAGAGCTCATTTCAAAGCTGCACCATTACAAAGAGTTTATTTGATTGCTTGATTTAGTTGCAAGTTTCCTTTTGCATCTTTACCGTCCATTCATAAGAGATTTGATTACATGGTCCTTATAGTTTTAGATGGTGTGTTTTACTCTAATGTATGATAGTAAATGCCATTAAAAATAGCTAAATGGAGATTATAGAAGGAAAAATAGTAAAAGTAGGATCAAAATTGTAGAATGATATGTATTTAGGAATAAAAATTGAAAAATAGAATGTCACATATTCAAAAATAGAGGAGTATAAACTAGCTAATGCATGTACAACATATGGAGGATGCCACGGCATTCACATGGAATAAGACGACAATGGATCGGCTAGATTTGTGATACAACAAAAGTGATCTATTTAGCTTTCCATACTATGATATATAATAACTTCATTTACATACTCGAGAAATATTGATGCAAAGATCTTGAACTTGAGAAGGGAGCAGGTCCGATGGGAGGCATGCCCTACACCATCACCATGATCGAGCGCCTCATGCATGAGACACTTTAATTGTACATTGTAATTGTGTATATGCAAAATCTGTGATTGTAATTGTGATTGATGTATTATATGTAATTGTGATTGATGTATTATATTGTAGTTGTGTATATGCAAAAGCTGTGATTGTTGTACATTATAATTGTGTATATGCAAAATTGCAATTGTGATTGATGTATTATATTGTAGTTGTGTATATGCGAAATATGTGGTGATTATTGTATATTATAAGCTGTGTATATGCAAAATCTGTGATTGATGTATTATATGTTTGAGAGGGCATGGCTAGTAGCACTTTGAGGCTAGCCCAAAATGCGCTTTTTATTTTTTGATCGAGTACTATCTGTGGCGGTTGGTGGATAGAACCGCCACAGATAATATAGATCTGTGGCGGTTGGTGTATAGAACCGCCACGAGATAATATAGTTATCTGTGGCGGTTGGTGGCAAGAACCGCCACGATAATATTGTTATCTGTGGCGGTTGTAGGAAAGAACCGTCACGTATAGTGTAGTTATCTGTGGCGGTTGGTGGATAGAACCGCCACGATAGTATTGTTATCTGTGGCGGTTAGTGTGTAGAACCGTCACGATAACACTTGCTCTATGGCGGTTAGAAAACCGCCGCGATAATCCTCGATTATCGATGGCACTATATCTGTGGCGGTTCAATAACCGCCACTGATGGCGGTTATGAACCGCCACTGATGACGTTTTTTAGTGTAGTGTGACAATGAAGTTAGGCCTAACAATATTTACCCGACAAAAGAGGCAGTGCAGGATACTGTGAAAGATTGGGTCTTATCATTAAGAAGGACATTCAGGGTTAAGAAGTCCACCCTAACTTGCTACAACATGGTGTGCGAGATCCATGCCCTAGAGAGTGCACGCGTACAAGCCTAAATGGGGCACCCACTAGTTATGTTTGAAGGTTGAGCAGCATAGCTGTATGACTTAGGAAACCCGGATGACTCACAGGAACCTGTCATCCGGGTATATCGCGAATATCATGTACCTAGAGATAGTGGAGTACCTTAATTTTGAGCCCCGTGCTATTATCCGAGCAATCGAGAACAGATATCAGTACACAATTAGCTACGGGAAGGCATGGAGGACGAAGCAGAAGGACTTAGAAATGAGGTTTGGAAAATTTGAAGACTCCTACCATAATCTGCCCGCACTACTCAGTTGTATTCAGGGAAGAAATCCTGACACTTATTATGATTATCAGGACTGTCTGTCAAACAAATGGCCGACCAAGAGATATCTAAAGAGAGTTTTCTTTGCATTCGGAGTTTGCATAAGGCGTTCTATCACTGCTGTCTATTGTTGTGCGTGGACGACTGATAGCATCTAGGCCCCCTCAATTATTATTATTGTGTTTTATCATAGTTTTGGTATTGATGACTAAGTTAATAATACTTAAAGCTTTGAAGAACATATGCTGGAATCAATGATAGAGCAAGTTGGATTAAAAAGATTAAGGTGCTCAGTTTCTAGTTTATGACTTGGGAGATGTTTCAAGTCAAATAGCTAGGTTTGTTTTTCTCTTCTTTTTGGTTGTCTAAAGAGGGACTTTGCACAAGCTAGTGGATTGGATCATAAGGCAAAGACAAAACTAGATTTCTCGAAGCAAAAGACACTTAGACATTGACCTTCGAATCATATTTTTAGTATACAACGGACCAAATCTCAGCTATCCACTTCTTTAGTCCGTTGCATACACAGCATATCTTCTCAAGTCAAAAAGTTTCTTTGGTCCAACATTGAAAATCTTCTGTGTCGAAACTCATATAAAAAATACCTGCTCATCGGACCAAAACTCTTGTTTTCATATTCTTTCGTCCTTGGTAAAAACTCTTTTTAAAAATCATCTGTCAACCAAGTGATTATCTATGTATGACGGACCAAATATTTTGGTCCGGCATACATGTAAAGGTCACTCCTCTGTGACGGACCAAAATGTTCTCCGTTTCTCACCTACAGCAGACCAAATATTTTGGTCCGGCACTCATTCAGTTTATAAGCCTTTGGCCGGACCACTTTGAAGTCCTATTTATTGAAACCTTAAATGGAGTCCTATTTATTGAAACCTTAAATGGATATTCTTTCTCATTCAAAAGGTTCTTTGCTTTGATAACAGACCAAATATTCTTGCTTAACCTTTTAGTCTGCTGTTAAAACAAATCACTTGGATAAACTTATTTCTGTTGAAAAAGGGTCTTTGGCTACTAATCTTGAAAAGTCCATGTATGACGGACCAAAATATTTGGTCCGACGTACATAAATCTCTCTCAGTCGTATGACAGACCAAACTCAATGTAAAGTCCATGTACAACGGACCAAATTTTTTGGTCCGTCGTAAATGTTCAAATTTGGTCCGTCATACACATGTCCAGTATCGCTAGGCACTATTGCTTAGTCCGTTGTACGTGTATATTTCTGATATTTCTGACATCTGACACGTCCAACGGCTACAGTAGCAGGTGTAACGGCTATATTAATTCGAAATGGCTATATAAATATTTCCTAAGCCATTTACCAATACATAGAACGAACTCCTTTTCATTTTAGCTTTGAAAATAGCTCTCATTCTAAGAAGGAGTCTGTGCTTCACTTTCAAACCAAAATTCTCAAACATCTCTAAGTGTTTTAACTCCAAGCCAAAGTCTAGCTGTGTGAGTTGTGAAGTGAACCAAAAGACAGAACTTGTGCAAAGTTTATTACTCTTGGATCTTAGTGATCCTAGACAGCTTGGAGGAAGTAAACAGTGCGACTTGTCCAAAAGTAATTGTGGAAGGCCACTGTGATTGTGAGAGGTTTGGAACTCACCTCACTGGAGTAGTGAAAGAGTTACCTGAGTGATCACCGGAGCTACTGCGACTAGCTTTGGAGAAGCAATACTTTGGAGGAAGTGCTTCAACGTGGATTAGGAGTACGGCTCTGAACCATGGGATATATCTTGTCTCACTTGTGTTTTATTTCTCTTTATTGCTTTCGCTGTTATTATTGTTTGTTTTTACTTCTGTCATATATATATATTCTGTTCTGTGCTTTTCTCTCATAAAGAACAGTAAATTATTTTTAAGAAGTTAAAACTTGTAAAAGTTGCCTATTCACCCCCCTCTAGGCCAACTAGATCCTTCAAGTGGTATCAGAGCTTGGTTTACCTTTATTAGCTTAACTAGCTTTGGTAAATGGCCGATGGAAATGGATCTGCAACTGTTAGTATTGGTAGAGTACCTGTTTTTGATGGCACAGATTATGCTTATTGGAAAATTAAGATGAGATGCTATTTAGAAGCTGTCGGGTATGATGTGTGGAGAGTCACTGAAAAACCTTTGCCTCCTCGTGTTATGCCCGAAGGGCAATCTGTGTATGGTGAACCCACTCCTGGTGAGATTCAAAATATGCAGTATGATGCTCAAGCTAGAAATGCCATATTTTCCTGTCTTAGCTTAGAAGTTTTTGATAGAGTAAGTAATCTTACCTCTGCTTATGATATATGGACAACTTTACAAGAAATTCGCGAAGGTACTTCTGATGTAAAAGAAGAAAAATATTATGTTGTTCGAGAAAAATTTGATCAATTCAAAATGCTTTCTCAAGAAAATGCTAATGACATGTTCTCTAGGCTAAATCCTATTGTCAATGAACTAAAAGGCCTAGGAACTAAAATTTCTGATGTTGAGGTATGCAGGAAGATGATTAGAGTGCTTCCTTGAGCGTATCATAGTTTGATCACGTATTTATCCAACAGTGGTGATCTCAAGAGGCTCACTCCAACCGAGCTACTAGGTAAAATATCTGCTCATGAGCTCACATTGGCCGAAGAAGATGCTCCAAAGAAGAAATCCATCGCACTCAAAGCCAAGGAAGTTATACAAGACTCATCTGACGAAGATGATGATGAGTCAAGTGAGGATGAGGATGAAGATATGAAGAAGTTAGATCTACTCATGAGAAGAGCCAACAAACTCATGAGAAAAGTCAATTTCAAAGACAAAGAAAGGTCAAACTTTTACTCAAAGAAAAATCCTTTTTCTAATGTTGTATGCTTTGAATGCAATGAAAAGGGGCACATAGCTGCTCGGTGTCCCAACAAAATCAAGAAGAAGAGCAAGTATAAGAACAAGAATGATGAAGATGAGGAGAAGACTCATGAAAAACCCAAGAAGAAGTTTTTCAAGAAAAGCTACTCTAAGAAATTTGTGAAGAAAGGAAAAGGAGAAGCTCACATAGGAGAATGGGTCACTGATGAAGAAAGTGCAAGTGAAGACTCATCCTCGGATGATGAAAATTCAAAATCAAAGGGGCTAGCTGGGCTTGCCTTAGATGAGTCAACTTCATCACCATCCTCATTTCCTCTCTGTCTGATGGCAAGATCGAGGAAAAGGTTAGTGACTCACCTTCTTATGATGAGCTAGTAGAATTAGTTGAAGAGCTAAATGATGCTTTGCATGATAAAACAAATTCAACTAGAACTCTTAATAAGACTATTACTGGCTCGTACTACCAGAGAAGCTATTTGAACTATCATATGCTATATATCAAATTCATATCCCATAATTCACGGCGATGTATATACTCTTCGGTGGGGGTGTCATGCCCTGTTCGTGCATAAGACGCAAAAGAGGATATAACTGGAGGGGTAGAGGTCCACTCAGAACTATTGCAGCAGCAAGTTCAAGAAGACCTTCAACCACCACCGAAAGGGGGCTTGCTCCTAACTATGGCAATGACGATGCTGATTTCATGTCGCCTAGACCTCGACATTCAAGTACTACAACAGGCCGTTCTAGTACTACTACAATAGACCGTTCAAGCAACAATACAAGAGAACTTTCAACCAGCACTGAAGGAGGGGTACCTCCTAACCGTACAAATGATGATGATGACGATATCATGCCACTTAGGCCACGAACCTTGCGTCCTTCGAGTCCTCCGAATCCTGACAATGATATTACATTAAGCCCTATCAGGTATCCAAACATAGTACCCCGATAACTATTGTCCATTTGACCATGCCCTATTCCGACAACTATGGCCATATAATGTATGGTTTTTTGACTTAGTCCTTCATTGGAGGCATTTACCTATGGAATATGTTGTATCCCAGTTTTATGAATTCTCTAAGGCATGTATGTACCTATGTTGTATCCTAGTTTTATAAATCCCCTAAGGCATGTACTTATGTTGTATCCCAGTTTGTGACTTAGTCCTGCACTTTGTAAGATCAATGTCGTTTTTTATTCAATATTTTACTATGATTTGTCGTCAAATTTGTCGCACACTGAAAGAGAACGACGAACAACGAAAATTGATTTTTTTTGTCAAAATAATTTTGTAAATTACTACATGAATTATCAAGAATGACAAATATGATTTTTTCTGAATTTATAGAACCTTAGTTTGAACATAAGCTCACAGGTTACAGCAAATTTTCAAAAAAAATCATTGCAAAATAGTTCCTCATCAACTTAATTTCCTCAAAAAAAAATTCATGATTTTATAATTTCGTCATGCCTGTCGCCCAATGGTAGAGTGACTTATTCAGTCGCCCGATGGTGGGCCGACTTATTCAGTCGCCCGATGGTAGAGCGATTTATTCCTCTCATCCCGCCACATTAGCTCTGACTCAGTCTTTCTTGCGTTTTGCACTCTTGTCGCCAAACCATATGGCGATAGAGGTATATTTTTGCAATTTTTCAGATCGAGATATATTTATGTAATTTGAATTAAAAAATGTATTATTTTAAAAAAAATTCACCTTCAAGTACCCTATGTCATGTATATTCGATATGCGTGAAAAGCTCCTCCCGTAGCTCACGGGTTGTCACACTACTGTCACGCCACTCGACGTGCGATAGCTTTGACTTCCGCGCTTTCTAGATGTAGGAGCGTCTTCCGTGGTGAGAAAGGGTCAAATCTATAAATAATTTCGGGCTGGGAAAAGAAAGAAAGATGATTTCTCGCTAGAGATGGACAAACGGGTCGACCTGAGGCACGACACTGTTGGCCCAGCCCGAGCAAGGCATGACCCAGTAGAAGCGGCCGTGGCGTGCTTGGTGGCACTCGCACGACGCCAAAGACGTAATGATCCGTTTATGAGCGGGCGATCACGACCGCGATGCGGCATGGCACGCAAGACGGCCAGCGCATGGCACCAAGACGGCTTGTGGCGCCCGGCACATTTAAGGGAGGCACGTCTCGTTTAATTTGAAAAATATCCGTTTTATAGCTGTTGGAGGATTAAAAAATTCAAAAAAGTTCTACATACTTCGAGTTTTTCTAATTATTCTAAATTTTTCCTATTTTTTCATACTTTTCCTTTTTTTAAAATTTTTTCTTATTTCTTTTGAATTTTTTTACGTTAACGGGCTACCGGACCGACTCGACCCGTTAGACCCGCGAAGGATCGAACCGGTATGGCACGGCCCTTGAGACTAACGGGCCGTGTCTGGGTCGATACGGTATAGCCCGTTTAGTAGCGGAGTCAAAACGAATCGTGCCTAAATAGACTATACCGCCCCGTGCCGCGGCCCTCTCTATTTCTCGCTAAGAACGTCCGGCGGTCCGGCCTACTAAAACTCTGTATCACTATCTGGTGAGCCGCAGCGGCGGCTGCTCCTTGCCCGTTCCCCTGGTCCTTCCGCATCCTCACCTCCGCGCTCTCCCGTCCCTCCGCCGCCGCCGACCTCCTCCTAGAACCTGACATGGCGACAGACGCGCTCCTGCGTACGAGGCCGTAAAGAGGAAGATGGGGTCCGACGGGGTGGCCCCTGGAGTGGACCTGCCTTGTTCGAAATGATACAGCGAGCGCTCAGCAAGAACAGTTAGTTTGAGATTGCGGAGGACGTGTTCTGCCTGGTGCGCGCCGGCTGCCCGGTGAACGTCAGCACGTTCGGCGTTGCAGTCGCCGGGTGCGTGTATGCCGGGGACATGGACGCGGCGAGGGAGGTGCTGCAGGAGGCGGCAAGGCACCCTCCCATTCCCCTCGTCACCTCCAGGCCTCCCCATCTTGGGCCTTCGGCTTGGGAAGTGGTAATACCCCCGACTTCATTGATTCTCCCTGTGTTGTTGCCCTTATGAAATGACAAGTAGGTTGCTGTTGATATATTTGAGGTCTATACGGACCAATCTCCAACTCTCAGCTATGAATTGTTAGTTATATAGGATACAGAATTTTTCTTGATGTTGCCTGCTAGAAGGCAGAAATTAGCAAAACAGGCGAGAATGACATGTCAAGCACTCTCGGCTAGCATAGCTTTTGCACGATCCTTAGAAGTTTGACACTACATCATAATCTGGCATAGCGTGGTTGAATATGTAATACAAACTAGGCATACAAGTGCCTTAAGCGGTTATTGATTTACACAGAAGGCATTTTTATTCATACATATCATAGATGTCTTGTACGGACCCAAACATATGCAGGTCCGCGGTGTACTATATGAAATGGCAAAACCTTTTTAGTTGACAGAATACTGCTGCATTATGCTACTGGCTTCATCAACTGAAAGAAGCATCTGCACAGCGTTATCCATGGTAGGTCTATTGCTTCTATCTTCCTCTACGCATGAAACAGCCAACTTGACCATAGTTCTTGCTTGCAAGTTGTTGAAGTTACCATTCAACCTGGAGTCAATGAAGTCCGTGATCCAAGGCTGTTCGCTGCCCTCCAGCTTCACATTCTCTGCAAACGTCCTAGAAACCTTTCGAAGGACCATTTCCACTGCCTCGTCAGCATTTGCTGCCCAATCTGAAACACGAGCTCCCTTCAGTAGTTCTAGAAGCACCACTCCAAAGCTGTAGACATCAACCTTTGCTGTTATTGGGAGGTTAGAAACCCACTCAGGAGCTATATAACCTCTAGTTCCACGGATACGCGATACGTTTTTATTGGATCCGCCTCTGTTCAGGAGTTTTGCAAGGCCAAAGTCTGTGATCTTTGGCTCCAAGTTCTCATCCAACAGTATGTTCTCGGGCTTCATGTCACAGTGGATGACCCACTCTAAGCACTCATGATGAAGATATGCCAATCCTTTTGCAACCCCTAGAGCGATTTTAAATCTTTGGTTCCATTCAAGTAAGATCTGTGAGCCCTCGCTACCAAACAAGGTTTTATCCAACGAACCATTCTCCACATATTCTGAAACCAATATCCTGTGTGGACCATCAGAACAGAATCCCCAAACCCTCACTAGATTCATATGGTAAATCCTTCCAATCACACTCAGTTCATGTTGGAATTCTTCTTCACCTTGGTTGATGCCGGCCAACTTTTTCACGGCTACTGCCCTCTCGTCTTTCAAGACTCCCTTGTATACAACACCAGATGCTCCCCTACCAAGCTCATCCTTAAACTTCCTAGTAGCTATCTGCAACTCCTTGTAAGTATATCTGCGGAAATGGTTGGTTATCATTTCATAGCCAACCTCAGCTGGCCATACTCCTCTTAATTTCTTGTCCTCCCTTCTCAAAATAAACCACCATCCTAATGCCACAAATATTACCTCCACAAGAAATATTGCTGATAAGAATCCATAGAAGTACAAATACTGTGATTCACTGTGACTGCTCTTAGGCTTATCCAAGAAATCTGAAATGAAATATTTGTTTGCTGTACTACAGTCTGGAACATATCTAGGACCAGAAGGTTGCGAGTGAGGAATTAAGGACTCTGACACCTGTACAGCCTTAGGAAGCTTGAGATAGATAGAACCTGGTAATGATGGATGGGTTACGCCACCAACAAGAGCAAACTTTGGATAGCAGTCACCTTTTCCTTGCCAGTATAAGAACCCTTTGCAATTGCAGTCATTCATGCATATGTTCTTGCAAGTATGAAGAGAAACAAATGTATGCTTGCTTTGATCATGCCCTAGGAAATCAGTGGTGGGTAGCTTCACAAATTTCATCTCCTGCCCATCACAACTGTGGTTGAACTTTGGCCTGCAGCCTTTACTTCGGTCACTTGGGTTGATAATTTCATGTCCAGGGGCACATGCACAAGCAGGCCTAGGTGTATATACACATAGTCCATTCTGACCGCACAAACCACGCACATAACAAAGCTGAGGGTATGCCATCCATGTGACTAACCAACTCCCATCTGACTTATTGAGGCTGTATAACCTAAGATTCCCATCATAGTCCAATGTTAGCCTCCTCATAATCCTAGGGCCCCAATCAGAAGCCTTAAAAGTTAAATTATCACTTCCAAGGAAATGCCCCCAGTTATCAAGAACCCCAATTGTGGTGCTATTAAACGAGTTTCTTTGCTTTGCCCAGAT
Organism: Otatea glauca; assembly: GCA_036346275.1. Lineage (NCBI taxonomy): Eukaryota > Viridiplantae > Streptophyta > Magnoliopsida > Poales > Poaceae > Otatea > Otatea glauca. The sequence goes on from CM070721.1 coordinate 53,152,108, forward strand.
ATTAATATCAGGATTTGGCCAATAGATAAAAGAGATATCCTTCTCATCATCAAACAGTGTAAGCAAATGTTCATCATCAAAATGGAAGCTGTAGTGGCCAGGAAAAAGTAATCTATTAGTAGATACCAACTTTGTGGTAGCAGTTATGTTCTGATTGGGTAGCAAGGTATCTGTAGGAGAATCAAAGCTTTGCCATAGAATGATATCACCTTGCCCCTTCACGATGAGGTTTCCTGTGTCCAATAGCTGAGCTTGTTCGGCATTTGAAGAGTTCACATTGTTTGTCCACACTGTCTGGCCATTGTAATCTTTTAAAACCATCCCGCCGTCCATCTTGAACTTCACTTTGGATCCCCAGGTGTACACAGGGTTGAGAGGATTTGCGCTCCAGACGACAGTCTTATTAGCTGAGTTGGAGAACCAAATAGAAAAGGTGGAGGCATTGGGGGAAATGTTGTAGAAGCCACAGGTGAAAGCACCATCTGGCGAATGGAGCACATCGGAGTTGTGCTCTACAGAGAGAGAGGAGCCTGGCAAGAGGAATTCACGAGCCGAGATGTGCAAAAGCAGATGAATCAAAGTGAGGAGAAACAGAGAGGTAGAGCGTGCATCCATAGTTGTTGCAGGCTTGCAGCACTCAAGTTGATCTTTAAAATGGTCAGAAACACACGCTATTTATAGGAACCAACCAGCAATACATGTTCCAGAGGAAAGAGAGATTCTTTGTTGAGGAGAGTGATAGCTTGTTCTGTTCGGTACGATTCAATGAATATCTGTGAAGTATGTCTTTCGAGTTTAGACGTTGTAGATGTTGGAAATATGCATAAGAGGTCAATCATGAAGATGATTATCTTGTATTTATGTTTATGTTATTCCTTTAATAATGTCATGTTATAGATCATCAAGTATGTGATTTGATCGTGAAACTCTATAATTTAATTATGATATTATTATAAATTATTCCTTGTTTATTTATTGGTTGGAACACCAATAATATTTATTCAAAACAAGCATATGAATTGTTTGAAAATCATGTTTCACGGATTACGAGTATGTGATACAATTCAATCATATGAATACATTATACATGTAAGTGTACATGCTATTGGACTGACCCGTTATGAAACACCTTTTGAGGATTTAATTAGTGTCATAAGTTGTTTCATATAATGATAATGATTGATCTTTAGGCCTGAGATCAACACAGTTTCCTACATGAGGATGGTATGCTTTGATGTTGTCTAATGTTGTCCGTAACTGAATAATCATAAGGATAACACTTGGTTATACTTTGAATCATGCAGAGGGAAGTTTATGATCAAGATGGAATTTGTCCTCCTCATACTAAGGGAATGATATCAATCGGCCACTTGATAAAATAGACTAAAGAATGTACATGGCTATACTCGAACGATTAAAGGTGTTAATCAATCGATCTTGTTAGTCTACTTCAGATAATTGAGAAAATCGATTTAACAGTGCAAGGATGACACATATCAACCTTGAGTTAAAAAATGATATCAAAGTGACAAAGGGACCGACATGTGTTCATTGAAGGTTTGTCGGATAAATGACATTCATGCAATTTGGGTAGTCGTTATGTTCTGCTACGAGCCGCTTGCGACTAATGGATCGAAAAATGATTTTTTCGATTTATTGCCAACATAGTATGAACATGAAGGATCACACACTAGAACAGGCTTAGATAGATTTATAAAATCTTCTCTCGTGATATACGTGCCAATGTGATTGAACATGATATCTGGTAGTTTACAAAAAAGGGTTGTGAATCCGCGCGCAAAAATATGATTTTTTTGCGCAGAAATCACTGTAGCATGTTGGCAAGACTGTAGCAAACGACATATGAACAACGCCAGGTGTCGGTATTGTAGCATGTCGGTAGGTATTATAGCAAGCGACATATGAACAGTATTGGGACGGTGGCTACTGTAGCAAACGACGTATGAATGGCACTGTAGCAACTAACTTGCTACAATGTTTGGCTATAATTTGGGTTCCGGTTCAGAAAATTAATGAATAATTGAGAGAAAAATAAAGAAGGTGAAAAAGTTTCACCTGAACCAGATAAAAATGTCATAAGAGTCGTATTGCGCGGTACTAGCATACTGGCATATGGTGTCGTCCGTCTGTTCATGTGGATACCTGAAGGTCGTGGCTGCTACTGTCACGAAGATCCGACGTATCCATTTCCGCTGCTACGTCTAAGTGTTGAAGCTGTGAGCTTCTGCAAAAGTTTTGTATTTGCGCTTTCAAGATCATGGTACGCAATTATTGCTCTTGGTATTTTTTAAATCTTAGTTCTAATGTATACGATCGGTCTGAGAAGGAGATAAATTTTTAAAATTTATTGAGTTTTTTCCGCCCCGATTTCCCAACAGTAGAATTGTCTCTTTTTTCAGCTGGCTGATGTATACTCCTGCAATAAGGCTCGAGAGGTATCATTCGAGGCACTCACGCTTCATTCAGTCATCCTTCATGCAGCAGATAAGTGAAGAAAATTTAATTATTTCAATTGTGTGGTGACAACGATATACATGGCTGATTGATTTGCTTCTTCCTATACAGGAAGAAACGATAAACTTTGCACCATAGATTTCATTGTCGCACATAGCTGTCTCTCTTTTTCACAAGAAACTGACCTCTGAGAGTAACAAGACCGGAAAGTTCAACCCTTCGCAGTGTTCATAAAGGTGTGAAAAATCGCCGCCCAGGCGCTCGGCGGCCGCCTGGGCACGAAATTGTGCTCTAGGCGGAGGGTCTGCCTAGGCGGGGCTCAGCGGCGTTAGGTGACCGCGCAGGCGGGTGTAGACGGAGATCGGCGTAGGAAAAGCGGCGCTCGGCGGAGAAAAAGCGGAGCTAGGCGGTGTCGGGTTGGATAAGAGGGGAAAACCGGGGGGTGTGGGGGAAGAGAGTGAAGACTAGGTTATCGGGTGCGAGCGTCGACTCGATTCTCCCCGCCTCCAGATCTCCTTGGTTCGGTCGCAGAAGATTGTGTTCCCTGCTGCCGGCGCCCGAACACCTCCCTGCCTCCCGCGCCGCCAGCATCCGAGATCTTCCTGTGACGCCGCCCGAACTCCTCCCCGCCTCTCGCGCCGCCAGCGTCCGAGGTCGTCCTCCCGCACCACCGCCACCAGCGCCCGAGGTCGACCTTTCGCGCCGGCGTCGACAGCGCCAAGCTCGTCTTCCCTGCCTCCACGCCGCCAGCGCCGAGCTCTTCCTTCCACGCCGGCGCCCGAGCCTCCCGCGTCGCCAGTACCTCTCAGGTTTGCCTCTGCCCTCTGCCGCTTTTTTACACCAGTGGAACAAGCCGAGCGCCCGAGCTAGAGGAAAAATATCAGGGGGATGAATCGATGTCTCGATGAATAGATGAAATTAAAGGAGTTTCACTGTTGGGTCTTGGCAAAAGCAAAACCAGAATTGAATTTGATGCTGTTAAGTATATATGAAGCAGTGATCATTGTTAGGTACTAAAGATTTTGTTAAGTTGCTTGATGAGTTGGTATAAACCAAATTATACAGCATGAATTGAGCTTGTACATTGCAAACTTGTATATTGTGAAATATGAATAAGATGGTATGTGAATAAATAACAGAATAAGATGTAAATTGTGAATTGAGATTGTCTTTGCTGCATGTTCTTGTATGATATGTGAGTTAAACATTGCTCTTTTTATGTGGGATGAAACTTTGAGCACAAAATTATCCATTTACAGAATGTCGTCATCGGGATCGGCGGCAACAACTAATGAGAGCACGGCGACTCTTAAGAGAAAGTCGGATGACGTAGGATGAGATTATGGGGTTTTAGTCGATTCGTCTAACTTGGACAAAGTGAAGTGCATTTTTTGTAGCCATGTGAGCTCAGGAGGAATTTATCGTCTTAAGCAATACGTTGGCAAAGTTGGCAATAGTATTGCTAAATGTAAAGTAGCCTCAGAGGGAGCTTAAGAAAAGTGCAAGAAATCTCTTGAAGAAGCAAAACGAAAAAAGAAGCAAAAGTAAGGCCGTGATGACGAAATTAGATAAGATGTGAATGTTTCATCAATTGGAGGAGAGGAGGACGGTGGAAGTTCAGGACCTAACAAATTAGGCCCTATGGACAAGTTTGCACGTCCTATTGATCCTAAAGCTAGCCCCGCTGAAGCCAAGCGGGAACAAAATATTACCGAGGCGTTTTGGAAAGAGAGAACACATCAAGTGTGGCAATATGTTGCTAGATGGGTCTATACACATGGTAATTGGTAAATCTTTCTATCTTCTACCTTTTATTAATTGTTACCTCACTAACCTCTTGTTTTTACTATTTTGATAGGTGTATCATTCAATGCTTTTGACAATGATGAGTTCAAGCAAATGTGTGAAGCCATTGGTTAATTTGGCTCGAGTTTTCAACCTACCTCCTACCCAATATGACCTTCGAGAGAATCTATTGAGTTAGGAATTCTTGAGAACCAAGAGTTTGCTAAAGGAACGTGAGGAGGAAAAGATAAAGAATGGTTGTTCTATTATAACCGATGCTTGGACGGACATGAAGAGGAGAAGTATAATGAATTTGTGCACACATTGTAGCATGGAACAAGTTTTTTAAAATCAAAGGAGATATCGGATGTGTCACACACAAGTGAAGTCATATTCAACATAGTGGATGAAGGAATTGAGGATGTAGGTCCGGAACATATGGTGCAAGTAGTGACGGACAATGCCTCTAACAACATGGGAGCAAAGGCATTGTTGCATGCTAAGAGGCCAAATATCTTTTGGAGCTCTTGTGCAACTCACACTATCAACTTGATGCTCCAAGGAATTGGCAACTTGCCAAAATTCAAGAAGATACTTGACCAAGCAAAGGCATTCACTATCTTCATTGACCTCTCATTGACAAAAGATGGCCTTAAGAATCCTCTCATTGACCTCAAGCTCTTCCGGTTGTGAAAGAAATTGGAGCACTTTTGAATCGGTTAGTCTCTACTCTTGAGTCCCATTAATCCAATATTCAATACTTTAAAGTCTCAATTCCTAATCTTATGTAATGTCTCAATCTACTTTGCAATTCGTAGATACATACCAAAAGAAGAAATAGGCTAACCACTGCCCGTGTCAACAATCTAGTCTACATACAATTCAATGCTAGAATGTTGGCCAAGAAAGAAAAGATCGTGGCAAAGAACACTGATGTCCTCCTATGTTGTGATGCTTCCGAAGCTCAAGGATTTCTATATGAGGGAGGGGATAATCATGCATTGGTTGTTTTTAGAGACGAGGAGGATGAGGTAGAGGTAGTGCCTGGTATACCATGGGGTGTACTTGATGAAGCCATAGGTACTAGCGAACAACTTGAACTTCGTAGGAGTGCAAGAGTGAGAGAGCTTTATGATGATGAATTCCAATCCGAAGATGAGGAGGGCAATGAGGAAGAGGTGGCTGTTGAGTTCGAGGATGACGAAGACGAAGTGTTGCCACGAAAGCTCTATCCTTTAGAGGATTGATCATTTCGTGATCATTGGCTCATTGCATTTAATGCTATCACATCTTATCATTTATCATATTCATTAATGTGTCTTTCACTCTTTTGTGAAACTTAGTTATGTGTGAGACTTAGTTTTGTGACTATATTATGTGTGAGACTGTGAGACCCCAGATTTACCATCCGGAATCTCCTATGTATTTCTGTACTAGTCCCAGATCAGTTGCTAGTACACACAGTGAAGCAGTGATGATCATAACTAGAACAGAACGAAGAGAAAAAAAATAGCATAAATATAAATTACCAGCCACATGGCTATTTATTACATCTCCTGGTCACATGACCAGAGTTCTCAGCAGCGGAAACAAAAAAACAACAAGATAAAACCCAAAATACACCACAGGCGACGACTAGGAGCGCGCGCTTAGTTATCTTGGCGATTGCCCACGAACTCCTCACCATAGAACTCATTGTCTTCGACCGCATCTTGGTAATTCTCTGATGACAAAATTTTGTATAGCATGTGAGTACAAACGTACTCCGTAAGTCTGGGAAAATGCATCATGAAGGGCTTTCCAAGGAAGGCTTAATAGGGTTCTTTTGCACAAAGCCAGATTTATCAAACATTATTAATAATAATTTTCACAAAGCAGTTTTAACAATTATTTGTATAATTGAAATTATTTCTAACTCTAGTGAAGGTTTCAACTACCAACACTAGTATACAGGCTCTAACCGTCCATTTTGAAAGATCTTATTAAACCATCATATGACTCCATCTGTCATGATTCAAAACAGGTTCCATCTACCTGATTGGCTCAATCCGCCAAATAAACATTCGAGAGTTCTAACCACTCCCGAATCCCAAAGCATCAGTTATTTTGAAAACCAAAACCAAGTCTACCAATATGAAAGCATTCTTCGCTTTGCCTTTGACCGTAGGCACGGCTATTCGAATAGATTTACTCTGCAGAGGTGTACAGCTTTACCCACAAGATATGATCATCTCTTTAATGCCAAGCGCTACGAACACACTTCCATTGGTGTGCCGGCAGAGAGATCATGGCAAGGCCTTTACAATGTATACGCCTAACCCGACCCACACCATTGAGGTTTCACATTGTTAGGGTTCCATCCACCCGATCTGAAGCCCCTCTTGCGCCGTGTGAGGAATACGACTTGCCTCCATCCGGCACCCACATTCCACCAACTAGCGAGTCTAAGTTAGGTTTCTACAAATTATTCAGCTAGCTCGTACCCATTATAGACTTGTGGTTGCACGGTAATGCTTAGAATGGACAGTCATAAGCGTCGGTCCTTAAATTGATTAGGCGGCTTTCACAAAGCGTAACAGTGCTCCATCCGCACCCGCCCGACAAACCATTCCGCCCCAATCTAAACCATTTTTATTTTATTTTTATTTTACAATCACAGTAGCAATCACCTTGCTACAGTTTCGATAAAACACATTTCAACAACATTTTAGAATTTATCCCACCATAGGCATTTTGATCAACGTCAATCCTAAGCACAGTCTATCGTACGAAACAAGGTTAATCACATAATACATGATTTCATGATTAAATCTTAAGGTTACAAATGCATGGTAATCAAACAGCAAGGTTGTTATTTCGAAATGGGCATAACAAACATTCTATATTTTAACATCATCGGTTTATGTAAATAGCCATGCAAGTTGCAAACTTTTTATAAAACAGTTATAAACAATGGGATCAACGTGCGTCAAGGAGACTTGCCTTCGTCGACGAAGTGCACTGCGCTGTTCTGAAGGTCTTCTCCTTCGTCGGCGACGACGACCGCTTCTTCGACTACGCGCAAAACGGTGCACAAAATGAATAAAATAAAATAAATAAAAACTAAAAATTATAATAAAAATACTGGCAGATAGAGGATGAATTTAGATGAATTTAGGAAGAAGAATGAGGTCAATTGGACTTAAGATGACAGAGATCAGATATTTTGAATTCAAATTTGACCTTTCGCCGGGCTTAGAGAAGAAATGGTTGCCGACAGAGCTCCTATGAGAGTTTTGAAAATCTGATTTTACCATATGTAAAGGGCACTCAGAGGAAGCTCCAGTAAAAATTTGAGGACAAATGGAGGTCGGGAGCAGCCGGGAGAGCTCACCGAAAGTTCGCCGGAGTTCGGAAAGAATGGCTTGCACAGGGAGATCTGGTGGATGGATTGGAACAACTCCAAGCTGCGGATGTGCGGAACGAGAAGGGGAACATGGGGTTCAATTTATAGGACAATCGGACCAGCGGATCGTTGGAAAACACTCGCCGAAGTTTTCGCCGGAATAGTAACTGAGATCGCCGGAGTTAAATGAAGAAACAGTGGACTTTAATTGCGGATCGGGTCGAGAACTGTAGCGACGTTGCACTGTAGCTGACGGGCGAACTGTAGCGACGGACGGGAAACTGAAGCAAAGCGGATTGAATGAACAGTAACCGCGAAAATAAATCAATACAGAAAACACTTAATTTTTCACTGAAAATTCGGATTAAATTCGGAAAAATAGCAATTAAATCATAATAAATTTGGGGATTTTTGTAGACAACCGTTTTAGAAAATAAAGCACGAATAAATATTTTTGGATAATATTATATTGTTATTTTTCTTACAGTAATTAATATAATGCTGAAAATTAAATAGGTTTGGGGAAAATAGAAAAATAGTTCTAAAAATTATGGGAAAAATCTAAAAAATACTTTAGAATATTTTTAACCCAATAAAATTGGTTTCAGAATTTTTAGAGAATTTTGGAATTGGATTCGAATTTTGGATTTCAGGATGAAATGGAATTTCCGGACGCGAATGGAATAAATTCCATTTTTGGATGGAAAGGAATCCCAGGTTAACTAAAATTCCAAAGAAAACCCAAATCCTTGAATTAATTAATTTAAATTAATTTTAACAAAAGAACCGAAAATGGGATGTTACAGAGACTATGTTTTGTAACTATATTCTATCTTTCATATGTGTCTTTCACACTTTTGTTTCATTGCAGCTTACCGTTTTCTGATTTTTGTCTAGGCACCGCCTAGGCTGGCTAGGCAATGAGCCTTCATCCGCCTACTGCCTAGCACTTTTTTGAACATTGACCCTTCGACATTGGAGCACAATAATACCAGTTCATTTATTGTGATCCATGATTTGAGTTCTCCATCCTTTTCAATGTAAACGCATAAATTGTGTAACCGGTTGAGTTTCAAAGGAAATAGTGAGCATGCAATGATGATGATTACAAGGGCAGGAGGCTCACAAATTTATCAGTTCAGTCGCCGGATAGCATTGGGTAGAATGCTCCACTCTGATGCGACCGAATGGATGAGTTTCACGGAGAAGTGTATATCCTCTTGCATAGGTATTATCACCGCCTACTCTTAAAAAAGCTTTTTCGTTGAAAGATCATGTGGAGGTCTACTCATGTAAGTGATGAGTAATTGATTGTGTTTGAGCTTGTGGTGCTTAAGTTTGAGTTTCCTTTGAATTGGTAGGGAGTTGTGAATTATGTTTGAATTATATAATTCTTTAATTGCATATATTGTAAACAGTACTACGTAACGTTTTGTTGTCTTTGTTGGTTGTAGGGCTTCGGAGTTAAGTCATGGTGAGGCGGAGGAGGCCGAGACTAAACTAGGAGAGCTGATGTCCAGAATAGTTAAGGGACGATGGAAGATGACTGAGATCGGAGAGTGGCTACAAGCCGAAAAGACAAGAAGCGGAAGCGTAAGCTACTATTGATGGGCATGGCGGGCAACGGTATGGACTGGAACTAAGCTCAGGGAGGAGTTGCGGTTCAGAACGATCAAGGAAGTTGGCGTCGTCATGGTGAAGTGGACAAGGACATGTGGTGTGCCAAGTGACTTGGACCCGCTTGCAAGCGAGAACGGTTCGGGGGAGTCCAAACGTATGAGGGGCTTGGCAGGAAGTCATTGAGGCCATATGGTGGATCACGAAGCATGGGCGATGCTTCGATTGAAAAGAAAAGACCGGTCGTGGGGCAAACTGGTAATTTGTCCATTACCAGGGATCAAGGTGGTTTGGAAAATCACGACAGTGGTCTAAGTGGTTTAGGTCAAGTCAAAGTGAACATGGATACAAATTCGGGCTCGTGGAGCGAATTGTGCGTCATGAAGAAAGTTGTTTTAAAAAGCATGCTTGTGTGATTGTAAAACTTGTTATGTGTGTTGGGTTATCGGGTTAGCTCATATAAATGTAGATGGTATCCACTTGTTTGTCAAGTTTTAGGGTTAGGGTCGCCTTCTCTATATAAGGATGTAGAGGGAGATGAAGACTTAAGCCACTAAGTCTTAAGACTCTAGGTTTAGGGTTTCTACAAGATTTTGGTTTTCTTATGTGAGTGTGTGAGTGCTCTTTAGGAGCTTTGCCCTCAGGTGAGATGCTTTGTAATAAACCTACTTGATCTGAAATGATATCAAAAATCATGCTCAAGTCTTGCCTCTTTTTTTTATCTTCCCTCTTCTTGAGTTTTTTTATTTTTCTAGTTTGGTTTCTTATTTTGATCTTGTGTTGCCAAGGATGAATGATTGATGAATCTATCATCTCGAGATCATATCCCAATCGTCTCAGCAAGCTCTCACTTGTTCATCAATATATTCTCAAGAAACCGACTTTTGACTTAGACAGAAGTATTTCAATAGATTGTGTTCTCGAGCTTTTGGGGGTGAGACAAAGTTTCATAGGGTTTGGATTAACCAATCAAAAGTTACACTAATTTTTGTTTTGAAGTCAGTGCTAATTTCACTATTCACCATCAAGTACCGGTTGCTGTTCACGGTAGCACTACCACACTACCATGAATTTTACTGTTCATACCATGATTACACAGGTGCGATAGTGCCGCCGTAGAGTTGATTTTCTCAGAAAATTATTTCTTCTGCTCTTTTTTGATCTTGTGAGGTTTTAGCTGGTTTCTTTAGAGAAAAATTTGTAGTCGATCATTCTCCACTCCTCCGTTCTTTGGTTATGCATGGGGAGATAGAAATAACATGCTTGCAATTTTGGGCATTCACTTTACAGGATGGTATCTAAAACTTTCTAAAGGAAAGCTCCAGATGTATTATCCGAACCTGTTGTGCTTGATGCAGCTTATACATGAAAACAAACTTATTGTAAAATATTGTCAGACGTTACACTGTGACATGACAAATCCTATTGTGTTGTGTACTAGGAAGAAATGGCTAACTTCGCAGTTCATGTTTCAACTTTCATGGTAGCACATAGACTGATGTCTCTTTCTCAAAAGAAATTGGCATGTGGTTGTGAAGGAGAAGAAAGTTTGAGGCTTTATATTTCAATACAAGGATAGCAGTTCATGCATTGTATCCTTGATTTTAGGGTTGGCCATCCTTTTCAAAGTGGACACATCCATTTGACTTTCCAACTAAATAATTCTGAGCATGCACCAATAACTGAAAAAGGAACTGAAGATTAAAAAATTCTCGCCAATGACTAAAAAGTTGAACTGAAAATTCAAAGTTTCATTTATGAAAACAAATTCGAATGAAAATTCAAAGTTTCATTTATGAAAACAAATTCGAATATTTGAGCCGAGCCGAGCCATGAGTCCAACTGTCCAAACACATCTAGAATCACTGAATTTTTGTTGAACCGCATGAGCCGAAGTAGTGAAGTCTGAAATGCCGACGAGTTACCAACCACTAAAATGCAAGTTACTGCCATAGTGCCATACGCATAACGGCATTTCTAGTCTCATGTCTGACTGTCAGAATGCGACGTTGTGACCATCAATGCTTGATGTGGGCACGATTTGGTCAAGGCTATGGAGCAATAACTCTTCTCTTTGATGTACTTACTGCTCATCTACCAGCGACAGGTTTCCTTTAGTCATCACAGGATGTGATGTGATGTGATACGGTAGGAGCTAAAGAATAATGTGTGTAACACGGCCTGCATTGGAAAATATTATCAGCTCTAGCTCATAAGCAAATCCTGAACTCAGGTGCAGAGCATGAATCTAATCCAGACATGCGAACTCCATTTGAATCTCCAACAACATTAATTCCGTATTGTTGATGGGTAGTCGTGTAGTCGTAAGTTGTAACTACAAAGACACTATTATGCACTTCGCCCCTACCTTCGCTAAAAAATCCTAGCGATGTTCCATGCTTGCATTTTAGTCCGAACTTTTTCGAAACGATCCTTAAAAACTATCACAGGGATATCGTTGGAAGAAAACTACATGTTACGGCTTTCCCCATCTCGCCGCCGGATTTGCCTTCTCCGTTCGTGAGATTCTTGCCTTCCGCTCCCCGGCTGCTAACGACAGTCTTATTAGCTGAGTTGGAGAACCGAATAGAAAAAGTGGACGGATTAGGGGGAGATTCTGTGGTGAAAGTGCCATCTGACGAGTGGAGCACTTCAGAGCTGCGCTCGACCGACAGAGAGGGCTGGTGGGGGAGGACATCATAATGCTGATACGTGCAAAAGCAGATGAATCAGAGTGAGGAGAAGCATAGAAGTAGTGTGTGCATCCACACCTCTTGGAGTGTTTCAGTTGATCTGCGAAATGATCAGGAATCCTCACTATTGTAGTATCCAACTATCAATACACTGCACAGTATAAACCGACGAATTCTTCTACTCAACTAGTTGATACCCCGCGTGTTGCCGTGGATCTCGTGCCTTAAAAACAGGAGGGCATACGCGGTGAACGGCCACCTATTGCGATAGAGAAGCACAATAAGTGACATATATTATCTACCAGTATTTTCGCAGTTGAGAAGTTAACTAGATTTACAATTTCATTAAAAAAACAAAAATGAAAAAAAATATGCATGAGAGCCAAATAGGAATAGACCAAAGCTTCACCCGCTCGCACCGGTTATAGAGTGGGAACGTAATAAATGTGGAGTTCATCATTTTTTTAGCCCTATATGTAACTTTTTTTCAAATTTGGCCTCCTTCCGAACATAATTGCAAAAATAGTCCTATCCTGATCACAAAAGCGCCGGTGTCACCTTCTGTGCTACGCTTAGTGTTGGAATTAATGCTGAATTAATTCAATGGAAGAAGTAAAAGGGGTGTTGAGTTGAGTGTATTGTCTTTAGTACCATATTGCTTAGTTAGGTGGAGCGCAACCAACTTATAAGGGGAGTTTATGCATGGACTCTAGTATGAGTTGGTGGCAAGACTAAAGATACACATGGTTGGCTTTGCTAGGCTATGTACACACTCGCACGCGAGCATATATCGCGTATTTCGCGTGTTTATCGCGTGACTTGTGACTTGCGACAACGTGAGACCGTGACTGAGAGGTGCTAAGTGTACTTAACATTTTTACCACGTGTACCGGCTATGCCACATCACCTTACACCTCAACTGCTGACGTGGCGCTGCAGACTCAGGGAGACGCACGTTTTCGTGCGGTTAGTCCGTTCGCCCACGTTGCGAGATTCCAGGGGGCGGTTCCTGGAATCGTGGCAGTTCAACTGATTTTTCGCTAGGCAGTTTTCGGTTCGCAATTTCTTAAGGGAAACGTCCCTGTTCGTGAAGAGACATGCGACAGAAACCAATCTCGTTCTCTCCGACGCTTCCTCCAGTTCTTGTTGCTTTTGAGTCATCTGATCCCTTCGCTTGTCGTGCAACAAGCGTGAGGAAGAGCAGTGTCTCCGTTTCGACGCCGATGACTTGTCGCCCTGCACGGGAGACCGGCGATCAGGTTTCTAGGAAGCGCAGTACCGCGCGACTGCTCGTCTTCATCTTCTTCGTTCATCGCATTGCTTCTGCGCAGCTCCCCGTTCTTCGTCAAGCCCTCAGTGAGTGTTCTGGACTAGGCAGTTCTTGGTCCAATTGATTCTTTTTGTGATTAGATTTGTTAAGGATGCATGCTGCTATGATAGTTTTGTTTACATTTATGTATCTTTTGGGCTATCTAGCATCTGTAGGCATGTTTTCTTTACTAGCATGTTCTGTCAATTTGATGGCTGCTAGTAACCATGTTGTAGACGTAATATTTATCTTCATGTTCTTATTGCATATCTTTGGAATTAAATTAATGTTATGTCATGTTAATTTCCCAACAATCCAGAAACCTGATATGGCTCAACCATCTGATGCAATGAAACCTGAGAGGTTCGGAGGAGAGCACTTCAAGAGGTGGCAGACACGAGCTAAATTTTGGCTCATGTCGATGAACCTATGGTGGGAGATAGCCCCCCATGAGGCCCCTCACTGCTGAATAGCAGCGTGATTATCTGATGAGTAATGACACTTGTCTCAGCTGCTTGTTGTCTCTCCTCTCGGATCAATTATGTGACGTGTATATGCACCTCACCAGTGCTGCTGATCTGTGGGAGGCCCTAGACCGCAAATATGCAGTGTCGGATGTTGGACGTGAGCTTTATGTGAATGAGCAGTACCATGACTTCAAAATGGTGGATAACCGTTCTATAGTGGAACAAGCTCATGAGCTCCAGCTTCTGGTGGGGGAACTCGGGCACTTTGATTGCGCTCTTCCAAATAAGTTTGTGGTCGGTGGCATAATTGCCAAGTTGCCTCCCTTGTGGAGGAGCTTTGCCACAGCCTTAAAGCACAAGAGGGAGGTCATGACCGTTGAGGAATTGATCGCAACTCTTGATGTTGAGGAGAAGGCAAGAGCGAAGGATGCCCCTCATCGCTTATAGGAAGGCACCTCTAATGCCAATTTTGTGGATGGCAAATCTGGTGGGGCGAAGAACAAGAATAAAGGAAAAGCCAAACAGACAACTAGCTTTAAAAAGAAGAAGATGAGCAAGGAGGACCTTACTTGCTTTGTGTGCGGTGAGCCTGGGCATATGGCCAGAAAATGCCGTCGGCGTAAGGGAAGAAATGACAGTCAGCAGGGGCAGAAATATGCCAATGTTACTATTAGCGAAGCTGGAGGATTGGGGTATGTACCTGGTTCTCTTCTAGCATGTCAATCAATTGATTGGTGGATTGACACATGAGTTAATGTACATGTGTGTGCTGACTTCAGTTTATTTTCCTCTTATCAGGCTGTCAGTTGTTCCTTCGTCTTGGTGGGGAATGGGTCGCGGGCTGTTGTGCACGGGACTAGTAGAGTGGATCTGAAGTTAATTTTAGGGAAGACTCTATCATTGAAGAATATGCAGCATGCTCCTGGAATAAATAGGAACCTCATGAGTGGTTCTCTTTTATGTCGTGACAGCCATCGGCTAGTTTTTGAGTCGAATAAATTTATTATTTCGAAGTTTGGTTTATTTGTTGGCAAAGATTATGATTGCGGAGGCCTGTTCCGCCTTTCTGTTCTTGATGGTTGTAATCTTGTGAACATATTATCTTGTTTGGCAAATAATGATGGAGATGCCACTGTTTGGCATTCTCTTTTATGTCACATTAATTATGATAGAAGTGCTCGTTTGGTTAATCTAAATTTAATTCCAAGCTTTTTCATAGTTAGAGGGTCTAAGTGTCAGACCTGTGTGCAATCTAAGCAACCTCGAAAGCCTTTCAAGACTATAGGGGAGAAAAGTCTGGCACCTTTAGATTTAATTCATTCTGATCTGTGTGAGATGAATGGATTATTAACTAAGGCAGGAAAAAGATACTTTATAACATTTATTGATGATGCTACTAGATATTGCCAATTGTATCTACTTAAAACGAAAGATGAGGTACTGGAGTACTTTAGAATCTATAAAGCTGAGGTTGAAAATCAACTAGAAAAAAAAATCAAACGTCTAAGGTCAGATAGAGGACGAGAGTATATCTCTAATGAGTTTTTGTTGTACTGTGCGGAACATGGAATTATCCATGAGATGACGGCTCCTTATTCACCCCAGTTAAATGGGGTGGCTGAGAGGAAAAACCGAACACTTACAGACTTGGTTAATGCCATGATGGACAGTGCCGGTTTATCCATGCCATTGTTAGGGGAAGCCACCTTGGCCGTATGTTTCGTCCTTAATAGAGTCCCCTCATCAAAAGGTGAGGTTACTCCATATGAGGGATGGAAAGGTTACTCCATATGAGGGATGGAAAGGAAGAAAACCTTCTCTTAGTTTCTTACGCGCATGGGGATGCTTTGCGAAAGTTAATGTACCTCAATGTAAGAAACGTAAGCTAGAACCTATGACCGTGGATTGTGTCTTTCTAGGCTATGCGCAACATAGTGCAGCTTACAGATCTTTAGTAGTGAAATCCGAGATTTCTGATGTTCATGTTAACACTGTTATTGAATTTCGTGATGTAAGCTTCTTTGAGAATATCTTTCCTATGAAGGATACAAGTGCATCCCCATCTAGTCAAGCATTCTTTGATCCACCTTCTGAACCTCTCACCTTTCATGAAAATACTATTGAGGAGAATAACAGTATAGTTACTCCTCGTAGGAGCAAGAGACAAATGATTGAAAAATCCTTTAGTGATGACTTTACTGTGTATCTCGTGGACAATGTGCCAAAAATCCTTTCAGAGGCATATGCATCACCCGATGCAGAGTACTAGAAGGAAGCGGTCCAAAGCGAAATGGATTCCATTATTACTAATGGAACATGGGAAGTCTGTGAATGTCCTACTGGCTGTAAACCAGTTGGATGTAAATGGATATTCAAGAAAAAGCTTAGACCTGATGGTACTATTGAGAAGTACAAGGCTAGACTTGTGGCTAAGGGTTTTACCAAAAAGGAAGGAGAAGACTTTTTCGATACTTACTCACCTGTTGCTAGACTTGCTACTATCAGAGTGCTTCTTGCACCAGTAGCTTCATATAAGTTTTATATCCATCAAATGGATGTAAAAACAGCTTTCCTAAATGGAGAACTGGATGAGAAAATTTATATAAAGCAGCATGATGGGTATGTAGCACCTGGACAAGAGAATATGGTGTGTAGGCTTCGAAAGTCTTTGTATGGCCTCAAGCAAGCACCTACGCAGTGGCATGAAAAGTTCGATAAAACTCTGACGTCTGTCGACTTTATGGTAAATGAGGCCGATAGATGTGTGTATTATAGGTTTGGTGGGGGTAAGAGGGTGATCATGTGTTTGTATGTCGATAACATACTGATCTTTGGGACTAGTATTAATGTGATAAATGATGTTAAATCATTCTTGTCTCAAAGTTTTGATATGAAGGATCTGGGAGAGGCTGATGTTATTCTTAACGCCAAGTTTATTAAGGGTGAGAATGGGATTACTTTAATGTATTCTCATTATGTGGAGAAAATTTTGAGTTGTTATGGGTACTCAGATTGCAAAATATCTCCAACACCCTATGACCCGAGTCTAAAACTTGGAAAGAATAGAGGACAAGGGATAGATCAATTAAGATACTCTCAAATAATTGGTTCTCTCATGTATCTGGCTAGTGCAACTAGGCCTGACATTTCATTTGCTGTAAGCAAATTGAGCCGGTTTACTTCAAACCCAGGAAATGACCACTGGACTGCACTAGATCGCGTCATGAGATACTTGAGAGGTACCAATGCTTATGGACTTCACTATAATGGGTATCCTGCGGTACTGGAAGGTTATAGTGATTCCAACTGGATCTCAGATGCTGATGAGATCAAAGCCACTAGTGGATATGTATTCACTTTGGGTAGTGCTGCAGTTTCATGGAGGTCTTGCAAACAGACCATATTGATGAGGTCAACCATGAAGGCTGAGCTTGTAGCACTTGACACAGCCACTGTTGAGGCAGAGTGGCTGCGTGAGTTCTTGTTGGACTTGCCGATGGTTGAAAAACCAATACCGACTATTCTTTTGTACTGTGATAACCAAACTGTGATCACTAAGCTTAAGAGTGCAAAAGATAATTTGAAGTCCTCAAGACATGTGAAACGGCGAATCAAATCCGTCAGGAATTTGAGAAATACTGGAGTGATCGTTGTGGATTATATTAATACATCTAAAAACCTGGCGGACCCTTTTACGAAGGGACTATCACATGCAGTGATAGATGGAGCATCGAGGGAAATTGGTTTGAGACCCACCTGAGTTGCTCTACAGTGGAAACCCAACCTATATGAACAGAGATCCCGTGAAGTAGGTGATGGGAAAAACAAACTGTCGGGGTAACTGGAGAGTACATTCGTATTTACTTTTTCCTGTTAGGAGATGCGTACTCTCAAGTACTGCATGGGAGGATGACTTTTACATCTTAATGTGTTCTGAGGCCTATTTTTATGGCGAGGTACTATCCTACAGAATACACTCGAAAGAACACACCTATGTGAGCTAGATTGTGAGGTCGCAGTCTATGAGATTTGGGTAATCTCTAAAATGCTCACGAGAGGGCACGGGAGCATGGGCTCCAAATAGTAGGCATAGCTCTAGGCGGCCTAGTATCGGTGATGCCTTCAAGAGAACCTTGCTTGCACAAGACTGGCAATTCAAGGCTTCGGCTATTGCATAATTGTAAGTAAGTGGATCTTGTTGTGCTAGGTGTAGCTTAACCTGGGACGGGTCTACACTATAAAACCGGTATATTAAAAGTGCTGGGAAGCTTTTTCTTGCAGACTTTGACTTCTTGGTGGGGATTGTTGGAATTAATGCTGAATTAATTCAGTGGAAGAAGTCAAAGGGGTGTTGAGTTGAGTGTATGATTTTTAGTACCATAGTGCTTAGTTAGGTGGAGTGCAACCAACTGATAAGGGGAGTTCATGCATGGACTCTAGTATGAGTTGGTGGCAAGGCTAGAGGTACACATGATTGGCTTTGCTAGGCTATGTACACACTCACATGCGAGCGTATATCGTGTATTTCGCGTGTTTATTGCGTGACTTATGATTTGCGACAACGTGCGACCGTGACTGAGAGGTGCTAAGTGTACTTAACCTTGTTGCCACGTGTACCGGCTATGCCACATCACCTTACACCTCGACTGCTGACGTGGTGCTGCAGACTCAGGGAGACGCACGTTTTCGTGCGGTTAGTCCGTTCGCCCACGTTGCTAGATCCAGGGGTCGGTTCCTGGAATCATGGCAGTTCGGCTGATTTTTCGCGAGGCAGTTTTCGGTTCGCAGTTTCTTAAGGGAAATGTCCCTGTTCGTGAAGAGACATGCGATAGAAACCAATCTCATTCTCTCCGACGCTTCCTACAGTTCTTGTTGCTTTTGAGTCATTCAATCCCTTCGCTTGTCGTGCAACAAGCGTGAGGGAGAGCAGTGTCTCCGTTCCGACGCCGGTGACTTGTCGCCCTGCACGAGAGACCGGCGATCAGGTTTCTAGGAAGCGCAGTACCGTGCGACCGCTCGTCTTCATCTTCTTCGTTCGTCGCATCGCTTCTGCTCAGCTTCCCGTTATTCGTCAAGCCCTCAGTGAGTGTTCTGGACAAGGCAGTTCTTGGTCCAAGTGATTCTTTTTGTGATTAGATCTGTTGAGGATGCATGCTGCTATGATAGTTTTATTTACATTTATGTATCTTTTAGGCTATCGAGCATCTATAGGCATGTTTTCTTTACTAGCATGTTCTGTCAATTTGCTGGCTGCTAGTAACCATGTTGTAGACACAATATTTATCTTCATGTTCTTATTGCGTATCTTTGATATTAAATTAATGTTATGCCATGTTAATTTCCCAACACTTAGTCCCCTACTGTGGAAGCCGCTATTGCTCTCCTAGAGCTTAGTAAGCCACCGAAGCTACCAAGCTTAAGCTGTGTTAGGCCTGCAGACAAGGATCAGGTGCAGTCACTACGAGGACAGCAACTTAAGCAGTCTTCGTAGACGCGGACCATTCGATCGACATGGCGCACAGTGCGAATCATCAAAACTACGATAAACATTGTTTTACAACGTTACAACGAAGAGTGTTTTCGAGTAGTAAAAAGAATCTGTACTGTATTTTTTCTACTGTATTTTTTTGTCGATCTGGAACGTCCACTCAGAAGACTTCAGGGTACCCGATCCTAGGCCTGCTGGGCGCTGGCTGAAAAGAACGAGTGAACTAATGCGGTCCTGAGGATAAGTCAGGATAACTCGTACCATCGTACGAATTAGCAATAATTGCAGTTAGTGGGGTCAATTGTACAGTATTATTATAGGATAAGTCAGCGAACTTCTACTAGTACAGTCGTCATTCAACGTCTAGAGAATGGTCTCCTGAGTCCTAATGTGTCATTTCAGTGGCTGATGTGTACTAGCTTTCTGAAGCAATGCTCCAGAGATATTATTGGAAGAACAAGGAAAAGCGTCATACAACACGTATATAGTGAAGAACCCAAGTGTGGGAATAATAACTGTATAAACTTAATCAAATTGCCAGTCCCTACATTTGCATTTGCTAGATATTATTGCTCTGTATTAGGAAGAAATGGTAAATTTTGCAGTATTGGCCTTATGGTTGCATATAGAATGGCGTGTCTCCATATTTCTGCTAAGAAACTAACATCTGAGTCCCAGGGCAAAAATGCTGCAGCCTTAGAGCAGTTCATGCATTATGTCCATAATTTAAGACAGGTTCGATTTACATTCACACAAATCAAATTTACACTTTAAAATACAGTTTAGATCACATACAAATAAGTTCAAGCATTTACTAAAGGTCTCAAGAGGAAAACACTATTGTACATTATGTTCTCTGAACTGACCTACACACACCCAGTCAGCCAATAATACCAGCTGTCACCATCTCCTCTCTCTGCCCATCCCTCACCAGCTGACTGCCATTCACCTCTTCCCATCATGCTGGCTAGGTGGAAGGGACAAGGAACCGCATGCACTCTACCTAGCACTCCAGCCCCTGGTTTTTCTCTTGCAGCAAAGTCTGGTTTTAGCCTACTCAAAGTGGTAAAACCGGCAGTGTAGAAGCATGTCAAAATAGTACACATGAGAGACTCTAGAACCATCCACCAGAGCAGCAGCTGTCCTCCCTTGACCTTCTCTGAAAGGAGAAGTAGTAGGCCAGGAAGGAAGGAGAGGCGGGCGACAACCACCTGTCTCACTACTTCCTCCCCACCATTTCCTCCAGCTGTCCCTGCAGCCATAAGGTGCACCATTAACTGATGCATTTATTCCCTTTTTGGTCATTCAAGGAAATCTAGTGTTATTCACTAAGTGAAACTAAAGCACATATCAGCATTACAAATAAAACTGAACTTCTATTATGAGTTAGAACTACTGATATATTAAACTAACACGATCTTATGCCCTGTATAATAGATTTCCTATTTTCAAAGGATTAAACCATAAATAACACCTAAACATGCACAGGCAGTAATGGTAGCTACACATAATATTTCAGGCCTTTAAATTACTTCACAAGTAGACACTATAAACAATCTAAGCATGTAATATGATTAAGGGAAAATAGATAAGATTTCTGAAATGGCATTGCTATAGGTCTATAGTCTGGAAGAAATCAACCCATGAGTATGCATGTGCTTCGACTTATCAGATCCATACCAAAGTAATACCACAATGGTCACAACTAAAGGGACAGGGTAAAATAAGAACACAATACAGTGTTAAACCAGGATGAATTAAACCGATACTTGTGACATAAACAACTTTAATTCACCCTTTGTTCTGAACATAAGCATATCAGCAATAGGCTCCCAACATTACTCTCGATTCCAGGAAAGCAGAGGTCGCCGCTCTTTTCTAGCAAATTGTCCATCCCACTAACTAGTCATGAAGGTTTCCATGAATCAGGATATACAAGAATTAAAACATCTAGCCATACATCCTCACATAAAGATCTCATTGTTAGTATATAAAATTCGAGACTAGACACATCTAGCTCTCAATCAGCTCAACTAAATCACATCATGAAAAGACTACAACCAATGCAAGGTTCAAAATTTCGGTGAATTTCGGCGAAATTTTGCTGAAATTTCGGATTTCAGACCACCCCGAGATCTCAAGTACCGGCCGGAAAAAAAATTTAATTTTTTTTGAAATTGATAGAGTAAAATCCGAAATTTCGTTTTTTTGGGCGAAATTTTGTGTTTTTTGGCCGGTTTTGAAAGTTTTAGGGCCGGATTTGACCGGATTTGGTCCAATAACCCTAAGGAAAGTCATCTCCTATGAAAATTTGTTGAAAAACCTAAATTTTTAAACATTTTAAAATTTTGGCAGAAACACTTTCAGATTTTTATAAAATTTTACAAGCATGATAATAATCTGAAAATTTTATGGTACTATAATAAGTAGATTAGGATCATACATAAAAAAATTAAAAATAATTTAACTTCATTTGTTATCTTTAAAAAGTCAAAAACAGAATGAACATAATTGGGACAGTTATATTGTCAGAATTTTATAAATTTTCTTGAGTGTGATTATGATCTAAATTTTTTTTGAGAGATTAATAATTGACTCATTAACATTATATAAATTTTTCAAAAAAATTAAACTTTTTTTGTTTGGTCAATCAAATCTATGTAAGCATTGAACTTCGTTTGTTATATTATATTTCAAAAATCAAAAAGAAAAGAACATAAATGGTACTGTGCCTTGTAAGAATTTTATAAATTCACTGGAGTGTGATCGTGAATCACAATTTTTATGGGATATTAAGAACTTCCTTATCACCATTCTTTAAAATTTTCAAAAAAAATTATGGTTTACATAATTTTTCATTTTGTTCAAGTTTGCCGGTAAGCCTTTTAACATGGTATTAGTACTGTTCGAATTTTTAAAAATTCATACAGTTTTATAATCATCTGAATATTTTATGAGAGCATTATAGATACATCATAACCATGTAGAAATAATTTCAACAGTTTCTAACTTCATTTGTATCATTTTCCATTCGGATCAAACTTGTCGGTCAGTGTTCTATCAGGACAGCGCCACTCTCCGAATTTTTAAAAATTCCTCACATGTTATAATCAGCTGAAATTTTTATGAGAACATTAGTTATGGATCATAACCATGAAAACAAAATTTCAACAGTTTATAACTTGATTTGTACCATTTTCCATTCCGATCAAACTTGTCGGTCAGTGTTTTATCAGGACAGTACCACTCTCCGAATTTTTAAAGATTCCTCAGCTGTGATAATCAGCTGAAATTTTTGTGAGAACATCAAAATTGTGTCAGGAACCTCCAAAAAAAATTGAAATTTTTTTTAATAACGTTTAGACCACTTTTCAGCCAGTGCAAAAAAACCCGAAATTTCGGATATTTCGCCCGAAATTTCGGGTTTTTTCGCCGAATTTCGGTTTTTTTTTTCGGATTGGACCGGATTTGAATTTTCAAATTCAAATTTTGTCCGAAATAATTTCGAAATTTCAAAATTTCGCCGAAATTTCGTTATCCGGCCCGGGGCGAAATTTATTCCGAAACCGAAATTTGAAACCTTGAACCAATGTCGGCTAGGCATGTAAATGGAGTAGTGGCATGATGGTAAAAGGAAAAAGGGGGAGGTCTCTTAGCTTGTGGTTATATCAGGGATGGTGATGAACTGTGGCCAAGGAAGTGGTGGGCGGTGTGGGTGGCCACCGTACCCCTGTGCATGCGGCCTCGTGGGTTCGGGACCCCATCACCGACGTTGGGGGCGCTAAATCTTACGGTGGCCGGGCGAAGGTGACCTGGAGAAAAGGGAACGGGGAGGGTGAGTAGAGGGGAGAAAGAAAAAAGAAAGAGGGGGGAGGAGAATACTTAGCTCGGGGTGTAGGGTCCATCGGCGGTGAAGAAGCGCCGGATCCAGCGGGGATCGTGAGATTCGGCATGGATTCGTAGGATCCAATGAAGAGGAGGCTGGGGAAGGTTAGAGGCCAGCAGCAGTGCAGAGAGGCCAAGGACTGGCACGGCGCCCGGAGGAGAGGACCGGCAGTGGCGTGGGCCTCGACCGAGAGAATGCGACGGCGCTCGGCGCATAGAGGGGAAGGTGGCGCATGGGAGTGGGGAGCCAGGTGGCCAAGGGCCAGAGGAGGCAGATCGGGCGGCGGTGGCGCCCGGGAGCAGAGGCAGCGGCGTGGGAGAAAGGAGAGGCGGTGCTGGGGAGGAAGAGAAATGGCAATCAGGTCGGGGGGACGAGAGCGAGAGCTAGAGGGAGAGATGGGGGCGGTGGCCGAATGAGGGAGGAGAGAGAGAGGTGAAGGGTTAGGTTAGGGTTGGGAAGGGGAAACGGCTGGGTCGGTCCGGCTGGCTGGCCGGTCGGGTTGAATGGGCCAGCTTGGACCGGGAGAAAAAGAAGAAAATCTGCGAAAATAAAGAAAATCTAGAATAGGCCAAAACAGTAGGAAAATAAATTTAAATTTATTTTTTTCTCTTTCTTTCTCTTGTTTTTCACTGAATTAAATTATGATCTAATTTTTCCAAACATTCACCCATGTTAAAAATATAAAAGTAAGTAAAACGTCTCTGATTCAAAATGCAAACACAACCTTAGTAAATTGTTACGCAAAACACGCAATAGAAAATCTACATTATAAATTAAAGCCAATTATACAAATTATGAATATTAAAATTTTTGGTGCTCTCATTAGGAATTCTCCCCGATAACAACAGAAAATAGTTAGAGCCACTCCCTGCTGTGGACAACTTAGTGAGCACACACTCAAGCAAGTCGCCCTTCGACCATATCTTATGAACTAATTTTGTGGGCTTGGATTGTTTTAAAATTCTTGCATACATATCAAAAGATTAATTTATAAAAGAAAATAAAACATGTCAAGTACATTAGGTAGACCCAGTGGGTGATTTCGATAAGGCTGGACCAGAGAGGTCCAGTAATAAAATCATAACCCAGGTAGTGTTGTGGAGCTAATTAGTGGGTACTGGAGTTCAGGGTATGGACAACTCAAGTAGGGTTGTTATGAAAGTCAGGTCTCATCTACCTAGGATATCATTTAAGGTCAAAACCAAACTAGCGCTTACGTCAAAAACGACGCAAACCATACTGACCATAGACCTGGTATGGGACGGGCTGAACTAAGTAACCAACAAGTAGCTACCTCTGCCAAGGGTGAGAAGGTGACTGTGCCAGGTGGGGGCAGTCACCCTAGGGCGAGACGTTGGGGGAGGAGTCTCGACCCGCGTGCCTTTGGTGAGGCGAGGTGGCATGGCGGATCTCAGAGTACGGTTGGCCAAAGGTTCTATTTCCTTGGCTTTGTCGTGCACTGAAGGAAGCACATTAGTTGGATAATATAAGCCAAGTGATGCTATGGGCAAAGCAGTACACCTCTGATGAGAGTTAAAATGTGATATCACTCCTTGCTTCCGGGTTTGGAAGTGCATCGTGTGGGTTTTTCTCTAACACAAGTTGTAAGATCCCACGTCGCTCTGCTGTCAGTAGATTTAAAAGTTAAAACTTGATATTTTATAACAAATGGGTAAAGGTATAGATACTTTGGGTAAAGAGCTATTTTGGAGTTACGGCTTGGTGGCCGAAAAAAATATAAATATATATATAACTCATGCATAAATTTTTCGCGGCTTGTTGAGTACTGGAGTACTTAGCCTTGCTTTATTTGTTGGTTTACAGAACCTGCTTAGTCCACAAACCCATACGAGGTAGAGGGTGATATTCATGATGTTATGAATTACTACTTTGATGCTGATGTTGCTGTGGAGGGCTATGAATATGAGATAGCAAACGACCAGGACCTGGTGGAATAAAAGACTCTTAGGAGGGAGGCACTAGAGTAATATTGTAACAAATAAGCAGGCGATGTAGAATCACCATAGCCAGACCTAAGACAGTACTATAAGTACTTTAAAAATAAATCCCTGTGTACTATGCGGTGGAAGTTTCTACATGTACATGTGTTGTTTTCCTTAGCTGATCCTGGCGCACTCTGCTTTGTGATATTTTCCACTTGATCTGGCCTGGTTAGGCAAAGTGGGGGTGTCACAAGGCCAATATGGGAAAGGATGGGAATAGCTGAATGTCTTCCATTGTCATTAGGCGATCCAGAGGTCAACGATCCCTTAGTGGCCACGGTCTGCTATTTCTGATCGGATACGCTCAATGCATTTATGTTTAGAACTGACCCGATCGGCCTAACACTCCTAGATGTGGCACAACTTTACTACTTGAGGCTAGACAATGACCAGATATCGGCTTTCAGCGCCAAACCCCAACACAAGCTGATCCATTCCAAGGGAGAAGGCTATAAGGAAGCCGACATCTATCCCTGGCCATCGTTATCAATAACCAAGGAGTCGGCCCAGCATCAAACAAGGAGCACGTTGCCTTCATAAATATGTGGCTAGATCGATTTCTTTTCTGCAGGGAATCACTTGGGCCGACGCAAGTGTATCAAGTTATAGCGGAACAACTAGTTGAGGGCCGTCGGCTAGCACTGGTTAAGCTTTTCCTAGGAGCAGTATATCAAATGATGCATGCAATTCACAGTCGGCTTTTCACTAGATTGGACCAATATTCAGTGGGTAACATTGGTGGCCCTCTATGGTTTATACAGGTCTGGCTATATGTATCTTTAGCCGACCTTTTAATATTGACTCAGCTGATATCACCCCCTACCCTTTAGAAGGAACTCCAGAAGGTCATGAGCCTGGGTTTAGAGATAGCCGATCATTCGACGAAAAGTTTATCATTTTCTCCTGCACCCAACCAAGACTCACGCCCATCGGAGTAAGAAAATTTCTAGCCTTTTTCTTTCAACTCGATCAAACAGACTTTAGCCAGAATATTTTTTTCATCTATAAGGAAGCCGACATCTATCATTGACTATCATTTCTTCAGCTGGCAGCCGACAGTGACGATATGCCTGAAGAAACATTGAACATGTACAAAATTTTCATATCACCAAGTGTGCTATATGTCGGCTTACACACAAGAAATCAAACTTACAAGTCCTCTTATGAGCTGTATCATCCATCCGTGTATGCCAGACAACTAGGATTCGGCCAAGTACCTCCGAGCCTCCAGCTCTTTAATCGGATCAGGCCCAGGGATCGACTTCATCGCTTGTCCAGTGCTAATATTTCCCTTCACATAGCTGATGATCTCCAACTCCAAAGCCTGTCACACTTCGTCTTGCAAACCCGGAGGGTAGGCAACTTCACCAACTAGTGGTTGGCTATTTGCACAGTTTTGTTTCCTACGGAGCACATTGTATCAGCTGTGGTAATCGAATTTTTCCCAGATCTGCCTCCCATCGAGCCAGCGTCCACTAACTCCATTAATAGTGGCTCGAGTTTTAGCAGCGACGCTAGCTCATTAAGCTATAATAACACAAGTGTAGTTAATATTGCTGGTGAGGTATCGGCTAAAGTTTAGGTTCTTCTTAACAATAATCCTCAAGCACTTTTGAACTTTTACTGATCGGCTTTTCTCAATCTTACAGACCAAGGCAGCAGGGAAGAAACCAGTTGACTCATCGGGCATCAACCAATCTAGCAAACGGCCACGCCCTGCCACTACAGCTTTGGCAGGGTACTCGTCGGGCACCCTTGGCGTCTAAGCCCCTTCCCTCTCGGATTACGAGAAGCAACAACCAAGTATGCATACACTCATCGGCTTATATTTTAATTTTTCCATAATTTGGTGTATAAACCGATACTCATAGCTTATCCCTAATAGAAAAGAAACGCGGTCGAACCAAGAAGGCCGTCACTTCCAAAGGCCCCCCTGCCAAGGAGGGATCAGCCAACCATTCACCATGTGGATTGGCTTCTGATAGGGTAAACACCCGTGGTCGTCAATTTATCAACCCTCTTATTGATAATTTCTAACAATGTCATTTTTATAGCCTACGATTTCTCCTACCACTCAAGTGGCCAACATTTTGATCGATCTGCCAGCTATAGAATCCGAGCTCCCTCCACCACCATCACAGCCGATGCCGCCTACTCCTACTGCTCCTGCCTTGGAACCCACCAAACCAACGAACTCCCTTACTGACAGATTGGGTTTCACCTTGTCGGATTTGGAGGATGACGAGGAGGTGGCAATAGACAGCTATCCAGAGGAAATCCAGTGGATCCTGTGTGTTTCAAAAGATGCATCGGCTACAGTAGCATCAGCCCTGGGCATGAAGGAGAGACTGGACAAGTTTTTTGACCTTGTGCTCACGCCATCGGCTAAACTGCATGAAAATACCCAGCCACTTCGAGACGCAATGGCTACGTTACAAGCCGATTTGCCCAAAGAAGCGATGGTGACACTACTAAATGTGTGCCATCTCGACGATAAGGAAGGGGCCATCGATGCGGCCAAGGCCAGGCTTGCTCTTTGGGATGCACAGTGAGAAGATAAAAAACAATTGGACAAAATGATAGCCAACACCAAGGCCAAGCAGGCCAAATTTGATGACGACGCCAAGTCCTACAAGCTTAACAAGGAGGCAAATAAAAAATTAAAGTCGACCAAAAAGTTTCTTGAAGAAGAATTGGCTAAGGTTAACAAGCAAATATTTAAAGATCAGCAAATACTAGTGAGCTCTGCGTCGGCTATGAAGGCTCAGAAGCTTGAACTTGGTCTGGCCGTGGCAGCAATAAAGAAACTGTCGGCTAAGTTACTCCCGTGCCTAGAAGCACTAAAGAGGACGAGAAGATCCTTGAGGACGTGGAGCAAACCATAGCCAAGGCAGCTGCTGCATTGTTGGCCTTGGGAGCCAGTCTTAACAATCTAGGAATATAATCGGCTTATCCCAAAAATGTACTTTGAATTCTTGTAATGGGGAAAACTTGTCTTGAAACAATATTTCGAATGCTTTGTAACACTTATAATCGGTTGTTTAACCAATTATTTATTTATGCTTTAATCCCTTTTCTGCCAAGTGTGACTTTCCATAATCGGCTGTAATTTATTTTTAGTCTATAGCCAGAATTAACTACAATGAGTTAATTTGGCTTTTTACGACCGATAGTTATACTTAGCCAATCAAGAGCCAACCCAAATACTTGGGTGATACTTTTTCAAGTACTTGCCATTAATCGTCTTAGAAAATACCACACCTTCCAACGTCTTCAAAATATAAAAATTACCATCCACAAGCCGATGAACTTTAAATGGCCCTTCCCACGTAAAATAGTTTTCCAAACCAAATCGGCTTCACAAAATAACTTAAGCATTACCTTCTTATTATAAGCCTTCACAGCTCTCACTTTATTCTTCTTAAGCCGATCCAGTGTACGTAAATGTAATTACGCCAAGTCGTCCAAATTAGCAATAATTAAATCATTATAATCTTGAGCCGACAAACCATTTTGTCTGCCCGTTTGTATGGATTCAATACTGATTTCCAAGGGCAAAACAACATCCTGCCCATAGACCAACTGGTAGGGTGATAACTTGGTCTTACCATGGTATGCAATCCGATAGGCCCATAATGACTCCGATAACGTCACATGCCAATTTCTTGGTTTTTCTTCAATTTTTCCCTTGATTAACTTGATCATCGTTTTTTGGACGACTCGCTTGACTATTATCTTGAGCATAATAAGGTGACGAATTTAACAACTTTATACCCAAACTTCTGGCAAAACCTTGAAACTCATCGGACATAAACACAATACCCTGATCGGTCGTAATAGTTTGTAGAATCCCAAACCGATGGATAATATGCTCTGTAACAAATTCGACAACTTCAACACTTGTTACTTTTTTAAGCGGGATTGCCTCAACCCACATAGAAAAATAATCAGTCACGGTCAATATGAATTTATGGCCTCTGCTTGACGTGGGAAATATTTGTCCAATTACATCAATTCCCTATCCTCTAAATGGCCAAGGCTTGATAATTGGATGCAAAGCCGATGCTGGAGTTAATTGTACGTTTCCAAATTTCTGACAAGTCTGGCATCTCTTGTAATATTTAAAGCAATCTTCCAACATTGTCAGCCAAAAATACCCAGTACGCCTTAACAGCCATTTCATTTTATGAGCTGATTGATGGGATACACAAATTCCATCGTGCACTTCTCCCATAGCCACTTTTGCTTCTTCGGCTTCAAGACATCTTAGCAACAAACCCTCTAAAGTCCGATAATATAGTATATTATCAAAGAAGACATACTTTATAGCCTGTCGTTTGATTTTTCGATCAATAGGTTTTGAGGGATCGGTCAAATATTCTATTATTTTGGCTCTCCAATCACTGGTGGTAACACACATGACCATTTTTTTCTATCGGCTCAAATTCCTCTAATCGGCCAAAAACCTTATAGCCCGATGCCTGCTGAGCTAGCAAATTAGCCTTGTCATTTAACTCACAATGAATATGACAGATAGAAAAAGAAGTGAATGAGCCGATTATAGTTAGACACTGCTCCAAGTACTTGATCAAAATTTCATCATAGCAATTATATTCTCCCTTAATCTGCTGAACCACTAACAAAGAATTATCATAAGCCTCAACAGAATTCACTCCGATATTATCAAGTAGCTGTAGGTCTTTAAGCAATGCTTCGTATTCGGCTTGATTATTAGAACATCTGCAATTCAGCCTAAATGCAAACTCAAAATTATACCCTGTTGCAAAATCAATACTATTTCGATATCATCACCTTCTCAACATACTGATCCATCGAAAAGCAGTTGCCAAGGGGCAACAGATATCAGATCAGCATTCACATCAGTTTCATGTTCTGTTATAAAATCGGCAATTACCTGGCCCTTAACAGCTTTAGCCGATTCATGTATCAAGTCGAACTCGATGAATGTATATGCCCATTTACCAAGTCGACCTCACAAAATTGGAGTTGACAACATATATTTTATGACATCGGTTTTATAGATAACTTTACAAGCTGATGCTAAAATATAATGCTGTAACTTCGTGCAAGCAAAATATAATGACAAGCAAAGTTTTTCATGAAAGGGTACCTAGTTTCTGCATCAATTAACCGCTGGCTTAAGTAGAAAATAAACCGCTCTTTACCGTCAATTTCTTGTGCCAAAACAGCTCTAATTGTCACTTCTTCAACCAATATGTATAATTTAAATGGTATACCTTTCTGACATGCGGCTAAAACCGATCGATTAGAAAGATAATACTTTATGCTCTCGAAATCTTTCTGCTGATCGGCGCCCCAGACAAAGTCTTGATTATCCTTTAACTTCAATAGTGTGGTAAATGAACTAATACAGCCAGACAAATTAATCTTGCCAATTAACTTCTGTAAATCCTTTTTATAGGCCGACGACTTAGTTTTGGCTATGGATTTGACTCTTTCTTGATCAATCCCCCTTTATGAACCATGAAGCCCAAAAACTGCCCAGCCGACACACTAAAAGCGCACTTGTGTGGATTCACCTTTAAACCATGTGCCCTCATGTTTTTTTAACATTGTTTCCAAATCGGTTAGATGTTGCGAATCCTCCATGGATTTCACAATAACATCATCGATGTAATCTCCACAATATGGCTAATTAAATCATGAAAGATTAAATTATTGGTATGCTGATATGTTGCAACAGCATTTTTCAAGTCAAACGTCATTACTGCCCACTCAAAAAAACCTAGGGCACCAGTACACCTAAAAGCTATCTTAAGTATATCAGCTTCTACCATGAATATTTGATTATATCCGGCATTATCATCGAGAAAGCTAATAATCTTATTTCCCGACACAGCATCGATAAGCATGTCGGCTATTGGTATTGGGTACTCATCCTTTGGTGTGGCTTTATTTAAATCTATAAAATCGACACACACCCTGAGTTTGCCATTTTTCTTCATAACAGGAACGATATTGGAAACCCACTCAACATATCGGTAAGGTCTGATAAACTTAGCTTCCAATAATCACTCAATTTATTCTTTTATAATAGTATACAAATCTAGATTAAATCATCTAGGAGACTATTTAAACAGCCGATAAACTAGCTTTATAGGTAGCCAATGCTCAACAAGTTGTCAGTTTAAGCCAGACATCTCATGATACTCCCAAGCAAAGCAATCCTTATAATTTCTTAACATCCTGACCAATTTTTCTTTATAATCCGTAGCTAACTTTGAACTAATAAAAGTTGATCTTTTCCTATTACCATCACCTATGTCGACTTCTTCCAACAAATCAGTCGACGTGAAACATTGTTCTAACTTCTCGATTTCTTGAAAATCTTTGATGACCACATAGCTATCTGTTGTTTGCCGATAGCTTCGCATGTTGTCTTGTAAAACCTTTACTTCCAATTTAGACTCCATCGGCACAAGATTTCATCTGTCCGATCAAGTGTGCTTGGCATTACGTTGATCGGAATAAGCCCTGTTTTATTGATGCAAATGAAATCACAATCTTCTAGAGCTTTCCCGATATGCATTCGGCTTCTTCATATTGTCAATTTGCGTCTGAACTTGCTATGGTGATTTGAGCCGATGTATCAGCTTGAACCACCTCGACCTCGTTCCCGTTCGATTGGACGAGCATCTGGTGCATGGTCGACGGGACACAATAGTTGGCGTGAATCCAATCTCGCTATAACAAAACGCTGTAATTTCCCTTGGCATCAACCACGAAGAACGCGGTCGGCAACGTTTTGCCGTCGACTGTTAACTCTGTTACCATAACCCCTCTTGCTTTAGTGGGATCGCCGGTGAAATCATTTAAAACCATTTTAGTTTTAATAAGATTCTCGTCGGACTTACCCAACTTCTTGCAAGTGGTATATGGCATCAGATTGATAGTTGCTCCTCCATCAACAAGCATCCTTGATATCGGCTTGCTATTGATGTGACCTTTTAAACATAATGGCTTCAGATACCGATGATCATCTTGAGGCTTTTTGAAAACTGCATCTTGAGCCCCCAAGCATAATTGAGCAAACGTCTCTTTGGCCGATGCAGTTCTTATCTTGAATTCAGCTGGCAGAGTGAACACCATGTTGATGTCCATCGGTAGTGGAGAATCGTCCCGAATCATAGGTGATTTCAAATCATCGACTGAATCAAATTCCTCTTCCATCGGTTCTTTTCTCCTCCACTCCTTAGCGATTTTAATCGGCTGGAGTTCATTGCATTCTTCATCTCTTTGTTTTTCCCACTCAGCCTCTCTTATCTCTTGGGACCTTAGCCTTTGAAGTCGCCTGAGTTGTGATAGGTTAAGCTCTGGAGGACACCATCTGGGTTTAAGCTCAGTCAGCTCACGTAATTTTCCTTCCAGATTGACCTGGGTCGCAAAACTTGACCCTTCCTCTACTCGCGTTGGTAGCTGAATTGGCTTGGAAATTCTTTCATGAATCGATCCTTAACGAATTTCATGGCGGCCCTGCATTGGCTCAGATATTCTGTCTTTATCCGATCGTCTTTTTCAGTCACCTTGGCATGGATAATGCTCCATCGGACAAGTGTAAGGTGACAGTAGAGCTGACGCCCTCTCCCAACAGAACTGCCAAAAGAGGCATCATTGGTGAGCCTTTTCCAAGTCATCGGGTCAGTACATATCATCTGGCCGACGTGCAGGATAACGCGGCCTATAGCTTCTTCTTTCATACTTCTCCAATAGCTGGGAGAAAGTTGGCTTTGGCATATAAATCGACTTGTGTGGTAGTGAAGCTTTTTCTGCCTTGTATTACTTGCCAATCTACAAGTCTCCTCTTGGTTTGATAGTCCTGGAACTCCTCCCTTCACGATCAGTTTCTATTTGCAGTGAGCCGACTGTGATCTTCAGGGTTTCCTTGCCGTCAGAGCTTGACTTAACATCAACATGACGTGTAACTTTTGACCCTATATCCTGCATCGGCTCTTTTCCTTTTCTAGAACATTGAACCATATTAATCGAAAAAGGATTAGCATCCAATTGTATCATCGTCTCTTCTGCAAATTTGAGTCAACCATCTTCTATATTCGATTGTATCTGATGTCAAAAAATATTGCAATCATTAGTATTATGAGAAAAAGAATAATGCCATTTGCAATACCTTCGCTTTTTGATTTCATCAGCCGATGGTATAAATGTCCTTCAGGCAACCGTATTATCTTTTTTTGCAACAATAAATAAAAAATATGGTCACACTTGGAAACATCAAAAGCATATTTTATTTCCGACTTATTTTTAGTCGGCTTGAACCAAGAACAAACTAGGGACTTCTTAGACCCCTTAACCCATTTGGCTATATTTATTTCGACCTCGTTATCTTCAGATGAATTGCTTGAATCATACTCGATGAGGTTAACCTTGGCTTTGTCTTTATTATTATTATTATTATTATTATTATTATTATTATTAAATTTATCTCTAAAGCCTCTATTATCGGTAAAACAGCTTTCTTGAGCCGATACCCTATGTAGAAGGTGACTTAAATTGGTAAATTCTTGTCCGCCGAATTTTTCCTTCGGTTGGGGAATTAACCCTTGGAAGGCTAAATCGGCTAACTGGTTATCGGGCAAAGTAAAGCTGAAGCACCAATTTCTCATTTCTCTAAACCTCTTAATATAATCTGTTACCGATTCCCCAAACTTCTGTCGGATAGAACTCAAATTAGAAATTCTAAGTTCCAGACTTCCAGAGAAAAATATTCATGGAATCGGCTTTCCAAATCTGTCCAGAAATTGACCGAATTCGAAGATAAGCTCGTGAACCATGTAAAAGCAGCTCCTAACAAAGATAGCGGGAATAACCTAATTTTTAACCCGTCATATTGAGCAGCTTCACCACATTGCACGATAAAACATCCGACGTTCTCTAAAGTAGTAACGGAATCATCTCCTGAGAATTTTGCAAAATCAAGAACTTTAAAACTATTAGGATAAGGCATCCAATCGATGTAATCAGGGTACGGATTCTAATATCATGTAACCTTTCCTTTGGGTTGTATGCCGAATTGGTCTCGCAATACGGTAGATATTTGATCGGACCAGTTCACCGTATTAGCCCATGCAATGTTAGGAACCTGCCAATTGCGCTTGTAGTTGGTATTCTGCACCCCGAATGTAAACTTGGGTTGATAGGTCGCTTGAGCCGATGGGAACTGATTAGGTTGCTCATAGCCCACGTTGTTTTTTCTCGCAATCGGCTCAGGTATTGAACGAAGGGTTCCGAGTACGTTGGATCCTATATGGAGCCATATTCCTTTGGAGAATCAGCTCAACATATTGTGGATTCCTAGGAGGTTCAATCGGATGCGAAACCCATTGGGGAAGTGTAAAATGGATCCGAGGGTGGTAAGTTGGCTGGTGTATCCAACTTAGCAACATCGGTATATGCTTGATAATGCATAACCCCACTTACACGAGGATCACGCGGTAGTATCACATTAGGCTGCGTTGGCATCATAGTAAGAGATGGACTCGTAGTCGATGGTTTAGGATCAGCTACTACTACAGGGTTTTGAGTATTTGGTGCTACCGAATAAACAGGGTAATTCAGCAGGGTCTGCATTGGATCGAGTAAGCTTCCAGCCAATGCCAACTCTTGAGCTATAGTCAACACTATTGGCTATCATCGGCTTAAGAGTTGTAACCAGAGCTGATGATTGGTTAATTAAAGCATGGTGCACAGATTGGTTAATCATGGCAGATAATTCGTCTTGTGTAGGCATGTATTGACTTACCGATGCATCAGTAATACCTACATCGCCGAGGGCACTGACCGTCGGCAACGCGATTTTTTGAGTAACACCACGTCGAGTTTTTTGATAGCAGCTTAGCATCATTTCCTCGCAGCACAGTCTTACAAACTTCGATCTCTTTGCGCTATTCAGGTGTCAAATCGTCCAATGTTGGAACGATTATAGCTTCAGTGTTAAGATCGGACGACGAAATCGACTTCCCAGAAGAAGACATCATGTCCCACCGGGTGTGCCAAAAGTGTGTTGCGCCGAAAAATGTGACGACGGATTGATCGGCTCAAACACACAAGAATGCCAGGTTCAGATTGGTTCGTGGCGTGCCAGCCGATTTGATCCTGCAATCGGTAAGATAGATAAACAACATAGCTCAAATCCGATCTAATGTGATAGTCGGCAAAGATCTAAATAGCTACCAAAAGCCGATTAAATCAAAGGTAACGATAAGTCTAAACAACCGATTAGGGCTATTAGATGGTAAAATGTATATTTTTTCGAAAAAGGCGATGCACAACAAGATCGGAGAAAATCAAACCTGGCGTAATCGAGAATGACCAAAAATCGGCGATGCACAACTGGATTGATCAAAATCGGATTACAAAAGAGATTCTAAATTACAGAGCTACTCCTAATTGACAGAAAAGTAAATAAAAAGTAGATGCAAGTTGTTTGATTGATTCTGTTGTTCTTTTTGTTTGCTCTCAATCTCCTTTTATAGTGTGTCGACCGATCGTATCCTTTTCCAATACGTTACCAACCATGATCCGTATCGGCCTTGTACAGGTCAAAATTTCATCTTTGAGTCAATATCGGCCATAATCCTAATTTTAGCATAGCTTTTCCTTTTTAAACCGATATCGGCCAGAAACATCTATCTTATCCTTTAGCTTGACAAATAAACCATGCCTTGCAAAATTTAGGTGCAAATAGTATGGAAACATAGAAATAAAATGATTACAATTTTGGACATTCACAGCTCCAGATGTATTATCCGAACCAGTTGTGCTTGATGAAGCTTATATAAAATGAAAACAAACTTAATGTAAAAGACTGCCAGTCCCTACACATGTAATATGTCAGATTCTATGTGTTGTGTACTAGGAAGAACTGGCTAACTTCGCAGTGCATGTTTCATTTTTCATGGATGCACATAGACTGACATCTCTTTGTCAAAAGAATTTGACATGTCGCTGTGAAGGAGAAGAAAGATCAAGGCTTTATATTTTAATACAAGGATAGCAATTGATGTATTGTACTCTTGATTTTAGGGTTGATCATCCATTTCAAAATGGATACACCCATTTGACTTTCAACTAAATAGTTCTGAGCATGCGCCAATGACTAACTGGATATTCAAAAAATTCTTGTCAATGATTAAAAAGATGAAATTTAAATTATTTCAAATAATTTTTATGAAAACAAATTCAAATATTTGAGCCGAGCCATGAGTTCAAGCGCATCTAGAATCACTGAATTTGTGTTCTGTGGTCAAACCACATGAGCGGAACTACCCAAGAAGTGAAGTTTGAATTGCCTACTAAAATACAACTACTCTGATGTTACTGCCATACATAGAGCAGCATTTCTAGTCTCATGTGTAACTGTCGGAATGCAATGTTACGACCATCAGTGCTTGATCTTGGCACGACTAGGTCAAAACTATGGAGCAATAAGTCTTCTCTTTGATGTACTTACTGCTCAACTACCGGAAACATGTTTCCTCAAGTCATCACAGGATGTGATGTGATAAAGTAGGAGCTAAGGGAAGAATAATGTCTGCATTGGAAAATATTTCCAACTCTAGCTCATAAGCAAATCCTGAACCCTCAAAGGTGCAGAGCGCTCTGAATCGAATCCAGACATGCAAACTCCATTTGAATCTCCAACAACATTAATTTCATATTGTTGATGGGTATACCAGCACAAAATATCCAAAAATCAGGACAGATATTTTTCAGCATGCTAAAAAATTATCTTAAAACATGAAATTGATAGTAGCTCTAACAAACTATTCTAACAGAACATCAAATAACAACCACAGATGTTACATATCAAGCCAGATAACCAAGGCTAAGCCAATAAGTTAACAATTAAAATAAAGTATCAACGGAAGTGATATATTAGAACATAAGACGTCAAGTGAATGATACAACAAAAGAGTCGAAACTCTACAAAATAAGTACTGAAATATATGGTGAGTTCCTGATATCCATAAATAAACAAAATGTCTCAAAGTTTGGTATTATTCTTTGAAATGAAGCTCTGAAATAAATAGGCGGTTCCATTTGACTTGATGGCAAGCTCTCCATATTGCATCAACATATTCATCAGGTGTCAGGATGACCTAAAAAAGAGAGAGGAAAAACTGTGATATACTCGTCCATTATGCGGTGAGTCCCTCAAATGACTGGTTAATAGCATGTTAATTTTAGCTTGTAACAATTTTCAGTACTTATCCAGTTCCATTTACATATATGATACTAATTTAATCCAAGTTCAGTTTTTGTTGCATTCAAGACGAAGAATATGAGTATATTATTCTAGAAACTCAATAGGTGATTTAATTTTAAGTAACTAGACAATTGAATCATAAATAATTGTCTTAAGGAAATATTGAAATGGAATGGAGGATACACGGCTAATCATAATTCATAAGGTTACTTTACATTACTAACATAATCAAAGTAAGACAAATAAATCGAGGCGTAGTATGCATGTTGTTCCTTCAGATCTTCCGTCTAGGCTATTCAATAAAAAAGATCAAGGGTCTATGTATAGATACAGTAAATACTAAAATAGCAAAAATGGTGGGAAATGTGCGTGCCGGACTCATTTCTAGGAGAATAAATGGCATTTGCAACCCTTGGCGTCAGATCCTAAACAATACAATGCCAAGCATATATCACAATGTCAACCAAGAGAATATAAATGTGAATTTATTCTATGAAATAAAATGGAGGGCCTCATGTTTTTAAAGAAATTAGTAATAGGAACAAATGTGAACTTAAATTATACTACCAAGGCAACTAGTTATGGTATTAAAAGACCTTTGCCACTCCATACATTTAAATTATATAACCTCGGCAAAAGAAATAGTTGAAGATATTGTTTTAGAAGAAATTAGGGAAATTAGTATTAATCAATTATAAGGAAATCTAGCGGTACAAGCATAACATGAGAAATACTCCGAGCATAGGATGAGAACTACACATGAACTTAACATTTTGCAAGTACTAAAGGAGTATGTTAGCATGCTGACGCCAACACAAGGAAATCATGGCCATAGAAATAGAATAGTCACTGATAGGCGGACTCCACATAGCAATGGCGTATATTTTAAGGCCTTTCTTATTTTAGAGATCAATCCAAATAAATAGACTATTTAGGCATTTAGATTACAAATTTGTATTAATTGCCAATTAAACATATTATTCCAATTCATACTAAACTCTAGTTCATTTTTTTGTCATATTCAAGATGAAGAATACAACCATATTATTCTAGTAATTCAATAGGACATGTAAGTAGCTAGACATTGACATAGAAATAACTTTCTTAAGAAAAAGTTCAAAAATCAAAATTGAATCTAGGCCATAACTAATCATTACTTTATTTTACAATAATACTCAAAACATATCATACAAATCAAAGTGTAAAAAATTTCAAAAAAACAAAAAATTGAATGTAGGCCACAACTAACCATTACTTTATTTTACAGTACTTACATACTCAAAACATATCATACAAATTAAATTGTAGTAAATAAATAAATATACAAACAATGAAATCAATACTATAATTAAAGAATTGTTTCCTTTATATCTTTATAAAATATACAATCCACAAGGATGCATATATCTATGGCCATGGCATTCTCATTCCTTCCATCTTGGATGGGCACATCGGCAAGGTAACAATAAACAATCCTCCAAGAAAGACCAAGAACAAGACATTGTATATTGTATATTGTATATTTAGACCAAGGTTCCAAATTTGGTTTTCGGTTTACATCTCATTACCATCCGAAATCTGAAATTTTTTGTGAAATATCGTTATTTAGGATGAAATCCAGACAAAATTCAAAAAGTAAAATTCAAATCTGGAATTTTTTGGACCAAAATTTCCCCCGAAATTGCCGAAATCTCGGCAAAATTCAACTGAATGAATAAGGTTCAAACGATATAAAAAAATTTTAAATTTTTTTTGGAGGTTACTGATACATCAGTTATGTTCCCATAAAAATTTCAGATGATTATAAAGTTTTAGGAAGTTTTAAAAATTCGAACATTGCTACTGTCCTGATAAAACGCTGACTGACAAGTTTGAATCGAATGAAACGTTATAATTTTTTATTTATTTTTTGCATGGTTCTGATGCATAAATAATGTTCCCACAAAATTTTTAGATGATTCTCAAGCATCTTGAATTTTTAAAAATTCGGACAGTGCTACTGTCCTGTTAAAGGCCTTACCGGCAAACTTGAACAAAATGAAAAATTATTCAAAACACGTTATAAAATTTTAAAAAAATTTGTGGATGGTCCTGATGTATCATTAATGTTTATATAAAATTTTTATATTATGATCATGCTTCAAGAAGTTCTAAAAATTCTGACAGTGCTAAAATCCTGATAAAAGTCTGATGATCAATACATAGATTTTCTTTAGCAATAAAAAAAAGACTAGAATTTTTGAAAAAAATTTATAAAATTTATAATAAAATTATTAAGATATCATAAAAATTTTGAATCATGATCGCACTCTAGTGAATTTATAAAATTCTTACAAGGCACTGTACGATTTATGTTCTTTCCCTTTTTGATCTTTGAAATATAACAAATGAAGTTCAATGCTTACATAGATTTGATTGAGCAAATAAAAAAGTTCAATTTTTTAAAAAAATTTATAGAATGGTACTGAGGCAATTATTAAGCTCTCATAAAAATTTTAGGTCATGATCAAACTTGACAAAATTTATAAAATTCTGACACGGTTACTACCTCGTTTATGCTAATTCTGTTTTTTATTGTAAAAGATAACAAATGAAGTTAAAATATTTTAAAAAAAATTCTGTATGATCTTAGACTTCTTAAGATGGTACCATAAATTTTTAATAGCATGAAAAAGCTTGTTCAATTTTATAAAATTCCGACAGTGTTTCTGCCAAAATTTTAAAATGTCTCAAAAATTAATTTTTTCGACAAATTATCATCGAAGATCACTTTCTTATGGGTTATTTGATGTAATTTCGTCAAATCTGGTAATAAACAGCAAAATCCGATTGATTTGGGCGAAATCTCGCCGATAAAAAAATGAACTTACTGTAGCAATTTCAAAAACATTATCCGGCCGGTAATTTGGATCTCGTGGGGGCCCAAAATCCGAGATTTCGGCGAAATTTCGCCGGATTTCGCTGAAATTTGAATCCATGATTTAGACTATATATTTGACCTAGCAATAAGGAACAAATGTGCTTACCTGGCTCATTTGCAAGACATTCAATTGAG
This sequence comes from Otatea glauca, assembly GCA_036346275.1. NCBI lineage: Eukaryota > Viridiplantae > Streptophyta > Magnoliopsida > Poales > Poaceae > Otatea > Otatea glauca. The sequence goes on from CM070721.1 coordinate 53,192,536, forward strand.
GGTGTGGCAGTATCTAATTTTCCATTCATCTCATCATATCCTACACAGTATAGGGAAGTATGTGTCATATGGTCTACTAAGATGATACACCTATGTATTCCTTTTTTAAGATTGAAAGTAACCCTTCCTAAAGAAAACAGTAACAGGAGTAAATATATTAAGTAAAAAGACATCATACTTTTTTCTAGATAAAAAAGGCATGGCGCTAGCATGACAACTAACTAAAGTATTAAACAATTGTTTTGCAAATGTGAGGTGCTACATATGCTATGCCATGCTATCCATTCCAGACAATAACCTACGCAATCTAATTAGTCTCAATTATTATTTGAAAATAAATTAGCTCCAATTAATCCTAAAAGAAGATATAGCTATATTTATACTATAGCTCAATATATACGGTAGAATTTGATTAACACTCAAGATAAGAGACATCTTAACTATAAAAAAATTATTTTTGAAACATGAATAAAAATGCAAATTTCCAGAATGTACCATGAATGAAAGTCTTCGGCATGTCCATCTCAGAGTATGACTCCGAGTCCTGAAGAATAACAGGACACTCGCGTGACCCACACTTGGGATCCTTGTATGGAGAATTTGGATTGAAATGTGACCTTGTGCGGCTTGCTATTCCCTTTTTCACAGTGTGATCTAAGCTTATGAGTATTGGCATTCCCTCAAACTTTCGCTTCCTGACGGTTTGTGGGCACTCTTCTGTTGTGCTTACTTCAGTAGTAGGCAGGGCATGTTCCTCTACCTCATGGGCTTTCTCCTCATCCATTTTTTCATTTTGGTTATTATGTTTACTATCAACTACAATACCCTCCTCTATTGACACCTCACTTGTGGATTTCTGCGACATACTTTTTCGGTTTATCAACTTGTAGAACAAAGAGCGCTAATGGTGGTAGAGAGAGAGAGAGCGCAAAGGGAAAAACTTTGTGGAAAATCTATACTCCTTTATAATACATCTAAGCAATTTTTCTTACGTCCACCCTAAATAATGCATCTCATTAGAGATGGCCTAATATTCATGCACCCAGCAAAACGTCCTCAGAATTTTGCATTCATCAAAATGAACGTCTCAGATCTTTCCTCGGTTTTACTCACTCACATCCGATGGCCATTATTTAGTGTGTCTAATCATCCCTGTGGCCCACAACAGACCCCCCCACCTACATATTTGGAAGGAGAGTGAATCAAACAAGGAAATAAATAAGGAGGATCCGCATGCAAGGAAACCGGACTTGAATTTTTTACTGGCCAAAATTGTACGTACTACATATTTGGAAGGAGGGTGAATCAAACAAGGAAATAAACAGGGAGGATCCACATGCAAGGAAACAAGACTTGAATTTTTTATTGTCCTGGCATTGTGATCGTATTTTTTTCCGAATATGACCCTTCTCGAGACTTTTCTACGGATCTAGTCCTATAGAGCTTAATTTCAGTGCACGGAGAGCGTTGAATTTTTGTTCTTATTTTTTATCTAAGGAACCAACGATGCTGTGATTCTTTGCTTAATTTTTTCAATTTTTTCTCGGAACCGGCGGCCGGCGAAAGCTTTATTTAATTTTATCTTTTTTCCTTGCAGATCCAGCGGTCGGCAAGCGCAGTTTATTTTTCTATATTTTTTCGAAATCATCCCTGTGGCCCACAACAGACCTTCCCTCACCTCCAGCATCAACAAGGAAAAAGAAACAAACGTCTTGGAATCAAGGAAAAGGAAACAAACGTCCTGGAAAAGGAAAGAACCATACATTACGTGCTGGGAAAAGGAAATCGGGAGATGAGACAATGCGGCGCGAACGCAGTCCGCAATGACTCCATCGTCGCCATCGGTGGCTTTGCCGACGCGCGAGGTTCTTTGGTCACGACCTCGCGTCGCCGTGTGCCTCGGCAAATTTATAATTTTTTTTTGAAAATAATTTTATTAAGTACAAACTAATCGAAAGTTTTTTTGAGAATATTTCTAGAATTTTTTAACCTAATGTGCTATCTTTTCAAAAATCCTTCTATATTTAAAAAATGAAGGCAACTCACCTGTAGCTTCTTCTAGTCTGCAGCCTTGCACTGCAGAAGCTTCTTCTCTTCCCTCCCTCCATTAAAGTAAGAAAGAAGCTCCAAAGCTCCATCAATCCCGCACCAAATCTCCTCTTTCCATCTATGGTGTTAATTCCCCAAATTTCGTGCTCTATTGCCAAAATTTCCTCCCAATCTGATTTTATCCCAAATTATGGTTTCTATAAATATGTTTGTTTCGGGGCTATAAAAGCCGGCGAGCTCTCCTCCACCCCATCGCATTGCGTAAATCCCCAAGTGCTCCCTCTTGTAAAGATTCTATACTTCTTTATAATACACCTAAGCAATTTTTCTTGCGTCCACCCTAAATAATGCACCTCATTAGAGATGGCCTAATGTTCGTGCACCCAGCAAAACGTCCCCAGAAATTTGCATTCATCAAAATAAACGTCTCAGATCTTTCCTCAGTTTTACTCACCCACATCCGATGGCCATTATTTAGTGTGTCTAATCATCCCTGTGGCCCACAACAGACCTCCCCCACCTACATATTTGGAAGGAGAGCGAATCAAACAAGGAAATAAATAAGGAGGATCCGCATGCAAGGAAACCAGACTTGAATTTTTTACTAGCCAAAATTGTACGTACTACATATTTGGAAGGAGGGTGAATCAAACAAGGAAATAAACAGGGAGGATCCACATGCAAGGAAACAAGACTTGAATTTTTTATTGTCCTGGCATTGTGATCATATTTTTTTTCCGAATATGACCCTTCTCGAGACTTTTCTACGGATCTAGCCCTATAGAGCTTAATTTCAGTGCACGGAGAGCGTTGAATTTTTGTTTTTATTGTTTATCTAAGGAACCAACGGTGCGTGAGTCTTTGCTTGATTTTTTCAATTTTTCTCGCGGAACGGCCGTGCGAGCCACAAATTTAATTTTTATCTTTTTTTCCTTGCGGATCCAGCGGTCGGCAAGCGCAGTTTATTTTTCCATATTTGTCCGAAATCATCCCTGTGGCCCACAACAGACCTTCCCTCACCTCCAGCATCAACAAGGAAAAGGAAACAAACGTCTTGGAATCAAGGAAAAGGAAACAAACGTCCTGGAAAAGGAAAGAACCATACATTACGTGCTGGGAAAAGGAAACCGGGAGATGAGACAGCGCGGCCGCGAGAACGCAGGTCTGCAATGGCTCCACTGTCGCCATCGGTGGCTTTGCCGACGCGGCGAGGTTCTTTGGTCGGCGACCTCACACATGCGCTCTCGACAAATTTATAATTTTTTTTTGAAAATAATTTTATTAAGTACAAACTAATCGAAAGTTTTTTTGAGAATATTTCTAGAATTTTTTAACCTAATGTGCTATCTTTTCAAAAATCCTTCTATATTTAAAAAAATGAAGGCAACTCACCTGTAGCTTCTTCTAGCTGCAGCCCAGACCAGAGAAGCTTCTTTTCTTCCCTCCCTCTATTAAAGTAAGAAAGAAGCTCCAAAGCTCCATCAATCCCGCACCAAATCTCCTCTTTCCTTCTATGGTGTTAATTCCCCAAATTCCGTGCTCTATTTCCAAAATTTCCTCCCAATCTGATTTTATCCCAAATTATAGTTTCTATAAATATGCTTGTTTCGAGGCTATAAAAGCCGGCGAGCTCTCCTCCACCCCATCGCATTGCGTAAATCCCCAAGTGCTCCCTCTTGTAAAGATCGCCGGATTTTGGAGGTAACCCAAGCCATCACCGTCATCTTTCCTGGCGAAATTTACCGCAATCGTGACTCCTCCCCCGCAGGCGCCGGTGCCGGCGATCTCGCCGCACCAAGATCGACCCATCGCGCGGCCGCCACCACCACCGCCTTCCCTCTCCCTCTTGTTGGCTAAGCCCAGACTCTGTAGAAGCTGCAGAAAAAATAATCTAAAATCAGAAAATTCTTTTTTCTTTCTCTTTCTTGATTTAAAATCTTTTGGGAGCCCGTTTTCGCCCATTCGACCTCCATTTAGTTCCGTTTTTCTTTCTAAATTCATTTAAAATTCTAAATTTCTCTTTTATTACTAAGTGTTGTATTCATACTTATCTTCTCATTTAATTGATAAGCGGATGTACTGCCATCGTAGCGTTAGCACAGACACTATACTAGTTTTGATAGGATAAGCCAAGGTGATTTTATAGGAACGAGAGGGAGGCTTGTGACCCTTAGGGAGAAAAGAAGAGGGAGTGTATCTTGCCGCAAAATCAAAAATATTCTCAGAGCAAATCTTTTGCATTAATTATTGACAAAGGATGAGGATCATCAAATCTTTTTACATGTTTTCTAGAAGTCAGGCATCTCGTCTGAAGATATCTTAGTGTATCTTCGCAGATAGGAGGAAGCGGTTCCCTCTTAGGCCCTGTATGTTTCGACTTAAGTTTTTTTGTCTTGGGCTTAAAGCTAGTTTTTTTGTTTAACGAGCTTTTAAGTCGTCTGTTTTTAAGCCAAGACATGTTGTTTGGTATCCTAGCTTTTTGATGGGTTGGATGGTGTAGCCAGGGTTCACAAAACCATCGAAAACTGCGGTTTTCGAGTGTACCACTGTAGTTCGATATCCAAAACCGCTTGGTAAACCGTTTTAATTTAAAATTTTAAAAAAAATTGAAAAAATTTATACGTTGAAAAACCGTGGTTTTCGCTCGAAAACCGTTTCTTAAAAACCGAGTAGTTTCTCGCGAAAAACCGAATAGTTTTCGATTTTTTTGAATTTTTTGAATTTTTTTATTTCTTAACCCTTCGGTTTCTGACAGTTTTCGAGCTGTTTTTGCGGTTTTCGAATTTCGAACGATTTTTTGAAATTCAGTTTTGTGAACCCTGGGTGTAGCTTATTGCTAGAAAGTTTGAAATACCCTTTAAGGTTGTAAGGATTTTTCTTATGTACTGATTTATCTAATACAAATGTTTTATACTTTTTTCACCGAATGTCGTATTGAAAAATATAGATTAATCTTGAGATCAAACTTCATTCTGAGCATAATTATTTATCAACTTGATCCGGATCGGTGGAGGAGAAAGGAGGCTGAGGACGGCGAAGGAGGGAGGAGGCCGAGGACGGCAGAGACCAGAGCGGGGGAGGGAGAAGGCATGTCGCACAGGGGAGCGAGAGAAGACGAGGAGAAATGAAGAGATGGGAGAAGGATTCTTGAGTTTATATATGATGGTATTTGGTGGGTAATTTTGAAGACTTCCAGTGACAAAGGGTTATTTCATCCCAAAAAAGCACATTTCACCTGCCTTTTGGCTTATAGTTATATGGAGGCTTTTGGTTTTTTTAAACCTGGCTTAAAAATCAGTCGTTTGTTTTGGGTTTGACTTTTCTGTTTTTAAACCAGTAAAAAAGCCGAAACAAACAGGACCTTATAGTTGTAAGTTGTAACTACAAAGACACAATGCACCTCGTCCCTACCTTCGCTAAAAATTCCTAATGATGTTTCATGCTTGCATTTTAGTCCAAACTTTTTTCGAAATGATCCTTGAAAACTATCCCACGGACACTATTGGAAGATAACTTTTTTTTTTTTTGACAAACTGTTGGAAGATAACTACTACATGTTAGTGTAGCATCCTGAGCCTGTACATTGGGCCCTCTAAAATTGTCCGTACGTTGGGCCGGCCCGCAAAGTACAACACCTCTTTGATGGCCCTGTCTGGCGACCTCCTTAATTCCTAGCAATTATGGGCCAGCCTGACCCGTCCCATACCGGCCCGGCCTAGCTGCACGGATGGACACTGAGAACCGCAAGCTGCAACTCCGCCGCGTCGAACTCTGACTCGAGTTGAACCCGAACTCCCTTCTATTCTTCCTCCTCCGCCTCCTCCCTCCCATATAAGCACCCACCCCGTTAGGGCTTCCCTATCTCGCCGCCGGATTTGCCTTCTCCGTTCATTCGATTCTTGCCTTCCGCTCCGCAGCTAGCGAGTAGATACCACTCCTCTCGCTCTCTCGTGCGGCGGCGGCGGCGGGTTGCCTCGGTTTTGGTGTGAGCTAGGGTTAGGCTTTCGGGTAGGGCGTGTTCGAGGGGAGGGTGGAGATGGAGGAGGTGACGGAGGGGGTCAACAACCTGGCCATAACTGAGCCGCACAAGAAGAACCGGATCCAGGTCTCCAACACCAAGAAGCCGCTCTTCTTCTACGTCAACCTCGCCAAGGTGAGGATTTTTCTCTTCTTTTGCTGTTTCTTGTTGCTGTTTTGCTCTTAGATTTTTGCAGGGTTGTGTGAGCTCTTGAGCCAATGGCGTGGATGCTGCTCGGTCCTTTTGACCGATTATTAGCCAAAAAAAAAACTGTTGCTGCTTGGATCCGTTGTGGATTTTAGTCTAGAACCCTAAAAAAAGGGTGCCTTTTGATCTCTTTTATCTGTTCGTTGTGGGTTTTTGAGTTAGGATTTGCTTTGTTTTCTTTCTTCTGTGGAGTTTGCGGTTGGGGGCACCAAGGTGTATCGAGCGTTGTGGTGTTTGTTTGGGCAATAACCTGAAGCTAATGTTGTTGTGGTGTTTTGCAGAGGTACATGCAGCTGCATGACGAGGTGGAGCTCTCGGCCCTCGGCATGGGTAAGCTCTTCTGCCCTTTAGGATGATATCACCTGTTGTTTTGGTACTGGTAATTAGCTATTGCTGTTGTGCTGCTGCAATGAAGCCGTCGTGCTTATGTTAATTGGCTGAATCTTAGAACCGTTCATACGTCTGCCTCGTGACTTACTTTAGTTTGAGATTACCACAGTTGTCATCGATTGTTTGCAATGTCATGTTTGGTGACAGAATTTCCATGTTTGTTTGTTGGTGTTCATGGCAATTGTCCCATCTCATGGTCATAATTCCTTGTGCAAGTTCCTTATGAAAGGTCAGCAGTAGAATGTACAATTTCTAATTCTGTAATGGCTAATGAGTAATGACCATAAACATGACTTACCAAAACTTAACAAGATTGGGGCAGTGGTGTACCTTATCTGAATTATCTTACTACTTGAGTCTTTTAACCACATCTGTCTTAATTTCAAGTGCAGCTGCCAATTGCCATGGTTAATTTTTTAACAAGTTTGTATGCAATGCTTTTTCAGCTATGGTTTTGTTCTGCTCTTTTGTCATTTGTCAATCAGAATTCTGAGAATTTCGTGGTCAAAGTTACATTCATGTAACATCATAAACTGATTCATGACTCAGCTAACCATGATAAGTAGTGGTATTGTATGCTGAGCTAGTAGAAGTGGTGAGGTACCAGGGGGGAGACGAAAACTTCACAAGCATTGAGAAAGTTGTACGATTAAACTCTCTTAATATCAATGGAAATCTGTTTTCCATTATTCCTATTGTGGGAGGATATTGTTATGAATCTGTATGCAAAGCCTTCTCGTTTACTTCAAAACGTTCCACCTGCTTGACCCCTGAGAATACGCACCTAATCCACTTCCCTGTTAAAACCCATTAATTATCTTAATTGTTTATTTATCTCCTTCATGCTAGTTTTCCTTCGCTTACTGGTTCTTTGTTTGTGATGTTTTTAAACTGCTGAATCGCTTGTTTATTCAGCCATTGCCACTGTGGTGACTGTCGCTGAAATTCTGAAAAATAACGGCCTTGCTGTTGAAAAGAGTAAGATTCCTGTTGCCTTGCATTTCTGTAATTCATCTTTGCATTTATTTCCCTAATTATTCAATCAAGATGGTTTGCAGAGATCATGACATCCACTGTTGATGTCAAAGACGATTCAAGGAGCCGACCTATGCAGAAGGCCAAGGTTATATTTCTTCTCAATTCTCATGTACTGAAGTAGCAGTGTTTTGGAATTAGTAGGACAATATTTTCTGATTCTTGTACTATTATCACGACCAGATTGAAATAGTGCTGGTCAAGACGGAGAACTTTGATGAGCTGATGGCAGCTGCTGCGGAGGAGAGGGAAGCCGCGGCCGCCGACGAGGACGAAGGACAGAGCTAAATAAAGTATTTTAAATTGGCTGTTGTAGTTTAATCTAGTACCCTGCTGCTAGGTTTTGTGTTTCATTCGCTTGGTCAACTATAGACAGATATTTGGTGTAATCAATCAAAGAGCTCTGCTTATTTGATTCGTTTGGAGTGGTAGCTTTTATGTTCATGGTATGTTGGTCCATTCACTTTGTGTCGTCAAAATACTTGTGTTCGTGACTGTGTGATTGATTTTTTGCCATCGTGCGTGCGTGTTGATCCAGGCTAAAACCAACAATTGGTATCAGAGCGAGGTTCTGACCTTGATGTCACGTTTGCCTCAGGGGAGGCTACCACTATTGCGTCTTAGGGCAAGCTATCGTCGCAGAGAGATGCAGTATTGTTCAAGATTTGATGATGCATCTAGCATGGCTGTGGCGGTACATGCGTATGTATTCTGATCATTGTGTTAGTGTCTCATATGTACGTGAGTACTTGTGAGTATGTGTTCGCTTGTGTGTGTAAAGCTCTCATTTGATCCTTCATGCTGTCGAAGTTGTGTCATGAGCGGAGATGATGTATAGTAAATTGTCTCATTGGCGGTAAAGAGGTGACAACAATGACATTGAGGTCATCGTTGCAAGAAAAGTTTAAGATCGAAGAGGAGCAACGAAAAGGCAGTGGCAAAGAGTAAAGGTGGTGTGTATACCAAATACTTACTATTGATGAGCGTTGATGACCATCTATGGCGTGACAAGATGATATTGATGACCATCTAAGGCTATCTCTAACAATATTCCCTAAATTTGGATCCTATATCCTCGTATACTACTCTCTATTTTTTCCCTCCTATATTATAATGATATTTCATAACCGCTATATGAGTCATGTTTATTTTTTATCGGAAAAATTTTGACCGGCTATTTTTATTTGCAGGAATTTAAAATTTATTCTAACAACCAGCTGGCTATATTGTAACGGCTATATTTTTAGGCTATATATACATAGTCATTTGCACTTCCAAACCTTGCCCATTTCAACACTTTGAGATCTTGATCATGTCACTAGGCTCGGGAAGAACAAAGAAATACACGTTGAATACTTCATTCGCAGTTCCTTTTGTTTATAGACATCCAAGATTAAGAACTAGATAACTAACTTCCCAGTTCCCACCTATAGAAGGAGCAAGGACATGAAACTTGATTAGTTAAAATAAATTAAAACAAAACTTATTAGTTAAAATGCATTAAGAAAGGTAAATAACACATTGGATCCCATCATGACAGAAGGATAATTGTCTTGCCGCAAGCGTATTGGTAGCTCTACTGTATTGCAGCTTCAGTTCCTGGCCCTAAACGAACAATCTTCTGAAGAAAAGATAAATGCCAGTCAGCATTAATAATCGGAGCAAAATCTATGCAATAAGAAAACACGCAATACACATTTTCAAGTTCAGATATGCCACTGGAAAGGAAGTTGTTAATATCAAGTTAGATGTCAATTATGATAATAACTTAGATGGCAAGAACAGACGTAGGATATGCAGTGTGAAAAAAGAGCTGATAAGTCATTTTCAAAGCTGGTTGAGGTAAGGACCTTTCATTACTGAAGTTATTCCTACTATTGTTCGCCTTGGACCTGTGAAGGAAACTATTGATGCTGGAGTATCACTGCACATTGTTAGCCAATGGCATTTTATGACGATGCTGAGAAAACGATAACTACACTATGCGGACTTCCAGCTTATGTTCAGGGTTTGCTAAGTATCCTTCACATCTATCTGATGATGGAACTTAATCCAATGCTAGAAATGGTAACCACATGCTTTGTAAGAAAAATGTCTGATGTCTTGACAAAGAACAACTATAGTCGAGAACGGTATTAAAATACACGAAGTAATTTTGCTACTGTTGTTTCTGAAGAGAACCGACTCCTCTGAAACTGACTCCTCCGAGGTCTAACGATCCATGGAGCCACTGAAGGAACTTTCATGTGTGGTGGATCCTCCACCTCCGCCAGAAGAGGGTCCAAATAACCAACCGTCAGCACTCGCTGTGCCAATGTAACGAGCCCAAGTAACCAGGTATAGGCCAGCAATGATGAAGACTCCCCCGATAATGCTGAAAGCGGTAGGATAGAAACATACACAATGTGAGCATTTATGCTTCATAAATTTGTTGAAACTCCGGAGCTTATAAGCAAGAGAAACGAAGTACGCGATAACAAGAGCTATATCTATGAAAAACAAAATTTCGCTATCACTACTTCCTATCTAGACTCCATTGTTCTGATCAGCTAACCATGACACCAGGACAGGATGGGAACTAACAAAGAGTGGCCACATTCCTGTCCCCTGAAAATTACTTGTGCCGGAACATTCCATTCACAGCCATTTCATCAGCCTATTAGCAATAAACACTATTAAAAACGAAAAGATGATATCTCCAAAGCCACATGAACGCATAGTTTAATCACATTTCGAACCCATTTGCTTCAAATAGTTTTTACCCATTAATTCTTGTCATAATGTACCAACAACTACAGCTTGAATAAATTGGTCGATTAGAATAGAATCACCGCATAAACCACAGTGCACAACTAAACACAGGAATATCATAAATTAGATAAGAAAACCGTAACAGCCCAAGTATAATTGCCCACCTTGTAGCGCGCGGATGGCCGCGGGGATCCCTCGATGGGGCAGAGCAGGAGCCACTGGTCGTACGGAGCCGCAGTGAGACTGGCCTCGCTGTTGATGCCCTCCCGCATTCCCACCTCAAATCTTCACCGACCAGATCGAACCAAATCAAAATCGCTATGAGCGGAGTCTGGGGAAGTGGGCGATGGAATCCGTGGGATAGTTGGGTGGGTCTGGGAATTGGTCGGGCTTCACGCGCACCTTGACGGCCTCCGCGGGGGTCATGGCGCGCCCCAGCGCCGCCTCCGCCTTCGTGGCCGTCCCGTAGGGCAGCATCGCCGGCGAGGCAAGGACTGTGCGGGACGGATCCTCTTCCAGGTCGCTGTCCTCGTAGGTTCCTCGCTGGCGCGTGAGGGAGCGATCGTTGCGCCCGAGCAGATGGGGAACGTGACGGGGAATGGAGAGAGAATCCTGAGATTTCGGGATTCTCTCCCCGATCCGTAAAATAGCGAAGAACGATGGGGGCATCTGTTGGAGAAGAGATTTCACGATACTGTGCTGGATGTTACTCATTTTCACGGATAGGGAACGAGATAGGAAAGCTGTTGGAGATGGCCTAATTGTCTCATCGAAAAGGTGGTCAAAGCTACATGTTTTCGTGTTAGTTATGTCCAAGAGATATTGTGTGTGATCACGTGAGTTTTTGTGCGAGTTGTGTCTACAAGATAAATGTGTGCGCGTTCCTTCAGAGATGTCGTGCGCATCAGAAGAGATCATGCTACACGAGAAGATCAAAAGGAAGTCGCTACATGTGCCAAGATGAGTCCGAGACGTTGAGAAGATGTGTTCGTCGTCCTAAGTTGAGTTCGTGGAAGATGTGTTCGCTGTCTTGAATCATGTCGGTTAAATATGAGACAAAGACATTGAGGAGATATGTTCGTCATCTTAAATAGTTCGTCATCCTGTGTCGAGTAAATATCGGGTAAGTCGTAATTGAAACCGACTACCTCAACAAGGTAGAGTTTAGAGCTAGTTGATGTTACAAAATTAAGGAGGTGAATGTTAGATTTAATTTTGGAAGAAGAGTTCGACCCGAAATAGGAAAGAAAAGAATTTAATTCTGATTTAGTTTTGAATCGGTTTCTAATTCTTAGAGCAGTAAGTTATGAGTATAAATTTCTAGTAGGTTATGGGTATAAATACAAGAGGTTTGTAAGTAAGAGGAAAGTAAAAGAAAAGATCATAAAAAAAATATGCTAATTGTGTTGAACCATCAAAATACTTATATTCGTGAGTAATTATGCTTTTGAGTTTTTGCTGTTGGTGTCCCGTGTCACCCTTTCGGCTGGTTTGCCGAGTTTATGCTGTGTGCAAAGATACATTGCAGTCACGGATTCAAGTCCCGGATAATTGTAGTGGAAAATTCATGCAAGTAATCAACATTGAACAAAATCTTTCATACACTTCCAGGCATTGGTCAAAGCTCAAGTGATCAGGCGTCCGTTTCTATTAAAATCCATGCAAAATATTGTGCCTGGCCAGCCAAATAAACCAAGATTAGGTGTTCGGAGAGAACAACTATCATAGAACCAAACAAAAGTATGACAAAACTGCTTCCGCACTATCAAGTAAGAACATTGTTCATGGATTTCAACTCAGACACAGAACCAACCGAAGTCAAAACTTGATGATCTAACAGATCTCTCAAATATCTTAGACCTAAATTTTTTATGAGTTGATCATCCAATTTTACTTCTTTTTCAAGGAGTCATCCCCCTTTCTTTACGGGCGCTTCACTCGTAATCTTCATCATCTTCAACCAGTATCTTCTTGCAGGCCTCATAGCACATGAATGAGATCCCCGCCGCAGGCATCAGCTTGATGCAGCTCGGTCCAAGCCCCTTGTAAAGGCCACCGATCCCTTCCTTCTCCATTATGCAATAGAGAGCATGGAACACATTCTTGTAGACCTGCCTCCCTCCTACTGCTCCGACCTGCATTTGCTTGCGAGCCACCTCAAGAGGGAAGGTGGCGGTGCTCGAGACTGCACCCGCAGCTGAACCAATCAGGAGAGTTGCAATGTTGCTAATCTCCTCCTGCTTGAATGTCTTCCTGTATAGCTTCTTCAGAGTGTCGTAGGCGTAGTAATTGGTCGCAGCGTATGGCACCACTCCTATCAGGCTTGGTGTCAGACCACGGTAAAGCTCTGAGGGTCCTTCCTCTCTTAAAATCTTGACGAAAGCATGGAGGAAGTTGTCATAGACATCTTTCTGCAGAAACAATTAGAGTGAAGTGAGGTGCACAAAGAAACATCATCTCTCCAAGTTGTTAAAGAGTTATATTCACCTCTATAGTCAATCGGGTCTTAATCAATTCCAAAGGATATGTGCACAAGGTCGAGCTGACTCCAGCAAGCGCTCCAGCGATAAGCGATGGAGGGAAGGGGGTCTTAGGGGACTCGTCGGCCTTTGGAGTCAAGAATTTCTTGGCTGTATCAAAAGCAAGTAGCTGCATTTGGACAAAAAGAGATCAGAAAAGTTAAGATAAATCACAGTGTTTGATCATTCGTTACAAATCCTAGGTCCCTCTAACATCCTGAAATTCATAAGCAGAAGAAAGAAATGGGCACGGAATCGTACAACCAAAGCAGTGTAATAAGTATCTTTTCAGTATCATAACAACCAAATACATTTCTTTAGTAATTTAAGACCATAAAAATGGAGATCCAATAATCTGCTACTTCACAAGTTTATTTTGAAGCTCCTCGATAGTTGACAAGCAAAGATTCTATAGTAACATCTTATTCATGTTTTGCCTAAGACTGCGACACTTGAATAGAGAGGGAGCTCAGAATATCAGAAGAAAAACAAGACACAAAATATAAGAAAGCAAACAGTTGCAATTCAATCAATCATTCATAGACCAGGCCACCAAGGTGTAGAACTAAACAAAAACCATCTAAAAACAAGCTACATGGTCCATAGTTTAACTTGCTAAGAGTCTCAAGACCACTAGATAGCAATATTAGAGCAAGGATTCTTGCAGAGGATAAAATCATATCAAAGATGAAACATCACTTGTAACAAAATGGAGGAAAACATCAACGCACCAGTTAGGTGAACCAAAACTCCTTTCTAGAAAGTGCATTTACAAATGGCATATACCTACTTTATTGATAGCAGCCTGGGTGCTACATCAAGTTGACTAGAGTCTACAATGTGGCGTTGTCTCATTATTGGTACAGCTCCCCTTCCACATAAAATTTGCTGCTTCTGTTAGTGAAATGGAAGTTGTTATAGGATAGTAGATAACTCATCTTGTCCTAAGCATCAACCTACAATTAGCATCCAAGCGAAGTGTAGAAAACTGCTCTATTTGTTCAAAAATCAAAACTGAAAGTAAAGTTGAAACCCTAGTAAATTGCTTAATCGGCAAAGAACCTCCATTAGCATCAGCAATACATCAACAAACAATGGTTGCATCACGTGATACATTTTAGCAACAGGATCTTGGACATTGCAAAGTGATATAAACCGAAGTAATAGCTTACCTCAATCGCCTTGCTTGGGGCAACACGGATAACATTGACAGCATTCCCACGGAACAGCCCTGTCCACCCCTCTGTCTTCATGATTGACTCAAACACCTCCGCCATTGACTCCCCATTGCTCCCAACCATCAGATGAGTTCTAATTGTCTCCAACGGTGCCACACAAGTCCTCGAGACAGCCCCCGCAATAGCTCCACTAACCAGCCGCCTCAAATGTGGGTTCCCAATCTTAATTTTCAGCTTCAGTTCGCGCTTCTTGGCCTTCTTCCTAGCCTTACCATCCACCTCCTCCTCCTCCTCGACAGGCTCAGCCTCGGTCCCAACAGCTTGATACCCGACTGCTGAGGAGACATACTTTATGCAATGATCAAAAAACGGAATCTTGATTTCCTGCTCCCCCGGAGTGGGTGGCACTGCTGGAGCAGCCGTTGACACTTTGAGACCAACACTAGCAAACAGCCCACCATGAGGGGAGGCAGAGCCTTGTAAGCTTAACGAGAAGCTCTTGTCTTCATGCAAATTCCAAGGGAACCGGAGCTCAGGGAGAGGGATAGACCAGCCCTGCTTCTTCTCCACGGCCAGCTCACCGTTCTTGCTCTTGGCCGTCATCGCCACCATCGTCGCCGCCATGGGTCAGAAAATGTTTTTACCTCGATCAGCAGCACGCAATGGAGGTGGATGACTGCACTGCATTGACGGCCACAACAAGGAGCATATGCTTAGTCACCCATCCCAAAAGTTGGACACCATGAATACATCCTACAATCTCAACTACCAATTAGCACAATGGAAAGTGGTCAAACTCGCAACTCTTGATGAACTAATTAAACATTTCCACTTCTTGACCATAAACATGGGGCAGATTCAGTGAACCTAGACTATCCAGGAATCCCCAGATATCGGAAAAGGCAAAATCTAAAGATTCCTTTGGAGTAAAAACTACAATGCAATCAGATAAGGAAGAAGAAGAAGAAGAAGAAGAAGAAAAGAATAAAAGGCAATCAGTGACAGCAAAGCGTAAGCCCCAAATATGCTTTAAGAACTGAACGGCCATCTGCCACCGACCTCCACCCAAACAAAAACGAGTCTCTCGACACGAAAATCACCAAACCCTTTCCCAACGTTCCAAGAAACCACCCATCGCAGCGGAGGCGGAGGCGGAGGCGGCGCGTTGAGGCAAAGTAGTACTAGAAACAAAAAATACCTCAAGGTAGCAACCACTCTAGAACCCAAAATAGACGGTGGTCTGCTCCTTCCCTCCTCTTCCCTCCTCTTCGCTGTCTCCGCGCGGTGGTGGTGAGGCGGGTTGGTGCAGGCCGGAGCGAAGGAGGGGGCTGCTTCCTCGTCTTCGCCCGCCCTCCTCGTCCTCCCAAAGAGGGGAGGTGCCTGCCGCCTTTTGTGAGGGAGAAGCACACCCTAGTATTCCAAGGGCCTTTTGGCCTCGTCTCGTCTATATCCACGTCCATTTACCACATTGCCCCTCGTCTGCCCTAGGCTGATAGGTTGCTGGCAGGGTAGACATAGGAGACTAAGGAGAGGGAGGCTCGTTCTCATCGATTGAAAGCAATGTCCCTCTAACCTCTCTAAGTCATTTTACGAAGAGAGAATTCATATTATACTAATCTAAATGTTAGTATTTTAGAAAATACTACTTATTATCTTAATGAAATATGACTAATTGAGGTGATAAAAACAATATAGATTATTTTAGAGCCCTCTTCTTATGGCAAGAGAACTAGGATCTGGATG
The DNA here is from genome assembly GCA_036346275.1 of Otatea glauca. Taxonomy (NCBI): domain Eukaryota; kingdom Viridiplantae; phylum Streptophyta; class Magnoliopsida; order Poales; family Poaceae; genus Otatea; species Otatea glauca. Next base: position 53,208,426 of record CM070721.1, read on the forward strand.
TATGTTTACCCAAAGAGCAAGGTGGGATGGGTATTTCGGACCTAGATACCATGGCAATGCTCTATTGGGTGGGTAAATGGCTCTCCAGGTTGGAAACGAGGGGATATGACAGGAGCACTTAGGGTCGGTTTGGTGACAAAATCTTATTAAATTTTGATCATCAAATTAGCTACTAATGTTTTGTAACATCCCAAAAATCTGTCAAATATTATTTTATTACTTAAATGTGCATTTGTGATTTTCTGGAATTTATTTAGATTTTTCTGGATTTATTTGAATTAAATCTTATTTCAAGTTTATTGCTTTTTATCCAAAAGTATTTAAATCTGTGCAAAGTTAAAATAAAGTTTTGGTAAAAATATTTTATTTGAGTCCAGAATGTCTCAAAGTATTTTTGAGATTTTTTTTGGATTTTTCCTGATTATTTTATTGCCTAAAACAAATTAAATGAATTTCTGGAATTAATTTAATTGAGAAAACCTTTTGAAAAATCCCGGAACAGTAATGGGCCCGGCCCGTGTACTGTGCGCGTGCGGCCCGGAGAATCGCGGCCCATTTGGCCCATCTTGGGTAAACCCTAGGCGGTTGAATCTGTAGTTGGATCAAGATCGCCGAGTGGAATCGTGTCGCATCGGTTGGTCTCTGATCGATCGTCGCCGTTGGAAAGAAATCGCGGTGGATAGGATTAGATCATGGCTATGTGATCGTGACCGTTGGAGCGAATCGGATGGTGGGGTTGTCGTCTCATGAAGGACTCGAGTCCGCCACGGAAGCTAGGGTTCCGTTTTTAGCGCGTTGGCTGAGGCTATAAAAGGAGGGGGTAACGCCCCGAGGTTCGTCTGTGTGCGCCGCATCTTTTGGTCGAAGAGTTTTCGCGAGAGCAGTCGTAGGACGCCGCCGCAAGCTCGCCGGAGTTGAAGCGTGGGACCGCCGCGGTTTTTGCTCAAGTGTGCCGCCAGATCGTCGGTTTTTGGTGTTTTGGTCCCAGATCTGGGTTCGCCGAGGTGTGCCGCGTCGACTAAGCCGGTTCTTCTCGTCGGGGACGCGCCGGAACGCCGTCGCCGAAGCCTCTTCTTCGTCTCCGGTGACTTTCTTCGCCGTCGCCTCTCCATTAGTCTCGGGTAAGCTTGTGGCCGTCGGATCTGGATGAACGGAGGGGATCGAGCCGCGTTGCGCGCATCTGTCGCCGTTCGATTAGATCGGGCCGTGGATGCGTGCCGCGTGTCGTGCATCGGCGGGGCGGCGCTGCAACCAATCGGGTCAAGACGCGTGGCACTACGGGTTCGGCGTCGTCGCGCACGGATTCACGGTGGACCAGATGAGGTCTCGTGGACTAGGTCTATGCACCGAGGCCACGTGTCGAGCTCTGGTTGGTTCGGTTCAGCGCTGATGTCACGCTGACGTCATAAATCGATTTTTCAGTATAAAAAGAAATCTGTTAATTTCGAATTTCTGATTTTCTGATTTCAGTATTTATTTCAAACTTCAAAAGGCTATATCTTTTGCAATTTAACTCGGATTTGAGTGATTCAAATTTCTAAAAATTTGTAAAATTGAGATCTATTTAATGGTGAATTTTATTTGATTTTTGGAGTTCAATTGCTCTCTGTTTTGGTATTTATTTGCTTTTCTCCTTCGGTACGCGTAGACGTTGAATTGTGTGACGCTTCGGAGGAAGATCAAGCAACCCAAGAGCAAGCTTCAGATCAAGATCAGGACCTATTCTAAGGCAAGTTGTGCTTTAATCATGTTGAACCCATGTTTATAAAATTGCTATATTTGTTTTACCCTATTGCATATGTTTCAAATATACAATTGTTTCAAATTAGATTGGGATTAGCTAATATACCAGATTGATCTATACCCTACCTTGTCATTGTATGTCATGATCCATTGTCACCCTAGATTGGTTAAATATAGTTGGTTAATAATTATAATCAACATTGGAGGTTTAGACCGTATTAGTTGCTTAGCTTTGCCACGTCATCACATGTATCAGAATCATTGATAAATTAATCTTGATTAATGGAATATGGAACGATATTATGAACTTGTGTGTCATGTGGGATCACACGATGAGATTGAGTTGTTGTGGCGAGTCATGTCACGCAACGATGTTGAATTGTTGATGGCACGTGATGCTTGGTAATCAACTGGGTGATGATAATTTAGATTGGGGCAAGTGGCAAGGGGCGAGGAGGCCAAGGTGGGCCCGATGGGCAGAGGGTATGTGGATGTCTTGCCTTGATCACACTAAGGACTTAACCTTGCAAGCCTTTGACCTGAGTCAATCATGCAACCACATGTCTGGTATGGGCCAGCCTAGCTGAGTAATTTGCAATGTCTTAATTTTGGTACTATCGTGGTCGGTGTGAGTTCCCGAGTTATGGTGTAATTCACATGACGCAAGAGGGGGGCCCTGGATGTGGTAACCAGTCCCACCAGTGTTGAATCCTTAGCGGGTAGTATCAGGTTAATCCAGAGCATTGTAAAGGCTTTGTTATAATCACTCGCCTTGGTGGTGTTTTGTTGTATCACGTGGGTAAAGTGCATAACCTCTGCAGAGTGTGAAACTATTTGGATAGCCGTGCTCGCGTATTGAGCAATGCTCGGGAATTACAGTTAAGGGTTAGCTTAATTAATTGGACAACATGGTTGGGATGGCGGAATGCCATATGGAAGATGAAATTTGACTTAGGATTGGAAACTTGGTTTACTTGAGAAATCCTGAATTTATTTACTATTGTTATTTGTTTTACATTCTTTACAATCTATTTACTGTATTTGTTCATAAAATGCTGCTTATTGCAAAATAGCCATGATAGCCTATCCATTGGAATAAGCCTTACATATAGATACATAGAATTGCATTCTGTGCACAACTTGTTGAGTGCTTTAAGTACTCACCCTTGCCAAACAACAATAATCAACAGTTGAGGAATCTACACCTGTGTTGGAAGATGAAGTCCAGGAAGACACGAGTCATTAGGGTCCGAGCCTTGTCGGTTGCCTGTGGTGAACTGATGAGCTATCTACGTTTTCTATTTTCCGCTGCTTAATCATTAGTTATATTTTCAGTCTTGCCCTGCGTGGCTTAATAATGTAAGTTGGTCATAAGATCATACCTTTAGTTATATCAATGAATGAACTATTATTCTATTATCGTTGAGTATGATGTGATATGTACCAATGTTGAGCTGTGTGCACTAGCGTTGATCCTGGGAATAGTGCGGTAAACACAGTGGGTTCGAATCAGTGGATTCGGGTCCTTACATGTTTTGATCAAATATTAGTAAAAAAATAAACTAAGAATCATGGGAGAAGGAAATCTTACCAAAATTTGGTAACAAACCAAATGCTTGTCAAATTTAGTCAACGCTGCCAAAATTTGGTAAGACAAATATTGGTAACCATTGGAAGCAAGCCAAACAGACCTTTAGTAAGACAAATATGTCATCACACCAAACAGCTCCTAAGGACATATGCTCCAAATATTTGGCACAGCCGAGCAAGGTTTCAAATTTCGGTTTCGGAATAAATTTCGTCCCGGGCCGGATAACGAAATTTCGACGAAATTTTGAAATTTCGGAATTATTTCGGACAAAATTTGAATTTGAAAATTCAAATCCGGTCCAATCCGGAAAAAAAACCGAAATTCGGCGAAAAAACCCGAAATTTCGGGCGAAATATCCGAAATTTCGGGTTTTTTTGCACTGGCTGAAAAGTGGTCTAAACGTTATCGAAAAATTTTGAATTTTTTTGAAGTTCCTGACACAATGCTGATGTTCTCACAAAAATTTCAGCTGATTATCACACCTGAGGATTTTTTAAAAATTCGGAGAGTGGTACTTGTCTCCGATAAAACAACGACCGACAAGTTTGATCGGAATGGAAAATGGTACAAATCAAGTTATAAACTGTTGAAATTTTTTGTCCATGGTTATGATCCATAACTAATGTTCTCATAAAGATTTCAGCTGATTATCACATGTGAGGAATTTTTAAAAATTCGGAGAGTGGCGCTGTCCTGATAGAACACTGACCGACAAGTTTGATCCGAATGGAAAATGATACAAATAAGTTAGAAACTGTTGAAATTTTTTGTGCATGGTTATGATGTATCTATAATTCTCTCATAAAATTTTTAGATGATGATCAAACTGTATGAATTTTTAAAAATTCGAACAGTACTACTGCCATGTTAAAAGGCTTACTGGCAAACTTGAACAAAATGAAAAATTATGTAAACCATAATTTTTTTTGAAAATTTTAAAGAATGGTGATAAGGAAGTTCTTAATATCCCATAAAAATTGTGATTCACGATCACACTCCAGTGAATTTATAAAATTCTTACAAGGCACAGTACCATTTATGATCTTTTCTTTTTGATCTTTGAAATATAATATAACAAACGAAGTTCAATGCTTACATAGATTTGATTGACCAAACAAACAAAGTTGAAATTTTTTGAAAAATTTATATAATGTTACTGAGTCAATTATTAATCTCTCAAAAAAAATTAGATCATAATCACACTCAAGAAAATTTATAAAATTCTGACAATATAACTGTCCCAATTATGTTCATTCTGTTTTTGATTTTTTAAAGATAATAAATGAAGTTAAATTATTTTTAAATTTTTTATGTATGATCCTAATCTACTAAGTATAGTACCATAAAAGTTTAAGATTTTTATCGTGCTTGTAAAATTTTATAAAAATCTGACAGTGTTTCTGCCAAAATTTTAAAATGTTTAAAAAATTAGGTTTTTCAACAAATTTTCATAGGAGATGACTTTCCTAAGGGTTATTGGACCAAATCCGGTCAAACCCGGCCCTAAAACTTCCAAAACCGGCCAAAAAAACACGAAATTTGGCGAAATTTCGCCCCAAAAAAATGAAATTTCGGATTTTACTGTAGTAATTTCAAAAAAATTTAAATATTTTTTCACAGCCGGTACTTGAGATCTCGGGGTGGTCCGAAATCTGAAATTTCGCCGAAATTTGCCAAAATTTCGAACCTTGCAGCCGAGTGCAAAAGATTGGAGACTCATTTTGGTTTGACGAAAGTTCAGAATCCTTTTTATGCTAATTGTAAGAGGGTGGTAGGGAATGGGCAGGAAACTAGATTTTGGGAGGATAAAGTACTCCAGCCTGTACAACATCACTTTCAGTAAGAATATTTCTGTTGAAAGTGTGTTGAAGGGGGGATGGCATAATACCGGAAAAGAGGGGAGAGGAACCGAAGGAGGGCTGACGGAGTTGCACCGGCGGCGAGGGTTCCTTCAGTTGCAGCGGCTCTCCGTGGTGTTCCTGGTTCAGGCAAGGGTTGGTGCTTCTGTTGGGCGTTGGAGTTTGCCTGAAAGGCTGTACTCTAAATGGGCCAGATCAAAAATTCCAGCCCAGTATGTTAACTAACACTGAAAGATTTTTTTTGTTTAATAATTATTTTTAATCATTTTTTCGAAATTAATCGGTTGAGTGGAAAAATTGCAGAATTGGGTATCCGTTGCCCGTACATATACGGGCGATATGTGCCAGCCTCTAACGGCCCAATTGACGGCACCCACCTGTCGCCTCATATACGGGCGACGGGTGGGCTTTTTAAGGCCTGCGCCGCTCGAGCGACTCATTTGGCAGCCGAGAGTAGAGTAGAGGGGAAGAGAGGAGGAGAAGAAGAGAAGAGAAGAAGAGGGGAAGAAAAGGGGAAGCCAAAAAATCGAGGTAAATTTCGGGATTTTTTTGTAGAGGTAACTTTAGGAATTTTTTGTAGAGGTAAATTTAGGAAATTTTTTAGAGGTTGTATAGTATTTAGAAATTTAATGTAGCATTTAATATTTAGGAATTTGTTGTACTATTTAGAAATTTTAGGATTGTGTAGTGTTTAGAAATTTTAGGATTGTATAGTGTTTAGAAATTTAATGTAGGAGTTAATATTTAGAAATTTTAGGATTATTTAGTATTTAGTATGTACAAATTTAATTTAGTATTAAGTATCTAGAAATTTAATACAGTAGAAATATTAGGCAATATTTAGAAATTTAATTTAGTAGGGTTCTGTAGTAGTAATTTTACCGAGACCTGGCCGTACGACCATGACATGTACAATGAGTACATGGAGTGGTTCGTGCCGCGGACTCGCCTTAGGGTGGGGTACACACCAGCACCGTATGTCACACGGCAGGCATCGGTAACGGACACGTACCCTTCACAGATGTCCCAGAGGGATAGCTCCGCGGTAAGTGTCACAATCGAAGCTACATGGGTACGTCTTTTTCATGTAGATTACTTAATATCAATCCGGCTTTACATGCAGGCACATCTTGCAGGGGAGATGGAGGTGGAGGCTACTTCCATGTTGGCGCGCCTCCGGGTGGGCATACAGATGACCACCGCTGAGGCCGATGATGAGGACATCACTAAGACGGATACACTCATGACCTTACCTCCACCACCTCCTATGCAAGGTCCTATCACAAGGGCACGCTCACGACAGCTAAATCAACAGGTGAACTCGTTTCTCGAGTGGCATAATTATATTTTAGAGGATAGACCACTGCATAATAATGTGCTTGTGCTTAGGAATCATGGCTTAGAGCTACAAGGACGTCATTCCTCATCACTACAAGCTAGAGTACAAGGTATTCCGAGAAGGAAGCCAAAACGTCCACCAGAGCAGTTCACCTTCAACTGTCCATAACTTTTGCATACGGAGTCCGTTCGGGATGAGTGCGTGCTTGATTAAAAGATAAATTCGTGCTCTTTCCAACGGATCCAGCCTCATCATCAAATTCCGCTCGAACTGGCTCTGATGAGTCAAAACAGTCTGACAGTCTTATTCTTTTAGGTGCTGTGCCACCATAATTTTGAGCTGAGTTCCCATGTAATTAAAGTGACGTGAGACCATCTCCTAGTAGCCATCCTTGGCTATATATATTGTACAAACCCTATCTATCTCCTCAGGTTTTGATTTGAGAATAGTTACTCATGTGTGGAACTTTATCCTTGTTCTCCGACTCGGCTAGAGCAAGAGAGAAACAAGTTTCAAACCTCAACTTGAGTGTGTGCTTCATCCTTGTTCTTGCTAGTTCTTCGATTGCTCGCAAGAATAGACCTTCGTGGTCAGGTCATCCGTGTTCTTGCACGGTTGATAACGACGAGGAGTGTGGTTTAGCGATTGCGGCGCTTATCCTTGTGTGGTTTCGAGCCGGATCGTCAAAGTCATCCTCCGCCAAATTGAAGTTATCCTCACGGAAGATCGGGCCGCCTTGTGCGCATCATTTGGTATCGAGCAACGGTTGACCGGTGAGTTCTTGTATCTAGTTTAGTTGTTTCATTTCGTTTCTCCTAGAGTCCGAAAATTTGCCCCACAAAAATTTGTTCTCCATTGTCCAAACCCCTTTGTGCCTTTCAATCGATTAATTTTGGTTTGCTAAATTGAGTTTGCGTCCGTTCTAGTATTGTCTTGTTGCTATTCATCTTCTTGTTCATCTCCCACGTCAAAATCCATCCCTAAAACCCAAAACAAAAAACCCATCTCGGCCCGAAAGATCACCTTCTGCGGCCGCCACCAAAAACGCCATAAAACTCAATTCCCTTATCTTTTTAAGTAAAACCAAAAGGACTAGATCCGTGACTTAGTATTCTATGTTGATGCCAATTTTCACATCCATACTTGAAAGCACAAAAATCTATGAACGTTTCAATAAGACCTAATTGCTGTCCCGAAATCAGATCATGTACAATTGTAAAATTCGTGCAAAATTCTCGGTTGAATTTCAGAAAGTTCGTCCAAAATAAAAGTTGTTGAAAAAGCCGTCGGGAAGAAAACAAAAAATCATTGTAAAAAGGCACTGACTAAAAGATACGGCCAAAATACCGACTCTTTATGCGGTGGATAGAAATCAACAAAATACAAAGTTGGATCCATCTTGTGCTCCCATGTTGCAAATTGCATATGCTTGAATTTTGTTGTGTTTACCACTTGTATCCACTGCCATATCTTTTGTTTTAGCCTAATATCCATCTTTGTTTGATCAACAACATAGGCTAATTGCTAGTTTGAACACTTATTCAATTCTATGCAAATTCGAAATTGGTGATTGTTTTCCTTTGCTACACATTATAAAGCCTTTTCGAGCTCTACTTTCTACTAACCATACAGGTGATAAGCCTTGCAATCGCTTTGTTCACATTTGAGTTCGGTTTATCACGAACCGACCACCGGATTGCACCCCTGCTTGCATTTGTAAGAATTGGTAAGAGCTTGGTAAATGCAAGAAAGAGTGACACTTGATCATTTTAGCAAGTAGAAATGATAGAGAAACTACATACCTTTGTGTGTTTTCTGTTTATGACTAACTATGGCGGATGACAATGGAAGTATTGAGGAAAACCAAGCTGAAATTCTCACACCTCGCTCGAGAGGAATCATGCAACACTTGACACGATTCTTTGAACACACATGCCGAGAACTACGACAATGCTATGGTGAGATCAACAACAACCTTGCAACACTTAATGATCGTGTTGATCGTCTTGATGGACGACAACCACGACATGCTGCCAATCAAGCCAATTATGCACCAAGGCAAAATGGAGCACTAGGACGCCGTACCACACTTGATGCCCGCTCTTGGACAAATGGGGTAGAAGAAGAGAACAATTGCGTTGCTGATACAAGGGACGATGATATTTTTAACCCCCACAATGATCATGATGATCGGCGCCTTTGACACAATCAACAAGGTATGGGTAGAAATCAGCGTGAAGAACGGGAGGTACATGATGATCCATTAGGAAAGATTAAATTTACCATGCCTCCACTTGCTGGAAAGTTCGATCCTAATGAATATATTAATTGGGAGATAGCGGTAGACAAATAATTTGCAAAGTATGACTTATCTGGAAACCAAAAGATTAGTGCATGATCAAAGTGTTAACGCGGATGCAATATATTGGTGGAAGCATATATCTAGACATGATAAAGAACCTAAAACTTGGAATGCCATGAAAAAACTTATGAGAGATGATATGTTCCTGAATATGTTCCTGAATATTTGCGTACTAAACTTCAACGCTTAAAACAGGGTTCTAAAACTGTTATAGAATACTATCATGAATTCCAAAATTGTTTCTTTGCGTTGTGGTTTACAAGAATGTGAAGAAGCTACCGAGCTTAGGTTCATACGTGGACTTAATCATGAAATTCGTGATGTTCTTGTTGATCAAACATTTAGTTTTCTTTCGGACTTGATTAAATATGCTTGTAGAGTGAAAACATGCTTCTGAATCTTTGAAAGAGTCTTTAGCATCATTTGAGGTGCCAATTGTTGCACCTTCCGTCGTAGCTAACATTTTGCGTAAAAGTGAGCACCATCGAGATAAGGATGTAGAAGAAAATGTGCGAAGGACTCTTTCTTTCTTTGCCCCATTAAATGCGTGAAGAGTTGGAAATTGATGTTGCACCTACAACCACCGAGAAAGATTTAGAAGGTAATGTAAAAGGTATGGACTGTACAAATGGAGAAAATCATTTTGAAGAGATAAAACTGCACATGAATCATGCTATCGTAGAGCAACTATTAATACAACCCATTGCTGATTTTCTTTTAATACATGATGATTTGCATGTTATTCCTTTTGATAAAGAAGAGTTGTGTGATAATGCTTCACTTATATTCACACCACAACTAGTGAATGAACATGAAACTTTTATATTTGAACTAAATGCTTGCAATAAAGATAAACATGTCATTCACATTGCCAGTAAAGAAGATGAGCTTAAATTGATGTCTTCTTTAAATACTTTAGGTTACATTGAATTTGATGTTCTGTGTGATCTAGATAGTTTCAAGGAGAAGATTTTGGACATTCGATTTTCCATGGTTATCATAAAATATTTTTCATGTTGTTGGCAAACATAATGATAAAGGAGAGTACAAAGTGCGCAGAGTATATATTTGTTCAAGTCTGAAACCTCTATTTTTTATGCAACAATGTAATCAATTTGATAATTTCAATATCATATCTAGTACCCCTACTTCCGATTATAATCTATATTATAGTTTTCAAGAAAGAGAGTGTTTCGGTGATTGTGATTCTCGAGCCATTTATTTGATCACAAAAGATATGCATGTTGCTTTGCTCTTTGTCGCAACTAACATTCTACAGGAGAATGTGATGGAGTCGAGGACGACTCCAATTCAACAAAGGAAGAATGATGAGACCATGCTCATCCTGGATATGACCAATGCTATATCAGTTTGGCGACACTTCATGGCATCCTCTGCACCGTCTACATCTACAAAGATGGTCGTATCTACATGTCTTTACCGATCCCCACCAGGGCCAAGTCGATCACACAGATCACTTCGTCCTCCACCTTGGTCGCCTCCCATGCTTGATGGTGTATTCAAGAAAGGCGTATCTCCAACTCTTCATATTTGAAGCCATATTTTGGAGAGAACGATGAGCTTGAGTCGAGGACGACTCAAATGCAAGAATGGGAGGATGATGAGGACATCACTAAGACGGATACACTCATGACCTTACCTCCACCACCTCCTATGCAAGGTCCTATCACAAGGGCACGCTCACGACAGCTAAATCAACAGGTGAACTCGTTTCTCGGGTGGCATAATTATATTTTAGAGGATAGACCACTGCATAATAATGTGCTTGTGCTTAGGAATCATGGCTTAGAGCTACAAGGACGTCATTCCTCATCACTACAAGTTAGAGTACAAGGTATTCCCGAGAAGGAAGCCAAAACGTCCACCCAGGAGCAGTCCACCTTCAACTGTCCATAACTTTTGCATACGGAGTCCGTTTGGGATGAGTGAGTACTTGATTAAAAGATAAATTCGTGCTCTTTCCAACGGATCCGGCCTCATCATCAAATTCCGTTCGAACTGGCTACAGTAGTCAAAACAGTGCGACAGTCTTAGTCTTTTAGGGTGCTGTGCCACCATAATTTTGGGCTGAGTTCCCATGTAATTAAAGTGACGTGAGACCATCTCCTAGCAGCCATCCTTGGCTATATATATTGTACAAACCCCTATCTATCTCCTCAGGTTTTGATTTGAGAATAGTTACTCATGTGTGGAACTTTATCCTTGTTCTCCTGACTCGGCTAGAGCAGCAGTAAACAAGTTTCGAAACCTCAACTTGAGTGTGTGCTTCATCCTTGTTCTTGCTAGTTCTTCGATTGCTCGCAAGAATAGACCTTCGTGGTCTGGTCATCCGTGTTCTTGGCACGGTTGATAACGACGAGGAGTGTGGTTTAGCGATTGCAGGCGCTTATCCTTGTGTGGTTCGTAGCCGGATCGTCAAAGTCATCCTCCGCCAAATCGAAGTTATCCCCTCACCGGAAGATCGGGCCGTCTTGTGCGCATCAGCCGAGGCAGCTGGGGAGCGAGTCCTCGATAGGGCGAGGCGGTTGGGTCGCCTGGCCACCTGCCGGGGGCATAGAGACGTCGCTGGACGCAGCGCACCACGTCCCCGTGGGCCAGCACCTCGCCCTACCCCGGTGGTTCCTCGTTATGCTCCCACGCAGCAGCAGTGGGGACAGTGGACTGGCGAGGGGCCTTCGTCGTCTCACACCCCACCAGGACCACAGGGTGGTTTCGACGACCCTGCGTACGACCAGTTCGACCTAGAGGAGTACCTGTCGACCGACTACCTCGCCGCCTCTCAGGCCTCGGTAGCACCGCTCTAAGACACGGTCGGGTCGCCGCCACACCACTCTACCCCTGCGCCGCAGGGTCGCCCTAGGAGGGACGTCCGTCCACCATCGCCACTCACGTACCCCACGGGCCAGATCACGAAGCGTGGCGGTCATTGACTTGTTGTACAGATGTATTTTTATAATGCCTTTATGTTCAACACCATATTGTATAACTGTCTGAATTAGTAACATGAGTGTCTTATCACTTTAAATTGTGAACATCCATGTATATTTTATTAATTGTGCTGTCATCGCTTTTACTTTCTCACACGACGTGAGAACACATCACCGGTCATAACGGCTGGAGAAGCCGGCATTAACGGTTGGGTGCACCTATCGCTCTACACAGGGGCGATCGTCCTAATATGGGGCACACTACTGTTAAATATCAGGAACTACCGTTAAATACTGTCAGGGGCACACTACCCGAGGTAAATATCGACAGTATTTTGGGCGATCGCTCCATACCCTGGCGATATTTACCCTTTATAACATTCGTTCTCGCTCGCAGACTCGCAAAGGTAGCAGGGAAAGAGGAAGAAAGAAAATAATAAGTAGAGGATCAATCAAAAATGCCGAGGCGTGCAAGTGGAAAGGGAAAGGGGGAAGCAAAGGAAGAAGGAAGTGCATGCCCGCGCAATTTAGCATACTAAGATCTCTTCCTACCTCGTGGAGCTGTAGCACCGATGTGTATATGCGAAGATCCTTGCAGGCTTGTCCACTCTTGGTAAATTCCAACTTGAAAGAGGAGGTATTGGAAGTGCCGCAACTACGCCTTCGACCCGCCGGAGAAGAGCCTCAAGGATCGCCAGATGGTAACAATCTTACGTGTTACGTAAGATTTGTACATGAAACTTTGCTAATTTATGTTTCATGCAGTCACCTCGTCCACTGTGTGAATTTGAGTAGTGGTTTGATATGGAGATCAACCCCGAAGACCAAAAGCTCCTTGATCAAGCCAACCGGCAGGAGGAGTTCACACGGCAGCTTCAAGAGCAGCGTCATGCCGCACGCGAGGAGGCACGTAGAAAGGAAGCGGAGGAGAAGGAGGCCGAGAGAGAGAGGAAACGAGAGAGGGCGCGGCGTGCCAGAGAAGCCCCACCGGAGGCATGGGCAAAGGAGAAGTGGCCTCGAAGCACTTAGTAGATGTCTAGTTTTAACTATTATTTTCCTTGTTCGTGGTACTCCTTTCAGTTTTAAGCTGTAATAAAGAGTGTGGACTACCTTATATTCCGCAGTAACTTCTAATTTGTGAATCGACCACTCTCTAATCTCCCTCTCACCCTCGTTTTGCAATACTTAGAGTTATTGCACTAATACAATTTAGATGCAAAGCAAGGTGTAAATAAAATATTTTTCCACCATATGGTAGTGCATATATCAAAGAGCAAATATGGCCCGTTCTCCCTACAAATTACATTTAAACATGATATTTCACGGGCTGTCGAAAAGGCTTAAGCGTTTCATTGTTGCCTCGACCATAATACTTAGGGTTATTACACTAGTAGAATTAATATGCAAAGCAAGGTGTAAATAAAATATTTCTCACCATATGATAGTGCATATATCAAAGAGCAAATATGGCCTGTTCTCCTTAGAAATTACATTTAAACATGATATTTCACGGGCTGCCGAAAAGGCTTAAGCGTTTCATTGTTGCCTCGATCATAATACTTAGGGTTATTGCACTAGTAGAATTAATATGCAAAGCAAGGTGTAAATAAAATATTTTCCCACCATATGGTAGTGCATATATCAAAGAGCAAATCTGGCCTATTCTCCCTAAAAATTACATTTAAACATGATATTTCACAGGCTGCCGAAAAGGTTTAAGTGTTTCATGCAAGTGAGGCTACTCATAATCATTTGGTTTATTCAAATGAGTTTATTCCTAAATGTTTTTGAAAAAATAGGACACCTAACACCCTACGAACAAGTGATATTTATTTCAGGATTTCTCAAGCCATGGTTTGTATAGTTTCTTCATAATACACTAAATGGTCTTTAAGTAAAATTGATTTATACAATTTAAATTTGTATAGAACATAGTACTTTTCGTAACATAATCTAAATCCTTATATATTAATAAAATTTTTAAAATTTATCTTGTTCTAATTAGACCTTTCTAGTAATGCGGCTGCCCCTAATCGCCTGTTGGTCGGTATCGACATTTAACGGTAGTTTCCGATATTTTAATAGCACTAATATACCATGCGCGTGGGATCAGTGTGCGGCTCACGTCGAATGTAGTCGAGCACGGTGGTAGCGTGTGTGTGACTGAGGACATTTAAGTTATGGTATATTTTGGTCAATACATATAAAATATTACAGTAAATCAATACTAAGATGTATAAAAAATTTAAAGATTAGTGCCTTTAACTTATGGTACAGGGTATCGACTGTCCTCTGGCCAGATTCGCTATTTTTTCTATTGATTATTCTCGAAAAAAATTAAAATTAACATTAAAAAAAATTGAGCCAAAAGGGCACTTGTCGCCCCTGTATCGGGCGATTTTTGCCCCTGCCGTTACCCCCCACGGCGGAGCCGTTAGTTCTGGCATCTATCGCCCGTATATGGGGCGATCGCCCCATATACAGGCGACGAGAGCCCATTTCCGCAATTTTTTATATCTAACGACTATTTTCGAAATAATGAATAAAAATAAATATTAAAGAAAAAAATCAACACTGAAATGGACCGGAAGTCCACGATATACGGGTTGGGCCGATCATGCGGGCCAAAAGGCCATGGCCTAATGGCGGCCCATTCGAACACCCGGCATCAGTCACAGTTAGCGAGAAGTGTACGTGGTTACCGTCGCCGACGTTGACATCAGTGTGTTGGACGGCGCAATTTCTTCTTCGTTTTCAACGCGGGGATGGAAGGGAACAAGAGTCAAAGTCAACTACCGTATGGACAGGGACAACAACCAAAGATCAATGTGGTGATTAGTGTACGGATTAATTAGGTTTGTTTGGTCACGCTGGATCGATCCACTGCTTCGGGCAGGCCTTAGCTTTTGGAAGTGCAACCTGTATTCTCTGCCTTACAAATACATGCGCGCAGATGTATACTATCTATATCTATACCCCTTTATAATGCACCTAAGCAAATTTTTCTACGTTCACTCTAAATAATGCACCTCATTAGAGATAGCCCAATGTTCGTGCACCCAGCAAAACGTCCCCAGAAACTTGCATTCATCAAAATGAACGTCTCAGATCATTCCTCAGTTTTACTCACCCACATCCGATTGTCATTATTTAGTGTGTCTAATCATCCCTATGACCCACAACAAACCTCCCCCACTTACATATTTAGAAGGAGAGCGAATCAAACAAGGAAATAAATAAGGAGGATCCGCATGCAAGGAAACCAGATTTGAATTTTTTACTGGCCAAAATTTTACGTACTACATATTTGGAAGGAGGGTGAATAAAACAAGGAAATAAATAGGGAGGATCCGCATGCAAGGAAATAAGACTTGAATTTTTTATTGTCCTGGCATTGTGATCGTATTTTTTTCCGAATATGACCCTTCTCGAGACTTTTTTACGGATCTAGCCCCATAGAGCCTAATTTTAGCGCACGGAGAGCGCTAAATTTTTGTTTTCATTTTTTTATCTAAGGAACCAACTGTCTGTGAGTGCTGCTTAATTTTTTTCAATTTTTCTCGCGGAACCAGCGGCCGGCGAGCACTGTTTAATTTTTATCTTTTTTTCCTTACGGATCCAGCGGTCGGTGAGCGCAGTTTATTTTTCCATATTTTTCCGAAATTATCCCTATGGCCCACAACAGACCTTCCCTTACCTCCAGCATCAACAAGGAAAAGGAAACAAACGTCCTGGAAAAGGAAAGGACCATACATTACGTGCTGGGAAAAGGAAATCGGGAGATGGGCAACATGGCCGGGAGAATGCAGTCAGTAATGGTTTCACGATCGCCATCGGTGGCTTTTGCCGACGCAGCGAGGTTCTTTGGTCGGCGACCTCGCGCCGTCGTTCCTCAACAAATTTATAATTTAATTTTTTTTGAAAATAATTTTATTAAGTACAAAATAATCTAAAGTTTTTTTGAGAATTTTTCTAGAATTTTTTAACCTAATGTGCTATCTTTTCAAAAATCCTTCTATATTTAAAAAAAATGAAGGCAACTCACCTGTAGCTTCTTTTAGCTGCAGCCCAGACCAGATAAGCTTCTTCTCTTCCCTCCCTCCATTAAAGCAAGAAAGAAGCTCCAAAACTTCATCAATCCCGCACCAAATCTCCTCTTTCCATCTATGGTGTTAATTCCCCAAATTTTGTACTCTATTGCCAAAATTTCCTCCCAATCTGATTTAATCCCAAATTATGGTTTCCATAAATATGCTTGTTTCGGTGCTATAAAAGTCGGCGAGCTCTCCTCCACCCCATCGCATTGCGTAAATCCCCAAGTGCTCCCTCTTGTAAAGATCGTCGAATTTTAGAGGTAACCCAAGCCATCACCGTCATCTTTCGTGAAATTCACCGCAACCGTGACTCCTCCCCATGGCGTCGGTGTCGGCGATCTCGCCACACCGATCGACCATCTGCGACCGCCGCCACCCCGGCCTTCCTCCCCTTGCCATGGCCAAGCCCAGAGCACCTGTTGTGCTCTCTGTAGAAGCTGCAAAAAAATAATCTAAGATCAGAAAATTCTTTTTTCTTTCTCTTTCTTGATTTAAAATCTTTTGGGAGCCCGTTTTCGCCTATTCGACCTCCATTTAGTTCCGTTTTTTTTTTCTAAATTCATTTAAAATTCTAATTTTCTCTTTTATTATTAAGTGTTGTATTCATACTTATCTTCTCATTTAATTTGATAAGCGGGTGTACTGCCGTCGTAGCGTTAGCACAGGCACTATACTAGTTAAAGATGAAGGATTACCGGCCAGCGGCCCGCAACATCATCGAGTTTCTGGAAAGGCCATCTGAAAGTTTCAAATTTGCGTTCAAATTCTCTATCGGCTTTTTTAAAAAGGTCTCGAAAATTCTGAAATTGCGTTTAGATCTCTCATAAATTCTAAAATTGTGTTCAAGTCCTCCCACTGGCTCGTTTCCAAAAGACCCTGTCGAAAATTCTGAAAATACGTTTAAGTCCTCCCACCGTCTTTTTTGCAAAAAAAAAAAACTTATGGTTCCGCAAGTTCCAGTCAAAAAGACCTCGCGATTTAAGAGAATTACGTCTAGTTCAGGACCATGCCCTTTTGCAAAAAAACCCCTCATGGTTTCAGAAAATCACCCTCGCGCGGCGTCGCGCCGCGCGTACGCATCTAGGGTGTGTTTGGTTGTCTGCACCATCCTAGTCTGTCCCGTATGAGCCATCTAGGTTAGTCTTGGTCTGCATGGGTGGATGCAAGTTGAGTTGTTTGGTTGCTTGTTTATGCATCTCACGGCCCTGCATGCATTGGAGAGAAGCCCAATTTCTGTGTTTCCTCCATCCTGCATGAGTGGGTGCGATACAGAAAACCAAACACGTATCTAATAGATACAGTTGCATCCACTCATACGATTTAGACACCATACAGACAACCAAACACACCCCTAGTTTCTCCGATCGTGCGAGACGAGAGAATGGCATTGTGCGAGCGTAGATGACCCAACTGTGGGTCATCGTGGATACTCCCTAGCACTTTCATTCATTAATGAGGTTTTATGGATGTGGGTCATGGAGATTGAAAGTAAAAAATTGAAGAATCTTATAAATTTTAGGTTTTATTTGGAACAGCTTCAGTTTTGATTTCTCTCCTCTGAAAGTCAGAAGGTGTTCCAAAAGGTTAGCTTTTTCGTAACTAGAAACCAAAAAGTCAACGACCCATTTGTACTAGGAGAAGATGATAGTCGAAAGCTAGTATGAGATAGCTTCCCACGATTTTGGTGGGTTAGGTTCTGACTTTACCATTAGAATTTAAATATAAAATTCCAAACCACACCCCTTTCACCATCAATTCTAACCTACATCCCTCACACCTAAAAATTATACTAAAAGCCCACTAACAAATACTAAACCTCTCCAACTCAACCGTTCAACCGTACAGTCTTTTAGCCCTATATCTGAATCGAAAACTACTTTTAAAAAAACTACGGCCATAAGACCTTAGTGATAGGACCGCCAGTCTGCCGCTGTGCGGAAACACCGGCAGAAGCACCCTGGCCGGCAGAAGACGTGCTCCGTTTTTCATCTGCTGCTCGTTTTTTTTTTTTTTACGATTTGAGGAGGACAAGATCAATGTGAAGAACTGGAGAAGCTATCACCCTACAGGGAAGCAAGGAGTTATCGTGCGACAGCAGGGTAGTAGAGGTACTACTTTTTACATTCTACGCACGACGTAGACCGTTGGATTAATTGGAGGATCGATGGGGATAATAATACGGATTGGTGTAGATGCAATATGTTAAGTGTAGGACTGTCTGAGGAGCTGTTTGCTTTGGTACCGTACAAACCCTACTCTAAATTTTAGCACTATAAAAATTTTGTAATAGAATTGTTGATCTAAATTTTAGCTAAATTTCGGTAACAAAATGAACTAAGCATACAATGTAAAAAGAATCTTATTAAAGTTTGGTAACTTACCAAACTTCGGTAACCTAAATTTTAGCATGCATATGTTTAGAATTAAACAGCCACTAATTCTTCTCGCCGGCTTAAACTTTTGAGCCAATAAATTAAAAAAATTAAGACAGCCGGCGATGGGAGGAGGCCACCGGCGTGCCAGCTCCACATGCCTACGACATTATTCCTGCTTCGCCTTAGTTAGGCCGACGATTACTACTATCTCTTCTTTCTTATTGTATGCGTTTGTTTGTTTGTTTTTTTTTTTTTGCTCCTGCTGCTCTGCTCGCTAGCTCCGAACCGAGAACAAAGACGTGGCCGATGCTGCTCTGCACAGTGCACACAGCTCACTGACACGACGACGAGATAATCTATGAGACGCCTCCAGCCTCTAGGACGACGCGACGCGTCTCTCTCCGCCGATATTCGGAATTCAAACCGAGTACGCCAAGCACACAACAGACACACTACGATGATTCTGCAGTAACTGGATTAAGTAGAACCCGCCGTAGCTGGTGTTGGACGATTTCTTCCATCCAGCTAATGGCATCGTCTGGAGCTCGATAAATTCCCAGCTAATGATGAATCCTGCAAATGATGCCGGTTAATTACTTGACGGGTGGGGACGTGGTCACTCATTTAAGCTTCAATTGTAGATTTGAAGTACTTATTTAAGCTTGTTAGTTCAGGCCAGCGTGTGCCGTAAGCGATGAGATTTGGTCACTCATTGCCTCGGCCTGCTGCGGATGCTGACGCGTGCGTTAGGTTCAGGGCTCCAGGCCAGCTCTCTCATCGTCTTCAAAAAGAAAAGCTCTCTTGTGGATTTGATTGGCTGCTAATAATGCTGCGCCCAAGCTTTTGACGTGGCGTTGCACTTTTTTTTTCAAAAAAATTTAGCTTTTTTTCGAATATATTTGCAAATCTAGTCCCCTCTTTCACCGCCGAAAGCGCAGTACGTAACACCGTGCCCAGAGAGTGCGGGAGCAGACGGCTGCGGCGCCACCGAAGCACGAGAGGAGCCGGCTGTAGCCGAGCGCATGAGCGGAGGTGCTACTGCCGACGGGCGAGGGAGCGGAGGTGTCGCGATGGGAGGAAGGCTCCTGCGGCCGAGGAGCGTGGGAGCTAAGGAGCGCGGAGATGCCTTCTGCGGTGAAAAGGGGGCTAGATTTACAATTCTATTTAAAAAACCTAATTTTATATATATAAAAAAGAAACGAGTTAGAAAAGTGATCAATCTGCACAATCCCACCGGCTCTTTTTCACGGTAAACATGTGATTCACGGCAAGGCCCTGCTGCACCCTGTCTTGTGCAAAGCAATCAACAGGCCAGCTGAAACAGATCTAATACAGTCTTATTGGAACTCTAACTTAAATAGTTACTTATTAACTCTAGAATAAAAAAATGACTGTCTAGATTTTGAAACATTATGTAATTTTTTTTGCCATAGCAAATATTATAGTACAAGATCACTCGTTGACTCGATCTAACCTTTCCTATACTTTAAGACACCATTTTCACTCTCGTGGGTGTATCCGTACACGGTACAACGGCACGGCCCGGTGCGGCGGCAGCGCATCAACGGCAGCCTATCTCGTCAGCTTTCACGCACGCAGCTAGCAGAGGTGGTCCTCTCGGCCTCGACGCGCTGCCCAACCTCAGGTTGCGTGATACGCTGCGGCTGGAAGCTCCAGTGGCCATGTATGCATATAGCCATGGTTATCCTTTCTTTCTCTTCGATTATGGTTGTTCTTTTTTCTGATATTAGTTAAAGCAACATTCTCCGACTTCGGAAGGATATGTATGCATCCGTTCTTCCATCGGAAAATTCTCCTCTCCTTAGAAATGAGAATTCAAGCTATTACCCGTCGTGTTGTTTAGGAAAAAACAAAATTGTACTACCACCGTGCAATTCAGCAAAAGATGCTGAGAGTACCACATGGCAATAATTCTCAAATGATCAGGATGCCTAATGGCACAAGATTCTAGGTGCAAATTTTGAAAGCTAGAGTAAACTGGAGACCAAAGCATCCATCCATCCATCGCCATTTGTCAACTGCAAAGGCAGCTGGGGCTCCCAGCCTCCCAGTCCCACCCATCGAATTCGTGTGCAGGAACTTGTCCAACTACTGTTGAACACTGCTCTCTCTCTCTCTCTCTTAAAAGTATAACAGCTATAGTTCAAATAATTTTGTTAAAAAAATATAAAAATAGTATATAGAGTTAATAGGGTTTTTCTGCTATATATTTATTTCTCCTCTTTCTATCATATGCATTTATTATTACCACTAGCATAAAGTATTTTCTTGTCTTTCCAACACAATTATAAAAGGTATCTAAGTTATTTTTCAAGTAATGTATCTTTCTCAATTTTATGTCTCTGTAATATTTGTGTAAAGTCAAAATAGGACATATATTTACCCAGGTACTACTCCACACTTATTTCTACGTCCACATGCTAAGCAACACTAGCCCGTTTCTATTTTGGGAAATAGGACCATTTCTACATGGAAGGAGATTGTACTAGTCTCTTGTCATATCCTTCCGAAGCCAAAGCATCGGAGAACGTTGCAGCTCAATCATCGCTATTCTACGGAGGTTTCAAATTTTGTTTTCCAAATATATTTTGGAGGCGATCGAAATCCGAAATGTCTACGAGATTTCAGAATTTTCGGTGTAATTCGGACGAAATTCAGAAAACAAAATTCAAATCCGGAATTTTTTGAACCGAGATTTCGACCGAAATTACCAAAATCTTGGCAAATTTCAACCGAATGAAAAATAGTTCAAACTACGTTAGAAAATTCTGAACATTTTCGTGGATGGTCCTGACGCATCAGTAATATTACCATAAAATTTTTAGATGATGATCAAGGCTGAGAAATTTTTAAAACTTTTGACAGTGCTACTGTTCTGATAAAGGCTGATTATATGTATTGCTTTCATATATTTGATTGAGCAACCAAAACAGGTATAGAATTTTTGAAACTTTTAGAGAAATGTTATGAGGACGTGCTTAAACTCTCCTAAAAATTTTGGATCATAATCACACACAAGCGAATTTATAAAATTCTCATAAGGTTACTGTCTCATTTATGTTGCTTCTATTTTTGATATTTCAAAGATAATAAATGAAGTTTATTAAATTTTTCTGTATGATCCTAGACTGCTAAATATGATACCATAAATTTTTCAGAGCATGATCAAGATTGTATATGTTTATAAAAATCTGACAGTGGTTCTGTTTTTTTTATAAAACATCTAAATTTTTTTGTTTTTCAAAAAGTTTCATGGCAGATGACAGTCTTAAGAGGTAATGTCCCAAGTCCAGTCAAATCCCATCCAAAAAACATGAAATCTGGTCAAAATACTCGAAATTTCAAACATCACTGTAGCAATTTGAATTTTTTTATTTTTTTATTCGACCAGGATTTGTAATCTTGTCCCCAGCCGAAATCTCGACCGAAATTTTTGAAATTTCGCCAGGATTTTGAACCTTGCTTTCTACCCCATGTGATATTCATAGAGAGAAGTACGGTTCTCTAGTTAATTGGAAACAATTGGTTAATGTAGCTAGCTCGAGTAAACGAATTTTTTGCTTTATTAGCCCCTTATCATCTTTTTTTTTGCAAAAGTAACTCTTGTCCGACACCATATGCAAATTTGGGCCTCTACTGGACTGCGGAAGATTCGATAAAAGACACATGTTACATGCAATGGTAGGGAAGCTCGATGTAGGCGACAAAGAAGGTTTTAAATTTCGGTTTGAATGAATTTCGTCTCAGTAGGATAACAAAATTTGTGAAATTTGAAATTTCGAATTATTTCGGATGAAATTTGAATTTGAAAATTCAAATCCGGTTCAATCGGAAAATAAAAACGAAATTCGTGAAAAACCCGAAATTTGAGTGAAATTTCGAATTTTAGTAAATTTCCAAATTTGAGTTTTTTAATTGGTGAAAAGTGATCTAAACGTTATCAAAAATTTTGAATTTTTTGGAGGTTCCTGACACAATGCTGATGTTCTCACAAAATTTCATTGATTATCACATCGAGGATTTTTAAAAATTCGAGAGTGGTCTTGTCTCGATAAAACAACGACCGACAAGTTTGATCGGAATGGAAAATGGTACAAATCAAGTTATAAACTGTTGAAATTTTTGTGCATGGTTATGATCCATAGATAATATTATCATAAAAATTTCAGCTGATTATCACATGTGAGGAATTTTTAAAAATTCGGAGAGTGGCGCTGTCCAGACAGAACACTGATCGACAAGTTTGATCCGAATGGAAAATGGTACAAATGAAGTTAGAAACTGTTGAAATTTTTTGTGCATGGTTATCATGTATCTATAATGCTCTCATAAAATTTTCAGATGATGATGAAACTGTATAAATTTTTAAAAATTCGAACAGTACTACTTTCCTGTTAAAAGGCTTACCGGCAAACTTGAACAAAATTAAAAATTATGTAAACCATAAATTTTTTTGAAAATTTTACAGAACGGTGATAAGGAAGTTCTTAATATCCCATAAAAAGTTTGATTCATGATCACACTCCAGTGAATTTATAAAATTCTTACAAGGCACAGTACCATTTATGTTCTTTTCTTTTTGATTTTTGAAATATAATATAACAAACGAAGTTCAATGCTTGCATAGATTTGATTGACGAAACAAACAAAGTTTAAATTTTTTAAAAAATTTATATAATGGTACTGAGTCAATTATTAATCTCTCAAAAAAAAATTAGATCATAATAACACTCAAGAAAATTTATAAAATTCTGACAATATAACTGTCCCAATTATGTTCATTCTGTTTTTGATTTTTTTAAAGATAACAAATGATGTTAAATTATTTTGAAATTTTTTATGTATTATCCTAAACTACTAAGGAGAGTACCATAAAATGTTCAGATGTTTATAAAGCTTGTACAATTTTATAAAAATCGGACAGTGTTTCTGCCAAAATTTTATAATATTTAAAAATTAGGTTTTTCAACAAATTTTCATAGGAGATGACTTTCCTAAGAGTTATTGGACCAAATCCGGTCAAATTCGGCCCTAAAACTTTCAAAACCGGCCAAAAAAATACGAAATTTCGCCGAAAAAATCGAAATTCTGGATTTTACTGTAGCAATTTCAAATTTTTTTCCGTACGATACTTGAGATTTCAGGGTGGTCCGAAATCCGAAATCTCGGCGAAATTTCGCCGAAATTTGGAACCTTAGGCGACAGCAGGCATGTCGATTGACTGTAGAAGGAGAGCGGGCCCAGCTTGTTGCCGGGCTCTCGGAGGTCGAATAGAGCTATCGTGCCAGCCATGCTCAAAAGGAGCAGGTGCTTCCGCTTACAATTGTGAACAGAAGAAGACCAAATTTATAATGAAAAAAGAATTTTAGAGGGACAAGAAAAGTAACTTCCCAGTAAACCACCGATCACTGGATCAAATCCCAGTAAATCGTCGTTTTGCCCGAGCTGAAACTGAAAGTAATATTTAGCTAGATAAATTAGGTGTCACACAGTGAAGGATCGAGATGACGATCAGAGGGGATGAATGATCCTAAATAAAATTTTTCCTCACTCAAAATAATCCAAACAAGCTCTCAGACGAATCAATCAAAATATGCAATAGAGATCATGATCTTTCCCTGTATGGCCGGTGTTACCGCAGGAGAACCGGTAGCACCGGAGGCCGGTATGACCAGATTAGGGCCGGTAGCACCGCGTTCAAAAACAGTAAGGTAAATCAGTACGAGCTCGAAAAGTAAAAATGATCCAACTTTTGATCGATTGGTCAAAAACTCATGAAACTTGGTATGCACCTTCGTATGGAGGTCAGGAACCAATTCCAACCTTCAATCCAAGGGATTGATATCAAAGTTCCGATATTTTTTGAATCAAGGAAGAATGCACCAGGTAAGAGCAAAAACCAAAGAATTGATCATGGGGTTTTGATGATCAAGATGATCTTGTATAGCCACTCACACGTCAAAGCAAGCAAGAACACAAAGTCAAGAACACCATAAACTCAATCTTCTAAGATTAGTCATCCAAAGAGCAAAATATCGGTTTTCGCAAGAAAGAACACAAGAGTTGCCTAGATGATTGGGATATGATCTGAAAAAGACTCATCCATCAATCATATATCATTGGCACAAGAACCACAAGCATTTAGAAGGACGGGAGGCAAATCCAAATGTGCGGAAAGTAAATTGCAAGAATGTAAATTGCGGAATTTAAATGCTGAATTTAAGACATAAAGTAAATGCGTGAAGTAAATTCAAGCATAGGAGAAAATGATTTGCATTTCTAGAAGGGAGGTTTACAAAGCCTCACAACAAAGTGGGCAAAGCTCAAAGGAGCACAAAACCTCTAAAACCTTCAAGAGGAGGAGGGCTCCTCCTCCTCTATTTATACTACTCTTGAGTCATCCTCCACCCTTAGATGAGTTCCTTCTACACTAAAGATCACCATTAAGAGCTAGGATTGACTCACTCATACATGGTGAAAGGATCAAATTAGCCTAGAGGGGGTGAATAGGAAACTTTAAAAACTTTTTGATTCTTAAGAAAAACTTTTCTCAATAAAGAAAATAGCAACAGAAAACAATTAGAATAGAAATTCAGCTCAACTCAATTTCAGTAAGATCAGTATTGTGAAGAAGAACTTAAATGAAAACTGACAATACGATAAATACACAAAGATAAACCAATATCAGGATGGCTCAAGGATTTTTTCACCGAGATTCAGAGACCAATCTCCTACGTCCCCGTTAGAGCACTTCTTCAGAAGTATTGCTCCACCAAATAGCCAATCTCAACGGCTTTTGGTTTTTCACTAGCTTGACTCTCCACCACTTTGATGAGGTGGGTCTCAACCTTTCACAGCAATGGTGGCCTTCCACAATCCCTTTTGGATAGGTCGCACCAACAACTTCTCCAACCGTCTAGAAACAACAAGTTCCAAGAGTAATAGACTATCCACAAGCCCTGTCTTCTTGGTTCAATAGCTAAATGCTAACTAGACTCAGCTTGGAGCAAGAATTTAACTGTTCAGAATGAGTGTTTGTTGTTTCTGAGTTGAAGCTCAAACTTTTTGATGGAATGAAAGCTCAGGAATGCTAAAGATCAAAGAGATGTAAATAATTTGAAAGATGTCAACGGTATTCAGAATGTCAAAGATGTGTATGTGCAAAAGTCTTCTTTTTAGAGAACTCAAGCACTGTATATATAGAGCTTGAACCGAAAGAACTGTTGTACCTACCATTTGCCCGATGGGGGTGGCAGGATGAATGAGATAGGTCAACTATGGAGTCACGGGCTGCCCCTTTTATAAGTATTTTAAGGTGTATGAATCATACCGGACTGATATGATGAAACATACGCATGTGCCGGACTGAAAATGCTAGTTCGGGGTACACAAGTGTGGAGAAATATTATTGTACCTAGTGTTACCCATTTGCGCCGGACCGACAAAACCGGTATGTCGTATACATGTACTGGTAAAGGTAAGTTTGTGCCGGACCGACAAAATTGGTCTGGCGTACACATGCTTTGTTCTATTTGGATACCAACAAAATAATGTTTGCGCCGGACTGAAAAAATTGGTCCGGCGTAGAAGGGGAAACAGTTGGTTTTACCAGAGATAATCACGTGTGCTCCGGACCGAAAAAGTTGGTCCGTCGTACACTTAAAATTCGGTCCGCCGTAAACGGCAAGTTCTCGGTTAAGATTTGAGTAAAGAAATTCTTAACGTCGGACTAGAAATGATGGTCCGGAGTGAAAAGACAACATACGCCGGACTTGAAAATAAGGATGAATTCAGATCGGTCCGGCGTGAACGGTGTACGCTTGGTTGAAATAAATCAGAAGAGAGCTCTTAGCGCCGGACTGAAAAAGTCGATCCGGCGTACATAGAGTGCGCTCGGTTAGAATTTGAAACTAGATCATTTAGCGCCGGACTAAATGTAGTTGGTCCGAAAAAGGAACTCTTTTTGGCTAAGAGAGGGAAGATCTGGATTTTTGAATGAGAGATATGAAATGTCTTATGCTCCAAGTGATCTTAGTGATTTTTGCATATGAACCAAGATTATTACTTGTGTATAATCCCTCTTAATAGTACGGTTATTCTAGCTATATGGTTTGAATCAACTCCCAAGCCAAAACTAAGAATAAACACATTAGCCTAGTTCTTCAAATATAGCTGTTGTCATCTTATACTAAGTATGCTTCTTGATCATGAACATCAAAACCTACATAATAAGCATAACTGACAAAAATAGGGAGCCTAGATGCTCTCAATCTCCCCCTTTTTGGTGATTGATGATAATATCTCTTATTTTATACTTAGAGAGCTAAATAAGAATTACTTATTTATTTTCCTGTAGATAAAGTTAGTCTGATAGAACAGATAATGCTTGAATGATAAAGAGTAGTTCATACTCCCCCTGAATGAATGCCTGGGATGAATTTTATTTGAGAACATAAAGCAATATAAAAGTCATTCAGAAAGGGTTCTTCAGAAAATTCAGATTAACTTAAGGTAAAATCAAACAAATATCAATAAGTTTAAAGATCAATAAGTCCAAATATGAAGTAACAAAATCCATAAATCATTAAGATAGACATAGAGACTATTAAGAGAAGAGACTACTAAGAGGCCTATTTCACTATTCTAGGCTTATTTCACTATTCTTCTCCCCCTTTGGCATCAATTTCCAAAAAGATTACTTCTTGCGCTTGGAAAAGGTTCTCTTCAGCATGCTTGTCATTCTGGAGCTTGTACTTATTCTTGGAGGAGAGGGAGGAGCTTGCTCTTGGTCATACTCAGAATGTGAAGCAGCCATTGCCTGATCATGCCAACTGGGATAATCTGGATAACCGGGCTGAGGATTGAAGGTTAGCTCATTGAAGTTATGCTGGACATCTCTGACCAGTTCTTGAGTGTCATCAGTCTGGTCAAGCAGAAGCTATGCTATTTGCTGTTGATTAGAGACTAAGTTATTTTTAGCATCTTCAGAGAACTCCCTAAGGTATTCTAGTTCATCCCCTTGCCAATCCAAGAAGCTACCAGGTTTCTTAAAGTTCTTGTACACAGTCTGAGCAAAGTTGTCAATTTTGGCATCTTGGGCATTTGCTTTTTTATTGAGATCATATAATCTGTCCTTGACCACCAGCTGTTCAGTTTTAATTTCTCCTATCCAATTTCTCAGATCCCATTGGTTGCCTCTGATCATATCAAACCTTTTGTAAGTTTCATCCCTGAAACTGGCTTGGTCTTGATAGATCTTTTGCAGCATTTCTTGTTGTTGCTGAATGGCTGCCATTTGCTCATTGTGTCTCTGGGCCGCCAATCTTCTTTCTTCTTCAAAACTCTCTTGAGCATGTCTGAGATCAGAGCTATATTGTTGCTCAAAAGAGGTGAACCATCCTGGCTGAGTATCCCACCAAGACAGTTGCTGACCATAATCATGTGCAGGCTCAGGTTCAGCAAATTGTGAGTGGAGAGAATGATGAGAATCCTCAAAGGATTGCTGAGTGAGAGCTGACATAGTGTCCTGATCTGGTGGAAATCCTTGTGCCTCCATGAACCTAGCTGCTGCTGCCAGTTCTTGTAATTTGTGAACTTCTTCATCTTCAGGATGGGACTACGGTGACAAGGATTTGAGACCTTCAGTTGTCGGATATCTCCGACTTCGGATGTTCGAACTATAGCCCAACACTTCTGTAGATGTATCATGATGTAAATAGGCAGGAAATTGAGAAGCTGGAGAGTAATGCTTCTGATCATGGTAGCTGTGACTTGGAGCAGAAAGACTTGGAGTTTGTCCATGACCTCCATTGTCACCATCTGAACTGTCATTGTCATCAGTGTCTTTTTAAGCACTTGGCTCATGTACTGCTGGTGGTGGAGGAGTATGAAATCTAACTTTCTTGGTCATCTTATATTGTTTAGGTCTACAATTAAAATCCCTGTTCATCTCATGTTGGGAGATGATCCCTTGAGCCAACAACATCTGAGTAATCTGCATGGCAAAAGGAAGATGACTGCCCATTTTCCTGTAGATTGTTTCTTTCATCTCTCCAAAGATATAATCAATCAGATTAATAGGTTGCCTTGACAAGATCAGATGCAGCAACCAAGCAAGGCATGGTGTTACTCCTTTATATCCAGATTTTGGGTAAATAGTATGCCTGAGTATCAGTAGCAGGGCTTTAGCCTCAGTAGATAAACAATTTACCCTATTTGCATTGAAACCAGGCTCATGAATATTTCTGTAAATGTGGGTTGACACCTGTAAATCTGGCATATCTCCAATCTGCCTCCATCTATTACCAGGAAACATTCTGTCATGAATCCTGGTTTTGTTTAGCAAAAGGCTTGAGGCACTGATGGCAGCCTCAAACTGAGGAGACGTGACTTTTCTTTTCTTTCCATCAATGGTGAACATAATATAGTGCCTATTCTTATTCACTAGAAGAGATGTATAGAATTCTAAAATCCAATTTTAATTCCAAGCTAGCCCAACAGATGACATTAGAGCAGCAAGACCAGGGGTTGATCGCACACAGTCAAGTATTCTATTTGAGACAAGGGCTGAGCTTATCTGGTTCCAATCTATATACTGATGTCTGCACAAGGCTGACAGAGGATTTCCACTTTTATTTTTCCTGTTTTTGTAACCCGTGTGGATGTTTTTCTGAAAGGTAATGTAAGGACCCGAATCCACTGATTCGAACCCACTGTGTTTACCGCACTAGTCCCAGGATCAACGCTAGTGCACACAGTTCAACATCGGTACATATCATATCATACTCAACGATAATAGAATAATACTCCATTTATTGATATAGCTAAGTGTATGATCTTATGACCGACTTACATTATTAAGCCACGCAGGGCAAGACTGGAAATATAAGTTAAGAATTAAGCAGCGGAAAGTAGAAAACGCAGATAGCTCATCAGTTCACCACAGGCAACCGACAAGGCTCGGACCCTAATGACTCGCGTCCTCTTGGAATTCCTCCTCCAACACAGGTGTAGATTCTTCAACTGTTGATTATTGTTGTTGGCAAGGGTGAGTACTTAAAGCACTCAACAAGCTGTGCACAGAATGCAATTCTATGTAACTATATGCAAGGCTTATTCCAATGGATAGGCTATCATGGCTATTTTGCAATAAGCAGCATTTATGAACAAATATAATAAATAGATTATAAAGACTGTAAAACAAATAATGATAGTAAATAGATTCAGTATTTCTCAAGTAAACCAAGTTTCCAATTCTAAGTCAAATTCCATCTTCCACATGGCATTCTGCCATCCCAACCAAATTGTCCATTTAATTAAGCTAACCCTTAACTGTAATTCCCGAGCATTGCTCAATACCGCGAGCACGGCTATCCGAATAGTTTCACACTCTGCAGAGGTTATGCACTTTACCCACGCGATACAACCAAACACCACCAAGGCGAGTGATTATAACAAAGCCTTTACAATGCGTTGGCTTAACTCGGTACCACCCGCTAAGGTTTCAACACTGGTGGGACTGGTTACCACATCCAGGGCCCCCCTCTTGCGCCATGTGAATTTCTCCAAAACTCGGGAACTCACATCGACCAAGATAGTACCAAAATTAAGACATTGCAAATTAATCAGCTAGGCTGGCCCATACCAGACATGTGGTTGCATGATTGACTCAGGTCAAAGGCTTGCAAGGTTAAGTCCTTAGAGTGATCAAGGCAAGACTTCCACATACCCTCTGCCCATCGGGCCCACCTTGGCATACTCGCCCCTTGTCACTTGCCCCAATCTAAGTGATTATCACCCAGTTGATTACCAAGCACCACGTGCCATCAACAATTCAACATCGTTGCGTGACAAAACTCGCCACAACAACTCAATCTCATCGTGTGATCCCACATGACACACAAGTTCATAACATCGTTCCATATTCCATTAGTCAAGATTAATTATCAATGATTCAATCACATATGATAATGTGGCATGGCTAAGCAACTATTACGGTCTAACCATCCCATGTTGATTATAACTACTAACCAACTATAATGAACCAATCTAGGGTGACAATGGATCATGGCATACAACGACAAGGTAGGGTATAAGTCAAATTGGTATAATAGCTAAGTCCCCATTTAATTTGAAACAATTGTATACTTGAAATAATATGCAATAGGGTAAAACAAATATAGCAATTTTATAAACATGGGTTCAATATGATCAAAGCACAACTTGCCTTGGAATAGGTCCTGATCTTGATCTGGAGCTTGCTCTTGAGTTGTTAGATCTTCCTCCGAAGCGTCGCACAATTCAACGTCTACGCGTACCGAAAGAGAAAAGCAAATAAATACCAAAATAGAGAGCAAATGAACTCCAAAAATCAAATAAAAATTCACCATTAAATAGATCTCAATTTTAAAAAATTTTAGAAATTTGAATCACTCAAATCCGAGTTAAGATGCAAAAGATATAGCCTTTTGAAGTCTGAATTAATTCTGAAAATACAGAAATTAGAAAACCGAATTTAACAGAATTATTTTTAAACTGAAAAACCGATTTATTGTGCAAGCGTGACGTCATGCTGACGTAAGCCCTGACCCAAACCAATCAGGTTCTGCCACGTGTCTCGGGCGTATGGACTGAGTCCACGGCGTCAGGTCGGTTCACCGCAGACACGGTCGATGGCGCTTCGCAGAACGTGCCGACACGCATCGCAATCTGATTGGTCGCAACGTCGCCCCCACCGATGCACAACACGCGGAGCGCATCTACGGCTTGATCTGATTGAACGGCGACAAACGCGCGCAACGCGGCTCGATCTCCTCCGTTCATCCAGATCCAACGGCCACGAACTCACCCGAAGCTAAAGGCGAAGCGGCGGCGAGAAGATCCACCGGAGACGAGGAAGAAACTTGGGTGATGGCGTTCCGGTGCGATTTCGACGCGAGGAAGAAGAGTAGCCGACGCGGTACACCTCGACGAGCTCGGATCTGGGACCAAAGCGTTGAAAATCAACGGATCGGCGACGTTCTTTAGCAAAAACCGCGGCGGCTGCAAACTTCAACTCCGACGAGCTTCTTCGCGGAAACGGCGGCGACACAGGGCTCGGGAGCTACGGCAAAACACGCGGCACGAGGTGAGGAGTTCAGCGCCCGCGACGGCGCCTTAAATAGCCGCACGGGGAGGCGTGCACAGCGCGGACTCCGAAGATGACTCCGTGGCGACGGCGGACTCCGGCGGTGACACGGAGAGGTGACGTGGATGCATCCAGCGCGTCCACGCGGCGCTCATCCGACGGCTCTGAATGCTCGGCCACGCGGCGAAGGCTCAGCCGTTGGATCTCAATCCAACGGTTGACCGCATTAGGGTTAGGGTTTCATTGCGAACGGGCTGACTGGGCCGCACAGTGCATGGGCCGGCCCGTTACTGTTCACAGAATTTTTAAAAGATTTCTCATTTAAAATAATTACAAAAATTCATTTTATTTGTTTCAGGAAATAAAATACTCAGGAAAATTCCAAGAAAATTCTCAAAAATACTTTGAGACCTTTTGGACTCAAATAAAATATTTTTGGCAAAACTTTATTTTTAACTTTGCATAAATTTAAATAGATTTGAACAAAAGGTTAATATTCTTAATTTAAAATTAATTCAAATAAATCCAGAAAATCCAAATAAACTCCAGAAGATCATAAATGCACAATTAAGCAATAAAATATTATTTGAGCAAATTTTGGGATGTTACAAACCTCCCCCCCTTAACAGAATCTCGACCCCGAGATTCAGGGCTAACTAGAGAATAGGTTCGGAAACTCTGACTTCAAATCTTCTTCACGCTCCCGGGTTGCTTCGCTTCGGAATGATTGCTCCATGAACTCGCAAAGCGAATAGACTTGCTTCAGTTCTGCGCTCCATAACATCCAAAATTACATTGTTTGCTCCTTGTAAGTCAAGTCTTCTGCTGACTCTATTGCGCCCAACGGGTTTGTTCTGTTGGCACTCTGAGACATTTCTTAAGTGCGACACATGAAACACGTCGTGCACTCGCCAAAGGCGAGGCAATTCCAAGCGATAAACTACTTCTCCTCGACGGCTTAAAATTTTGAACGGACCAACATATCTTAGTGCAAGCTTCCCTTTCACGTGAAACCTTTTAACACCCTTAAGAGGGGTAACCCTGAGATACACATAATCATCTGGCTCAAAACTCAAACCTCGGCGTCGGTTGTCGGCGTAGCTCTTTTGCCTTGACTGCGCTATCTTCAACCTCTCTCTGATCATCGTAACTTGATTTTCTGCTTCCTCGAGAATATCTGGCCCGAACACCAAACGTTCTCCTATTTCATTCCAATTTAACGGAGTACGACAAGCACGTCCATACAATGCCTCAAACAGTGACATCTGCAAGCTAGCTTGGTAACTATTATTGTAACTGAATTCTGCATATGGCAAACATTTATCCCAAGACGTAGCATAAGCTAAAGCACAAGCTCTCAACATATCTTCTAAAATCTGGTTTACCCTCTCAGTCTGACCATCTGTCTGCGGGTGATACGCTGTACTGAAATTCAGGCGAGTTCCCATTGCTTCATGCAACTTGTTCCAAAATCTCGAGGTAAATTGGGTACCTCTGTCTGACACAATCTTTTTGGGCACCCCATGCAAACATACAATCCTTGACATATACAACTCTGCTAAACGATCTCCTGAGTAAGTGGTCTTCACCGGAATGAAATGAGCGACCTTAGTCAAACGATCCACAATAACCCAAATCGAATCATAACCTCTCTGAGTCTTAGGTAAACCGGCGATAAAGTCTATACCGATTTCCTCCCACTTCCATTCCGGAATTTTCAACGGCTGTAACAAACCAGCGGGTCTTTGATGCATGGCTTTTACTCTCTGACATACATCACATAGAGCAACATGCTCAGCCACCTCACGCTTCATATTAGGCCACCAAAATCTCTCTCTCAAATCTTGATACATTTTGGCACTTCCCGGATGAATTGAGTATTTAGAATCGTGAGCTTCTTCAAGAATCAGTTGCTTCAGCTCCTTTTTATCCGGTACACAAATTCGGCCTTTGAAGAACATGATTCCCTGCTCATCTAGAGTGAAATCAACTGCTAGACCTTCCTCCTTTTTAGCCTTGATCTTAGAAATTTTATCATCATCTTTCTGGCCCTCTCTAATCTGACCCTCCAGTGTTGGTTTTACCTCCAGTGCAGCTATGATTCCTTGCGGAACAACTTCCAACCTTAGCTTCTGAAATTCCTTACATAGCTCTGGTTGATCCTCCATTGACAATGTATTTGCGCTATGGCTCTTCCGACTCAGAGCATCTGCTACTACATTGGCTTTTCCGGGGTGATAATGAATTCCCACATTATAATCCTTGATTAACTCCAGCCACCTTCGTTGTCTCATATTAAGATCTGCTTGAGTGAAAATGTATTTCAGGCTCTTATGATCCGTATATATCTCACATCTATTTCCTATGAGATAATGACGCCATATCTTCAAAGCATGCACTACGACAGCTAACTCCAAATCATGCGTCGGATAATTTGCCTCATGCGGTCTCAACTGCCTTGACGCATAAGCAACAACTTTTCCATTCTGCATTAACACGCACCCCAGACCTTGCTTTGAGGCATCGCAATAAATGTCAAATCCATTCTGCACGTCCGGTAACACTAATACGGGGGCGGTCGTCAAACGCTTCTTCAATTCCATAAAACTTTTCACGCACTCTGGCGTCCATGCAAACTTCTTCTCTTTCTTCAACAACTGCGTCAGGGGTTTAGCAATCGTTGAGAATCCCTCTATGAACCGACGGCAGTATCCCGCCATTCCCAGAAAACTACGGATCTGAGTAACAGACTTCGGTTGCTCCCAATGTAACACTGCGTCCACTTTGCTTGGGTCAACTGCAACTCCTTTAGTAGTCATTACATGTCCAAGAAATTCAACTTTCTCCTTCCAAAAATCATACTTGTTGAACTTAGCATACAGCTGATGTTCTCGCAGCCTCTCTAAAACCATCCTCAAATGTTCCGCATGCTCTTCCTCTGTCTTCGAGAAAACTAAAATATCGTCTATAAAGACCACAACAAACTTATCCAAATACTTCATGAAAACTTTATTCATTATGTTCATGAAATATGCTGGGGCATTCGTCAATCCAAATGACATTACTGTGAACTCATAGTGTCCATATCGCGTAGAAAACGTAGTCTTAGGCACATCCTCTGCTCGGATCTTCAACTGATGGTACCCTGAACGAAGATCTATTTTGGAGAACACTCCGACTCCTCTTAACTGATCAAATAAATCGTCGATCCTGGGCAATGGATACTTATTCTTGATCGTTACCTCATTAAGTGCACGGTAATTGATGCACATTCTAAGACTTCCATCCTTCTTACGAACAAACAAAACTGGTGCCCCCCACAGTGACGAACTTGGTCTAATGAAACCCTTCTCTTGTAGTTCCTCAATCTGCTTTTTCATTTCCACTAACTCGTCTGTAGGCATCCGATAAGGTCTCTTTGATATCGGTGTTGTCCCTGGTGCTAACTCGATAACGAACTCGATATCGCGGTTTGGTGGCAACCTTGGTAAATCTTCCGGAAACACATCCGGGTATTCTCTTACTACTGGCACATCCTCAATGCTGATGGCTTGCACGCTGTTGACCACTAACTGCCCATCACGAACTGCAGTCGCTTGAAATTCTACCTTCTTGCCACTAGGGCCTTCCAGAGTCACGATCCTTCGGCCACAATCCAAAACAGCCTTATGCTTAGACAGCCAATCCATCCTAAGGATAACATCTAGGGATTGTGCATCTAACAAGATAAGATTCGCTAGAAATTCTATCCCATCCATGAGCAACTTAACTCCCAAGCACCCGAGGCTAGATCTAAGCTCAGATCCTGGGGCTTGGACTAATAGCACACACTTAAGATTCACCACTTTAAATCCATTCTTGGTTGCAAAACTTTGAAAGCGAGCGAATCGCGAAGCTCGAATCAAATAAAGCGTAGCGGTGCGAGTTAACGAAACTTACCCGAAGACGACGTCCGTAGCCTCCTGAGCTCCATCTACGGTGATGTGGTTGATCCTACCGCGCACTGTTGACTGAGGGGTTGCTCCAGCTTGACCGGGCGCACGATTTCCTCCTGAAGCCGGTGCCTTGGCAGGTGTTGTTCCCAAGTTAAAGCGAACTGGCGTGATGCCTCCCTTCTGTGGACACCTATTAGAAAAGTGCCCTGGCTCATTGCATGTATAGCATCTCTTGATTGTAGACTGCTGACTCCCTCCTGGTGTATTACTGCCCTGTGCTGGTGTTGATGCCTTGTTTATAGCTGGCGGTTGGAATCTAGCAAACTGTTGTGGTGACATTCTCAGACGTAGGTGGTTTGGACGTCCACCCTGATTAGTCATCAAGCGCTTACGGTTTTCACCCAACTCCTTGCGCTTATCCTCTAAAATCAAAGCCTTATTAACTAGCACCTGAAAATCTGGGAAATTGTGGGTGATCAGTCCCACCTGCAGTCCTGAATCCAGCCCCTTCATGAAACGAGACTGCCTAGTTTTATCTGTCGCTACATCTTTAGGGGCATAGCGAGCTAACTGGGTAAACTTATTTAGATACTCGGCCACTGGCTGGCCTCCTTGTTTCAGAGCCCTGAATTCTACTTTCTTGAGATCCATCATTCCCTCTGGAACTTGGTATTGGCGGAAAGCAGTAGTAAACTCCTCCCAAGTAATCTCCTGCGGGACTCCATGTGCGGCACAGTAATTCTCCCACCATTCTGCGGCGGTCCCTTCCAGTTGATGAGAGGCGTAGAGCACCTTCTCATTGCCCTCGCATTGAGTGATATGCAACTTCTTCTCAATAGTTCTTAGCCAGTCATCGGCTTCCAAAGGATTAACATTCCCAGCAAAGGTCGGTGGCCGAGTCCTCATGAAATCTGACAGCTTGGAGAAAGACCGAGGCCCACCATGGTTGTTCTGGTTCACTTGGTTGTTGTTATTTGTAGCCCCATTAGTCATCTATTGCATTTGTTGCATCATGGTCTGCATCAGTTGAGTCTGCGCGACGAGAAACGCTCCCAGATTCTGCATGTCCACTGGCGGTGGTGGTTGGGGATGGCTTCCATCATTGTTGTTGTTATTCTGGCGCAGTCCACTTCCTGAGGCACCGTTGGTTCCACGAGTGTTCACCATCTGCTGATTACCTCTTGGGTTAGGAAAGGTAGAAGTAGCATAGATAAGATGCAAGAATCCCTAGGGTGGGGAAGATAAGTTTAACCCAACTAAAACAATTCTTTATTTACTCTTGGTATGTCTGCTTATAAAAGCCTACAAGCTTTGCAACACATACTGCACACTCAGCATTACAAAGAAGCAAACTAAACATGAAACCTTAACGTCTACTAAAAGGTAAAGACAAATCTTAAAGACGCGACTTAACACTCGAGTCTCAACACAACTCCAAGACTGACTCTCACTCATCCACCACCTGGTGAGATCGATCCGTGCATACACCGCGGGTGGGCTGGCATAGGAGCGAACCTATCCTGATGACCTACTGCCGGCTCCTCAGCAACAACAGGGTCCGCACTCCACTCTGGCTCCCACTCTCGCTCCTCTGGATCCTCCTCGGACTCCTCAGCTAGCTCCTGAGCTCCTCGGGTCACGCGCTCCAACTCGTCCTCAACACCCTCCAGGGCCTCTCCTAGCTCGGTGATCATTCCGATAGCTGCAGCACGGGTCTCCTCAAGCTCCTGCTCCGTCACTCTGAGTGCCTCGTACACTGTCTCCAGCTCCTGAGTAGTTTCTCTCATATGCTCCTCCTGGGCAAGGGCAAACTCCGCAAGGTGTACCGCAGTAGCACACTCGTCCTCCACGATCCGTCGGCGTCGGCATGCTTGCACATCAGGGTGAAGTCGAAACACTGAGTCGTGAAGCTCGTTGGCGTAGTCGCGGCAGACATGACGAAGAGCAAGTCGGGCAACCTCCTGGATCGCAACCTCGTACGAGAATCTTCTGGCGGAGATGTTGATTGGCCTGCTAGTTTCCTCGTTCTCCCGAGCATAGATGATCAGTTTGCAAACAAATCCTCGGTGAATACCATTAACCGACCAGCTGCCTCCTCGGTAAAGCGGACGATAGAATCCTCCAAGCGTCTGAAGAACTCTCCACAGCTCCATGGCATAGCCACCTGCTGACTCCTCAAAGGTTGGAACGATCGGCATCTGCTCCACAAGAACTTTGAATAAGATCTCCACCCGAAATGGCAAGTAAACGGTAAATTCAGCAAAGGCGAGAAGTAGAGAATGAGATGAGTCAAGAGTGTTTTGTTAGTCAAATTTAAATTTTCCTTTAGAAATTAGTTTTTGACACAACCTGGACACCTTCATGCTATCTAGGGCCAAGACCTACAGTCAGTATGCTCAGATACCACCTCTGTAAGGACCCGAATCCAATGATTCGAATCCACTGTGTTTACCGCACTAGTCCCAGGATCAACGCTAGTGCACACAGTTCAACATCGGTACATATCATATCATACTCAACGATAATAGAATAATACTCCATTTATTGATATAGCTAAGTGTATGATCTTATGACCGACTTACATTATTAAGCCACGCAGGGCAAGACTGGAAATATAAGTTAAGAATTAAGCAGCGGAAAGTAGAAAAAGTAGATAGCTCATCAGTTCACCACAGGCAACTGACAAGGCTCGGACCCTAATGACTCGCGTCCTCTTGGAATTCCTCCTCCAACACAGGTGTAGATTCTTCAACTGTTGATTATTGTTGTTGGCAAGGGTGAGTACTTAAAGCACTCAACAAGTTGTGCACAGAATGCAATTCTATGTAACTATATGCAAGGCTTATTCCAATGGATAGGCTATCATGGCTATTTTGCAATAAATAGCATTTATGGACAAATATAATAAATAGATTATAAAGACTGTAAGACAAATAATGATAGTAAATAGATTCAGTATTTCTCAAGTAAACCAAGTTTCCAATTCTAAGTCAAATTCCATCTTCCACATGGCATTCTGCCATCCCAACCAAATTTGTACATTTAATTAAGCTAACCCTTAACTGTAATTCCCGAGCATTGCTCAATACCGCGAGCACGGCTATCCGAATAGTTTCACACTCTGCAGAGGTTATGCACTTTACCCACGCGATACAACCAAACACCACCAAGGCGAGTGATTATAACAAAGCCTTTACAATGCGCTGGCTTAACTCGGTACCACCCGCTAAGGTTTCAACACTGGTGGGACTGGTTACCACATCCAGGGCCCCCCTCTTGCGCCATGTGAATTTCTCCAAAACTCGGGAACTCACATCGACCAAGATAGTACCAAAATTAAGACATTGCAAATTAATCAGCTAGGCTGGCCCATACCAGACATGTGGTTGCATGATTGACTCAGGTCAAAGGCTTGCAAGGTTAAGTCCTTAGAGTGATCAAGGCAAGACTTCCACATACCCTCTGCCCATCGGGCCCAACCTGGGCATACTCGCCCTTGTCACT
The DNA here is from genome assembly GCA_036346275.1 of Otatea glauca. Taxonomy (NCBI): domain Eukaryota; kingdom Viridiplantae; phylum Streptophyta; class Magnoliopsida; order Poales; family Poaceae; genus Otatea; species Otatea glauca. The sequence goes on from CM070721.1 coordinate 53,247,323, forward strand.
TGCCCCAATCTAAGTGATTATCACCCAGTTGATTACCAAGCACCACGTGCCATCAACAATTCAACATCGTTGCGTGACATGACTCGCCACAACAACTCAATCTCATCGTGTGATCCCACATGACACACAAGTTCATAACATCGTTCCATATTCCATTAGTCAAGATTAATTATCAATGATTCAATCACATATGATAATGTGGCATGGCTAAGCAACTATTACGGTCTAACCATCCCATGTTGATTATAACTACTAACCAACTATAATGAACCAATCTAGGGTGACAATGGATCATGGCATACAACGACAAGGTAGGGTATAAGTCAAATTGGTATAATAGCTAAGTCCCCATTTAATTTGAAACAATTGTATACTTGAAATAATATGTAATAGGGTAAAACAAATATAGCAATTTTATAAACATGGGTTCAATATGATCAAAGCACAACTTGCCTTGGAATAGGTCCTGATCTTGATCTGGAGCTTGCTCTTGAGTTGTTAGATCTTCCTCCGAAGCGTCGCACAATTCAACGTCTACGCGTACCGAAAGAGAAAAGCAAATAAATACCAAAATAGAGAGCAAATGAACTCCAAAAATCAAATAAAAATTCACCATTAAATAGATCTCAATTTTAAAAAATTTTAGAAATTTGAATCACTCAAATCCGAGTTAAGATGCAAAAGATATAGCCTTTTGAAGTCTGAATTAATTCTGAAAATACAGAAATTAGAAAACCGAATTTAACAGAATTATTTTTAGACTGAAAAACCGATTTATTGTGCAAGCGTGATGTCATGTCGACGTCGTACGACCGAACCAATCGAGTTACGCCACGTGTCTCGGGCGTATGGACTGAGTCCACGGCGTCAGTCGGTTCACCGCAGACGCGGTCCATGGCGCTTCGCAGAACGTGCCGACACGCGTCGCAATCTGATTGGTCGCAGCGCCGCCCCCGCCGATGCACAACACGCGAAGCGCATCTACGGCTTGATCTGATCGAACGGCGACAAACGCGCGCAACGCGACTCGATCTCCTCCGTTCATCCAAATGCAACGGCCACGAACTCACCCGAAGCTAAAGGCGAAGCGGCGGCGAGAAGATCCACCGGAGACGAGGAAGAAACCTGGGCGACGACGTTTCGGCTCGATTTCGACGCGAAGAAGAAGAGTAGCCGACGCGGTACACCTCAACGAGCTCGGATCTGGGACCAAAGCGTCGAAAATCAACGGATCGGCGATGTTCTTTAGCAAAAACCGCGACGGCTGCAAACTTCAACTCCGACGAGCTTCTTCGCGGAAACGGCGGTGGCACAGGGTTCGGGAGCTACGGCAAAACACGTGGCACGAGGTGAGGAGTTCAGCGCCCGCGACGACGCCTTAAATAACCGCACGGGGAGGCGTGCACAGCGCGGACTCCGAAGATGACTCCGTGGCTGCTGCGGACTTCGGCGGCGACACGGAGAGGTGACGCGGATGCATCCAGCGCGTCCACGCGACGCTCATCCGACGGCTCTGAACGCTCGGCCACGCGGCGAAGGCTCAGCCGTTGGATCTCGATCCAACGGTTGACCGCATTAGGGTTAGGGTTTCGCTGCGAACGGGCTGACTGGGCCGCACAGTGCATGGGTCGGCCAGTTACTATTCACAGAATTTTTAAAAAATTTCTAATTTAAAATAATTACAGAAATTCATTTTATTTGTTTCAGGCAATAAAATACTCAGGAAAATTCCAAGAAAATTCTTAAAAATACTTTGAGACCTTCTGGACTCAAATAAAATATTTTTGGCAAAACTTTATTTTAACTTTGCATAAATTTAAATTGATTTGAACAAAAGGTTAATATTCTTAATTTAAAATTAATTCAAATAAATCCAGAAAAATCCCAATAAACTACAGAAGATCATAAATGCACAATTAAGCAATAAAATATTATTTGAGTAAATTTTGAGATGTTACAGGTAATGATGAATTGCTCATTCATAGGGGGTCTATCAAGAGGAAACCAAATCCTTTCTGGCACCAATCTAGCAGCTCTCAGTTTTTTTACCCCCAAAGTGGCTAGATCATGCCCAACTATCTTGTTGACTTCATCACTAAGCTCTATTTCTTCCTTAGAAGAGATATTGGCACTAGGGTCATAGTCACTGTCTTCTGAAGAAGATGAGGAATCATAATGCACTGGCTGCTTTCCTCTTTTTGGTGGTTTAGAGGTAGTTACTTTCTTCAGCACTCTACCAGGTTGATGAGTATCTTCTATGTGAACTGGTTGCTGAGGTTGATTAGAGCTATCTATTCTTGTTTTCTTTTTCCCTTTAACTTTATCAGCAATTTTCTCAAGAACACCTCTTTTATCTGGATTCTTTAACCTCATCTTGACTAATATTTCTTCTCAAGCAGAAAGATTGAACTGGCCTTATTGACAAGAACTGAAGAGCAGCAGGATCCTAGGAGCAATGTCTTGAGCAATCAGGAGCACCGTTGCCAATCACCCGATCAGGATGTGCTTCGGTGAAGAGATGAACTTGTGCTCAAGAGAATATTGCGAGAGGATTGATGAGTTACAAGAAAGCTTGAGAGATTTCTGAAGGAGATGGAGATATAAATAGCGCAAGTTCCCAAGAGTAAAGTCAGGAAGTTACTGTAGTAGTTGAATACGGACTGCAACTGCCTTATTTTGAGAAGGTCTCTTTATGACAGGGTAGTTGGAAACAAGGGAATCCAAGAAATATGGCTACCAATTTAGACAGGTTTAGCAAGGAGAAGTCCTAAGAATAGATGAGATTTTGACGTGATTAGCAAGGATAAGTGCCTTTTGAAGATCGAGAGGAACACGCTTTGAAAAAAGATAAGTACTGAGATAAGAGAGCTATTGTCGTATGTGCCCTGGACTGCTTTTCGGTTACAACAGATAACCTTCCATCTACACCAGACCGAGTCCATATAAGGAATACTTGGTTCGCCGTAGTTGGAAGCCTCTTAGTTTACAGTTGATGCACCAGTCCGTGGTACATGGACAGCTTTTCTGAACCAGAAAAAAAGATATAACTAAACTTCTTAAAGATTTTCAGAGACCCCCTTTTTAAGAATAACACATAAATTGGTAAGGGATCTTAGAATAATCTTATGATCAAGATCAATCAACCAATAAACTCAGGAGACGTTGAAGTCAAAAGGAAATATTTGAGCCCTAGTTTTCATAAGAGCATGAGTATGATTAACTTAAGCTCAAAGAAAAGACTCATGTGCTGAATAATTTAGGTTTTCAATACTTTGTATAAGTATTTCCTTCTGAAACTCACTTAACCTAATTACTGTGTTTTAGGAATGTATAATATAGTAATAGAGAAAGAGAAGGCTTTCAGCAGCAATTTTATGACTTTTAGATTTCAAATAAACTTCTCATTTAGAATATAGTCCTATTATTACTACAACACTGGTAATTACTTTGTTCACATGAAGGTAGCAAGATATGCATGGTAAGAAGACTTGACTCCCCCTTAGTGTGTCATTCCAAGGAATCAGGCAACATTTGAAGAAGCAAGAATGTTCAGTTCATTTCTCAATTTTAAAAATCTGGCTTCATCAAGTGGTTTAGTGAAAATATCAACCAATTGATCCTCAGTCCGGACGTGACTAAGCATAATGTCACCTTTAGCAACATGATCACATATGAAGTGATGTCTAATTTCAATATGCTTAGTTTTAGAATGCTGGACTGGGTTGTTGGCTATTTTTACTGCACTTTCATTATCACACAACAGAGGCACATTTTCAAACATAATACCATAATTCAAAATGGTTTGTTTAATAAAAAGAATTTGAGCACAACAACTGCCTGCAGCAACATACTCAGCCTCAACAGTTGAAAGTGCTACTGAATTTTGTTTCTTTGAACACCAAGATACTAAAGATCTTCCAAGTAAGTGACAACCCCTAGAGGTGCTTTTTGGATCAACCTTGCAACCGGCATGATCAGAATCTGAATAGCCAAGAAGTTCAAAAGAAGCACCTTTTGGGTACCACAAGCCAAAACATGGAGTATGCTTTAAGTATCTGAAAATCCATTTTACTGCACTAAGATGCACTTCTTTAGGTACAGCTTGAAATCTAGCACACATGCATACACTAAACATGATGTCTGGCCTAGATGCTGTCAAATAGAGTAAGGAACCTATCATGGATCTAAACAATTTTTTATCAATAGACTTACCTCCCACATCTTGATCAAGAAGTGTATTGGTTGCCATAGGAGTTTTGAGAGGCTTGCATTCCTCCAGATTAAAGCGCTTGAGAAGGTCTTTAGTATACTTTTCTTGTGAAATGAAAGTCACTTCCTTCAATTGCTTGACTTGAAATCCCAGAAAGAATGTAAGCTCTCCAATCATTGACATTTCAAATTCTCTAACCATTTGATTACTGAATTCCTTGCACATAGAGAGATTAGTACTTCCAAAGATAATATCATCAACATAAATTTGGCAAATCATTAATGTACCATTAAGTCTTTTAGAAACAGTGTTGGATCAACCTTCCCAATTTTGAAATTCTTTCCTAGTAGAGAGTCTCTAAGGTGCTCATACCGTGCCCTGGGGGCTTGTTTTAAACCATATAGTGCCTTGGACAACTTATATACATGATTGGGAAATTTTATATCTTCAAAACCAGGAGGTTGTTCAACATATACAGTTTCTTCAATGATTCCATTAAGAAAAGCACTTTTAATATCCATTTGAAACAGAGTAATATTGAAATGACATGCAAAGGCTAGAAGGAACCGTATGGCTTCAAGTCGAGCTACAGGTGCATAAGTTTCTCCATAGTCCAAGCCTTCAACTTGAGTGTATCCTTGAGCTACCAGCTTTGCTTTATTGCGTGTGACCACACCATTTTCATCTTGTTTATTTCTAAAGACCCACTTTGTTCCAATGACATTATGATCAGTAGGTCTTTCCACCAAGTTCCAAACTTTGTTTCTTTCAAAGTTGTTGAGTTCTTCTTTCATTGCTATAATCCAGTCAGCATCCTTCAAAGCTTCGTCTACTGTTCTGGGCTCAACACATGGAACAAAGGAGTAATGTTCACAGAAAGAAGCTTGTTTAGAACGAGTTTGAACACCCTTACTAAATTCACCAATGATTTGATCTACAGGGTGATCCTTTGTAATGGTGTGATGGCTCTTTATGAAACTTGGTCCTCCATCCTTCTTTTCATCCTCTTCGAGTTGTGATCCATCTTGAGGTACTATGGACATTGTTGGTAGATCATCTTTGTCTTCTTTGGGCTTGATCTCACCAATTTTCATTTTCTTCATAGATTCTCCTAGAGTTTCTTCTCCTACATCAGCTATATTCTCATGCTCACCTTGTGAGTCATTAGATTCATCAAACTTAACATCATAGGTTTCCTCTACTAAACCAATTGAATTATTGAAAACTCTATAAGCTTTGGATTTAGAAGAGTAACCTAGCATGATACCTGTATCACACCTCTTTTGAAATTTACCTAAGTATTTTTATAGCTGTATACCTTGCATCCAAATACACGAAAATATGTGATATTAGGTTTTCTTCCTACCAGAAGCTCACATGAGGTCTTCATGAGAAGTCGGCGAAGATAGAGCCTGTTGATCGCATGACATGCAGTGTTGATGGCTTCAGCCCAGAAAGCATCAGGAGTGTTATACTCATCCAACATTGTCCTTGCCATTTCTATGAGAGTTCGATTTTTCCTTTCAACCACACCATTTAGTTGAGGAGTGTATATGGCTGAAAGTTAATGCTTTATGCCTAACTCATCACAGTATTCAACAATGTTAGTATTGATAAATTCAGATCCATTGTCACTTCTAATCTTCTTAATAGGATAGTCAAATTCATTTTGAGCCCTTTTTGCAAAAGTTTTAAAAAAATCCAACTTCACTTTTGTTTGGCAAAAAGAATATCCATGTGAATCAAGAGAAATCATCCACAATTGCAAGGCAGTATGAGTTACCACCTATACTTGCATATGAGGTAAGACCAAAAACATCCATATGCAGAAGTTCTAGAGGCCTAGTAGTGGATATGACATTTTTAGCAGGATGAGAGTTAGCTATTTGCTTGCCAGCTTGACAAGCACTACAAAGTTTATCCTTTTCAAATTTAACATCTTTCAGGCCCACTACTAGCTTATTTTTGAAAATCTTTTTGAGATTAGACATACCTACATGCCCAAGTCGTCTGTGCCAAAGCCAACCAAGTGAAACTTTAGCAAGCAGACAAGTTGAAATGCATGAGGAGTTAGAATTAAAATCAACAAGGTAGAGATTTTGAAATCTGAAACCTTTAAAAATAAGCTTTTCATTTTTGTCAAGTACTGTTACCCCGTTAATGGAAAAGGTAGAATGGAATCCTAAATCACAAAGTTGAGCAACAGATAATAGATTAAAATTTAAAGAATCGACCGGTAATACATTTTCAATAGAGTGATCATTTGAGATAGCTATCTTACCATTTCCATTTCCCTTTACCTTTCTTTTACTGTTATCTCCAAATGTGATTTTGTGACTTGGATCACTCTCTTTTTCAACTGAGGTGAACATCCTTGAGGTGCCGGTCATGTGTTGTGTGCAGCTATTGTCAATAACCCAGTGCCGACCACCACTCTTGTAGTTCACCTAAAAGAGTATTCATCTCTTGTTTTTAGGTACCCAAATACTTCTGGGTCCGTTAGTGTTAGTCTTAACAACTTTGGGGCCAAATGGATTAGTAAGTAAAGACTTAGGCACCCAAATAGCTTTAAGATTTTTGTCCAGATTAGAGGGGCCAATATATTTAACATTCATTTTACCTCTAAAATCCTTAAACAACATGTAATGAGCATCAACCATGCATCTTCTATTTACCTTAGCATATGAAGCACTAGCAAAAGTGCAATTTTTAGAAGTATGATTGTTATTATGACAGTAACAACATTGAGTCCTACTCTTGATAAAATTTATCTTAGGTTTTGGCTTTTCATTCTTTCTGGGCACAGATTTGACTTTATAACCTAATCCCTTTTTACCCAGAACAATCTTTTGCTTCCCAAGAATTTCATCAAGAGTGGCTCTACCAAGGAAGCATTTTTCTAGTCCTTTGTCAAATTTAGCTACCTTGGATTTCAGCTCACTGTTTTTTGTCATGAGTTCTTTAGCATACAAAGCATTTTTGCAATCTTTACTACAAATTCTAGATGAGTTAGGAATAAATATTTCATCAGAAAGCAAATCATAGTTAATTGAAATATTACAAGATGAGATACTTTTAGATTTGCTAATCTGCATCTCATTGTCAATTTCTAGCTCATAGTATTTATCAAGTAATTCATCATAATCTTTAACAAGCTGCATGTGTGTGGTTTTCAAGGAATCATGAGAATTAGTAAGAAGAGCATGATTAGTATTTAGTACATAATGAGCATGTGAAAGATTTTTATGTTCATCTATAAGCTCATTTTGACTAATTTTTAACACATCATATTTTTCTTGCAAGGTCTTCATGTCAGATTCAACAGTTTCAACTTTAGCAATAAGCAGATCATTTTTATTCATCGAACTAGTAGCATTTTTTTAAGAGCTTTATATTTAGCAGTTTTAACACATAAAGCATCATTAAGCTCTTTAATTATCTCCACTAGCTCTTCATAAGGAGAATCAATCACTTTGTCTTCATCATTCCTGGCCATGAGGCATAGTGGTAGTGAAGATGAAGGTGGTGTGGATTCATCCAGTGCGAGCCCAGCTAGTCCTTTGGAACTTGGCTCTTCTTCATCTGAGGAGGAGGAGGATTCTTCACTTGAGCTTTCTTCATCAGTGATCCATTCACCAATGTGTGCCTCCTTCTTTCCTTTTCTCCAATGTTTCTTGGAGTAGCTCTTCTTGCGGTAACTCTTCTTGTAGCTTCCTTGAGCTTTCTCTTCATCATTGTCATCATTGTTCTTGCTTTTGCCCTTCTTGTTACTTTTATTCGGGCAACGAGCAGTTATGTGTCCTTTCTCATTGCACTTAAAGCAGATAATGTTAGAGAAAGGGTTTCCTTTTGAGAAATAGTTAGATGACTTACCTTTGGCATTTACACTTCTCATGATTTTATTTGCTGATCTCATAAGCAATGCCAGTTTCCTTACATCTTCATCCTCTTCATAGCTTGAATCTTCTTCTTTTTCTTCATCAGAGGAATCTTGAACTTTCTCCTTGGCTTTGAGAGCAATAGATTTCTTCTTGGTCTCAATTTCATCAACCAAGGTAAGCTCATGAGCTGAGATTTTGCCCAATAGTTCAGTAGGTGTGAGCTTCTTTAGGTCACCACTATTGGATAGATAAGTGATCAGGTTGTGATAGGCTCGAGGTAGAACCCTGATCATCTTCCTGCATATTTCAACATCATCAACTTTAGTTCCTAGACCTTTAAGCTCATTTATAATGGGATTTAGTCCAGAAAACATATCATTAGCATTTTCCTGAGAAAGCATTTTGAACTGATCAAATTTTTCTCTGACAACAAAATATCTTTCCTCTTTTACATCGGAGGTACCCTCATGAATCTCTTGAAGAGTAGTCCAAATATCATGAGCAGTAGAAAGATTGCAGACTCTATCAAAAACTTTAATGCTGAGACAAGAAAAGATAACATTTCTAGCCTGAGCATCATATTGCAAATTTCTTATTTCCCCAGGTGTAGGTTCTGAGGATGTGTGTTTCCCTTCAGGTATGACACGTGGAGGCAAAGGTCTTTATGTGACTCTCCACACATCATAACTTACGGCTTCAAGATAGCACCTCATTCTAATTTTTCAATAAGCATAATTTATACCATCAAAAATAGGAACCCTTCCTACACTTACTGTAGCTGATCCTATTTCCTCGGCCATTTTACCCTAGCTGTTAGGCTTTAAAATGGGTAACCTTGCTCTGATACCACTTGAAAGGATCAAGCTGGCCTAGAGGGAGGGTGAATAGGCAACTTTAAAAACTTTTTGATTCTTAAGAAAAACTTTTCTCAATAAAGAAAATAGCAACAAAAAACAATTAGAATAGGAATTCAGCTCAACTCAATTTCAGTAAGATCAGTATTGTGAAGAAGAACTTGAATGAAAACTGACAATAAGATAAACACACAAAGATAAACCAATATAAGGACGGCTCAAGGATTTTTTTCACTGAGGTTCACAGACCAATCTCCTACGTCCCCGTTAGAGCACTTCTTTAGAAGTATTGCTCCACCAAATAGCCAATCTCAACGGCTTTTGGTTTTTCACTAGCTTGACTCTTCCACCACTCCGGTGAGGTGAGTCTCGACTTTTTACAGCAATGGTGGCCTTCCACAATCCCTTTTGGATAGGTCGCACCAACCACTTCTCCAACCGTCTAGGAATAGCTAGTTCCAAGAATAATAGACTATCCACAAGCCCTGTCTTTTTGGTTCAATAGCTAGATGCTAACTAGACTCAGCTTGGAGCAAGAATTTTAACTATTCAGAATGAGTGTTTGTTGTTTCTGAGTTGAAGCTCAAACTCTTTGATGGAATGAAAGCTCAGGAATGCTAAAGATCAAAGAGATGTAAATGATTTGAAAGATGTCAACGGTATTCAGAATGTCAAAGATGTGTATGTGCAAAAGTCTTCTTCTTAGAGAACTCAAGAACTGTATATATAGAGCTTGAACAGAAAGAACCGTTGTACCTGCCATTTGCCCGTTGGGGGTGGCAGGATGAATGAGACAGGTCAACTATGGAGTCACGGGCTGCCCCTTTTATAAGTATTTTAAGGTGTATGAGTCATACCGGACTGATATGATGAAACATGTACATGCGCCGGACTTAAAATGCTAGTCCGGGGTACACAAGTGTGGAGAAGTATTATTGCACCTAGTGTTACCCATTTGCGCCGGACCGACAAAGTCGGTCCGTCGTATACATGTACTGGTAAAGGTAAGTTTGTTCCAGACCGATAAAATTGGTCTGGCGTACACATGCTTTGTTCTATTTGGATACCAACAAAATAATGTTTGCGCCGGACCGAAAAAATTGGTCCGGCGTTGAAGGGGAAACAGCTGGTTTTACCAAAGATAATCACGTGTGCGCCGAACCGAAAAAGTTGGTCCGCCGTACACTTAAAATTCAGTCCGCCATAAACGGCAAGTTCTCGGTTAAGATTTGAGTAAAGGAATTCTTAACGCCGGACTAGAAATGATGGTCCGGAGTGAAAAGACAACATACGCCAGACTTGAAAATAAGGATGAATTCAGATCGGTCCGGCGTGAACGGTGTACGCTCGGTTGAAATAAATCAGAAGAGAGTTCTTAGCGCCGGACTGAAAAAGTCGGTCCGGCGTACATGGAGTGCGCTCGGTTAGAATTTGAAACTAGATCTTTCAGACTAAATGTAGTTGGTCCGAAAAAGAAACTCTTTTTGGCTAAGAGAGGGAAGATCTGGATTTTTGAATGAGAGATATGAAATGTCTTATGCTCCAAGTGATCTTAGTGATTTTTGCATATGAACCAAGATTATTACTTGTGTATAATCCCTCTTAATAGTACAGTTATTCTAGCTATATGGTTTGAATCAACTCCCAAGCCAAAACTAAGAATAAACACATTAGCCTTGTTCTTCAAATATAGCTGTTGTCATCTTATACTAAGTATGCTTCTTGATCATGAACATCAAAACCTACATAATAAATATAACCGACAAAAAATAGGGGGCCTAGATGCTCTCACATGGGCTAACCTGAAATCCTATAACATAACGGGTTTTTCACGCTTTTGAAAGCATACTAACTAGACCCACTACTCTATCACCTAGACCGTGATTCGATGGCCCTCCTTGATTCGAGTAGCTCCAAGTTAGCATCTCATCCATTCATTATCTTCTCGGCTCGCAGCGACTCCGTCTTCGATCATCATCTGGCGTGAAAGGATCAAGTTGGCCTAGAGGGGGGGTGAATTGGCAATTTTAAAAACTTTTTGATTCTTATGAAAAACTTTTCTTAATAAAAGTAGTAACATAAACAAATAATATAAAATTCAGCACAGCTCTGTTTAAGTAAGATTTGTAAAGAGAAGAATTTTAATGAGAACTGACAATAAGAGGAACAACCAAAGATAAACCAATATCAGGAAGACTCAAAGATTTTTTCACCGAGGTTCAGAGCTCAAAAAACTCCTACGTCCCCGTTAGATCACTTCTTCAGAAGTATTGCTCCTCCAAATAGCCAATCTCAATGGCTTTTGATTTTTCACTATCTCGACTCTTTCACCACTCCAGTGAGGTGAGTCTCAACCTTTCACAGCAATGGTGGCCTTCCACAATCTTTGTTGGATAGGTCTTACCAACAACTTCTCCAACCGTCTAGAAACAGCTAGTTAAAAGAGTAATAGACTATCCACAAGCCCTGTCTCTTGGTTCAGTAGCGAGATACAAACTAGACTTAGCTTGGAGCAAGAACTTCTAACTATTCAGAATGAATGTTTGTAGTTTTTGAGTTGAAGTTCAAACTCTTTGATGAAATGAAGCTCAGGAATTCTAAAGATCAAAGAGTTGTATATGATTTGAAAGATGTCAACGGTGTTCAGGATGTCAAGGATGTATATGTGCAAAGCTCTCTATGTTTTTGTTTTGTGAACCCAGGCACTCTATATATAGAACTTGAACAGAAATAATTGTTGTACCTGCCATTTGCCCGTTGGGGGTTGGTAAGATAGATGGGGTAGGTCAACTACTACCTTTTTATAAGAATTTTAAGGTGTATGAGTCATAATTCAAAATACACACACGCCGGACAGAAATTTTTAGTCCGGGGTACATAGGATTAGAAAAGCATTATTGTACTCATGGTGACCCATTTGCGCCGGACCGAAAATATCGGTCCATCGTAAATATACTTGTCAAGGTAGTTTGTGCCGGACTGAAAATGATGGTCTGATGTACACATACTTTGATTTATATTGATATCAGTAAAACAATGTTTGCGCCGGACCGAAAAAGTTGGTCCGGCGTACACATGGTTTTGTTCCATTTGAGTACTAGCGAACAACGTTTACGCCAGACCGAAAAAGTTGGTCCGGCGAGCATGGGAAAACGGCTGGTTTTATGTGAGAGAAGTATGTTTGCGCCAGACCGAAAAAGTTAGTCCGGCGTACACATAGAATTTTGGTCCGCAACAAACATCATATTTCTGGTTAAGATTTGAGCAAAATAATTCTTAACATAGACTAGGATTTTATTCAGTGTGAAATTATAACATATGTCAGACTGAATTAAAAGATGTATTCAGATCGGTCCGACGTGAACGGTGTATGCTCGATGAAGAGAACTCTTAGCGCCGGACTAGAAAAGTCGGTCCGGCGTACATGGTGTGCGCTCGGTTAGGTTTTGAACTTTGATTTTTGAACGCCTGACAAGATGTTTGGTCTGAGTGAGAACTCTTTTTGGCTTAAGGAAAGATCCGAATTTTTGAGCGAGAAATATGAAATGTCATATGCTCCAAGTAATCTTAGTGATTTTGCATATGAACCATGATCATTTCTTATGTATAATCCCTCTTAATAGTAAGGTGATTCTAGCTATATGGCTTGAATCAACTCCCAAGCCAAAACTAGAAACAAATACCTTAACCTTGATCTTCAAATGCAACTGTTGTCGGCTTTTTCTTAATATCCTTTTTGATCATCAACACCAAAACCTATATAATAAGCATAATTGACAGAAATAGGGAGCCTAGATGCTCTCACGGCGATCCTCGACCGTCTGGACCTCCGGCGCACCTCGCCTAGTCCTGATCATCCTCTGCCTCACATGATCAAGCACCAACGTCCTGCGACCATCAAAGACAAGAAATACCCATCACATAGCAATATTCAAAAAGACATGCAATTAAACTCTCAAAATCGCAATTTTTAGATCATTCATACTCATAAGAGCCGGTGCTACCACCCCTTGGCCGATAGCATCGCCCTTCATCCAAAATAGCAAAACATCTCTTCGTGGAATTTACACACCGGCCTGAGGCCGGTAGCACCGCAAATACTGGGCTCTTCTCCCCAATTTCTTCAAATTTCGATTTAAACCTCAAATCAAACTCAAACCTAAGCACAACTTGCTTAAACAATATCAATAACTCATCACAAACACGGATAGACCTACACATGATCTTTCACACAGCTTGGACTAGCCAACGTTTACAGGTAAGTCCTCCCTAACCAACTTGCGAAGCCTACTTAAAACCGAGTAATAGCAGCATGTCATACTCAAATCTGTCTTATCTAGAAATGGATTATAAAGATAAAGAGATCGACAAATTAACGTGGAAAAACCGTTCACAAGAACAAGCATACATCTCTAGACTCCACAAAAAAGAGGAAGGTAGGAAGAAGTTATTGGAGCTATTGCATAGAATATATTTTCTTGACGGTTGAACAAGATATGCCCATCCAGTCTATAAGGAGCTCGAAGACATTGCACAAGCAGGACGTAGACCATGGATCGCAGCATGTCCAAAATGACCAGAAACAGGACAACTCTTTCATCGAGGAATGGCAGCTCATCCATAGGTTTAGTGAGGTGGACTTGGAACAGCAAACGGATGATCCAGTGAAGGAAGAATTACAGCTCTTGGTGGACATACCTCAGCACCCAACAGATGATCTGTGAGTGGAGGAGAGTGAACCTATCAACGGCGGAAACTTAAACGATTTCCGTGCTTTAGTGACAGCCAAGATTCCACAGCCAGTACTGGCTGACAACCCCTCAGAGCCACCTCGACAGAAGAAAGATCGCATTACTTATCAATGTCGAAGCGCACGTATCGCCAAGAAGGCACTGCCCAAGATGACAGCAACATAGAAAGCGCTGCACCAACTGGCTAGGAAGTTAGGCATTATAGCAGCGAATGATAGCTTGGATGACGCAGCGCTGCAGAGATATCTCGCTATTTTCAACAAGCCTCTTACCCCAGAGATTATAGAGGCTTTCACCGAGTTGGTCGGCCTGAACTGCAATGAGAGCGATTATGGTGTTCTTTTGGGTCCATGCGTGTTAGGTTAAGGTCTGTTGTGTTCTGCTACTTGAGGTTTCGTAATCGGGGGTTGTCTTGCTCCCGTTTACGTTCTTTCAGGCTATCCGTTGTAATCAGCCAGACTAGTGTTATCTGGTCTTATTTCCTTGTTTCGGAAGTTGGTACGTGTTGTTGTTGTGTGTCTTGTAACCCGGGCTGTGCCCCAGCCTGTCTTTTGGGTGCTCAATGAAGCGTTGGCTGTTAGGGTCTTGTGGCTTTTGTCTTCTCTCCCTGCCAACTTGGGTGTGTCACAGGCACCTTGTTTCATCTCCTTATGCGGTACTCACGAACAGATCCTTGCTGCCTGTCTCTACCCACTACTACAGAAATCGTGATCACTACCGGTTCCAAGCTAGCATCACTGCCGGATATTGGAACTAAAATAATTATTTGCACCTGGATCACCCTGTATTTACTACGTCGTGTGTCGCAAGTCACAAGTCACGCGATTCTTCCATCATTGGATCAAGATACTTTTCATACAAGAAATTGCTGACCTGCAAGGGAGCATGCTGTCTGAATGGCTCATACCCACTGAACTTTTGGGCAAGATATCAGCTCATGAGCTTATCTTGAGTGATGAAGTTGAGATCAAGAAGAAATCTATTGCACTCAAGGCAAAGGAAAAAGTTCAAGATTCTTCTGATGAAGAAGAAGAAGAAGATACATGCTATGAAGAGGATGAAGATGTAAGAAAATTGGCATTACTCATGAGATCAGCAAACAAAATCATGAGAAGAGTAAATGACAGAGGTAAATCATCTAACCACTTCTCAAAAAGAAACCCTTTCTCTAATATTGTCTGCTTTGAGTGTAATGAGAAAGGACACATAGCTGCCCGCTGCCCTAACAAAAGCAACAAAAAGGGCAAGAGCAAAAACAAAGATGACAAAGATGAAGAAAAAGCTCAGGGAAGCTATAAAAAGGGTTATCACAAGAAGAGCTACTCCAAGAAACATTAGAGGAAAGGGAAGAAGGAGGCACACATTGGTGAATGGATCACTGATGTAGAGAATTCAAGTGAAGAATCCTCCTCCTCAGATGAAGAAGAGCCAAGGCCCAAGGGACTAGCAGGGCTTGCTCTGGATGAATCTACACCACCTTCGCCTTCAGCTTCCATACCTCTGTGCCTAATGGCCCAAAATGATGAAGATAAGGTAAATGATTCACCTTCGTATGAAGAGCTTGTAGAGATTATTAAGGAACTCAATAATGCTCTATATGTTAAAACTGGTAAAGACAGAGCTCTTAAGAAAAATAATATTAGCTTGATAAATAAAGTTGATACTCTTGAATCTGACATCAAGCTCATGCATAAAAAATATGATGTGATACAAATTAGTCAAAATGAGCTTTTGGATAAACATGAAAAACTTTCACATGCTCATTCTGTACTAAATTCCGATCATACTCTTCTTATTAATTCTCATGAATCTTTGAAAACCACTCATATACAACTTGTTAAAGATCATGATGAATTACTTAATAAATACTATGAGCTGGAAATTGAAAATGAAGTGCAAGGTAGCAAATCTGATAATATTTCTTCTCGCAATATCTCAATCAGCTGTGATTTGCTATCTGATG
This sequence comes from Otatea glauca, assembly GCA_036346275.1. Taxonomy (NCBI): domain Eukaryota; kingdom Viridiplantae; phylum Streptophyta; class Magnoliopsida; order Poales; family Poaceae; genus Otatea; species Otatea glauca. The sequence continues at coordinate 53,262,982 of CM070721.1, forward strand.
AAATGATTATTCCTAGCTCACCTAGTATATGTAGTAAAAATTGCAAAAATGCTATGTATGCTAAAGAACTCATGACTGAAAACAATGAGCTGAAATTCATGGTAGCAAAATTTGACAAAGAATTAAAAAAATGCTTCTTTGGTAGTGCTACTCTTGATAAAATTCTTGGTGAGCAAAAGGTTGTTTTGGGTAAAAAGGGATTAGGTTATAGAGCCAAATCTATGCCCAAAAGGAATGAACAGCCAAAACTCAAGATAAACTTTGTCAAGAGTAGAACTCAATACTATTATTGTCATAACTACAATCATGCTTCTATAAATTGCTAGTTTGCCTGTGCTTCATATGCTAAGGTTAACAGAAGATGCATGGTTGATGCGCATTATATGTTGTTTAAGGATTTTAGGGGTAAAATGAATGTGAAATATGTTGGCCCCTCTAATCTGGATAAAAATCTTAAAGCTATTTGGGTGCCTAATCCTTACTTACTAATCCATTTGGCCTCAAAGTTGTTCAGACTAACACTAATGGACCCAAAAGCATTTGGGTAACTAAAATCAAGAAATAAACATTCTTTTAGGTAAATTACAAGAGTGACGGTCAGCACTGGGTTATCGACAGTGGTTGCACACAACACATGACCGGCACCTCAAGAATGTTCAGTTTAGTTGAAAAAGGAAAAAGATTCAAGTCACAAAATCACTTTCGGAGATAACAGTAAAAGAAAGGTAAAGGGAAATGGTAAAATAGCTATCTCAAATGATTACTCTATTGAAAATGTATTACTTGTTGATTCTTTAAATTTCAATCTTTTGTCTGTTGCTCAACTCTGTGATCTAGGTTTTCATTGTATTTTTTCAAGTGATGGAGTAACAGTTCTTGACAAAAATGAGAAGCTTATTTTTAAAGGTTTCATATTTCAAAATCTCTACCTTGTTGACTTTAACTCTAATTCCTTATGCATCTCAACTTGTCTGCTTGCCAAAGTTTCACATGGTTGGCTTTGGCACAGAAGACTTGGGCATGTAGGTATGTCTAATCTTAAAAAGCTTTTCAAAAATGAGTTAGTAGTGGGCCTAAAAGATGTTAAATTTGAAAAGGATAAACTATGCAGTGCTTGTCAAGCAGGTAAGCAAGTAGCTAACTCTCATCCTGCTAAAAATATTATGTCCACTACTAGGCCCCTAGAACTTTTGCATATGGATGTGTTTGGTCCTACCTCATATGCAAGTATAGGTGGCAACTCATACTGTCTTGTAATTGTGGATGATTTTTCTAGATTCACATGGGTATTCTTTTTGCCAAATAAAAGTGAAGTTGGAAGAATTTTTAAAACTTTTGCAAAAAAGAGCTCAAAATGAATTTGATTGTTCCATTAAGAAGATCAGGAGTGACAATGGATCTGAATTTGTCAATACTAACATTATTGAATACTGTGATGAGTTAGGTATAAAGTGTCGGGGATCGGTCATCCTGATACATGTCCAGCCCCCCCCCCCCCCGGGGGATTTCGGCCGTCCTCCCCCAAGCTCGGAGGACTGTTCCCGAGCTCGGGCGAGGGTGGTCCCTAGCTCGGAAAGACTATTCCCGAGCTCGGGTAAGAGCTTCCCCAGACTGCTGCAAAACCTCGACGACCTCATCGACCTCGGCACCCCCGGTCCAGACTTCAATGTAATAGATCTCCTCTCTTATGTATGGATGACCTCTGTCCCCTGCGTGGGAACTAGGGTAAACCACTCTCGTCAGCCCCCCTGCGTGGGGACTAGAGGCTATTTGCCCCAGTCAAAATCCCCTGCGTGGGAACTAGGGTCAACCACTCCCCCAACAACTCCCGTCAGTCCCCCTGTGTGGGAACTAGGGTTAACTGCTCCCGTCAACTCACGAATGGCCACCTGACGTCAGCCTCAGGATCAGCGCCGGGAGCCTATAAAACGCATCGACCGCCCCGATCGGAAGGACACCCAGTATCCAAAGAACCGCAACGGTAACAAGATCACACAAGGCAACACTTACATACTCCACCGTTCACCGCGCCACCCTCGGCAGCGGGCTCCCCCTATAGTTCTCTCCCGAGGAGCTTTTAGACATCTTTCGCCACGGCAAGACCGAGTAGAGCTGCATTACGACCTAGGGGCTCGAACCAAGATAAACTTTGTGTCCCTGTTTGCTCGTCCTTCTTCCCGGTGCTGCACGTCTCCTAACCCCTCTTCCCGGACGAACGCGACTCTGGGCCTCGCCCTTCGTGCGATCCTTCCCCCCTTCTTTTGCGGTTGACGGTCCCAATCGTCGACATAAAGCATGAACTTTCATCCACATATACTCCTCAACAGAATAGTGTGGTTGAAAGGAAAAATAGAACTCTCATAGAAATGGCAAGGACAATGTTGGATGAATATAATACTTCTGATGCTTTCTGGGCAGAAGCTATCAATACTGCATGTCATGCTATCAATAGGCTCTATCTTCACTGACTTCTCAAGAAAACTTCATACGAGCTTCTGATAGGAAGAAAACCTAATATCTCATATTTTTGTGTGTTTGGATGCAAGGTATATATCTATAAAAAGAGAACACACTTAGGAAAATTTCAAAAGAGGTGTGACACAGGTATAATGCTAGGTTATTCTTCCAAATCTAAGGCTTATAGAGTGTTCAATAATACAACCAGGCTAGTAGAAGAAACCTATGATACTAAATTTGATGAATCTAATGGCTCACAAGGTGAGCATGAGAATCTAGCTGATGTAGGTGAAGAAGCCCTAAAAGAATCTATGAAGAAAATGGAAATTGGTGAGATCAAGCCCAAGGAGGATAAAGATGATCTACCACAAATGTCCATAATACCTCAAGATGGATCACAATTTGAAGATGATGAAAAGAAGGATGAAGGACTGAACTTCATAAAGAGCCATCACACCATAACAAAGGACCATCCTGTAGATCAAATCATTGGTGAATTTAGTAAGGACGTTCAAACTCGTTCTAAACAAGCATCATTTTGTGGACATTATTCTTTTGTTTCATGTGTTGAGCCCAGAAATATAGATGAAGCTTTGAAGGATGCTGATTGGATTGTGGCAATGGAAGAAGAGCTCAACAATTTTGAAAGAAACAAAGTCTGGAGCTTTGTAGAAAGACCCTCAGATCATAATGTCATTGGAACAAAGTGGGTTTTCAGAAATAAACAAGATGAAAATGGTGTGGTCACTCGCAATAAAGCAAGGTTAGTAGCTCAAGGATACTCTCAAGTTGAAGGCTTGGATTATGGAGAAACTTATGCACCTGTAGCTCGACTTGAAGCCATACGGTTCCTTTTAGCATTTGCATGTCATTTCAATATTACTCTTTTTCAAATGGACATTAAAAGTGCTTTTCTTAATGGTATCATTGAAAAAACTGTCTATGTTGAACAACCTCCTGGCTTTGAACATATGAAATTTCCTAATCATGTATATAAGTTATCTAAGGCACTATATGGTTTGAAACAAGCCCCTAGGGCATGGTATGAGCGCCTTAGAGACTCTTTACTAGAAATTTTTTTCGAAATTGGGAAGGTTGATCCAACATTATTTCTAAAAGACTTCAATGGTACATTAATGATTTGCTAAATATATGTTGATGATATTATCTTTGGAAGTACTAATCTGTATATGTGCAAAGAATTCAGCAATCAAATGGCTAAAGAATTTGAAATGTCAATGATGGGAGAACTTACATTCTTTTTGGGATTTCAAGTTAAGCAATTGAAGGAAGGGACTTTCATCTCACAAGAGAAGTATGCTAAAGACCTTCTCAAACGCTTTAATATGGAAGAATGCAAGCCTCTTAAAACTCCTATGGCAACCAATACACATCTTGATCAAGATGTGGGAGGTAAGTCTATTGATCAAAAGCTATATAGATCCATGACAGGTTTTTTACTTTATTTGACAGCATCTAGGCCAGATATCATGTTTAGTGTATGCATGTGTGCTAGATTTCAAGCTGCACCTAAAGAAGTACATCTTAGTGCAGTAAAAAGGATTTTCAGATACTTAAAGCATACTCCTTGTTTTGGCTTATGGTACCCAAAAGGTGTTTTTTTTGAACTTCTTGGCTACTCAGATTCTGATTATGCCGGTTGCAAAGTTGATCAAAAAAGCACCTCTGGGGGTTGTCATTTACTTGGAAGATCTTTAGTGCCTTGGTGTTCAAAGAAACAAAATTCAAGAGTAGCATCAATTCTTTGAAGTGAATATGTTGTCGCAGCGATTGTTGTGCTCAAATTCTTTTTATTAAACAGACCTTCTTGGATTATGGTATTAAATTTGAAAATGTGCCTCTGTTATGTGATAATCAAAGTGCAGTGAAAATAGCCAACAACCCAGTTCAACATTCTAGAACTAAGCATATTGAAATTAGGCATCATTTCATATGTGATCATGTTGCTAAAGGTGACATTATGCTTAGTCATGTACGGACTGAGGATCAATTGGCTGATATTTTCACTAAACCGCTTGATGAGGCCAGATTTACAAAATTAAGAAATGAACTAAATATTCTTGCTTCTTCGAACATTGTTTGATTCTTTCAAATATCACACTAAGGGGGAGTCAAGTTTGCTTGTCATGCATATCTTGCTACCCTTGTATGATCAAAAGAAATCACTGGTGCTGAATAACATTAAAGCTATATTATAAAATTAAATAGGTTCATTTGAAAAACTAATAGTCATAAAATTGCTGCTGAAAGCCTTCTCTTTCTCTAGTATAATACTACACTTTCCTAAAAACACAGTAATTAGGTTAGGTAAGTTTCAAAAGAAAAATACTTATGAATAAGAACTCTTGAAAACCTAAATTACTCAGCACATGAGTTCTCTTTTCTTGAGCTTGAAGTTAATCATACTCATGCTCTTATGAAAATTAGGGCTCATACATTTCCTTTTTTTTTAAATCCAACATCTTCTGAATTTATTGATATTAAGATTATTCTAAGATCCCTCTAAAAAGTTTGTGTGTTTTTTCTTAAAAGAGATATCTCAGAAAATCTTTAAGAAATTAGTTATATCTGTATTTTCAAGTTCAACATACTGCTGAACCTAACCAAGAGTTTTCCAACTACGGCGGACCAAGTGTGTCTTATACGGACACAGTCCGGCGCAGATGGAAAACCATCAGGACTCGGTCCGGCGCAGATAAAGATCTTTCAGATTTAACTGAAAAAGCTATCCAAGACTTGTACGTCAATAACTCTGTCTTCTAAGCACTTATCTTTTTCAAATTATGTTCATCTCAAAATCTTTCCTATTCTTAGGACTTATCTTTGCTAAACCTATCCGAATTTGGTAACCTTGTTCCTTGGATTCTCTATTTTTCGACCCCACCATAAAGAGACTTCCTTCAAAACCGGGCAGTTGCAGTCATCTCTTTCCCCATATGTTGTCCGTACTCAAAACGACTACAATAACTTCATTATTTTACTCCTCACATTAAGTGCTACCTATAGCTTCATCTTCTTCAGAAGCCTCTCACACCTCTTTGATCCACAAATCTTCTCGCAAGATTGTTCTTGAGCACAAAAACCCTCTGCTCACTGAAGCTCATCCTGACCGGGTGGTTGACAACGGTGTCTCTGCGTGCTCACGGCAAGGCATTGCGTCTAGGATTCTGTAAGTTCTTCAATCTTCATATCTTATCTTTGCTTGGACTGAAACCCTAAGTTAGAAATCGTCTCTTAAGATCTTCTCCTTGTTCTTTAGGGTGTTCTTCAGTTCTTGCATTTTGCATTGTCTATAAACAGCCTGCTTGTCTGTCAACCAAATCAGCTCAGTTTTTCTGCTTAAAAAAGGAGTCTAAGTCAAAATGAGTTCTCAGAATCCTGACAAAAGAGGTCTTTTTGGAAAAATTGCTGATAAGGTCAAAAGGAAAAAGAAAGCCAAAACCGACAGATCTAGTCAAACCCAGCAATCTGGTGGAGTAGTAAAGAAAGTAACCACTAAACCATCAAAAAGAGGAAAACAACCAGTGCAACATGATTCAACCTCTTCTTCAGATGATAGTGACTATCAGCCTAGTGCAAACATATCTTCTGATGAAGAAATAGAACTCAGTGGTGAAATTGACATGATCTGTGGACATGAGCTAGCTGTCTTAGGTGGAAAGAAACTAAGAGCTGCTAGATTGGTGCCTGAAAGGGTCTGGTTTCCTTTTGATAGACCTTCCTTTAATGAACAATTCATCACCACATTCCAGAGAAATATATATGGGCTACAAATACAGGAAAAATAGGAATGGTAAACTCCTGTCAGCTCTATGCAAGCATCAATATGTTGATTGGAACCATATTAGCTCAGTTCTAGAATCAAATAGAATTCTAGATTGTGTCAGATCAACTCCAGGCCTTGCTGCCCTTATGTCTTCTGCTTGGCCAGCCTGGAATGAAAACAAAATTATGGAATTCTATGCATCCTTGTTAGTGAACAAGAATAGACACTTTATTCTATTTACTATTGATGGAAATAAGAGAAAGGTGAGGTCACCTCAGTATGAAGCAGCTATTGGAGCCTCAAGTTCTTTGCTAAACAGAACTAGGATTCATGATAGGATGTTTCCTGGAAATAGATGGAGGCAGATTGGTGACATGCCTGACTTACAAGTATCTGCTCACATCTACAGAAATATCCATGAGGCTGGACTTAATGCTAATAGGGTTCATTGTTTAACTGCCGAGGCCAAGGCTCTGCTCCTGATCCTCAGACACACAATTTACCCTAAATCTGGCTACAAGGAGGGAGTAACTCCATATCTTGCTTGGCTGCTGCATCTAATTCTGTCAAGACAACCCATTGATCTGACAGACTATATTTTTGGAGATATGGAAGAAGCTATTTACAGAAAAATGGGCAGCCCTCTACCTTTTGCCATGCAAATCACTCAGATGTTATTTGCTCAAGGTATCATCTCACGGCTTGAGATAGACAGGGATTTCAACTCTAGACCAAAGCAATACAAAATGCCCAAGCCAGTTGCTCAAGATGAAAGGCCAGCTAAACTTTCTACTCCATTACCAGTAATTCATGAGCCAAGTGCTCAAGAAGGCACTGAGATACATGGAAATTCAGATGATGATGGTGGAGCTCCAAGTCACAGCTATCATACTCAGGATTACATTTTTCCAGCTCCTAACTTTCCACATACTCCTACAGAAATTCTGAACTATAGCTCTGAACATCATAGTCAACAAAGGTTTGGACAATCTGAACATACTGAAATCCATGTTAGCTCAGAGTCTCATCATGAAGATGAGGAAGTGCACAAATTACAAGAACTAGCAGCTGCAGCTAGGTTCATGGAGGGTCAAAGATTTAAATTAGCAGCCCATGAACATGAAGCAGGTGGTTCTAGGCCACCTCAGGATCATATGCAAACATTTTCTCAGCACTCAGATAAGGACTCTCACTATTCTCAATGTGCTGAACCCGAGTCCACTCATGATTTTGGTCAACAACCATCTTGGTGGGATTCTCAGCCTGGTTGGTTCACTTCTTTTGAGCAACAATACAACACTGACCTCAGACATGCACAAGAAAGCTTTGAAGAAGAAAGGAGGTTGGCAGCCAAGAGACATAATGAGCAGATGACAGCCATCCAACAACAACAAGAATTATTGTAAAAGATCTACCAAGACCAAGCAAATCTCAGAGATGAAACCTATAAAAGGTTTGACATGATCAGAGGAAATCAATGGGATATGAGAAAGTGGTTAGGTGAGATCAAGACTGAGGAACTGGTGATCAAGGACAGAATGTATGATCTGAACAAGAAGCAAAATGCTTAAGATGCAAAGATTGACAAGTTTGCTCAAACTGTGTACAAGAACTTTGAGAAGTCTGGCAGTTGTTTGGATTGGCAAGGGGATTTGCTTGATTATCTCCGAGATTACTCTGAAGATGCTAGAAATAACTTGGTGTCTAATCAGGAACAACTTGCACAAATCTTGTTGGATAAGTATGAAGAAACTCAAGAGCTGATCAGAGATGTCCAGCATGATTTCAGTGAACTCACATTCAACCCTCAGTCTGGTGATCCTGATTATCCTAGCTGGCATGATCAAGCCATGGCCACTCCATACTCTGACAAAGACCAAGGGCAACCATCTCCTTCTAATCCAAGAAGAAGCACAAGTTCCAGGATGACAAGCATGCTGAAAAGGACTTTCTCAAAACGCAAGAAGTAACCTTTTTGGCTATTGATGCCAAAGGGGGAGAAGAATAGTAGAATACTATATATTTAGTTTATGAGGGTTAAGATTAGAAGTATTCTCTCTGAAGAGCCCCCTATCTTAGTAATCTAAAGCTTGTTATCTAAAGAGTTTGTTATATAGAAACTCAAGTCTTTTATGGACTTTGCTTTATGCACACTTGCTTTTCTTAAAAAAAATTTTGTTATGTTCTGAATGCTTCTGATATTGCTTCATGTGTTCAATTAGAATTCATCTCATGCATTCATTCAGGGGGAGTATAAAATACTTGAGCTATTTGTTCTATCAGACTAACTTCTATCTGCAGAAGAAGTAATCCTTTTTAGCTCTGAGCAAAACATCAAAGATATTGTCATCAATCACAAAAAAGGGGGAGATTGAGAGCATCTAGGCTCCCTATTTGTATAAATTATGCTTATCATATAGGTTTTGGTGTTGATGACTAAAAAGGGATACTCAGTGTAAACTGAAAATAGTCAGATTTGATGATCAAGGCTAAGGTGTTTTTCTAGTTTTTGGCTTGGGAGTTGATTCAAGCCATATAGTTAAAATCACTGTACTATTAAGAGGGATTATACATAAGAAATGATCTTGGTTCATATGCAAAATCACTAAGATTACTTGGAGCATAGTACTTTTCATGTTTCTCACTCAAAAATCCAGAACTTTATCTTGTTAGCCGAATCAATTCTCTCTGGACCAAACTTCATATTATTCAGGTGCTCAAAGATCCTAAGTTTTAATTCTAACCGAGCGTACACTATGTACGTTGGACCGATATTTTCGGTCCGGCGCTGAGAACTTCCTTCACCGAGTATACTTCATGTACGCCGGACCGATTTTTGATGGTCCGGCGTTCTAAATTCTCCGTTGATTCTTTTTCAACCAAGTATAACTATGTTCGTCGGACTAAATCACTAAGATTACTTGGAGCATAGTACTTTTCATGTTTCTCACTCAAAAATCCAGAACTTTATCTTGTTAGCCGAATCAATTCTCTCTGGACCAAACTTCATATTATTCAGGTGCTCAAAGATCCTAAGTTTTAATTCTAACCGAGCGTACACTATGTACGTTGGACCGATATTTTCGGTCCGGCGCTGAGAACTTCCTTTACCGAGTATACTTCATGTACGCCGGACCGATTTTTGATGGTCCGGCGTTCTAAATTCTCCGTTGATTCTTTTTCAACCAAGTATAACTATGTTCGTCGGACTAATCTAATTTCTTTCTTAAAATTAGTCCGGCATAAGTTATATTTTCACTCCAAATAAAATTCTAGTCTATGTTAAATTTATTTTAACCAGAAATATAAAGTCTGATGCAGACCAGAATTCCTTGTGTACGTCGGACCAATTTTTTCGGTCCGACGCAAACATGTTTCACTCAGATAAAACCAGCCATTTTCCCATGTACGCCGGACCAGCCTTTTCGGTCCGGCGCAAACGTTATTTGCTGGTACTCAAAAGAAACAAAAACATGTGTACGCCAGACCAACTTTTTCGGTCCGGCGCAAGCATTCTCTTGCTGATATCAAAATCAAGCAATGCATATGTATTACGGACCGATATTTTCGGTCCTGCGTAAATGGGTCTCTCTGAGTTCAACAATGCTTCTCAATACTATGTACCCCGGACTAAAATTTCCGATCCGGCGTGTGTGTAGTTTGACTTATGGTTCATACACCATAGAATTCTTGAAAAAGGGTAGCAGTTGACTTATCCCATCTAACCTACCAACCCCCAACAGGCAAATGGCAGGTGTAACGGTTATCTCTGTTCAGGATCTATATATAGAATGCCCGGGTTCACAAACAAATACAGAGCTTTGCATATTCACATCTTTGATATCCTGACCATCTTTGACATCATTCAAACCATATACAACTCTTGATCTTTAGAATTCCTGAGCTTCATTTTTATCAAGAGTTTGAGCTTCAACTCAGAAAATCACAAACATTCTTTCTGAACATTTAGAGTACTTGCTCCAAGCTAAGTTTAGGTTGCATCTAGCTATTGAACCAAGAGATAGGGCTTGTGGATAGTCTATTACTCTTGGAACTACCTGTTCCTAGACGGTTGGAGAAGTTGTAGGTGCGACCTATCCAACAGAGATTGTGGAAGGCCACCATTACTGTGAAAGGTTGAGACTCATCTCACTGGAGTAGTGAAAGAGTCAAGATAGTGGAAAACCAAAAGCTATTGAGATTGGCTGTTTGGTGAAGCAATACTTCTGAGGAAGTGCTCTAACGGGGACGTAGGAGTGATCTCTGAACCTCGGTGGAAAATCATTGGGTTATCCTGTGTTTGTTTTTATTGCTCATTATTCTTATAGTTTCTCATTCGAAATTCCCTTTCTTACAAAGTTTTCTTGAACAAGTGTTGTTCTGGACTCTTATACTAATTGCTTTCGTTTCTGCTTTTTATTGAGAAAAGTTTTTCATAATAATAATAATTAAAAAGTTTTAAAGTTGCCTATTCACCCCCCTCTAGGCCAACTTGGTCCTTACAGTATTAAATGAAAGTTTGAGTTGCAGTGAGCTTTATAAACGCTCAGTCCAATACATAACGACTATCCTACCCTAACACGGGTGGCTAAGGCATGGGCATATCCGTCCTTCCTAGGAAGTGGTAGTATGTCTTACATCATCACACCTTGGAATAGGCTTCTAACTTTGGGGTCCCATGGTGAAGCATCTAGGCCTCAAATTTTATCTTTGATTTTGATAATTAATGGCAATCATGTTTTAAGGACTAACAATTTTTTGAGGCTATGAAAAATAGGTTGATCCTATGAAGAGGTGAAATCATTGTGCCACAAGGAAACTGGAACATTAAGCAAACACCAAGGTATAAATTGTAAGGACCATTTTCTATCTTTTTTACCGATCTATGTGTTTGGAGAAAAATTCGGGTTGCTAGTATAGGTGTCATACTATTAAGAGGAATTTTTGGTAAGTAGCTTGAAGATAATCAAGTGTCATGGCTCAAATTTATGCTCCTACTTTAGTCATGTGCATTTCTAGAAAAATCCTTCAAAGTCACTCTGAAAAACTACATGGTTGGTACTACCGACCTTCAAGAAGCGGTATTGCCGTAAGGGCGACTGTACCGACTGAAGAGGCCAGTAGTTATATATCAAAGTGTGTGTTTTTGGGATTTGACCCCAGACCGGCACTACCAACCTTCTGGGAGCAGTAGTACCAGCCCTAGAGGTTGGTAGTTATTTTACAGAGTACACTTTTTTGGGATGTCCCCAGGCTGGCACTACCGACCCACTTAGGGCAGTACTGCCGCAGATGCGGTAGTACCGGCCTCAGTGGCTGGGAGTCCTTTTCTAGAACGGTACGTTTTTGGGGGTTTTCTTCGACCAGCACTACTGCCCATCTGGGAGCGGTACTAGCGTAGATGCAATAGTACTGACCCAAATAGATGGTAGCCTTTTTCCAGAAAATGGTCAAAATGCACTATTTTTGGTGCATAAGGCTGTCACTACCGATCCTACATGGGCGGCAGTACCGGGGGTACTATAGCAACGGCTAGTTCCTACGGTCGACCATTGAGCTTGAGGCTGGCACTACCGGCCCTACATGGGCAGTAGTGCCGAGTTTCCTAAATTTTTCTGGGGTTAGGTGGAAATGGCCAGATTTGTGGGTGGATGCTATAAATACATCCATCACCTGTAGCAAGGGCATACTTTTGGTCATTCATTGCATATTTATGAGTCCTTGCAAGTCTTTCGTCATCTCTAGAGCATTTAATTCATATTTTATGAGTTGTTGAGAGAAATTCAAGTGTGTGCATTCAAGCTGAGCCATTAGACACTTGATCAACCTAAAGCAAGCGTCAAGGTCTATTCTCTTAGAGGTTGTTGCATCCTAGACAGCTTGGAGGAGAGGAACTTGTGATCTCTGCAAAGAAGATTGTGAAAAGGCTCGGCATTGTGTGATGGTTGGAGCTCGCCTACCCAGAGCAGGGAAAAGCTACCACTAGTGATTGAGAGAGACTCAATTGCGCAAGGAGCCGACTTGATTCGTTCAAGCTTCCTCAACGTGGAGTAGGGGAGATCGGCAAGTCTCCGAGACCACGGAAAAAATCATCGTGTTCATTCTCTTATGGTTTGCCTTGTTGTGACCTTATTAGTACTTTTACATTCCTAGTGATCATAGCTTACTCTTGTCTTGACATAGGCTATTTGTGCTCTTAGCAAAACCAAGTTTATTTAGGACTTAAAATTATTGTAGTATTGCAATTTGCATAATTCTTGATAATTGTTAAATTAGGGCCAAAGAATTTAAAAATCTCATATTCACCCCCCTGTAGTCAGGTTTCCTTGATCATACAAGTGGTATCAGAGCTTGGTCTCTCAATTCATAAACTTCACCGTCTAGAGAGAAAAAGATGGCTAGTAAGGGAGTGTCAATATGCAAGGCACCATTCTTTAATGACACTAATTATGCATATTGAAAAATACGCATGACCGTTTATCTCAAGGCCATGAGCCCAAGCATATGGAGAATTGTGGATGAGGGTTTCGCTACGGGATTAAATTCCACACTCACGATTGAACAAGAAGAGCGAAACTCTCACCTCAATGCTCAAGCGATGAACACTCTATTTGGAGCCTTGAATGCTCATGAGTTCAATCGAGTAAGCAATCTTTACACTGCTCATGGGATTTGGACTACCCTCTCGAAAATCCATAAGGGAACATCCTCAACCAAATAGGCCAAATTGCATATGCTTAGGATCAAATATGAGAGTTTCATTATGTTATCCCATGAGAACATTAATGAGATGTACTCAAGACTCAATAACATAGTGAATGAGCTCAAAGGCCTTGAGTCTTCACTAATCGATCTTAATATTGTTCGTATGATGCTTACGGCTCTGCCAGACAAATACGAGATGTTGGAGACATTGTTCCTCAACTCTCCCGAGTTGCCAAGGATGACGCCAACTGAGCTCTTGGAGAACCTCATCACGAATGAGCTATACAAGAATGACAAGAAGGAGCTCTTGGAGAAAAGTTCTTCAAAGAAGAAGAACATTGTTTTCAAGGCTAAGGCAGAGTTAAGCGATGAAGTGCTTGACAATGAAGAAGATGACTCTGAGATGATAGGGCTCTCCTTGTGAGAAGAAAGAGGAGATTCATGAAGAGGCGATCAAGCTCAAGCGCCTCCCATAAGATTAGAAGGGCCAACACTCAAGTGACAAGAAGTATTCAAACATATATTGCTATGAGTGTGATGAGAAGGGTCATATTGCTTCTCATTGCCCAAACAAGGAGGACAAGTCCAAGCCATTAAAGAATAAAGAGTTCAATGGTAAGAAGAAATTCTTTAAAAAGCTTCACAAGGATGGCAAGGGAGAGGCTCATATTGAAGAATGGGATTCTGAAGAGGAGTATTCGAATTCCGACTCATCCGATGATGATACTCCTTCCAAGAAGAAGGGAATGACCGGTGTAGCCATCAAGGAGTCCTCATCACTTTTCTCTACTCTTACATGTTTTATGGCTAAAGGAGACAATAAGGTAAAATCAAATATCTATACCCTTTTATAATGCACCTAAGCATTCTTTTCTACGTCCACCCTAAATAATGCACCCCACTAGAGATGGCCAACCTTCATGCACCCAGTGAAACGTCCCCAGAAACTTACCTCCATCAAAATTAACCTCTCAGATCTTTCCTCAGCTTTACTCACCCACATCCGATAGCCATTGTTTAATGTGTCTAACTCATCCCTGTGGCCCACAACAGATCTCTCCCCACCTCCAGCATCATCTCAAGAAAAAGGAAACAAATATCCTGGAATTAAGGAAAAGGAAACAAACGTTCTAGAAAAGGAAAAGACCATACATTACGTGCTGGAAAAAGGAAATCGGAAGACAGGGTACTATACTAGTTGATGATTGTAACACCCTAAATTTTGCTCTAATTTAAATTTTGGAGTATTTTTGTTTTTTGAGAATTTTTGGGAATTTATTGAAATTTATTTGGATTTATTCAAATATGGCCTTCCTTGAAAACAATTAAATAATGGAAAAATTTTTGCAAAGTTTTATTGAAAATATTTTATTTGAGTCCCAAATAGCTCAAAGTATTTTCTGGAATTTCTCTAGAATTTTTCTACTATTTTAAAAGCCCCAAATGATTTAATTGAATTTCTAGAATTGTTTTTAATAAGAAATGATTTAAAAATCAGATGAATAGTACTGGGCCAGCCCAGCACTGTGCTTATCCCAGCCTAGCTCGCCGCGCAAACCCTAGGGCCGCCCAGCCCGAGCCGTCCGATCCTGATCGAACGCCTGCGAGTGTGCCACGTCGCCCGCGCGCGTGCGCCTTCGGATCATCGCCGCATGAACGGCTAGGATAGGGCCACGTCGCTTCGTCCCCGCGAGATCACCAGAGAGGCGTGGGCTTTGACGGCCGTGATTTCCGCCGGCAGTTTCGCGCACGTCGAGGCCCTTTAAGCCGTCTTGGTGAGTGCGTTCTGCAGAGGGCTCAACGCCGCGTCTTTTGACTCCTTGCACGCACGCCGAGACCACCTCTAGCGCCCGCTGTTGCTCGCCGTAGTTGCTTTCCCTCGCCGCCGTTGTTTTTGCTTCCTCCGCCGTCGTCCGAGCCGCCCGCGTGCTCGACCCGCCCCGAAGTTCACCGAAGCAAGCCGCATCGAGTGGACCACCCCTTCTCGCCGGAGAAGCCCCGTAGCGCCGTTGGCTGCGTCATCTTCCCCAGCTCCGACGACCTTCTCTTTCTGCGCCGTCGTCGACCTCGCCAACCCTCGCCGACCGTTCGATTGCATCGCATGTTTCCGGTACGTCCACGTCTCCTTCTCTGTTTTCACCTAGATTAGATCTGAGTCGTTAGATCAGTTATGGACAGTCTGGATTAACTCTTAGGTTTACACGTTAGTTGAATCTTGATCGTTAGATCTAGAGTGAACGTCTTGGATTAGATCTATTTTCTGCGCTATGTTTTTGTCTTAGCCGTCGGATCGTTAGTGAACGCGTAGGATTGAGCCACGTTGCGCCATGCACAGTAAACAACTCGGATACCATGCCCGTTGGATTAAATCTCAACGGTGGAGATTAGATCCAGTTTTGCCTTAAGAATCCGCGCCGTTCAGATTTGAACGTGCGGCGGTGATTGCGCCGCGCCTTTGCCGAATCGCGTGCTGACGCGTGGTCGTTTTGACCCGGGCAGAGACCAGATCCAGCCGTCGGTTTCGAGCGCACCGTTGCGATCCTGCCACGTGGCCGCGCGTAAACCAAGACGCCGCCGAACGTGCGCGTGATCCAGCCGTTAATTTCGGGTGCGCCGTTGGATGTGCGACACGTGGAGGCGTGGAGTCCGAGGCGTCGCCGCGTTGGATGCGTGGCTGACCGTCGGATGCGCGACGCGTGTCGCACGCATCTCGGTGCGCTGCGGTGCGCGTGAGGAAATCTGGCCGTTGATTCAATGAACGGCTCGGATCTTACCGCGTGGATGCGCTGTTTTGGTGAACCAAGTCCACGGTAGACCAGAGCCGAGCTGTGAACAAAGCCTATAGACCGAGGCGACGTGGCGGCACCAGAGGCTGCCACGTGTCATGCTGACGTCATCGCTGACATCATAAATATTTTTTTATATATAAAAATACTTCGGTCGAAATTCATTTCTGTGCTGATGTCATCATGATGCGATGCTGACGTCATAAATGCGAATTTTCAGTATAAAAATAATTTGGAAAAATCGGATTTCTTAATTTTTGTATTTTCAGATTTTATTCAAACTTCAAATGACTATAACTTTTGCATTTTAACTCGGATTTGGGTGATTCAAATTTCTAAAAATTCATAAAAATGTGATCTATTTAATTATGAATTTTATTTGAATTTTTGAGGTCATATAGTCCTCTGTATTAGCTATTTATTGCATATTTTGTTTATACGCGTAGACCCAAATTTGCCGGAAAGTTTCGAGGAAGATTTCGTCGCTCAAGACCAAGCTTCGGAACACGACCAGCAACTCTTTGAAGGCAAGTGATGCTTTGATCATTTTTATCCTAGCTTTTTAAAATGTAATTTATGCTTTGAAATTATGCATGCTTATTTATTTAAAATGAAGCTAATTTAAATTGGGATAATGTAGTTAATCAACCCATTCTGTTATGCCACCTTGAAATTATTAATTGTATGCCCTAAATCATTGTCACCCTAAGTTTGTTTGTACTGGTTGGATAATAATATGATGCCAACACGGGAGGCTAGACCGTGAGTAGATGCTTAGCCTTGCAACGAGTCATGAATGATCTTTCAGAAAAATGCTACAATATTGACTAATGAAATATTGAATGTATTTTGAAAGTGGTGTGATGTTGCCACATGATGAGATTGAAGTATGGAGACTGTGTGGTTCCATACCGATGTGGAGTTATTTGGCATGTGTTGCACAATAATCAAGCTGGGTGGGAAATGATTTAGGCTGGGGCAAGTGGCAAGAGGAGTGTGTGCACAGTGGGCTGTGTGGCATTGGGTTGATGAGTGTTGTGAGTTTGTGTGCCACAATGGGGTGTGTGCCATCTTGCTTGAGTGTTGGAAGTCTTGCCTTGGTCAGTTAAGGACTTCACCTTGCAAGCCTTTGATCTGAGTCACCCGTACAACCACATGTCTGATATGGGACAGACCTAGTTGATTAGGGTTCTGATATCTTTCCTCTGATACCTCGGGGTGACAGTGCACGGGGGTGTATCTGTGCGGGGGAGCGTACCTGTGCTACGGCTTGGTGCCCATCCAACGGTGATTGACCTGTCCTATACTTCGGCTCTGTGTGAGGGAAGTGATAGTGAGGGTAATACCGGAGAGGTTCTTTGGTTAAGGTAGAGGTTCCTGAAAAGCTTTGTTACGGACAATCACCTGTGTGGTGAGTGGCTGTATCTTGTGGGTAAAGTGTACAACCTCTGCAGAGTGTCAAAACTATTCGAATAGCCGTGCTCACGGTATTGAGCATTGCTCGGGGATTACAGTCAAGGGGTAGATCTTCATAAACAAAATGTGGAAAGGGTGGCTGTGTGCCAGTATTGAAAATGAACTGTTAAGGCTGTGTGCCGAGAATCTTCGAAGAAAAACCATTTGAAGAAAATAGTATTACTTATAATTGTTCCACTGCTTTAAACTAAATAAGATACTGGTTTAAAAATGTTGTTTGATGCAAGAGAACCATTTAAGCCAATCCTTTGGAATAAGCTTTGCATATAGTACTAGTGCCGCGATTCTGCATTACTTGTTGAGTGCCTTGTGTACTCATCCCACCTTGCTTATCAACCCCAACATCAGTGGAGGAGTCTACACCAGCCTGGGAGGAGGAGTACATTGAGGACCCGAGCAACTAGGGGACAAGCCCAGTCGGATGCATGTGGAGAGATGGAGGCTTCCACGATATTTATTTATGTTCCGCTGTTATTTCTTTTACTCTGAGTACTGTAAGCCCTGCGTGGCTGCTTTTATGTAAGGAGACCATAAGGTCGTACAACTCGGTTTATATACATGTTTGCACTATTTATTCTTATATCGCTGCGAATGTCTGTGATGTGCAACCCTGTAAAGATTGTGTGTGCTAGCGTGATCCTGGACTAGCACAGAATACACAGAGGGTCCGGATTTGCAGATTCGGGTCCCGACAATGATGATGAACCTTCATATGATGAGCTAATGGACATGCTAGAGGAGTTGAATGAGTATCTTGGCAAGAAGAAATCAAAGTATAAGATTTTGATAAAAGAATTTATTTCTCTCAAAGACTCTTATGAGGAGCTAAAGGAAGCTCATGAGACTCTCCTTAAGAATCATTCAAAGTCCTTGGTAGGATTAGGAATTTCTTGTGATCACATTGATGCTATGCCTAGAGTAAATAATTCTTCTTGAAATACATCAAAAACTAGCGTAGCGACTTCATGTGATGACTTGCTTATCACACCTTCTATCTAGTTCAAGCTCTATTACTATTCATGATAGCAATAGTTTATTTGTTGAGAATGTTGAGCTTAAGTAGCAAGTAACCAAGCTAAGCAAAAGCTTGGATCGATGCTTCAAGGGTAAAGCAACCCTTGACAAAATCCTAAGCGATCAATGGTTCTCTTATAACAAGGAAGGTCTTGGGTTTATCCCCGAGAAGGGTAAGAAAGTGAGCCATAAGGCTCCAAGGTTTGTAAGTTCTAATGGAAAGCTTCGCTATAAGTATCACGATGTGGGACATATAGCAAATCATTTCCCATTAAGTAAAGCTCTTAAGAATAATGTTTATGATTCATTTTATGTTCTTAGGAGATCTAGTAATGGTAGAGTAATTGATAAATTTGTTAGCACTCCTATACTTGGTATCGAAAAGAATGCCATTTGGGTGCCCAAAACGTTGCTTATTAACCTCCAAGGATCCAAACAAATTTGGGTACCTAAAAAGGTTTGATTTTTTTTGTAGGTGAACTACAAAACTGATGGATGCATTGGGTGTTAGATAGCGGTTGCACTCAACATATAACCGGAGACCGAAATATGTTCACCACATTTGAAGTTGGGAGTGATCAACATGACAAGATCACATTTGGTAACAATAGCAAGGAAAAGGTAATAAGATTGGGTAAAATTGCTATCTCTAACGACCTTTCCATTTTAAATGTTTCATTAGTTGAAACTCTAAACTTTAACTTGCTATATTTGCTCAAATATGTGATTTTGGTCTTAATTGCATTATTTCCAAAGATGGTGTTGTAATCTCAAAGGAAAATGATAACTCCTTGGTATTCAAAGGCTTTAGGTTTGGAATCTTTATTTAGTTTATTTCACCTCAAATGAGTCATGCCTTCAAACTTATTTAATTGCTAAAACCTCTTTGGGTTGGTTATAGCACAGAAGGCTAGCTCATGTTAGGATGATTTAACTAAAAAATCTTTTTAAGCATGATCTAGTTGTGGGCTTGAAAGATGTGAAGTTTGAGAAAAATAAATTGTGTAGTGCTTACCAAGCTGGTAAGCAAGTTGCTAGTTCTCGTCCTTCTAAGAGTATCATGTCCACATCTAGGCCACTAGAGCTCTTACATATGGATTTGTTTAGCCCAACAACCTATAAGATTACCAGGGACAATTCTTATTGTTTAGTCATTGTAGATGATTACTCAAGATATACATGGGTTTTCTTCTTATATGACAAATCTAAAGCCTCCGGTATTTTCGAAAGTTTTGCAAAAGGGCTCAAAATGAATTTGATTTCAAAATAAAGAAAATTTGTAGTGATAATGGTTCCGAGTTCAAAAATACAAGAATCGAAGATTATTGTGATGAACATGGAATAAAGCACGAGCTTTCCGCTACCTACACTTCGGAGCAAAATGGAGTTGTAGAAAGAAAAAATCGAACAATGATTGGAATGGCAAGGACAATACTTGATGAATATAGTACTTCCAATAATTTTTGGGCGGAAGCTATCAATACCGCTTGTCATGCCACAAACCGTCTTTATTTGCATCGTCTTTTGAAAAAAACTTCCTATGAGCTTCTCATTGGAAGAAAACCAAACATTTCTTATTTTTGTGTCTTTGGTTGCAAATGTTATATTCTGAAAAAGGGTGTTCGTCTTTAAAATTTTGAAAGCCAGTGTGATGTTAAATTTTTACTTGGTTACTCTTCGAATAGCAAGGCATACCGCGTCTTCAACAAAACCAAGGGTTTAGTTGAAGAAATGTGGGATTTTGAATTTGATGAGACTAATGACTCTCAAGAAGAGCAATAAAATTTGAATGATGTAGGTGATGAAGGCTTAAGACAAGTAATGAAGAATATAACTCTTGGAAACATCAAGCCAAAAGAGGGCCAAGACGATCAATCTTCATCCACTTAAGTTGAGCCTTCTACTTCTGCTACGTCAAGTCAAGCTCAACCGATTGAAGTGGAAAAAAAAGGAGGATGATCAACAACTCTAAGCTTTACCTCAAAGAATTCACCATGCAATCTCAAAGGATCACCCAATAGATCAAATATTGGGTGATGTTAGGGTGTTCAAACTCGATCTCGTGTTGTTTTATTTTGTGAATATTACTCTTTTGTGTCTTCTTTTGAATCCTCGCATGTAGATGAAGTTTTAAATGATCCTGATTGGGTGAACTCTATGAATGAAGAACTCAATAACTTTGCTCGAAATGATGTTTGGACTCTAGTTGAAAGACCCAAGGATCACAACGTCATTGGCACAAAATGGGTCTTTCAGAACAAACAAGATAAAAACGGTATGGTGGTAAGAAATAAAGCAAGATTAGTAGCACAAGGTTTCACTCAAATCGAAGGTTTGGATTTCGATGAAACCTTTGCACCCGTGGCTAGATTAGAAACCATTCATATCTTGCTTGCATTTGCATCTTGTTTAGATATTAAATTGTTTCAAATGGACGTGAAGTGTGCTTTTTTAAATGGAAAAATATATGAGTTGGTATTTGTAGAACAACCTCCCAGTTTTGAAAATCCTAAGGATCCTAACCATGTGTATAAGCTCTCTAAGGCGCTATATGGACTCAAATAGGCTCCTAAAGTATGGTATGAGCGTCTTAGAGACTTCCTGCTCTCAAAAGGATTCAAAATTGAGAAGATTGACACAACACTCTTCACAAAAATAATTGACAATGATTTCTTTGTATGCCAAATTTATGTTGATGATATCATATTTGGTTCTACTAACCAAGATTTTTGCAAAGAATTTGATGATTGATGTCAAGGGAATTTGAGATATCCATGATTGGAGAATTGAGCTACTTCTTGGAATTCAAATCAAGCAACTCAAGGATAGAACCTTCATAAGCCAAACAAAGTACGTAAAGGATCTACTCTAAAGATTTAGCATGGAGGATGCAAAACCCATCAAGACTCCCATGGCTTCCAACGGGCATCTTGATCTAAATGAGGGAGGTAAATTGGTAGACTTAAAGCTTTATAGTTCTATGATTGATAGTTTGCTTTATCTTACGGCATCTAGACCCGACATCATGCTTAGTGTTTGCACGTATGCACATTTTCAAGCTTCTCCAAAAGAGTGCCATTTAGTGACCGTCAAGCAAATTCTAAAATATTTATAGCATTCATCAAATATAGGTTTGTGGTATCCCAAGGGTGCTAAATTTGATTTAGTAGGATATTCGGGCTCCGATTATGTGGGTTGCAAAGTGGATAGAAAAAACGCTTCGGGAAGTTGCCAATTTCTTGGTAGGTGCCTAGTTTCATGGTTCTCCAAGAAACAAAACTCCTTAGCCTTATTGTAACATTCCAAAATTTGGATTTTAGAATGTTTGAATTTCAAAATTCACCATTTGCAATTTCTTTGAATTAATTTCAGCTTAATATGAATTTTCTATTTATAAAAGGATTTAATTTGGCTAATCTATCCATCAAACATTTGATTTTCAGTTTTTGCTGGGTTCATTGTGCTGCAAGGAATTTTTCTGTATTTTTGGAGATTTTTCTGAAATTATTTGATATTTATTTGGATTTATTTGCTTTTATTTGAATTTCTGGAATTTCTTTAATTCGGATATTGATTTCTAATTCGAAATCCCTTCTGGGCCGAATTCCTTCCGCCGGCCCATTTTCGCGCGGCCGCTTCGCCGCAGTATGCTGTGGCTCACCCATCTCCGAAACCCTAGCGCCGTGGCGTTGGATCGAGCTCGGTGCTCCAGATTTGCGCCACGCCACCTCATGGCGTGAGCCGTCCGTTCGGTGCCGCGTGGGACGGCTAGCGCCTGCGCCACGTCGCTGCGCCGCCGCCCGAAACCCTAACGCGTCAATCCCGCGTCGCCGCCATCTCGGTTTCGAGTTTTGCGCGCCCCGAGGCTATTTAAGCCGCCACGCACCCACCGAGGTTCGCCTCCTCGCGCCGCACCCGCCGCCTCAAGCCCCGCCGCCCGAGTCGCCTCCGTCGCGGAGATCTCGCTCGCCGAAGTTCCGCCGCCGTCCGAGCGCTTCTTCGCCGCTTTTCTTCCTCGCCGGTGAGCCTCCGCCGTTGGTTTTGGTCCCGCCGGACTCCCCGCGCCGCCCTCTTCCTTTTTCCCCAAAAACCCGAGCCGATCCATCTCTCTTCCGCCGCATTCCGCGTCGTCTTCCCCGCCTCCGGCCTTCTCCGCGCCAGCGCCGTCGCTCTCCGTCGATGAGCCGTGGCCGTCGGATCTTCGCGTCGCGCGCCGGATCGCGCCACGTCGCGGCCGCCAGCGCTTTGCGCCCCCGCCGTCCGATCCGACGGGGGCCGGATGCGCGACCGTGGCAAGTCCACGTCGGCCGCCACCTCGGCCCCGTGGCGGCCGCGTCGTGCTGCGTGGCCCAACCACGTCACCCTAGCCGCCGCGTGGACGCCTCGTCGGCCGCCTCGCCACGCCACCTCAGATCGCCTCGGTGAACCGGTTCACCGTGGATCGAGTCTCGACTCGTGGGCCCCACGTGTCGCGGCTTTTCTTTTCTTTTTCGATTTTCCGAAAACCCGAAATTCCAGCCAATCACGTGCGCCACGTGTCGACCTCTCGATTTTTTCGATTTTACGATCCGAAATCTTCCAGAGCCCGTTCTCCTTCGCTCGAGCTCCGATTCCAGTGATTCAAATTTCTAAATTCATCTAAATTCAAGATCTATCTTCCAGTACCATTCTTTTCAATTTTTGAATTTTATTTGAATTTGTTTTATTTATTTGCCTCGTTTGGCGTGTAGATTTACGCAATGAAGATCATCGAATCAACAATGAGGTAGAACCAAAGAAGAGGCAGCGAAGGCAAGTCTTCCTTGAACATATTGATCCCAAATTTTACAAAATGCCTATATTGTTTTAAATTATGCATGCTTACTTTTATGCAATGTACTTTAAACATAGTCTTAGAGTATAGTTAAATTCCGGTTTGTTATACCCTCATTGGTATTGATCATGTCGAACCTTTGACACCCTAGATGATATATACTAGCTATTTTATTTGGTGATAACCAGAGATTAGCATGGAACAGTAGAATTGCTTAGTCCAAACTTAAGCGTTTGGTATTGTGCCATTATGGGAATCATTTCAATTGTTGTTTATACTTATTTGTGGAATTGCGGCAATTGGTGTTACTGCTGTGATTTAAATGAATTAAAGTGGAAATGGTTTAGACCAGGCGGATGGATGTTTGGCGGTGCGTAAAGCACGAGACCTTGGTATGTGAATGTTCCGCCTAGTCAATTAAGGACCAAGCGTGTGTTACCATGGACCGAGCACTACCGCACAACCACAAGTCTATATGGGTACGACTGCTAAATAATTTGTGCGTCTCATTATTAGCTTCGCCATTGGAGAGTGCCGATGTTGGCAGCGCAAGAGGGGCTTCAGATCGGGCCTAGAACCCTAACAATGGTGAAACCTTAGCGGGCGAGGTTAATAGTGGGGTTGTGCATTGTAAAGGCCTTGTCATGATCTCTCTGCCGACACACCAAAGGAAGTGTGTTAATTGCATGGCAACAAGAGTCGATCATGTCTTGTGGGTAAAGTGTACACACTCTGCAGAGTTAAAACTACTTAAGTAGCCGTGCCCACGGTCAAGGGCAAAGCGAGGTACGCTTGCACATTGTAGATTTTATGGTTTTGTTTTAAAGGAAAATGATGGTTTGGGAATCAGAGAGCGGATGGAACTCTCGGGTTATGGTTTGCGGATGGAGCAGTCAGTAGATGGAACTCGCTTTAATTGTTATATCAAATTCAATTACTATGCTTTTACATTTTGTTCAAATGATGCTTTATGAAATTACTATTGGTATTTACAGATAAACTTTGCTTTATGCTAAAAGAGCCATATTATGCCTTCAATTGTTTAGCCTTGCATATAGTTATCATGCATCATGTTTCCAAGACTTATGAGTACATTTTGTGCTCACCCTTGCAACATCCCCAACCTTCCACGAAGAGTTCGCAAGCGAAGGTGACTACGACTTCTACGCTTGTGGTTATGATGAAGGCGATCCGAATGCTAGGACGCGAACCCGATCGATTGCTGTTGGGCAAATGGATGGGCTTACTTACTTTGCTTTTGTTAATTCGTTTCCGCTGTTTCTTATTGAACTCTAGCTATGATGCTTCTTATTTGTAATAATTGGCCATAAGGCTAATATTCTTTTGCTTAATTAATATTATTTGATTCGTGATATGGATGTGTTGTCATCACTGTTTCACTGTGTGTGCTAGCTTTTCCTGGACTAGCACAGGTTATACATAGAGGGTTCGGATTTGGAAATCCGGTCCCGACACTTATCCACCACCAAAGCAGAATATATATCCGCCGGTAGTTATTGCGCTCAATTATTGTGCATGAGAAAAACCTTGATGGATCGTGGAATTAACTTTAAAAGTGTGCATATCTTATGTGATAATGAAAGTGTCGTAAAAATAGCCAACAACCCGGTCCAACATTCAAGAAACAAACATATAGATATCCACCATCACTTCTCAAGAGATCATGTGAGCAAAGTGATATAGTCATTAGCCACATAAAAACCGAAGATCAACTAGCGGATATCCTCACCAAGCCTCTAGATGAAAGCCATTTTTGCAAATTGAGAAATGAATTAAATGTCATAGATATCTCAAATGTTGCTTGAATATTTGCATCATGATTGGTCTTTTATTTGGTGTTATTTTCTTTGTGATTGATTCTTGAATATTATGTTGGGCAACACCTTAAGGGGGTATTATACAATCTACATATACACTACGTCCCTAAAATGTGAAAATATCAAATAAATGCTACTATTGATTCAAAAGAAAGCTTATAGACTTAATTAAGTCAAATTATTTAGAAATATGATATCTTGAAGCTTTTACAAAATTCTTATTGAAATCCCTTCTCATTCAAAATATACATATATAAATCTCATCTAATAGATATCCTTGTTATAACATACCCAATGTCTTGTTACAAAAGCAAGACTATGTTTTGAAAATACGCCTTTTAGATTTTCAACCAAACCCAAAATAATGTCTATATTGACCTAAATAATGCACTTATTGAGTTATGGCTTGTGAAACTAGAATTACACATGTTTCTAGTGTTGTACAAGTATTTCAACTCAAACAACATATTTGGGTTCATTTTCACTTCATGAAAGTGTTTTGTCTTCAAATAGAAAAATTGATCCTCACAAAAGGTAATTTTCATACAAACTATGTTAAAACTATGGGAATTGATCTAGTAATGAGTTGGAAATACTTATAGTTGATTTAAAGGGGGTACGGAATTACATTGGAGCAATTTTCAAATTCAAAATCTGAATTTTCTGCAGACTTTAATTCTAGGCCAGCACTATCGATGCTACACATCCGGTAGTACCGGGTCACCAGCAGTACCGCCCATAGGGGCCGGCAATACCGGATATGTCGGGTGGGAGCAAGTTAAGTGCGGTTTTGGCTTTTGGCCATGTCCCTCTCTCTCTCCTCTGCCCTAGCCAGTTGAACCAGATCCTCATCCTCATTTGCAACCTCTCTCTCATTGTTAGGGTTTGCAACTTCTCTTTTCTTCTAAAATCCCTCAATCTCAATACTCCAATCAAATATTCTTTCAAGAGGTTCTTCTTATTTATTTTTGACTCATCACCTCAAGGTAATCATTCCCTTGCTCCCCTGCATTCCTTTTCATCATCCTTTATGCCCTAGGTCTCAATATTTGTTTTGTAGGGTTTGATGCAAATGTAGTAAATACATGTTGTGTTTAAGTGAAATCCCTAGTTTAAACGAGTAGATCGATGACCTGTGAAGTTGTTTTGTGCAATTCTATTGCTCGATCTAATCAAAAATAAAGATTTCACCCTTAGTGGATGCGGTTCCACGATGAACCCAGCACTACCGCTGTGGTACAGTGGTAGTACCGGCCTGGTGCTGCACTACAGGCTCTGCAAGTGCGATAGTACCGTCCAAGAGTGGCACTACCAGTCCAGTATAGGTGGTAGTGCCGACTTTGCTGCCACAAGCATAACTTGTTGCATTTTTGTCAAATTTCTAAAATTGAGTTCCTAGTTCCTTTTCTTATTCCTCTTATTATCCTTGTGATCCAGAGAGCATGCCAAGGGTAAAGAATCCGTTCAAGCTCAAGGCACCTCGTGGTGGGGGACAGTCAGAAAATCTACTCGAAGCGCTAGGGTTCCCACTCCCTGATCTGATAGTGGCAGTGACAGTGAGGATTCATACTCTATTGCTGCTAGGGATGAGCAAATAAGAAAATTAGTGCAGCAAGAGTTAGGTGGAAGTAGCTCTCAGGCCAGCAAAGGCAAAGGACCTGCACAAGAATTTAGTAAGGAAGAAGAAGAGGATGAGGACTATGGTATAGATGTGGATGAGGAGGAAGGTTCTGAGGAGGAAGAAGAATCCATGACAGGCTTTGATCCCCACGATGATTTGAGACAGATTAAGAGGGATAAGTATTATTCTTTGAGATGAGCAAACCAATACCACCTACCAAGAATAGCCTCACAAAAATTCATTCGCACACTCTTCTAAGAGAAAGTATTCAATGAAATATATTAAGAGAAAGTGTTTGCAGATCTAAAGTGGATAAACTGGGAGCACATCCGTAAGTTACCTCTATTTGCTGGTGTTCCTGGGTTGTTTCAAGGAGCTAGGTTATTGAACTTTGTCAGTCAGAGGTGTGACTTTGATGAGGATGCAGTCCATCAATTATATACCACAATCTACATCCCTTACTCTTATGATTCTGTTACATGGATGACCAGATCTAGAGTTCACACTACCACCAAGGAAGAGATGGAACAAGCCTTGGGCATCTTCCACAGTGGATATCCCAGGATGCACAGCAACATGCCACTTGGGTTCACTCATTAGCTTGAGTTATATGATCCCGATGAAAATGTCAAGAGCCCGAGAAATTGGTGGGACTACTTCCATAGGCCAGCCTCATCAATAAGATCATAAGAGTTACCGTTCGTCCCAAAAGTGGTAACTTTGATGACATTCAAGGATATGACTGGAATATTATGAGCAAGGTGATGCACAGACAAAAGTTTGATGTGGTCAAGCATTCAAATTTCATTTTCGAATAAAATACCGCCCCTGACCGGATTCCAAAATTTCGGTGAAATTCGGGTATTTTGGACAAATCTCGTTTTGTACCGATAAAAAACAAAAATTCAAATCCGGTTTGTTTTGTACCGAGGAAAAAACGAAATTCACTGAAAAATACCGAAATTTTGGTCTTTTTTCAATGGAAAAAAGTGGGTCAAACAATGTCGAAAAATTTTGAAATTTGTTTTGGAGAGTCCTGACACATTGATGATATTTCCAAAAAAGATTCAGATTATTCTGAAGTGTGTGGAATTTTTAAAAATTCAAACATTACTACTGTCCTGATAAAACACTGACCGGCAATTTTGAACCGAATGCAAAATGGTTCAAACCACATTATAAACATTTGAAAAAAAAATCCATGGTTATGATGTATCTCTAATGCTCTAATAAAATTTTCAGATGATGATAAAATAGTATGAATTTTTAAAAATTCGAACAATACTACTACCTTATTAAAAGGCTTACCGGCAAACTTGAACAAAATGAAAATTTATCTAAACCATGTTAAAAACTTTTGAAATTTTTTGTGGATGGTCCTTATGTAACATTAATGTTTATTTAAAATTTTTAGATGTTTATATTTCTCAAATAATGTTTAAAAATTCAGACAGTGCTACATCCTGATAAAAGTCTGATGATCAATACATAGATTTGCTTTAGCAATAAAAAAAAGTTTAATTTTTTTTTAAAATTTTAAAGAATGGTGATACGAAATTTATTAATATCTCATAAAAATTTTGAATCATGATCACACACCAGTGAATTTATAAAATTCTTACAAGGCACAGTACCGTTTATGTTCTTTTCTTTTTTATTTTTGAAATATAATATAACAAACGAAGTTCAATGCTTACATAGATTTGATTGACCAAAAAAACAAAGTTTAAATTTTTTAAAAATTTATATAATGGTACTGAGTCAATTATTAATCTTTCACAAAAATTTTAGATCATAATCATACTCAAGAAAATTTATAAAATTCTAACAATGTAACTGTCCCAATTATGTTTATTATATTTGTGATTTTTTAAAGATAAAAAATGAAGTTAAATTATTTTTAAATTTTTTATGTATGATCCTAAACTACTAAGTATAGTATCATAAAATTTTCAGATTATTATCAAGCTTGTACAATTTTATAACAATCTGATAGTGTTTCTGCCAAAATTTTAAAATGTCTAAAAAATTCGATTTTTCAACAAATTTTCATAGGAGATGACTTTCCTAAGGTTTATTGGACCAAATCCGGTCAAATCCGGCCCTAAAAGTTTCAAAACCGGCCAAAAAACATGAATTCTCAGTGAAATTTTGCGAAATTTCGCTGAGGAAAACTGAAATTTCGGTTACTGTAGCAATTTCAAAAAAAATTGCAATTCTTTTCCGGCCGGTACTTTAGATTTCGGGGTGGTCCGAAATCCGAAATTTCGCCAAAATTCGACAAGATTTGGAACCCTGGATGTGGTTGACTTCATGCTAAGGGAGATGGCCTCTTCGGCCTGTGAATGAGGAAAGTTAATTTACTTTGCTCCTTATATCATAAACTTAATCATCAGAAAGATGGGGTTTAATGGAGGATGCGGATATGCTCACAAGTAATATAAGCCGCGAGAAGCTCCTCCTTAGGTGATTAGTCACCCAACTCAGTAGCACCAGCAGCCGCAAGATGCTCCTTAGGATCCACCACAAGCCCATGACATGCCTTAGGATGCCTTCTTAGCTAGTCTAGAGAGCCTTCACTCAGATATGATGACTTAGTTTGCCTCTCTTAGCTCTGGAATCATGAGTAGGCTTGACCAAGAGCATCTGTATAAGCTCCAAACCCGTGCCATGGATAATGAAGTCCAGGAGCGCATTGACACCATTGGAGCGACCGTTGATCAGCTTCGCGATGAGCTTGTCCTATCTCTTTTCGTCGAAATGGGCGTGGATGCGGACATGATCGTGGTGCCCAAGACCCTTCTTCCTAAACGTTTTGTGAAGGCCTTTTCTTTTGGTACTTGATGCCAAAGGAGGAGAAGTAGAAGAAAAGGAAGAAGCGGAGTGAACTAGAAGTAGGAGGACTAACTTACATACTTTGTAATGATTTATATATCTCTTGTAAGATAATTGAACCTCTATTATTTGTTTTTGGATGTGTTATGAATGCTTGTAATGGTTTATGGATGGTTAAATGTCTTATTACTTATGTTTACATGGATGTTTATGCTTATGATAAACCATTATGGTTCTTAAATGGTCATATTGGATTCTATACATATATCTTATTTTTCTCGGATCCAATATGTAATGGAAACTCTATCAAAAATTTCCAAATTCTTCAAATGTGCACGATCTCATCTTAGTATCTCCATGCACACATTTAGGGGGAGTTTCAACTATACATTGTGGCTTTTATGGTATTTTGATTTTAAATCCAATTATCTTCTTTCAAAGAGGTGAAATGCCATTAAAAGCAAAATCCAAAAGTATACATCTTGCTTGACTTGATGTATACTTAAAAACACATTCAATTTCATTATATTTGATAAGGTTGTCATCAATTACCAAAAAGGGGGAGATTGAAGAATCTAGGCTCCAAATTTCGTCTTTGGTTTTGGTAATTAATGACAATCATGTTTTAAGGACTAACAATTTTTCTTGAGACTGAAAAACAAGTTGATCCTATGAAGAGGTGAAATCATTGTGCCACAAGGAAACTGGAACATCAAGCAA
Source organism: Otatea glauca (assembly GCA_036346275.1). Taxonomy (NCBI): domain Eukaryota; kingdom Viridiplantae; phylum Streptophyta; class Magnoliopsida; order Poales; family Poaceae; genus Otatea; species Otatea glauca. The sequence continues at coordinate 53,293,034 of CM070721.1, forward strand.
ACACCAAGGTATAAGTTGTAAGGACCCTTTTCTAGTTTTTTACCGATCTAGGTGTTTGGAGAAAAGATCAAGTTGCTAGTATAGGTGTCGTACTATTAAGAGGGATCTTTGGTTAGTAGCTTGAAGATAATTAAGTGTAATGGCTCAAATTTATACTCATACTTTAGTCATGTGCATTTTTAAAAAGATCCTTCAAAGTCACTCTGAAAAACTGCATGGTCGGTACTACCGACCTTCTAGGAGCGGTACTGCCGCATGGCGGCAATACTGGCTCAAGAGTCCGGTAGTTATATATCAGAGTGTATTTCTGGGATTTGACCCTAGGCCGGCACTACCGACCTTCTGGAAGCGTTACTGCCGCAGGTGTGGTAGTAACGGCCCTAGAGGCCGGTAGTTATTTTACAGAGTGCACATTTTTGGGATATCCCCAGGCCGGCACTACCGACCCACTTAGGACGGTACTACCGTAGGTGCGGTAGTACCAACCTCAGTGATCGGTAGTCCTTTTCCAAAACGATGCGTTTTTGGGGTTTTTTCTCCGACCGGCACTACCGCCTATATGGGAGCGATACTACCGCAGGTGCGGTAGTACCGACCTAAATGGACAGTAGCCTTTTTCCAAAAAAGGTCAAAATGCACTATTCTTGGTGCATAAGGCCAACACTACCGGTCCTACATAGGTGGTAATACCGGGGGAACTGTAGCAACAACTAGTTCCTGTAGCATTAAATGCTACGACCGACTGTTGAGCCTGAGGCTAGCACTACCGGCTCTACATGAGCGATAGTTCTGACTTTCCTGAATTTTTTAGGGGTTAGGTGATAACAGCTAGACTTATGGGTGGGGCTATAAATACACTCCCACCTGTAGCAAGAGCATACTCTTGGTCATTCATTGTATATTTGTAATCCCTTGCAACACTCTCATCATCTCTAGAGTATTTAATTCATATTTTATGAGTTGTTGAGAAAAATTCAAGTGTGTGCATTAAAGTTGAGCCATTAGACACTTGATCAATCTCAAGCAAGCGTCAAGGTCTATTATCTTGGAGGTTGCCGCCTCCTAGACAGCTTGGAGGTGTGGAACTGGTGATCTCTTCAAATAAGATTGTGAAGAGGCCCAGTATTGTGTGAAGGTTGGAGATTGCCTACCCGAAGTGGGGAAGAGCTACCACTAGTGATTGAGATAGTCTCAATTGCGCAAGGAGCTGGCTTGATTCGTTCAAGCTTCTCCAAAATTGAGTAGGTGAGATCGGCAAGTCTCCGAGACCACGAAAAAAATCATTGTGCTCATTCTCTTGTGGTTTGCCTTATTGTGACCTTATTAGTACTTTTACATTCCTAGTGATCATAGCTATTGATTATCTCCTTAGGGTTGTTACTCTTGTTTTGACGTAGGCTATTTGTGCTCTTAACAAAACCAAGTTTTATTTAGGTCTTAAAATTATTGAGTATTGCAATTTGCATAATTCTTGATAATTGTTAAATTAGGGTCAAAGAATTTAAAAATCTTCTACTCACCCCCCTCTAGTTGGTTATCCTTGATCCTACACATGGGCCCTCAGGACTAGGTCCATTCATCGAGGCTCGACCTTGTAGGGACCACAGGGCTGATGGTCCCTCGATTATGTAAGGTACTTTCCAGTTGACACTGAGTGAGCAAGAGTGCCCCTCGATTATATAAGGCATCTTGCCAAGTGCCCTGCTCACAGGCTCGAGCCCAATTGCCCCGTTGGACATAGCACCCACTATGCCAAGTGCCCTATTAGGCAAGCACCTTGACATGTGCCCTTACTGGATAGGGCACTATGCCAAACACCCTATTGGACAGGGTAACCTACCAAATGCCTTGCCCATAGATCGAGCCGAAGTGCCCTATTGGATAGGGCACCCTGCCTATGGGTTGGAGGCGAAGTGCCCCAGGCGAGGGGTGCAATGATCCCCTTCCATAGACTTTGCGAAGTATAGGGCATCAGAGACAGGGAGTGATATGATTCCTCAAACAGAATAAGGTGCACTAAATCATGCAATAGTTAAGGATCCCCTTCCATAGGCTTTGTGGAGTATAGGGCATTGGAGATAGGGAGCGATATGATTCCTCCAACATAATAAGGTGCACTAAATCATGCAATGGTTTAAGAGAAAAGCCTAAATGGAAAATTAGGATAACCTTCAAAAATGAAACATTCTTAGTCTACTATAAAAAGGTGTCACACTAACATTGACCCGACCACTTTACAATTTACAGTGGATTTAAAGAAGCTCATGGTAAATGAGGATCGCCACTGAACTTCCAAACACATCCCCTTGCTCTACTCCACGACTGGATACAAGAGGACATCATCACCTTTTTAACCTTCTGACAAACTTTTTTTTGCAAATCTGTTCTTCTTTCGAACAAAATTGCAAAAAATAGCCCCTCCCCAATAGCAGAGGTACTATGTAGTTAGAGCTCAGCAAGATGCTCTTGCTAAGCAATGCTACCTCAGTAGCATTTAACTAAGCCATTTTCATTAAGCAAGGTCATTACTTTAGGGGTTAATCAAGCGACTAATTAATTAAAGTGATTATTTAAGGGATTAATTAATTAAGGTGAATATTTAATTGATTGACCACCACATTTCTTGCCGAGGTACCCTCTCTTGGTATGAACCTTGTCATGTCCCTCTAGCACGGCAGGTGTGTTACGTCTTCCCCGGTCGAAGATAGCTATTTTTTCAATTACATTCGAAAGAGAACCAAATTTACAGAAAAAAAAGTTTACCGACACTTGAAAAGTGATGGCTTCATAGAAGGGCCTTTTCATCTGTCTCCATCGTGTCGTGCCCATAGGCCAACCTGACCTAACCCAATATGAATTGATCACTTTTCTAGCCTTGTGACTTAGTTTTTTTTTTTTTTGCTAATTTAGCCCCTTTCGAGCGAAATTGCAAATCTAGCCTCATTCCCACCGCGGAACATACCTCCCACGCTCGTCGGTTGCAGCAGCCCCTCCCACGCGCCCCTACCACGGGAGGCCGCCTCCAAGGTTCACTAGCTGCGGCAAGCCACTGCTCTCGCTAGCCTCCGCGCTTGCCAGGTGCCACGCTCCCAGATACGGCAAAAATTAGATTTACAATTTCGTTTGAAAATGGCCGAAATTAGATTTATAATTTCGTTTGAAAATGAGCCATATCCGTAATCTAAAAAAAACGAAGTAACGTAGCCGGCACCAACCCAGTAACACAGACAAGTTTGCTCGTGGTTTTTGCCTGCGCGTTTCGCCGACCTCCCCTTCCTCCCGTGAGGCCGTGAGTCACTGAATTGAGCCCCCTGGGGAGCGGTAACCCCACCACGCCACGCCGCAGCACCGACCCCAACCGTCGTCGGCCACATTTAATCCCGCACCGGAGTTGGGGGAGGAGGCGAGGATAATGATGGAGACGAAGCCGCCCTCGCCGGGGTCCGCCGCGCCGTCGGCGGCGGCCCACCACCAGCGGCGGTGGGCAGCGCCGCTGCTCGCGTCCGTGCTGCTCTCCTCACTCCTCATCTCCGCCTCCCTCTTCTTCTCCTCCTCCCGCGCCCTGCTCCTCTCTTTCTCGCCGCTCCCATCCGCTGCCTCCGCCGAGCCGCTCTTCGTCGAGGCCAAGCTGCGCCAGCAGCAGATGCGGCCTGACCCCGATCGCCCGCAGCGCGCCGTCCCGAGGATCGCCTACCTCGTCTCCGGCTCCGCCGGCGACGGCGCGTCCCTGCGCCGGACGCTCAGGGCGCTCTACCACCCGGCCAACATATACGTGGTGCACCTCGACCTGGAGGCGCCGGCCGCCGAGCGCTCCGAGCTCGCCGCCGCCGTGCGCGCCGACTCCGTCTACTCGCGCTTCCGCAACGTCAAGGTAGTCACCCGCGCCAACCTGGTCACCTACCGGGGCCCGACCATGGTGGCCAACACGCTGCACGCTGCGGCCATTCTGCTGCGCGAGGGCGGCGACTGGGACTGGTTCATCAACCTCTCCGCCTCCGACTACCCCCTCGTCACCCAGGACGGTAAGCACAGATGCGATCTGCTCCACCCCAAGTCCGCGATTGGATCGCACAAATACACGAACTCCGATCCAAATTTCGCGTTTCGATGGTTGCGCAACGCGGTGTCGATTTGGGCGAAATCGATTCGAAGTTGGGGTCACTGGAGGCTACCGGGATTGGAATTTTCAAACTGGAGTTCGTGCTTGCGTTGAAGAGTTGGGGGAAAAGATGCAATTTTTATACGCTTGCAGTTGCCAATTTGGGTATGCAGTGATGTTTAGGTTAATTTATGCCAAGTTTCTTCCACTGGCCTGGGAATTTGGTTAGATTTGATTACTTTTGCCCGTTCTAGGTGATATCTGGGGAAGCCAAATCTTGGGGCGTATTCTTTCTTTAAATGGGGGCTTCCGCTGCTCTGCTTCCCTGACTCCAATCTTGCTTCGCTTTCCTATTTCGATCTACTCCTATATTGGAACGTTGCAATACTTGTTCATGGAGATAAATTTGGTTGTGCCAAATTCGGTATCTGCCCTGTGCCCATCTTTCTTTCTTCTGCCATAGTGGCCTTGCAGCTGCGCCTACTGGGATTATCATTAGGTTTTGGCTTTGAGTAAGCAGATTTGTTAGGAACTTAGGATTAACATGGCTCTCTGTTCATCTGATTTCTCTTGCCTTCTTTGCAGATCTATTGTATGTTCTCTCTGACTTGCCAAGGCAGCTTAACTTCATTGAGCATACCAGTGACATCGGATGGAAGGAGTAAGCATCAAATTTTGCTGGAAGAGTTTTTATTTGTTCGTGCAAGTTGGGCGGTGGCTAAATGTGTCTGTGTAGGTATCAGAGGGCAAAGCCTGTGATCATGGACCCTGGGCTATACAGCTTGCAGAAGTCCGATGTTTTCTGGATTACAGAGAAGAGGAGTGTCCCAACCGCATTCAAGCTCTTCACTGGTAAATACTTCCTCTCCCCTAATGCTAGATACAAGACATCTCTTTCTTGTTCTCACTTTTCTTCATTTGCACCATCTCGTCCATCTCCCAATTTCATTTACTAATTACTGTGTGCATTCACATTGTTATGTTACGTTTATCATTTAGTTATTTGTTCTTCCTGGAATCACGTTCTACTCAGTACTCATAGTTTTCCTGTTGGTCTTTGTTGACTATGCTTGAGACATGAAAAAGGAACAATTCAAAAAATTTTCCCGACCTTTTTTTGGTTAAGGCTTACTTTTTTTTTTGGTTGAGCATGAGTCTTGACTTTTTTTTGGTTGAGCATGAGTCATGTTATTAATACTTTTATGAAAAGAAGTGTTGCTCATGTTTTAGTTTTATTAGTTCGGCTGTTGAGGCATTTACTGCCAATTTGCAAAATTTGTACTACTAGTGTAATGATTCATCAATTAATGCCACTTGATGTCGGACTATGGTCTTCAACTGTTACTCCCTCCGTTGATAAATATAAGGCGTATTTTGACTTAGCACAAGGATTAAGGTTGTGATGAAATTGAGGAAAACATGAGAGGAAATGACTTACATATCCTCTTAATTGTCTTGGAAGATGAGAGATAATACTTTGTGTAGGTGGTAATGAATAAATGCATATGGTTGAGAGAGAATAAATAAGGGTATATGTGGAAAGACTCATTAAATCTACATGCACGTCTTATATTTTTCAACAAGACCATTCAAACTATAGGCCTTATATTTATCAACGGAGGGAGTAATATGGATTATAAAAGTAAGCACTGGTACTTTCTATTTCTAGGGACTCACACGTTAATGAATATTCTTTTCTATGAATGCTTGCTGCATCACCAGAATCTCTTGTTATCAAGTGTCAACAAATGATTAGTAGGTAGTTAGAAAACAGATGGTACAAGTACAACACAATATGTAGCATATATCCATAAAAGAACTGCTGTAGGAGACTAGCAGTAGAGATGGCATTGGATAGCTTCATCGTAGTTCTCCAACCATACAACAATTAGGTTGCTTGCCGAATTGTATCAGACACCAAATTTGCTTTAAAGAAACCAAGAAAAATATTTGGAGCATCAAGTCCAATTTAATATGTGTTTTTGCTCCACTGATATCTTCAAAATATAATACTGTTTTTCTTTACAGAGATAAACCAACTTTGATTCAAGGATGACACAAGCGATAATTATTTGTTTCCTATTCAGCAATTAGCAGCATGTAGCAATTAATAATTTCAGAACATTCACTCTTTTGTTCAGTAATCAAATGGCTATGTTTACGTCTGTAGAAACAGAAGTTGTCTACACATTTACACATCCTTTCTCTGCTTTTTTTTATCCTTACTTTTGATATTCTCAAGACATAGGTATCAAAATTGAATACTGCACTTGGGCTTGCTTCCTCTGGTTACTGGTTAGATAGATGGTAAATTTCATTGATTCCCATGTGATTGAAAATTGCACTCTTTTAATGGTGAGGGACCCAGAAAAGTTTGTTAGATAATCCAAGTTTATAGGGCGTATTTTCTCTTGGCACACAGACCAAGAAGATATTGAAAATGAATAGATTATCCCTAATTGTTATCTTTAAGCACTATATTCAATGCATGCATAGTAAAGAATATAAAGTAAAGCTAAATATTTATTATGGTTATAAAGGGAACATTACACTAATTTTGCATTAGAATATGAAATAACGCCCTATATTTATAAACAAGATCATTGAAAAATATGCCCTATAAACCTGGACAGAGGGAGTAATATGTGCTTTGGTTTATGCTTTTGAACCATTTGCAGAGAATCTTTGTAAGAATAAGCATCACACAGAATGCACATTGGATTGGTTGCTAGCACTGCCAATCATCACCTTGGGTAGTTATCGCTTTCACTGGTAAAATTGACGTCCTGGCTTTTCTTCATCTAAAATCCTTGGTGCTTAGTGGCGCTAGTGTCCCATTTTGCAAGTCATAATTTACAAGTGACTAAGATTGTGTTTGCCGTACCATAGTTTATGCTTGGTCATGATTCATTAGTCTTAGCTATTACATTATGTTGCACATGATAATGAGGCAGCTTGTATGCCTACTACGTGTTACTCCTGAAATCTTCAATAGTTCAATATGTTATAGTTTGTAGGAAATGAGAGTCTACTTGCTTCTTCAAACGTTATGAGCAACCAATCTGTTACTTCTGACCAAGGATTCGAAAACTGGTTACGGGAAAATTACCGGACCCTAGCCGGTACCGGTTACTGGCAGTAATCGGTTTTTGGCCGGTTACCACCCTGAATTACTGTCCATCCATTTAAATTCAAAATTTCAGAATTTAAATTTAGAAAATTTTCGGAGCGATATTCTTTTACCTGTATCTGTATGGTGGGTTACCGCCGATTTTTTTATCGTTCCTTCTGACCTCAGATTAAAGCTAATTGAAATATCTCAGCGTTGCACCAATAGTTATGTTTACTTCTTTCTCGTTATGCCACAACCAAGAATCACGCACTGGATTTGGTTCTGGACAAGTGGTTACATTGAGCATATATAATTTAGTGATTTCCTGTCCAACTTCATTGTCTTTTTTTTTATATTTATATATTTTTTCCACTTTGCACTTGCGGAATATGAACACATGTCTTTCTGTATGTATCATGTTTCAGGCTCCGCATGGATGATGCTTACTCATCAATTTATCGAATATTGCATATGGGGATGGGACAATCTTCCGAGGACAGTTCTGATGTATTATGCCAATTTTCTTTCTTCGCCAGAGGGTTACTTCCACACAGTCATCTGCAATGCCCCAGAGTTCCGCAACTCCACAGTTAACCATGATCTACATTTCATTTCTTGGGACAACCCACCAAAGCAACATCCTCATTACCTCACCCTTGATGACTTTGACGGTATGGTTAACAGCAATGCTCCCTTCGCAAGGAAATTTGGAAGAGATGATCCCGTGCTAGACAAGATTGACCAGGAACTATTGGGCCGTCAACCTGATGGATTTGTGGCTGGTGGATGGATGGATCTGTTGAATACAACAGTGAAAGGAAGACACTTCACTGTTGAGCGTGTACAAGATCTCCACCTAGGGCCTGGTGCAAACAGGCTAAAGAAGCTCGTCACAGGCTTGCTCACCCAGGAAGGCTTTGATGACAAGCATTGCTTATGAAACTCCCAGTAAGATTATTCTGGGTAGGTTACACAGTCAAAATTTGAGGGCGTTGAGCCATTAGCTTGTCATTTGTACTAGCTAAAGAAGCAGCGCATAGCGTCAAATCCACATGGATGGAATGGTCAGATAGGTGCTCTTAACGACAACCGCTTGAGTTGAGTTACCGTACAGCAAGAGACCACGGCCGTAGCAGGTGGAGATTATACAGCACTAATAGCTCATTAGGTTATGTTAAGAGGATTGTATGAGCCCAACCATTAATAATCTTGGAATTTTCGGTTTCTCTGCGCTATGGGTTGCCCAGTTTGGTCCATTCTTCGGTCAGAAACCACGGCACACGATCTATTTACCAACCAGTAGCGCATGAGATTTCGTTGTATTAACTTGTGGATTCTTCTGGGCAAAGTGGTACATTTTTATTTCATACATGTAATTCTTTGATTTCTTCTCCTTTTCCACTTCTGAGTATAGCAAGTTGTTTCGCCGTTTTCTTGCTCCTCTTTGGTAAATATGCATACTAGTGTTTACGCTGTGCAATTTTTGGTTAAAGGATAGATAGTAAACGCAGTTGAGGTTTGGAATATCTAGTGTTTGCATTGTTGTCTGTTTAAACTGGGTGTCAATTATCAGACCTGATTTGACCGGTATCAAACAGCTGGAGTGCTAATCTAGACATGCTGCTTTCCCCCCATCATTTGTTTATCTTTCTGGTTTGGTTAAGACATGATGGTGTATACAGCATTGAACATGTTCCCCTTAATCATCAGTGGGTTAAACTGAAAGTTAAACTATTGTCCGTACTTGATTGTTGATATAGCAGCAATGCCATTTCAGGTAGGATTAAGTATCCTTTATGCATACTTTTAGCTGGACAAAACTTCATTTCACTCTCCAGATTGCAGTTTTATTTCTGGTAGTACTCTAATTTCTTGCACGCTGAATCCTTGACTTACGCATCTTTAGCTTCTAAAAAGTCAATAAACCTCTACAAATGGTTAGCTTTTAAGCGGCTTTAGGTATAAATTAGAAGCCATATATAATTAGCAAAAGCTAAAAGCAGGACAGAACATGCTTTTACAACTTATTGATGAGGGGATTTAGTTATTTGCGAGACGGTCTCGTATAAAAAGCTATATATATTCTTCAGCAAAAAAACCAAAAAAATAGTTTTTCAAAAAAACTACGCTCCCCCCCCCACAGCGCCCATATTCCATGCCAGCTGAGTGGACGCTCTCCAACTCGTCGGAGATTGTCCTCAATCGCCTGGATTTCGCCCTGACGGATCCAATCTCTGATGATCCCCACGAACTCATCAAACCTCGTCACGAAATCCCAGGCCAAGAACCCTCTATGGTGATGCGCTTGTAGATCACGTCCTGCAGCGAGGATTAAAATCTTGTTTTCGCTCCAAATCTCGTTTATGGCCGGAAAATGAATCTCGGCGAGATTTAGAAATTTCAGATAAATTCTGAACGAAATACAAAAATAAAAATTCAAATCCGATTTTTTTCTACCGAGAAAACCGAAATTTAAGCCGGTTTTGCAGAGATCTCGTTGCCGAGATCTCAATAAAATTGTACCGAGCAAAAAAAATAGCTCAAACGATGTCGACAAATTTTGAATTTTTTTGTGTAGGTTCCTGACACATCAGTGATGTTTTCATAAAACTTTCAGATAATTATCTAATCTGAGGAATTTTTAAAAATTTTATATGATAATCAAGCTTCATGAATTTTAAAAAATTCAGACAGTGTCACTGTCCTCGTAAAAGCCATACCGGCAAACATCAATCAAATGAAAAATAGTACAAACCACGTTGGAAAATTTTAAAATTTTTTGTGGATGTTCCTTTCAAATGATGATAAAGGTTCAAGAAGTTACAAAAATTCTGACAATGCTACGTCCTAATAAAAACCTAATAATCAATACATATATTTGTTTTAATAATCAAAAAAGGTTTAAGAATTTTGAAAATTTTGTAGAAGGGTTCTAAGGAAATGCTTAAGATCTCATAAATTTTTTTAATCATGATCGCATCCCAGTGAATTTATAAAATCCTTACAAGTGCACTATACCATTTATGTTCTTTCTATTTTTGATTTTTCAAATATAACAAATGAGGTTCAATGCATACATAGATTTGATTGAGCAAACAAAACATTTTGAAATTTTTTGAACATTTTAGAGAATATTACTGAGGCAATTATTAATCTGTCATAAAAATTTTGGATCATTATCACACTCGAGAAAATTTATAAAATTCTGACAATATTACTGTCCCAATTATGTTCATTCGGTTTTTGATTTTTTTAAAGATAACAAATGAAGTTCAATTATTTTGAAAAAAATTTGTATGATCATACACTTCTTAGAATGGTACCATAAATTTTCACATCATGATAAAGCATGTACAATTTTATAAAAATCCGACAGTTTTTCTACAGTTTTTAAAAAATGTCTCAAAATTTCGATTTTTCAACAAAATTTCATAGGAGATGACTTTCTTAAGGGTTATTGGACCAAATCCGGTCAAAAACTGGTCAAAAAATCCAAGATCGGCGAGGTTTCTGAGATTACTGTAGCAATTTAAAAAAAATTGGATTTTTTTACTCCGGCCAGCATTTCAAAACTCGTCCACGTCCGGTAAGCGAGATCTCGCGAAATTTCGGGGAGATTTTAATCCTTGCCTACAGGTCCGGCACGGCGCGCCTCCCGACGTCAGTGTACTCGGAGATCACACCGCAGAGGGCGACCTGACCGTACGTGTTCATGTTAGTCAATGCGGCCTCCAGCATCTCGCCGCCGACGTTCTCAAAGTAGATGTCATTTCCGTCGGGGGAGTACCTGTTAGATGTTAGAAACGCGTAGAGCTTGGGGGAGCTATGGCTTTTTTGAAAAGTTGCTTTTTAGTTTTTTGGACTGAAAAGCAGCTGCAACTGATGGCTGAAGTTTTTTCTAATAGGCTGTTTGGCAACCTGGCTTTTTGGGGATGGTAGCTTTCAACTTCAGTTGTTAGTGGACATTGAAATGTCTGAAATACCCTTGAATTTGAGTGATCTGATGCACGATCAGCACAAAAAGTGTAGTTTGCAGTTAAGAAGCAAACTACAATTGCAGACACAGACAGGAACAGAGATGATCAAGACATCTTTAATACAATCTAGAAGTTTGCCTGGTAATCACAGGATGGTACATATGAAAGAAATGAACCGACCTAACTCAGTAAATAGCCAACAAAAGAACAAAGGGGGCAATCACAAATTTCCATCGTAGCATCCTGGAAATGCCATCTAGGCTCAAATCGCCATTTGTCGAACTGCTCACAGAACATGTTAGATAGCTTAGCAGTTAGAAAACCTTGCAGCACTGCAAATTGTTCTTGCTACTGTCAACTTAACATAAAAAAAAGGATCGGCATCACATGTGGATCCATGCATGCAAAATGCCACTGCATTTCTTTGGAATTTCGATCATCATCTACAGGCAGCACTACCACATGAATAAAATAGTGGCGAACTTGGCTGAGAAGCAAAAATGAAACAATCCCTACTTTCAAATTATCACTTCTGCAAGCAGAGGGTAATCAAGCTACTACAAAAGCAGCAACCTCGAACAGGATATCAAATACTGGATGCCTTACACAGTATTTTGTCTAAACAAGGAACTAACACAAAATTTATCAATAAAAACATACCCAACAGATGCACAACTAGAAATCTAGAATGTACTGCAAGTCACAAATATCTGGTATAGATTGTCAATTCCATCCAAAATAAGGATATTCATAACCCAACATGGATCTATTTAGCTCATACCATGGATCAGTTTACTTGCCAGATACAACCGGTTCATCCCAACAATTACCCACATCAAATTTTTTTGTCACAATGTCAGTACTAAATACGCTGCTAAACTAATAGCATCAATCGCATTCTCATTAGCCTAAATATACAATGGTGATCAAGCCCACTACATCATCAATAGCTTATGTCAAAGACAGGATTTTACAAATACAAACATTGAATCAGCACAATTGCAGCAACCACAAATACAAACTCTGGGTGAGCAGGACGGCCTCCTTGATCTTCTTCCCGGTGACCTTAGAGATGAGCTTGGTTGAAGTGTTAGACAATCTTTCGTAATCCTTTCCTTCCTTATCCTCCCGATTCTATTTCTATAAATCGGTTGAGTGATTATGGTAGAAGATGGCCTATATATGTTAGACAATCTTGATTATGGTAGGAGATAGCCTATATATGTTAGACAATATTTTCCTTCCTTGTCCTCCCAATTCTATTTCTATAAATCGGTTGAGTGATTATGGTAGGAGATGGCCTATATATATGTAGGCTCTCCGTGATCAATATACTCATTGCGTTGAGTCAATCCTTCTCACATGGTATCAGACTTTTTTCGATCCTCCGCTTCCGCACTCTAATCTTTGCCGACATGTCGTCCGCCTCCTCTCATCCCGATGGGGCGGCCATCGACTCCATAGTGGATGCTGTCGCCGGCGCCGTTCGTGATGCGTTCCGTCCACTCGACGGCCTCGAGATCGACTCCGCGATCACCTCTGCCGTCGCCAACGACTCCGCTACCAAGGTGTCCAACGCCGCTCGCACGGTGCTCTCCTCCCTCATCGAGCGTCTTCTCGACTGCTCCCCAGCCGCACTTCCTCCACCCGCGCCGGCCGCGGTACCTGCAGCTTTCCCGACTGCGCCAGTTCCTCCGTCACCGATGCCGGCCAACCTCGTGGCGCTCTTCGCCTCCATGCGCCTTGCTCCGGACGGCCCGTCGGCTCCATCCGGCTACACCCTCCACGGTGGCTCTGGCGCTGCACCTCCTGGCGGCGCACCGCACCTCGACGATGACGTCCTGTCCACCCTCCATGCCCAGGCAGTCGGCGTCCTCAACGTCAAGGCCATCGTGCCGGTGACTCTCGATGTCTCGACCGCCAACTATACAAGGTGGCGGGGCCTCTTCCTCGTGGCCCTCGGCAAGTAAGCCTTGACGGACCACGTTCTCTCCGACGACCTCCACCCCGATCGCGCTGATTGGGCTCAGATGGATTGCGTCGTCCTCAGTTGGCTCTACGGCACCATCTCCAACGATCTCCTCCAGGAGGTCCTCACGCCATACACCACCTCTCGGCATGTGTGGCGGTCTCTTGAACACCAGTTCCTCGGCAACCGCGAGCACCGCGCCCTCAATCTCCAGGCGGAATTCCACACCTTCAGCCAAGGCGATCTCTCCGTCGATGACTACTGCCGCAAGCTGAAGGCCATGGCCGACACGCTCGGCGATCTCGCCGAACCCGTCGGCGATCGCACCCTCGTCCTCACCACTCTAAACGGTTTGTCAGAAAAATTCAGTCACTTGAAAACTCTCATCCCCATGCAGCGTCCGTTCCCGTCATTTGCCGAGGTGCGGTCCCAACTCCACCTGGAAGAACTATACGCCACCAGGCGCCCCTCAGACGTCTCTGTCTTCCTCGCCGGCGCAACTGGCGGCAGCAGCGGCGGCAAATCCGGCACCTCCAACCCAGCGCACTCCACTGGCTATGGCACCAGGAACCAAGGCAGCGGCAGTCAAGGCGGTGGCACCAGCGGGCCACCCCGAGCGGCGCCAGCGGCCCGGTCCAGGCTTGACCCTCCCCGCAGAATCCTTGGGCTGGCACAATACACATGTGGTCGGGGCCATCAGGCCGTGGCCTTCCTGGACCGCGCCACGACCTCTCCTTTCTCGGCATCGCCTTGCCGCCCACCGCGCCTCTATAACAGCGAGAATCGACACCCTACTTTGGCTCCCACGGTGCACGTGGCATGGGCTCCCGGCCCAAAGCGCAATTTCAACCCAAAGACGCCCGATTGGTTGGTTCGATGGTGCACCATCTCAGAGGGATCAAGCATCTCTCGCCGGCTCCTTCAACACCACGACGCTGCCTCAACCCGCTACAAACGAATGGTATATGGACACGGGTGCCACTGCACACATGCCTCGGATGCCGGTACCCTTTCTTTCACCCACCCTCCCAAACCGCATAATCCCTCACACATAGTGGTCGGTAATGGTTCCACAATTCCTATTTCCTCCATAGGACACTCCCATATTCACCATCAAAATCGTTCTTTTACTCTTCGCGATATCCTTTGCTCTCCGCACATCATTAAGAATTTAATTTCTATTCGTCGTTTTGTCATTGACAACTGGTGTACGGTTGAATTTGACCCTTTTGGTTTCTCTGTGAAGGATCCTCGCACCAGGACCGTGATCACCAGATTCAATAGCTCCGGTCCCCTCTACTCCTCCATCATGCTCTGCGCCACGATGCCACCATTGCTCTCGCCGCCAAAGACAACTAACACCCTCTCGCACCGCCGTCTTGGTCACATTAGCCACGACGCGCTCGCCGCTCTTGCCACCGCGTTCGTATGACCAAAGGAGGCCTCACCGAGTCTCATCACGCTTGCCGCTTGGTCGTCATGTTCGCCTTCCTTTCACTACCTCCTATCGAGGTCCTCGGCCATTTTGAGTTAATTCATTGTGATCGTGGACATCTCCTGTCATTAGTGTTTCGGCTTCAAATATTATCTTGTTATTTTAGATGATTGCTCTCACTTCGTTTGGACCTTCCCGCTTCGCTTAAAATCCGACACCTTCTCCACCTTGTCACATTTTTTGCTTATGTTCACACTCAATTCGGCACCACCATCCGCAACGTCCAATGCGACAATGGCCGCGAGTTCGACAACTCTGCGGCCCGCACTCTTCCTCACCAATGGTGTTCACTGCGGATATCATGCCCCACACCTCTTCCCAATATGGCAGGCCGGCGTATTCTTCGTTCTCTCAACAACATAGTCCGCTCTATCCTTTTTGAGCTAGCCTCCCGGATCCTTTTGGGTCGAAGCTCTCCAAACCGCCACACACCTCATCAATAGGCACCCCACCAAAACCCTTGCACATCACACGCCTTTCTTCGCACTGCATGGCGTCCACCCCACCTATACACACCTTCGTATTTTTGGCTGCAAATGCTACCCCAATCTCTCCGCCACCCCCACAAACTTGCGCCCCGTTCCACGATGTGTGTCTTTCTTGGCTATCCACTCCACCACAAAGGGTATCGGTGCTTCGACCCCGTGACTAACAGGGTTATTATTTCGAGGCATGTTGTGTTTGATGAGCACTCGTTTCCTTTTGCCGAGATCACGTCTAACACTGCTGCTGATCTCGATTTTTTGGAGGATTTTTCCACCCCTGTACAGGCACCCATCGGCGCTTCCCGATGACATGCATCGACGTCCAGGCCGCCAGCAACCCCCGAGTCTTGGGTGCGGACTGCCTCGCCACCGGGACTTGCGCCGTCTATTGCCAGGGCGGCGCCCAATGGACCGCCTACATCCGCTGGGATGCCTACCTCCGCCAGGCCGGCATCCCCTACCCACTCGACGCCTGGGCAGATTCCCGTCGCTGGCGCCACTAGCCTGTCGCCCCCGAGCCCCGACGCTGCCTCCACACGTCGCCGTGCCGACGCGCCCCCACTCGGCTCGCCAACCCGGCGGGCCCACTCTGCCTCTCCAGTTCGGCGTCTCCCCGGTCATCAACGAGCACGCCATGACGACCCGCGGCAAGACCGGCGTCCGCAAGGGCGTCACTCGGCTGAACCTTCATGCCACTACTCTATCACCAATTCCGCGCACATATCGGGCCGCCTTGGCTGATCCGAACTGGCGAACGGCCATGGAAGAAGAGTTCAATGCTCTCCTTGCCAACCGCACGTGGGATCTTGTCCCGTGTCCCTCCGAAGCCAACATCGTCACCGGCAAGTGGATCTTCAAGCACAAGTTTCACGCTGACGGTACCCTCTATCGTTACAAGGCTCGCTAGGTTCTGTGTGGCTTCACGCAACGCCCAGGCATCGACTACGACGAGACCTTCAGTCCAATTGTGAAGCCCGCCATCGCTTGCACGATGCCTTGGTTTGGCGGTTTCTCGCGACTGGCCCGTCCATCAGCTCGATGTGAAGAATGCCTTCCTCCATGGCACCCTTCAGGAGAATGTCTATTGCATCTAGCCACCGGGGTTTATTGACTCCTCCCACTCCGACATGGTGTGCCACCTCAACAAGTCCCTATATGGTTTGAAGCAGGCGCCACGCGCTTGGTACAGCCGATTCGCCTCTTTCCTGTTGACTCTTGGGTTCATCGAGGCCAAGTCCGACAACTCTCTCTTCATATTTCGTTGCGGATCTGACACAGTATACTTGCTCCTCTATGTCGATGATATTGTCCTTACCGCGTCCTTCAGCAAGATTCTTCAGTGGATTATCTCATCTCTTCAGTCTGAGTTCTCCATGAAGGATCTTGGACTTCTCCACCACTTCCTCAGCATTAACGTGTCTCGGCAGTCCTCCGGCCTGCTCCTCAGTCAACGACAGTACTGCATCGACATCCTGGACCGCGCCGGCATGGCAGATTGCAAGCCTTCCAACACTCCGGTGGATACTTGTGCTAAGCTCTCTGGCAGTGAGGGTACCCCTGTTGCCGATCCGACCGATTTTCGCAATCTCGCCGGCGCACTCCAGTACCTCACCTTCACTCGCCCGGATATCTCCTATGCTGTACAAAAGGTCTGTCTCCACATGCATGATCCCCGTGAGCCTCACCTCAGTGCTCTCAAACGGATTCTGCGATACATTCGAGGTACATTGGACCTGGGACTCCACATTCAGCGTTCTACCACTGCCGACCTCGTCTTCTATTCTGACGCCGATTGGGCCGGTTGTCCTGACACTCGGTGCTCCACGTCTGGCTATGCTGTCTTCTTCGGTGACAACTTGGTTTCCTGGTCATCCAAACGCCAGAACACGGTCTCTCGTTCCAGTGCCGAGGCCGAGTACCGCGCCGTCGCCAACGTTGTTGCTGAGGTCACATGGCTTCGCCAGCTTCTCCATGAGCTTCATTCCCCTCCGCCCAAGGCCACCCTGATGTATTGCGACAACGTCAGTGCGATCTATCTTTCTTCCAATCCCGTGCAACATCAAAGGACGAAGCATGTCGAGATCGATCTCCACTTCGTCTGCGAGAAGGTCGCCATCGGAGCTATACGTGTCTTACAAGTGCCCACGTCATCTCAATTTGCCGATATTTTTACTAAGGGACTGCCTTCGCCGGTTTTCACCGAGTTTCGCTCCAGTCTCAACGTCCGCTAGCTTGCTGTTGGGATTGCGGGGAGGTGTTAGACAATCTTTCGTAATCCTTTCCTTCCTTATCCTCCCGATTCTATTTCTATAAATCGGTTGAGTGATTATGGTAGGAGATGGCCTATATATGTTAGACAATCTTGATTATGGTAGGAGATAGCCTATATATGTTAGACAATCTTTTCCTTCCTTGTCCTCCCGATTCTATTTCTATAAATCAGTTGAGTGATTATGGTAGGAGATGGCCTATATATATGTAGGCTCTCCATGATCAATATACTCATTGCGTTGAGTCAATCCTTCTCACATGTAGGACACTATTGCCCTGATGTCATATATGGAAACAACTTCAGAGAAATCAACAGCCTACAATAAATAGCCACTACCTTCTCTTATCACTTTGTGAAGTGGAAGTTCTGAGCCTCACGGCGGTCGGTGGTGTGGCTCACGGTCTTGCTGTGATGAGGGACGACGAGCTCGGGTGGAGTCGATCCGGGGATGTGGAAGGCGGAGGCAAGGCCGACGACGTCGATTCGGAGTGGGTGGAGGCAGCGGCAGCGTCGAGTGCTATGGAACCGATGGGGCTCGGCCTGGTAGGCAGCAATACGGAGGTGGAGTAGCCAGATCCGGAGGTGGAGGCGGAGGTGGACCAGGCAGATGGGGAGGCGGACGTGAGCTTTGTGGATTAGGAGGAGCCGGAGGTGGATGCAGGGCCGGCGTGAGATGGATGCAGGGCCGGCGTGGAGACGGGATGCGCAGGCGTCGCTGCCGGCCTTTGGAGCACCGCCGCCATTCTCTGGAGCACCGTCGTCGGTCTCTGGAGCAGCCGGATCTAGAGGATTTGGAGGAAGACACGGGAGGAGTGCGGGAGAGCGAGAGAGCGAGCAGGGAGGGGATGGCTCGGTCGTTTTAAATCATGGCATTTTGCTGGTAATTTGTTCCAACTTCTAAGGGTAAATTGATAAGTGTGTTCCGCAATAAGCCCAAGAAGCAATCGACGGCCAGCTTTTCAGCTTCTAGCTTTTCGTGTTGAACCTGGCTGTTAGCTTATCCCTAAAGCAGCTTATAAGCACACATGTGAGGTGGGGTTTCTTAGCTTTTCATAAGCACAAGCTGGCTTTAAGCTCTCTCAAACACACCCATAATTTCAGAGCCTGTTTGGGGGTTGCGGTTGGGCTGAAAAGCTGTTTTTGGTTTACTGGGCTGTAAAACAGATGTAGCTAGCGGTTGTGGTTTTTCTTATTATGCCGTTTGGCAAACTGACTGCTGCAGCTGTAGTTTTTGGGGGCAACCGAGCGGGAAGACAATAACCTAGCGAAGCACAACGACGGACAAGTGGAGAGGTGACGTGGAGGTGACAAGGCAGGGTGGTGGAGGTCGGGGAGGCGGAGTGAGCGAGATGGTAGACGGTTAAACGAAGCCACAGCTGAAAAGCTCCTCCTCAGCGGCTGCAGCTTTGAGGGTGCTTCTGCTGTGGCTTAGCTTCCCAGCTGCTTTGTAGCCATACTGTTTTGGGGAGCTTTTGGTCCAAAACTAAAGCGGGCCTCACGTCGTCTTTTTTGCGAAAAAAAACCTAGAAAATCTCAAACTTACGTTTAGGTCCTTCCCATCGCCGTACGATCCGACGGATCTTTGCATCATGGCTTTGAGGCTTCCGGAGACCTCCATGCCACCATCTTTCTGGAGCCGCTCCTCGCCTCCTCTGCCATCGTGGCCATCGCATCCCCTTCACCTCTGCGCCATTGCATCCCCTTCGCCTCCGCCACTGCCGTCGCTCCGCCAGGAACCTCCGTCCTCTCATGCGTCGCAGTACGCTCGGCCGACCGCTCCGTCTTCCCCTGCTGCCCGCTGTGTGTGGCCTCCTTGCCGCTGCCCTTTGCGTGGTCCGACTCCATCCCCAGATCAGGCTTGCTGCACCCTCATCTCCTCTCCCTGGCTTCTCCCCCGTTCGGAGAGCGCCATGGCCGAAGGCCTCCAAGCCGCTTCCTTCCCCTTCCCCTTCCCCTTCCCCTTCACCTCCTCTCTCGTTCCATTCTCATCCCGTCGTTTCCCAGAAGAGCAAGAGAGTTAAAGGGAAGGGAGGGGGGATGGTAGACGTGTCGCGCGTGTAGAAGGAGCTCACGGAGTGCAACCGGGGACAGGGAGGTCTCAGGCATCTCCATCGCCCTCCACGACGGCGGCTCCAACATCTCCCACCTCACCGACACCATCGCCGGCCCCGTAGGAATCCCCTACGAGGGGGGCACCTTCCTCATCGACATCCGCCTGCCAGGTATATATATCCCTGTCATCTCTCTCCATGTTCGTGTGGGATTCCATCGCCGTTGCCTCTGACCCACAGTCACACTTGTGATTCGTGGCGATCGGCGCGAGGGTTTAGTCTGTGGCCTCTGTGTAACATCCCAAAATTTGGCTTATTTAAGTTTTTATTGCTTAAATGTGCATTTATGATTTTCTGGAATTTATTTGGATTTTTCTGGATTTATTGGAATTTATTTTAAATCAGGTTTATTGCCCTTTTATTCAAATCTATTTAAATCTGTGCAAAGTTAAAATAAAGTTTTGGCAAAAATATTTTATTGAGTCCAGAATGTCTCAAAGTATTTTTGAGATTTTTCTTGGATTTTTCCTGATTATTTTATTGCCTAAAATAAATAAAATGAATTTCTGTAATTATTTTAAAAAAGAAATCTTTTAAAATCAACCTAAATGAGATCGGGCCGAGCCCAAATCTTTGTGTGCGGTTAGCCCATTTCGTATGACCCAGCCGCAGACCGCCGCCCGCTTGGCTTTGTGTTCGAGAGAAAGCACCGCATCCATCGGATCTTGATCGGAGGTGGACATTTGTTCTTAATCGGAGAAACCCTAACGATCCTCGGTAGTTGGATCGGGTCGTGTGAAGGGTTACGATCTCGCCGCGTCGCGCGCGGAGTCCGTCCGATTCACGACGCGTGGGCGGTTGAGACCGTCGTCTCGGGACTCGTCGCCGTAGCGGACTCGGACGGCGCCGCCAGACGGAGCGAACTCGCCTCGGACACGAAACCGAGGGGGCTATTTATGCCGCGGACCCGCCGAGGTTGAACCATCTGCGCCGCCGTTTGCCCGCTCCTCATCATTTGGAATCGTCGTGTCTTGTCGCGAGCTTCGCCGAAGTAGCGCAAGCGCCGCCGAGAGTTTTCGCAAGATTCCGACGGCAGCAGGGAGTTCTTCGCCGCAGCGGAACCAGTTTCGGACTCATCTCGTCGTGCTGAACCAGATCCGCAGCGTCATCTCGCCGGAATCACACCAAAACGCCGCTGCCTTGGTCTTCGTCTTCGGGTCCGGTGAGAGTTCGCCGCCGTGTCTTCATCGCCGAGCTCAGAAGCTTTGGACCATCCAATCTAGGTCCTTCGGTCGAGATCGTGCCGCGTAGCCTTTCAGCCCCGTCCGTTCGATCGAATTCGTGCGCTCTGGATCGTGCCGTCGCCGCAGCCAATCTGGTTGTGCCGCGTGTCGGGCGCAAGCACCGAAGCGTCGTGGACCGGGTCTGCAGTGGACCAGAGGAGGTCTCGTGGACCCAGTCTATGCGCCGGAATACGTGGCAACGCGTCGATTGGTGGCGCGGTGGTGACGACGTCGTGATGTCATGCTTGCGTCATAATCGGTTTTTAGAATAAAAATAAATCTGTTAATTCCGAATTTCTGATTTTCTGATTTCAGTATTTATTTCAAACTTCAAAAGGCTATATCTTTTGCATCGTAACTCGGATTTGAGTGATTCTAGTTTCTAAAAATTTGTAAAATTGAGATCTATTTAATGGTGAATTTTATTTGATTTTTGGAGTTCATTTGCTCTCTGTTTTGGTATTTATTTGCTTTTCTCCTTGATGCAGCGTGAGGCGTTGAATTGTGCGACACTTCGGAGGAAGATCCAGCAACTCAAGAGCAAGTTCCAGAACCAGATCAGGACCTATTCCAAGGCAAGTTGTGCTTTGATCATGTTGAACCCATGTTTATAAAATTGCTATATCTGATTTACCCTATTGCATATATTTCAAATATACAACTGTTTTAAATTAGATTGGGTTTAGCTAACATACCAGATTGATCTATACCCTACCTTGTCATTGTATGCCATGATCTATTGTCACCCTAGATTGGTTAAATATAGTTGGTTAATAATTATAATCAACATTGGAGGATTAGTTCGTATTAGTTGCTTAGCCTTGCCACGTCATCCCATGTGTCAGAATCATTGATAATTAATTTTGATTAATGGAATATGGAACAATGTTATGAACTTGTGTGTCATGTGGGATCACACGATGAGATTGAGTTGTTCTGGCGAGTCATGTCACGCAACGATGTTGAATTGTTGATGGCACGTGGTGCTTGGTAATCAACTGGGTGATAATAACTTGGATTGGGGCAAGTGACAAGGCGAGGATGCCAAGGTGGGCCCGATGGGCGAGGGTATGTGGATGTCTTGCCTTGATCACACTAAGGACTTAACCTTGCAAGCCTTTGACTGAGTCAATCATGCAACCACATGTGCAGTATGGGCCAGCCTAGTGAGTAATTTGCAATGTCTTAATTTTGGTACTATCGTGGTCGGTGTGAGTTCCCGAGTTATGGAGTAATTCACATGGCGCAAGAGGGGGGCCCTGGATGTGGTAACCAGTCCCACCAGTGTTGAAACCTTAGCGGGTAGTATCCGGTTAAGCCAGAGCATTGTAAAGGCTTTGTTATAATCACTCGCCTTGGTGGTGTTTGGTTGTATCGCGTGGGTAAAGTGCATAACCTCTGCAGAGTGTGAAACTATTCGGATAGCCGTGCTCGCGGTATTGAGCAATGCTCGGGAATTACAGTTAAGGGTTAGTTTAATTAATTGGACAACTTGGTTGGGATGGCGGAATGCCATATGGAAGATAGAATTTGACTTAGGATTGGAAACTTGGTTTACTTGAGAAATCTGAATTTATTTACTATTGATATTTGTTTTGATCTTTACAATCTATTTATCAGTATTTGTTCATAAATGTCGCTTATTGCAAAATAACCATGATAGCCTATCCATTGGAATAAGCCTTGCATATAGATACATAGAATTGCATTCTATGCACAACTTGTTGAGTGCTTAAGTACTCACCCTTGCCAAACAACAATAATCAATAGTTGAAGAATCTACACCTGTGTTGGAAGAAGAAGTCCAGAAGACACGAGTCATTAGGGTCCGAGCCTTGTTGGTTGCTGTGGTGGTGATGAGCTATCTCGTTTTCTACTTTCCATTGCATAATTATTAGTTTATATTTCGGTCTTGCCTGCGTGGCTTAATAATGTAAGTTGGTCATAAGATCATACCTTTAGATATATCAATGAATGAACTATTATTCTATTATCGTTGTGTATGATGTGATATGTACCAATGTTGAGCTGTGTGCACTAGCGTTGATCCTGGGACTAGTACGGTAAACACAGTGGGTTCGAATCAGTAGATTCGGATCCTTACACTCTGCGGACTGCGGGGCTAGGTAGATTGATCGATGCGTAGCGCGATTCTTATAGTTGGTGTGCCTACTTTTGTTCCAGATTTGGATTTGATTTGGCAGACGTTCGTGAGCGCAGTGTCTAATGCGGAGCTCCATGTACGCTTGCCCGTCCCCATTCCAATCGTGTTTTAACGAACTTGCTTCTGTGAATTTGGATTGCAGTAGATGGCAGCAGGATAGCACGCAGAATAAAAACTTGATAGGAATCAGCTAGGTTCTGGATGGAATAAAAAAAGCTTCTTTGTGCTATTATCGATCTCATGTTAAGCATTTATAGATTCCGCTAATAGCTGTTCAACTTCGTGTTTTAACAGACTAGCTTCAAATATTTTAAGCATTTATAGATTCCACTAATAGCCGTTCAGCTTCATGTTTTAACGAACTTGCTTTGAATATTTGTAGAGCTCATCTATAAGTTATAATCTACTATATACTTGAAGTTAGATGTTGCTTTGGTTCGTTTCTTAGCTCACATGTCCTCTAATACTTAGAATAATGCCAATGGAGACACGTGTGATTGCTTTGACCTCTGATTAATTAATGCAAGCTTAAATACCACTTTTTTTTACTTAACAATTTTATAGAGATTTCTGTTTCAGTTACAGAGTAAATCAAATAAGTGCATATATATTCTCATCATCCTTCTCCTTTGTCATACAACTAATTCAGTAAGTCATTAGTGCAAGAGCCGAGAGGATGTGCTATCTGAAGCAGCAATATTTAGTATTCGATTGTTTGTACCAAAGCATCAGATATCATTCCCTTTTTCTCGCAATATCACCTCTTCTGACCTACAGGTATGCTTATTATGGGTTCCCAGTTTATGGAGCTTACAGCACCCGGTAAGTTTTTTGTTATTGTACATAGCAAGGATTAAGCACTCTGATTATACCTGTCAGTTTTATTTCCTGGAAAAATAAATTTAGCTACAACATATTTGTCATGGACCTCCCGGTTTCATTTCCTTGGGATTATGCAAGAAAAACACATGGACAGCGACTGATCCAGCCATTTGAGTGTGGCAAATCCTCAAATTTCTCTTTCCTTTGGATTTAGACAGATGGATCTTAAATCTAAAAAATGACTCTCAAATGCTTTAGTTCATAGTTTTTTGTCTTCAAAGTTATGGTGCGACTTGTTTAAAATGATTATTTCATTATCTTGGATTTTCTTGCTCACGATGATTTTGCTTCTTTCTGCCTCGGCAGCAGTTTGACCTATCAAGGCAACTTACTTGGGGGTTATGGTTAGGTAGTCAAGGCAGCAGAAGGGCTTCGACCAAGATTAGTTCGGTTGCATCTTGGTTAGGTGACTCAGCTTCTAGCCTTCCAATTGATTTCAACCTTATGTAAAAAACAATGAGTTCCTCTAATCACTTCATTCTTTAGTAATCTACAGTAACCAGCAAATCAGACATTGATATTGGGCTGAATACAATAATTTCTTTGGGAATTCTTTGCAACTGAGATGATTTTTCACAGGTTGTATATAATATGCATGTGCATATCTGTGAAATTTTTTTAATGTTGGTTAATGCTGCCTTGTGGTGTTATATCAAAAAATTGCTTGTTCCTTGCTGTGTAGGTGGTCGAACATTTATATCTATCTTACTGTATTCTACCAATAGATATATTGTTCCATTGCTTCACTTATACTGAAGTTAGATAATATGCTAGTTTTGCAGCTTTTTGGCCTCTATAATCATATTCAATTATCTCTTTTGTATACTAGACGTATCTTTTACGTAGTTCTTGTTTGGAATTTTCATGGTGGTTTATCCACCTACCTTGGATCCCTATCGAGGTTATACTCCGATCAGGAATGAGGTGCTTGTTATCATCGTTGGCGCAGAATTGTGAAATCGTTCAGCCTTCCTGATTGTCCTGTACTGCCTTCCAGCGTCAAGCTCTGTCCTAGATAAACCAATTCAAGAGCTTCCTGTGGCTCAGGAGGTTCAATTTCTATCCCTATTTTCGCTCACATGCTCAATACTATTCTTGCCGTTTTATATGATGCAGCCTCATGATCGCATCATATCTAGCTTCTTTGTTGTTCAATGCTGTCCCTAAATAATTAATGCCAAACCATCCTTGAGAAATTGGATTCACATGCAGGAACATGCCTGTACCTCTGTTACTATCGATGATCAAGCATCCATGTTACATTGTGATATAAGCCCCTTACATAGCACTTCTTTTCCATTGCCATAGTACTTTCTCTAATCAGGCTACATATGATTTTGGCAACAGAATAGTGATATCAAATCGGTTGCGTCGCCTCAGCCCACGCTACAGATGCCGCAAGTTAGCCATCTGGACTACTAACCAACCGCCGTGATCTTATGGACTGCATATTGTCTCTTGATGCCGTCCTGTTCGTGGGATGCAGTTGTCAGACACTTTTGGAGTCTGGTTTCAAACGACCATTGCGAAATTTTTTTTTTAAATAATGTATTTTATAAATCAAATTACGATATTAATACGTAGAATTTTTTTCCAAAAATAATATTCACTCGCCGAACCGCATGGCGACAACGGTATAATCGCCAGACGGTCTGGCGAAATTTTGGTCTTCGCCGAATGGATTCGCGACAAATAAGTTGTCGCCGAATGGGACGGCGACATAAAGTTGTCGCCGGACGAATTAGCAAAGTATTTTTTGTCGCCCAACGGTGCGGCGACATCTATTAGTCGCCCAATCGAATGGCGACGACTGTCCGAGAATAAAATTCATATAAAATTCAATATTCGGGTTCGAATTTTGAATTTTGAAATGGCTTTGCAACACAATGGTTTTCAATATTTTATTGCATACATGTTTAATTTTTAATATTTTGGAATTTCAATTTTTGAAGTTGCGGAAGTTATTTTGAAGTCTAATTTCGAGGCAAATGCATTTAAAATTTTTTTACATGCAACTAAAAGTTTTTGAAACTCATGAAAATTATGCTCTTTAAAATTGGAGCCAAAATCGGGATGTCGCACCGTTGGATCAACCTTCCGATGGCCGGATCGATGATGCGCAAACGAGAGGCGCATATGTCCGTTTATTCAAAGACCGCCCTAATAATAACAGTTAACACTCTTTTAGAAAAATAAATAATACTATTTAAAAAATATCATATTCACAGCACTAATACGCCAAAAAATATATGATAAAAATAATACCTGTTAGGCCAATCGGGCGGCAAAATTTACAAAGATTTTTGTCGGAATAATAAATTTGTGTGGCAAATTTGTCGGTGATAATTTATATATGTGATTAGTCGTTCAGATTTTTTTTTGTATAATATTTGTGTTTTTTTAATTCAAATAGCAAAACTCAAAAAATTGCAAGAATATACCTGTGCCCTACATGAAAAGTTGGTGTCAGTTTAACGGTTGCAAGAATTGCATATTTCAATGTAGGGTCAATAAATTTAGAAAAAATCCTATTTATCGATCGTAATTAATGAGGTGTTTTACAAAATTATTTGTCAGTTGATTTTTTTCAGGGAAAAAATCAAATTTAAATGAGTTCGCCATTATCCTTGATTGTCGACAAATTTGACAACAAATCATAGTATCATTGAATAAAATGCAACATGGCTTAGAGAATTGATAAAGCGGGATACAACATAACTCACAAAACCGTACATCCTTCGATCGTAGTCTTGGTATAGGGCATGGTGATAAAGATAAAAGTCATCTTTTGGTGGAAGTGCTTGAGCGTCGGGGTGGAGGTGATACTGAAATCGTCATCATCAGCGTCATCATCGTTTGTGCGATCGGAGCTAGCCCGCCTCTAGTGCTAGTTGAGCGTTCTCTTGCGTTGTTTCTTGAAGGGCCTGTCGTGGAAGTGATTGAGCGTCGAGGTGGAGGTGATCTGAAATCGTCGTCATCATCGTCGGCGTCATTTGTATAGTTGGGAGCTAGCCCACCTCTAGTCTTTGGTTGAACCTTACATTGCATTGTTTCTTAAACATACTGTTGTGTAAGTGCTTGAACGTCGAGGTGGAGGTGATACGAAATCGTCATCATCGTCGTCATCAGCATTTGCATAGTTAGTAGCAAGCCCACCTCCGGTGGTAGTTGAACGTCCTCTTGAACTTGCCGATACAACAGTATTGTGTCGATCTTTACCCATCCAGTTAGACCCGCTTCTGCGTCTTCTGCGCCAACCAGGCATCACACCACCGCCGAAGAACTTATACATCGCTAAGAATTCTGGGATATCTTTGTTCAGCAAATCTTCATCCTCTAGGAATGACTAACACACAAAACGAACGTACGAAATAGTGAACTTATGTATAATCCTAAAAAGATTAGTAAGGTGACCAAATATGAAATAACTATCCTGAATATGCTCTGCATACTGATCGGGCAGCATCAGTACCATGTAATTTCTTCTTGAGAAGCCTGCAGCAGAAGGGTGGTCGGCTAGTTCACATACCTTGACATATCTTTGACGCCACCATTGCAAGTGCACCTTCAGGTCGTTGGTGGTCACGAGGTTCAGACTAGAGGTTGTCAAGGCTTGCCTCCGCAATATCGGGCGCCACTCTTGCAATTTGGACAACGCTTTACTTAGGTTCTCCTCCTTGAATGGATCGTCCTTCCCACCACGCATGACCTGCAACGTGCAAGTAAGAGCTATGCTACTCATATCAGGTGTCCACGGAAATTGTCTGCTACAACTATCAACCATGGTGAAGAAGTGTGAGTGAGAGCTGCGGTTATGTGCCTGCGGTTTGGCCTTTTATAGACCCGAAGCGGTGGTTTCTGGACTAAGTGTTGGAATGTAAGATTGAAACATACAGATCGATTCGGTCTGGCAAAAGTGATGGTCTCGTGTTGTCAAATCGGTCCGAAAAAGTTAGAGGCGTTCGGCAGTGTTGTCAAATCGGTCCGAAAAAATATGCAAAATACTTGAATGAAATAAAACTTGATGAAAGCACAATAAATGGCACAAAATACTAAATCATACATTAAGTGAGTAAGTATGAAGCATGTATATAACGACAACAAACTGATGTACTACCCCTGACCACCCCCCTGAGCACCCCTACCACTAGCACGACCTCTCTTTGCCCTACGTGCTGAAGCCGGCGCATCGTCCAGAGGTCGTGTGTGTGCCTCCTGGGACGGTCGCTTTGCCCGTGTCGAAGGGTCTGTGCTGCTGCACGGCGGCGCCCGGGAGGCAACGTGTACCCGTAGGAGGTGCCGTAGTCCTGCTGCGTCATCTGCGTCGCTGGAGGGGGCTGCGTGAACTGTGTCCCTGCAGGGTGCTGAGCCCACTGCATGCCGGAGAAGAACTGATCCGCCCAAGAGAACTGATCGGCGTGCCCTGGCGACCATGGTGGGACCGCATGGTGCCTGCCAACTGGACCCTCCAGCCATGTCTGGGGCCGGAGGCACAGGGGTGTGGAAGTTGGACTCTGCCTCCACTGCGTACGAAGGAGCTGGGGCCGGTGTGTGGTAAGAAGGCACGCGTGGCGGCCTGGAAGAGGTACCACGGTCAGTCGCGTCTATGTGGCGACAAGAACCGAGCTCCACGATCCGTCGAACCCCAGCTACCACGCGTCTCCAAGCCTCTGTCATCTCGTCGGTGTAGCAGAGAGACTCAAATCAGCGACCTACTCAAAATCTTTGTGGCCATCTTTGGTGCAAGTCCTGGCGTGGTCCATCCGCCCGCGTCTGAACAACTCATAAACACAACGACATACAGTAAGGAATAAATGAAATAACGTACGAAGTAAGACTTACCATCGCGTGCATGGCTACTCCTGCCTGGCCTGGGTACAAGTCTGCCACGCTCGGAGCGTACGTGTGGGTCGGTGGCTCCTCCACAAGTAGGAGACGTGTACGCGTCCGTGGCACGTACCAGGCTAGGTACTGCTGGTAGGAGGAGTAGTCGTACGGCGTGTCCTCACCGACGACATCCTCTAGTGCGTCATCCCACTGAGCGAGCCACGGCGCCATCCTCTGAGCCAAGATCGCCATGGTCTTCTGAGGTCCATGGGTGGAGAACCTGAAGAGAAATCCACATTATTACAAATATAACATAAGTATTTAACAAACTTGTTAGGGGGAGTAACTCACGAGTGCACTCTCTCTGGCACACGATCCCCTGAAGGAACCGGGACCAGCTGCCGAAGTCCAAACTGCCTCATGATTCGCTGCGGCGCGTAGTCCTCCACAAAGACATCGAAGATGAGCTTCTTCCTAGTAAGCCAATAAGTCTGGTCCCTGTAGCATAGTGCAGAGATCTCTCCTACCATCGCTCTCTCTAATACACGACGCTCGCTGTATGGGTCCCAGATCACCTGCTCTGCCTGTAGGTGGTCAAACGCCTCCATGAAGGAGTGGTACGCCGAACGTACCTGCAGTCCTGCCCACTGTGGCTGCAGTACAAAAAAAGTCTGTAAGCATATGTGATTGCAAAACAAAACCAAATAAATATTCAGAATGACGTACCCGTCGCCTAATCCAAAGGGAGCCCATCGTCGGACGGTCGATCGCATCACCGCCATACATGTCCGCGGTGTAGTGTCGAGGCTCAACAAAGGGTCGACCCACACGGAAACGCTCGAACGACCAGAGCTGAAGAAGAAGAGGCATCCCTGCGAGATTGACGGCCTTGCTTTTCTTCACGTACGCGTCGCAAAGGGCGCGGTACGTGGCAGCAAGGACCGCCGAACCCCAGGATACCTGTGGTACGGCGTCCAGGTCGGCATCGGCAATAGCCCATGCATGGGCTACCCACCGCGCATCAACACTGTCGCCGTGATTCGACGTGAACATGAACCACCCGAACAACCAAAGTAGATAGGCCTCAAGGTGCCGTGCAAGCTGGTAGGCCGTGGGCATCGCCGCCATCCGTTGCACCTGCGACAATCAAAATAGTTTAGTATCAGGTTAATGTCACATGAATGTAGAATAATATATTTATGTACTACTGCTAACCTCGAACTGAGCCAACCACCTCCTCGATGGGCCATGCCTCTTGCCGATCCAAATTTCTGGATCAACGGGCACCACTCCGGCGAACCTCTCCTCCAAGTTCGCCACCCACCCAGCAAGAGTCACCGAGGGTCCGATCGATGTCCCGGCGATCGGCAACCCAGTAAGCATGGCGGCGCCCCTGCGAGGTCACCGTCACCTCGCCAAAGGGAAGGTGGAAAGTGTGCGTCTCGGCCTCCAGCGGTCGACCAAACACGCCCGATGGGAACGATCGAATGGAAAACGCGCGACCGCTCTGGACCGTCCTCACCCTCGGCACGATCGTCGGGCACACTGCGTCCTCGGTGACCCATCAACCATGCGAGCGAGAGGAAGCAACCCAAAGACGTGCCAACCTATGGATGCAAACAAAATTTGCATTATTTAAATATACGTCATCAAACATCAAATTATGTGAACAAAAAACATGTAAAGTATTTTTGTATAAGTAAACATGTAAAGTATTTTTTCATGTAAGTGCAACTCACCTGGTGTGAAAGCGTGGGTCAACACACCATGCCTTCTTAGGCACTCGGATCCGCATCAGAGGCACCTTATCATTGCCTTCTGTCGTGTGGACGAACACACGGTGCCTCCGGTCCACGGAAGAGTCCAGAAGTGACCCGGACTGCTCCATCCATGCAAGTAAATAATGAAATATTTATTATACTAGACATGTAATAAACACGACATATATATAAATAAAAGGAAAGAAGCGTACAACATAAATAATGTTCCTTGAAAACATATGACAAACACTGTATATATATATCGAAATACATAAGCGTCCAACTTCAATAATATTTCATGACATCCCACAATCATGAATAAGATTACATAAATAAGATTACATAATTCGATACATAACCGACAATACCCATTACTTCGACACATATCACATAGCATAACCATGACGAGTTGATGGATTGCACCAATCACACATCTTTGCCGGCATTGATTTGCCTTGTGGCCATACTCACCGCACTCGAACATCTCCTAACATAGCCACCCACGGATTCATCCATGTCGTTGCGAATCGCCTACTCTGTGGGCGACGGTGGCCTTGGCACACCTCCGTAAGGTCGGATCCGTGAGCAGATGCTCTCATCTCTGTTAATCACGGTGAAATCACCATGTGTACGGAAACCACGGAACTCCCGGACCGGTATGGACAACATAATCCTTCAAGTAGAAAGGGAGGCGTGTTGCGGCGTATTCATCCCAATCGCCCCTGGCGGCTATCACATGTGAACAAGGGATGTGAAGAAGTTTTGGCTTGTTGCGGTGCATTCGCACCATCCACCGCCCCTTGGCCTAGATTTACCTCATGTGTAATAACAGGTGTGTTGGTTCCCAATCCACCTTTGCAGAAGAGTCACTTCAAATCGGTACTCGATGAATTCGAAGCTACGCACTACATGTTCTTGAGCTTTCATACTTCGTTCCTCCATGTAGGCCATCATCCGCAACAATACGGTGTTTGCATTATCGTGGCATGAAGAACACCTCCGCATGCCTTTTACGAAAATAGGCAACTATGCCGTGCAACATGCCTTCGGGATGGCCACTAGTGGTAGCGGACGGAGCCCTCTTATGACCCAATTGTAAACCTCGGCTATATTCGTTGTCATGACACCAAACCTGATCAACACATATCGGTTAGTCTACCAAGCCGATTTGTTAAACCATCGTAAATATCATAATTTACTGTACTAACCTGGCACCACCGGTGTCATGGAGCAGTGCCCACTTCTCCAGAGGCTCCGCCTTTATCCAGTGCGTGAAACACTTTATGTTCCTTGACGTTCGTCTCCTCGTATTTAGAGGATCGAGCTCTCCGAGTGGTGCTAGCTTTTTGGGTGGGCAATCATTCGGCGCAGGTGGTTGCTTCATCTCTTCCACATGTGCACTAGTGTCTTGCTCCAACTCGGTAAAAGCACGTTGAACTTACGTGCTCGATTACGCTTGCACAACCTCTTAAAGAGGTTCATCAATTTCTTACTCCTGAACTGCCTGAAGAAATTTGCTCCCAAATGCCTCATGCACCACCTGCTATGCAAGTCACGCCATGGGAATGGCTCATCAGGGTCCTCCTGTAGAGTCTTAATTGCAGAAAGAATACCTTTGTGGCGATCATGAATGATGCACACGTTGGACCGATTACCAACTACCCCGAAATTCAAATGTCTAAAAAACCACAGTCAGCTATCCCGGTTCTCACCCTCAACAAAAGCAAAGGCCAATGGAAGTATGTGGTTGTTCGCATCAACTGCAATGGCCGTTAGAATCTGTCCCTTGTATTTTTCAGTCAGAAATGTACCATCAACACAAAGCAATGGACGGCAGTACCTGAATGACGCAATGCAAGGACTCAATGAAAAAAACGCACGACGAAATGTGCAGATACCGTTGCCATCTTCTACACTTTCGTCGAAAGCGGTGTATGTGCCAGGGTTTGTTTGCTTCAAGACATCAAGCACACGAGGTAGGTTGCAATATGAAGCCTCGTATGTACCAAACCTCTTCTCCAATGCTTTTTGCTTCGCAAGCTAGGCCATCGAGTAACTTATCTAGTACTTAAATGTTCTTAAGATTGCTTTCTGAATATACGAACACTCAATGTCCCGTTTCTCAATGATTTCATTGAACATTACGCTAGCAATTACAGCTGCATTCAGGTTGCGGTGTTTCACCAGAACATTTTCTAATCTGCATGCGTGATCCTCTACTCGTGATGCAATCCAATACGTCTCGCATTTCGGCTTGTATGCATGAACTCGAAATTCACATCCATCGTTTCTGCACTTCACTGTGTACCTATCTGGCCTGGATAAGACAACCCGGAACTCTCTCTGCTGCGATAATGCCCAAAGCCTCACTGCCAATTTCAATTCAGAATTGTTCGGAAATATTTGATTCAGTCGAATGGAATTGGTACCATACTCCCAACGCGACTCATGGCCCCATGAAACTCTCGTACCAGAATTATTTTGCTTGTTCCATTCGTTAGGGATGGGTACATTCGCTTCCCCAATACTATCATGCATTTCAGCATCATCACCATCATCCTCCTCTTCCTCATCTTCGGCGATGCCATCATCACATTCCAACATTTCACTTCATCTTACGTAGCGCCATACGGTCAACTAACTCCAAATGATCAACAAGTTGCTCGATCTCCTCCCTTCATCATTTCGGCCTTGGCATTTGTTGTATCCTATTATCATCCCCATTGCTACCTCAATCGGCACCACTTCCTGAACTTGTTCAGCTCTAGCCGATGTACTGCTCTCGCTCATATCACTAATATTCAACTCTTCTCTATGGCAAGCCTGCACCAGCATCACACAGTCAAGACGAGATCCCTTGCACCACCTTAACCATTTCTGCCACAGGTATGTCCGATCTACTTTCTTCAACTCCCAAATAGCCGGGTCACCATTGCTTCGCGTGAATAAAACTTGGATGGTAACAGAGTAAACACTTGGATCCAAAGAAAAATATTGGGTCAACTAAAGTTTCATATCACGAATGCTAACACTCTCGGGGATAGAGTGCTCAACCATGGTCACCGAAAAGTTGCTTAAATCAACACCATTCTGCGTACTTTTTATTTCACTATCGCCATAATATACCCTAAATTTAACTGGATCTGACATTACTGCGACGATATAGACAAAATGAATTTTTAGATGACCACCAAAATGTAATATGAATAATTTAAAACCCGATTAAATTAAATCTAATATCAACCCTAATATTTTCATACAACATTAACCTACAATATTTTTCTACGCAACTAAAAAATGTAATATGAATAATTTAAATTGAACAACGCTAATTAACTATCGCACTACAAATACTATAATATTATAGTTCATATCTAATATCGCGAGTCTACAAAAGAAAACCCGATTAAATTATATCTAATATCAACCATAATATTTTCATACAACATTAACCTACAATATTTTACTACGCAACTAAAAAAAGTAATATCAACAATTTAACTTTAACAACGCTAATTAACTATCGCAACTACAAATACTACAATATTAGAGTTCATATCTATTATCGCGAGTCTACAAAAGAATATCAACCTAATATTTTCATACAACATTAACCTACAATATTTTTCTACGCAACTAAAAAAGGTAATATCAACAATTTTACTTTAACAACGCTAATTAACTATCGCACTACAAATACTACAATATTAAAGTTCATATCTAATATCGCGAGTCTACAAAAGAAGAACCGATTAAACTAAACCTAATATCAACCCTAATATTTTCATACAACATTAACCTACAATATTTTTCTACGCAACTAAACAAAACACAAAATTTCGATTTTACCTTGTAGTTTCTCTTCTTCCTCTTTTTTTCTCCCGGCCCTCTCACTCCTGAGCTCCCGGACGCCTCCCCCTCGCGAGCTCTCGGCGCCTACCTCCCTCCCTCCCTCCCTCTCCTGGCTGCCCTCCCCCCCCCCTCTCTCTCTCTCTCTCTCTCTCGCCGGTGACTCACTCCGGCCCTCGGCTCTCTCTTTTCCCTCGGCTTTTCCCGCTCGCGCCCGACGCTGCCTTTTCTTGCCGATTTTGTCGCCACACGGTTTGGCGAAGACTTTATGTCGCCACACCACTCGGCGAAGATTCCAGGTGTCGCCCCACCATTCGGCGATGACTTTATGTCGCCACACCGTTCGGCGACATTTCTCCAAACGCTGCCACGCGTCCTTTGTCGCCCAACCGCTGGCCGATTACCACTTTGTCACCCAACCGTCCGGCGAATACGCATTTATCGCTGTACCATCTGGCGATTATACAGTTGTCGCCATGCGGTTCGGCGAGTGAATATTATTTTTGGAAAAAAAAACTCTGCGTATTAATATCGTAATTTAATTTATAAAATACATTATTTAAAAAAAATCGACCATTGCCGATAGACAGCCGAACCCTATCTGGTCTTACAAATTCCGACAGGATAACTTTGTTCATATGCTTACGTTTTCCTTATAAACATGATCAGCTGCAATACAGTCTAAACATATTGTTTTGGCTCCTGTATGCAGTTCCATCATTGAGCAATAGAGGGCTGCTGTTAAGAGGAAGCTATTTGAGGACAAGCCGAAGAAACAATGATGTAAATGGTACCTCATATAAACATCGCTTTTTTTTAACGAATTCCGCCTTATTTTATTGCCTCGTGTAATACCTCATCTGTTTATTTTTTCCTTGCAACACATACCAGCAACTCATAATAATGGAAAAAAACTATGCTTCAATGCCCACATTTAACCACGCGCAGCTCGGGGAGAACCTGCGAGGCCCACCGATGCGCCTAAAACAAATCGTCTGCTACTAGAACAAAATATCCTGCACAAAGCATCGCCCCTATCAGGGTTCCAAATCTCGCCGAATTTCGGGGAGATTTCACCGAAATTTTGAATTTCGGGCCACCTCAAAAATGTAAACTATCGGTCGGATAAAAAAATTCAAATTTTTTTGAAATTGCTACAGTAAAATTTCGTTTTTTCCCTTGGTGAAATTTTGCCGAAATTTCATGTTTTTTTTTTGCCAGATTTGGTCTAATAACCCACAGGAAAGTCATCTCCTATGAAAATTTGTTGAAAAACCGAATTTTTGAGACATTTTAAAATTTTAGCAAAAACACTGTCAAATTTTTATAAAATTGTACAAACTTGACAATGAGCTGAAAATTTTATGGTACTATCTTTAGTAGCTTAGGATCATACATAAAAAATTTCAAAATAATTTAACTTCATTTGTTATGCTTCAAAAATCAAAAACAGAATAAACATAATTGGGACAGTTACATTGTCAGAATTTTATAAATTTTTTTGAGCGTGATTATGATCTAATTTTTTTTTTAGAGATTAATAATCGCCTCAGTACTATTATATAATTTTTTTTTAAAAAATCAACTTTGTTTGTTTGGTTAATCAAATATATGTAAGCATTGAACTGGTTTGTTATATTATATTTTAAAAATAAAAAAGAGAAGAACATAAATGGTAATGTGTCTTGTAAGAATTTTATAAATTCACTGGAGTGTGATCATGATTCAAAATTTTTATGAGATATTAAGCACTTCCTTATCACCTTTCTGTAAAATTTTCAAAAAATTTAAACTTTTTTATTGCTAAAGCAAATATATGTATTGATCATAAGGCTTTTATGAGGAAGTAGCACTGTCTGAATTTTTAAACATTATTTGAGAATGATCATCATCTAAAAATTTTAAAAAAACATTAATATTACATCAGGACTATCCACAAAAAATTTTAAAAGTTTTTAACGTGGTTTAGATAATTTTTCATTTTGTTCAAGTTTGCTGGTAAGCCTTTTAACAGGGCAGTAGTACTGTTCCAATTTTTAAAAATTCATAAAGTTTGATCATCATCTGAAAATTTTATGAGAATATTAGAGATGCATCATAACCATGGAAAAAAAAATTTAAAAGTTTATAACGTGGTTTGAACCATTTTGCATTTGGTTCAAAATTGCCGGTCAGCGTTTTATCAGGACAGTAGCAATGTTTGAATTTTGAAAAATTCCAAAGACTTCAAGATTATCTGAAATTTTTATGGAAATATCAGCTATGTGCCAGTACTCTTCAAAAAAAAATTCAAAATTTTTTGACATCGTTTGATCCACTTGTCTGTCGTTGCAAAAATGTCGAAATTTCGGGTATTTCGCGCGAAATTTCGGGATTTTTCGGCGAAATTTCATTTTTCTCGGTAGAAAATAAACCGGATTTGATTTATTTTTTTTTTGAATTTCGAATGAGATTTGTTCGAAATATCCGAATTTTGACGAAATTTCGGATTCTGATCCGAGACGATATTTTATCCAAAACGAATTTGAATCCTCGGCCCTTATCGCCTCCTCCTTCCACCCACTCACATGTACGTCTACATGTGTTCACAAGCACCTTTCTCTACATCATACATTGCTAATCATATTATTTCCCTCATTATCGCTAAGCACACCCGGCCGGTACTAGTTTATAGCTGAAAGTTTCATGAAAGCTGCCATTCATTGAGTTTAAACCACTTATTTTCATTCCTTGTACCACCCCGCAACAGTGAGTTCATCACTTTTTTAGCTCCTTTTTTTTGTTGTTGTAAATTTAGCTCTCTTTTAAATAAAATTGTAAAAATAGTTCTATTTCTAACCGCAGAAGCGTTGAAAAGAGACGGGGCTTCGAAAAGATACAAGATTTGGAAAAAAAATATCATAAGGGTAGAAAAGTGACTGTTACGAAATTAAATCATATAAAACATGTGATCAATTGCCAAAATGTGTCTATTGCCAAAAGGTGTCTAATGCCAAAAGATGTCTATTCGAAGAGACGTCTTTTCCCAAGAGACACCCCAATCTTGTATATATATGTGTGTGATCACACACTAATGAGAATGGATGAATCATTAGCAATCTCTCTCAATTCTTTGTCTTTTTTAATTCTCTACTTATAATATGTTATCAGCACTTTTCGCTCTGCACTATCAACCAGGCGCACGGAGGCTAGAAGAATGGTAGGTTCTCATCTCTCTCATGGCGTCTCCTAATGACAAGGACGTGCACAATGTCCTTACCTCGCTCCTAGATATGGAGACGGCAATCCTTAGACTACTTCTATGGCGCCTTGCGTCATTTCTTTATAAGAAAGATCTGGTAATTCGCAATTGAATAAAAATATGCAGTTATTTACATATATTATTTACTTTTCTGCATTTAATTTCTGGCATATTTATGTTCCATGATATCAAGATTGTTGCGCAATATTTAAATGATTAAATATCATTTTGATTAAAAAATTGCATAAATTATGGAAAATGCTAGAAAAATGGTGATTACCTTTTCTATAAGTTTTGGTAAAAGCACAAGGCAAGGGAGTCTATGGCATCGGCTGCGACTGTAGTGTCGCCCGTTCTCTATGAGATGGAGTCCATGCCAATAGCAGCGAGTTACTCGCCCACTGCTACGAGGTCTACACCATGTTGTATTACGATATGGTGATTACCTTCAACATGTATAACCAATCTCTTATAGTACAGAGTCTATGTTTTTTACTGCGACTATAGTGTCGCCCACTCCATCAGGAGTGGAATCCAAGACATTAGCAGCGATTTAGTCGTCTGTCCTATATTAAAGGTCTACACCTATTCTCTTTCGAGAATATTTTCACATGATTTTTACTGAAATACATTTCATGCTATGCAATTTACTCTCAAGTAAATTGACTATATGTTACATGATCATTTCATGTAGGACATGGCAGATATCTCCAAAAAGGAGTTTGCCGTGCTTGCCTTGGATGGCAGCAATTATTTAACATGGGTAGTTGACCTAATTTGGTGGGTCTAGGTTTTAGTGCAGTGATCACTAAACCTCAACAAAATGTCCTGCCATTTTACCAGTTGTAGAATATGCAGCTCTGCATTTCATTCGGCATTATCTCCTCTCAGATTTAGGATCTGAGTATTTATTAGAGGATGATCCACTTGCATTGTGGATCCCTTTAAAGGAGAAATATGACCAATAAATATTGGTCATGTTGTCAGAAACTTAATGAATGGCCATGTATACGCTTGAAGGACTTTAAGTCTGAGACAGTGTATAATTCAGCAATACACATGCTTTATAGAAGCATGTATTGTGTTTCCAGACATATGGAAATATATTGATGTACTTTTCTATAAATTTGGTGATACAATCCAATGGAGGAAGAAAACTGTCTTGTTGACAGTGGTACACAAATACAATTTTAAGGGAATTAAAATATTTCCAGACTTTGACAAAGTGAAAAGGAAATATTATGACTATCGCTGGAAGCGATAATCTGATTATTAGCAATGGAAGAGCCATCATAGTTCTCTTGATGGGTACACAATTTGCAATTGAAGATGACATGTTGCGTCTTCAATCAACAAGTACCCTATTGTGTTTCAAAGATATCCATAACAACGGTTTCCATGTGGAAACAAATAGTACAGGAGGTGATGAATATATCCCCTTAACTAAACTTGACGAATATGGGAAAAAAAGGTGGTTGAAAAACTTCCTTCATATTCATATGGATTATACTACATATAAAACCTGAACCACATGTTGTGTTTAAAATAATTTTTCAAAATCTTGACAAATTCAAGATTTGGCATGATCGTCTATGTCATCCTGGTATGGGGATGATGATAAAAATTATACAAAGTTCTGTTGGCCATAATATTAGAATTTCATATTTTCCAAAATCAGAAGATTTCATGTGCACTGCTTGTGCTAAAAGGAAATTGATATTAAGACCATCATACCTCAAAGAGAAAGATAAGTCACTGAATTTTATGACAAGAATTCAGGGAGACATCTGTGGACCTATTCAGCCCTAAGCGGGCCGTTTAGATATTTTATGGTCTTAATAGATGCTTCTACAAGATGGTCACATGTGTATTTGTTGAGCACACGAAACCATGCTTTTGCTAGATTAATGGCCCAAGTAATTAAGTTGAGAGCTAATTTTTCGAAAAATAAAATCAAATCCATTAGATTGGATGATGCCGCTGAATTCTTATCAAGGGCATTTACTGGCCATTGTATGGCTCAGGGCATTAATGTGCAGCATTTTGTGCCATATGTCCACACACAAAATGGCATAGCAGAATCTTTGATAAAGAGGGTCAAACTGATTATTCGACCTCTTTTACAAAATTGTAGGTTGCCAACAAGTTGTTGGGACCATGCGGTCTTGTATGCCGCAAAATTAATCCTAATAACACCAACTGCATATCATATGGTCTCCCCGTTGCAGTTAGTACGTGGAAATGAATCAAGCATTTCCCATCTGCGAAAATTCGGTTGCGCGGTGTACGTACCGATTTCACCACCACAGCGTACATCGATGAATCCTCATAGAAAATTGGGGATCTATGTGGGGTATAACTCTCCGTCAATAATAAAATACCTTGAGCCATTAACAGGGGATCTGTTTACAACTCGGTACGCTGATTGTATTTTTTATGAGGATAATATCCCGGCATTAGGAGGAGATAAGTACCACGAAAAATGCCGAGAAATATATTAGAATGCCTCAGGCATTCAGTTCTTAGATCCACGTACTAAAGAATCTGAACTAGAGGTTCATAGTTTTTAAATTTGCAACAAATTGTAAATAATCTGCCAGATGCATTTATTGATTATAAGGGTGTTACAAAGTCTTGTATACCTATAGTCAATGTAATAGAAAGAGTGAAGATATACCTAAGAAAGCTATTCTTGCCCCTAATGAGAAGAAGAGGGGGAGAATTCCGGATAAAAGGAATATAGTCCTGCGGAGCCGTCCGTAGAAATCTGAATTCTTCTAAAAGTACAATGCTTGAATCAATAAATGAAACTCAACATAAGGTTGAGAACCATCAAAAGAATGGTAAA
This sequence comes from Otatea glauca, assembly GCA_036346275.1. Classification (NCBI taxonomy): domain Eukaryota; kingdom Viridiplantae; phylum Streptophyta; class Magnoliopsida; order Poales; family Poaceae; genus Otatea; species Otatea glauca. The sequence goes on from CM070721.1 coordinate 53,333,348, forward strand.
CCCGGCATCAAAGTGCGCACAAATTTAGATGTTGGGATATCGGAACCCTTTGACTCCATTGTTGTGGGAAATCACGAGCAGTTAGAGGATGTAAATGAAGAGATTTTGACAAGTTATGTCAATTCGGGAGAATTGTATAAGACTACAATTATCGACATACTCTTTGCCTCAAATATTGTTAAAAGCCTTCAATCGGATCCGAAATCAAAGTCCATGGCAGAGTGCATGAAGCACTCCAAATTGGTCAAATGGAAGGAAGCAATTGATGCAAAATTGCGCTCGCTTAATAAAAGAGAGGTATTTGGTCTAGTAGTGACAAGTCCTAGAAATATTTCCAGTGGGAAATAAATGGGTTTTTCGTTAAGAAAGAAACGAAAACAATAAGGTGGTGATATTCAAAGCGAGGCTTGTAGCACAAGGGTTCACGCAGAGACCTGGTATCGATTACGATGAGACATACTCTCCCGTTATGAGTAGAATAACATTCCGATATCTAATATCTTTGGCAGTGAATATGAAAGTATCAATGCAGTTAATGGATGTAGTGACCGCATATTTGTATGGGTCATTGGATTCGGATATTTACATGAAAGTACCTGAAGGGGTTAAAATTCCGAATCCTAATGCAAATCGCAACATGTATAGCGTCAAGTTGAAAAAGTCGTTATATGGATTAAAACAGTCGGGAAGGATGTGGTATAACCGACTAAATGAGTTTCTTTTGAAGAAAGGATACTTCAATAATGATGATTGTCTATGTGTGTTCATAAAGAAATCCCAAAGTGGATTTTATATCATCTCAATATATGTTGATGATTTGAATATCATCGGAACCACAAGTGACATAGATGAAGCAAGTAGTCATCTTGTGACGGAATTTGAGATGAAAGATTTGGGTAAGACCAAATTTTGCTTAGGCTTACAGCTTGAGCATGTTCCTGAAGAAACATTTGTGCACCAGTCTGCATATATCCAGAAGATATTGGAGAAATTCAATATGGATAAATCATATCCAACGAAAACACCTATGGTTGTGAGATCCCTTGATGCGGATAAAGACCCATTCAGACCTAGGGAAGACGATGAAAAGATATTGGGACCGGAAGTTCCATATCTTAGTGTCATAGGAGCACTAATGTATCTTTCACATTATACCAGGCCTGACATTGCATTTGCAGTCAATCTATTAGCTAGATACAACGCATCACCATCAAATAGGCATTTGGTTGGTGTTAAACAAATCCTCAGTTACCTTAATGGTACAAAAGATCTTGGTTTGATGTTTCAAAGAAATCAAGATATGACTGTAATTAAATATACAGATGCTGGTTATCTGTCTGATCCCCACAGTGTCAAGTAGATTTGTTTTTCTATACGGTGGTACGGCTATATCATGGAAGTCTTGTAAACAGACTTTGGTAGCCACTTCCACTAATTATTCTGAAATAATTGCATTATATGAAGCATCACGTGAATGTGTATGGCTTCGTAGAATGATTAACCACATACAAAGTGTCGGCGTTTTCGAGCGCCGGCAAGTAAATTTGTAAGTCTAGGGGGTCGCGCGTTCCACTCCCTGAATGGTTAGACTCGTGAGTCCAAGATGTATACTGGTTCGGGTGAAAGTCCCTACTCCAGTTCAGATGGCCGTATTGTATTGCTTTTTGCACTATGTTTTTACAGACGAGGCCCCTAAATGACTTAGTCTCCTCGTGTTCTTATGTCTCCCTCTCGCCCTCCTTGAATCGTTTAGCCCTGCCTCCTTTTATACAGAAGGAAGGGGCAGGTTACATCGAGAGTTGGGAGGAAGAGCGAGGTGACCTATGCTAGGAGCTCCGGTCCTTCGTCCTGTGGACTGGTCGCCACCCGTCTTGCCCATGCTGGGTTGGTAGCCTTGGTGGTCAGGGAGGTTAGGTATTCCCCGGGAAATAGCGTACTTGCCATCTGTGACCCTTGCGAATGCTGACGTCGAGGTGCGTGGCGTTGGTCTTTGCCTCGGGAGGGGCGTCGCTCATCTTGCGTGATAGTTGATGGGGTGGAAGCTTTGTCTTCTGCGATCACGGATCTTCTTGGGAAGGAGCCACCGCCTTGTATAGTCGCTCTGATTGACCTCATTCGGGGGGTACGTGGCGGTAGGCCGATGAGGACCTGACACGCGGCACTCGGCGTCCGTCACCTTGGTTCGGTTGGAGTCGGGAGATCCCGCCCCGCCAAGAGGGGGTCGGGAGCGCTGTCTGGTCGGATTCGCTTCCCCTGGCCGGTCGGGAGCGGATGTCTTGTGCGGTCTCGCAGGCGATTCGGTCGGCGGCGGGCCGGGCGCGGCCTGTTGGGCTGGAGATATGCTTGAGGCCGCTGGCTCGTCGCTTCGGGCTGTTGGGGTATCCTTTTTATTAGTATTCGTCACAAAGGTCATGTGGTATTAATCCATTGGAATCTCCTACCATTATCTATGAAGATAATATTGCTTGTGTTTCCCAGATGCAAACAGGCTATATAAAGAGTAATATAACAAAACATATTGCTCCTAAGCTATTTTATCCTCATGAACTTCAAAAGAGTGGTGAGATAAATATTTTGCAAACGAAGTCATGTGAAAATTTGGCTGATTTGTTCACCAAATCTTTACTAACATCCTCGTTCCAAAAATGTGTTAAGGGGAACGGTATGAAACGGCTTTGAGAGTTGCAAGATTCAATGGGAGCTGAACATTGAACTAACATATGTTGCACTCTTTTCCTTTATGAGTTTTACTTAAATGGTTTCTCATAGAAGATTTTTAATGAGACAACATTGAATGTAAACTTATGCCATAAGTTTCTCCTTATTTTTTCCCATTGGGTTTTAAAGGAGTTTTAGATGGCATATAATTATAAGAATGAATTTGTCCTCATATTTTTCCTACATGGTTTTTAGAGGAGCTTACAAAATATATACAAGTGAAGGAATTGATCAAGGGGAGTGTTACGAAATTAAATCATATAAAACATGTAATCAATTGTCAAAAGGTGTCTATTGCCAAAAGGTGTCTAATGCCAAAAGATGTCTATTCGAAGAGATGTCTTTTCCCAAGAGACACCCCAATCTTGTATATATATATGTGTGATTACACACTAATGAGAATGGATGAATCATTAGCAATCTCTCTCAATTCTTTGTCTCTTTTAATTCTCTACTTATAACAGTGACGATTTCTAAATTAGCCAGTCCAAAATGAGCGGGGAAGTGTCAAAAAAATCCTTTGTTTTGTGTAAGCACTTTGGCCTTGGTGCCGGCGCACCCGATCTCGACGTAGCAGCTGGCGAACTGGCCGACGAGGCTGCCGACGGAGCCCGACGCCGCCGACACGAACACCTTCTCCCCTCTCTGCGGCCTGCACACCTCATAGAACCCACCGTACACCGTCATGCCGCTCATCCCTGCACTCCTGCAGCTGGCCGCACGCACAGTCGCGCGCACACGCCGACACTAAGAAACGACACATTTGACTTTATCAAAATCAAATGTAGATGATCCCTTGTTTTGACTTTTGAGTTTATTATATCAAAATCAGAGGGATGGATAGACGATCCCTTGTTTTTATGCCAAGCACAAGAAAAACTTTATCTTTGCCACACGGTCAGGCTGTCCAAAATCCAAATGGGAACGGCACACGCATCGTCTCGTCTGATTTCACGAACAATAGGTTGATGGATTCCTTCGATACCATACACCAAACAACTTCTGCGCTACATCCATACTCACCAAGACACCAACAACCCGGCCAAAATATAGCTGAGGAACGGGACCAATAAAATGAAAGATTATTAAGATTTGGCAATTTGATTGGAAAGCAATTCAGGGCTGGTGGAGTATGTCACTCCCCAGTGCACAGGCATGGGTTAATATTTACAACGTTTATGGTGGAATGGAATGGAGATCGTTCTTGGCTTAGGTGAATATATGACGGAGGAGATCTCCTGAATACGCAAACGACTTCTCTGTCTCCTCCAGGCACTGGTCCTTCTCTTCCCGAGACCAGCTCTGCTAAGCGAGTAGATGGAGCAGGATTACAATTCGGTTACAATCGATTCATTTCAAAGGACAAATGAGAAGAAAAAAGAGGGCGTGAAATTAAAGCTCCAGGACTTACAGAAGCAACTTGGTTAAGTTTGTTGCGGACATTCTGCAGCAGCTGGGACAGATTACCCTCCCACTTGTAGAAGTCCAGCTCTTTCTTGTTCAGAATCTTCTCGGCAACCTACAATGACCATAGGGCGCAATTACTCAGTTAAAGAATATAAATTAATGGAGAAACAAATAGCTTCTGCTCACATTACACAGACAGATTACAGACTGCTATAAGATGTCCCGAATAGCAAAGTGAAAATACTAACCGAAATTGCACTGCACTACGGAATGAATGGAAAAATATATAATCAGCGGAGCACCGAGATTTGAAAACTCAAGATTTTGTAATAGGGTCCTCAACAAAGTATACATGGTAATAACATAGTAGCATCTTCTGTTGGAATTTTAGTACAACCAATAGATTTGAGATTTTAAGAACCACCTCGACGCAATCAATGGAATATCTGCTAGTGTCAGCCTTTTCCTTTGAACAGCTAGTACATTGTTAGCAGCAGTAAAGAAAGCCATCTTATTTGATGTCACAAAAAGTTTTGGCTGTAAGATTTTTGTAAACAGGGGTACCTTTCTGCCGATCATTCGGCCAACAGCTAGTACATTGTTAGCAGCAGTAAAGAAAGCCATCTTATTTGATGTCACAAAAAGTTTTGGCTGTAAGATTTTTTTAAAAAGGGGTACCTTTCTGCCGATCATTCGGCCTCCAGCAGTATGAGCAAAGTACACATTGTAGAAGTGGCAGATAAATGCTTGGGGGTCCTTTTCGGAAAGCTCTTCCAGATAGGAAGCATATGTAGTGCCAGGAGCAGACGGTTCTGGAATTGTGTGACCTTGTTGCCTGAACCATTCCAAATCCTTCTTCAGTTGCTCTGATCTCTCCAACCCAGTATTCTGGAACTCAGCATCTGGATGGCACAGATAACAAGGATGTCAATAAGCAGCATCTTGCTAATAGTGTACACAGTGTTATGCAATGCGCAAGCGAAGCTGGTCAAAGTGGAGAATAATGGATTTTACAAGTTCAAATGAAAAAACCAAAATAAAAAATCCATACACAAAATCAGACAAATATAGACAATCTAGATATGGTGAATTTTAATAAGCAAGCTACAACAACTACAAGAGGTACCATTATTAATATAATAAGTCATGTAGGTTTCTTAGCTTGTTTTGAGTGAGCCATTATTTTTCTTGCAAAAAAGCAGAGTAAATTAACAAGAAACAGAATTCTCACATTCAAGAACGGACGTAACAAGAACACGACGAACAGATACCTGTGCCAATAGTTCTTTCTTCCAATAGAAACGGTGTTAATAGGAAAAAGGGTACATACAGATGCAACTCAACATACCATCGCACTAGCAGAATGCCAGAACAACAATGTGGAAAATTGGTTTTCGTATGCTATGGTCGGGATTCAGTACCAACGACAGGCCCAACGCAGGCGCATGTCTGCAAACGCAGCAGCAAAGGAAGGCATGCCAACAGAGGAAGGCGCAACCAAGGGAGATAATTAGGAAGAGGATCAAGGGCTTGCTTAGTCATCTTATCTCAATGAGTTATTTGTTACCAATTATATATTATCTTGTTAGGAGGCCATCCTATTAAAGGGATCAGCCAAATCATTTGTCATTAAGAAATAACAAAGCCCTTCTCCCCCTCTTCTTCTGTAGCTCCGCCAGTGCTAACCCCTTCCCAGCTGGTGCCTCCTCACCGCCGGGAGTTTAAACTCCGACCACCCATCCGCCATTCCTATAATCTACACCACCTCAAACTAGCCCACAACAAATTGGTATTGGAGCCAATCGGCGCCCATCCGAACATGTCAGGCAGCGATGGTTCCAGTTCTCTGGATGGCACGAACATCAAGGCCATGTTCGACCAGGTGTAAGCCCAGATCGCCACCTCCATGGAAAGCTTGTGAGTCGCCATTGAGGCGAATAGTAATAAGCTCATGCCAAAATAAGTAATACAGAACAATACTAAAATATACAATGACTAAGGGAGGCAATAGAGGAGTGAGGGTACAGCACCAGCTGTGTTAGGGATGTCACCCCAAACAGGGACACGAGGGTGGGGCACTGCAAAAAGATAAATATTGCAATAGGCACTGAAAGTTGTCAATACAAAAATGGATGCCTTCAACCATCACGCTAAGGGGTGAGATTTCAGATTTGAGCAGTCCATGAATAAGATGGCTAAAAGAAGCTTTCTGCATGTTTGTCAAAATAAAGGGGAAGATTACTATGGCAGAATTGTTTTTGTATGCAGCATACAGATACACCATACACAACGAAACACGAATAAAAATGCCCCCGCTCCCTATACTTTTTAGTTGATAACTTGATATATGAGCAGTCATTGATAATTTCTGGGGAAACCCTTCAAAATGGGAATTTATTTAGCAAATGTTGCCTCTAAAGCATTTTATGATACATAAATGATATCAAAACACCTAAAGATTTGAACTTGATCCCTTCCAAAGCATATTTGGACCTGCCACTGAATTTATGGCAGCATCCAGCATGTCTAACACAACTAAACACCTACATTTTAATAAAAATTGTGGGTTGAATGGTGACTTCAGGCAGATCCCATCCAACGCATATTTTGGACCTGCCACTAGCCTTATGGCCAGTACAGTACTGCAGTACATCTAGTCACTGTTATGAATAGCGCTTGTTGTATTCAATATAAGGCCAATAGCCAGAATATATAGAGTACACAAGGGTACAAAAGGAAAACTTATAATAGGCAATCATGTACATGGAAAACTTATAATAGGCAATCATGTACATGGAAAGCCAATAATATTCAATCATCTATATAACACAATATATATCCAAAGTAGGTCTTGAAGTAATCGTCATAGCATCTTAACTCTTGAAAAAATGAGCCGACGGTGAAAAGCCGACGAAGAAGAGCCGACGGTGGAGCCAAGTCGACGGTGAAAAGCCGACAAAGGAGCTGAGTCGACGATGGAAAACCGACGAAGAAGCCAAGTCGACGAAGAAAAGCCGACGAAGGAGCCGAGTCGAAGAAGCCGACAGAACGAGCCGAGTCGGCGAAAAGAGTCAAGCTGATAAAAAGAGCCAGGCTGAAGAAAGAGCCAAGATGCTAAGGACTTGGATGGACGCAACAAAGCTAAAAATAAAAGACTCGAAGGAGAGCCGGAGCCGAGCCGAATAGCCGAACTGCTGGAGTGATTTGAGCCACCGAAAATCGGAGCCATGAAGAGAAGCTAGAGCTAAAGCTAAAGCTAAGAACTAGAAGCCCGAAAAGCTAAAGCCGGGATCCAAAATCACATTAAAATCCCCTTGTGGGATCTATTTGGGATCCGAACAGAGGAGATTCCATCCCCAATCGATAGAGAGGGCTCAGGTGATGCTCCACGGGCGAGCATATCGGGGGAGCAGGAAGGCCGAAGGGCGGAGGCGGCGGTCGACGGGCCCGTGGTGGTCGCGACGAGGCGGACGAGCGGCCTGCGGAGGAGGCCGGCGGGAGTCGACGGGCTAGTAGCGCCGGAAGACGAAGTGGCTGTCTACGCTGGCAGGGCCGGCAGCGGTGAAGACGGGACGCATCGGCGTTGGTGGACGGCGCGTGGAGCACCGAGAGCCGGTGGCGGCCGGGAGGCAGAAGCCAATGCGGCGTCTCCCGGACCGATGTGCGTCGCGGGCCAAGACGCACAGAGGACGAAGACAGAGGCATCACCGGCGACTTGGAAGCCAGAGAGGTGCGGTGGCCGACCGAAGCGAAGACGGCCAAGGCACTCGGGAGCCGGAAGGTCGCGGCGGAAGTCGAGGACCGCAAAAGCCAGAAGACAGCGGAAGCTAGAGACGGATGACCGGCAGAAGAGGAAGCGATGGCGGTTGATGACAACGTTGCGGACAGCGGTCGAGGGCGGCGCGCAATGAAGGCCGATAGGGTGGCCGCCCCCGGGAGTGGAGACTGTTCCTCCAGGGGGCAACAGCACTGGTAGTGGAAGGATGAAGCTAGGAGAAAACCTAGGGCGAGCGGGCGTCGACCGGCGAAGGATGGGCTCAGACCACCACAAACGAGGGCGGCAGACAAGCTCAGGCCACCACAGACAAGGGCGACGGACGAGGGCGGTCACAGACGAGCAGCCAGAGAGACAAGCAGAAGAGCTCGCCGGAGTCAACAGAGAGACAAACGAGAAGAGCTCTCCGGGAAGGACAGCGCAAGTGCGTGACCACCCCCGGGAGTTGAGATTGCTCCTCCTGGGGGCAGCAGCAGTGGAAGAACATGGGAGGCTAGGGTTTGAACCTTAGCTGTGATACCAAATTATGAATAGCACTTGTTGTATTCAATATGAGGCCAATAGCCAGAATATATAGAGTACACGAGGGTACAAAAGGAAAGCCTATATAAGGTAATCATGTACATGGAAAACCTATAATAGGTAATCATGTACATGGAAAACCAATAATAGGCAATCATCTATCAGGCAATATATATCTTTAACAGTCACAACAGGGAAAAAACATACATTTTATTGAAAAATTCAAACAGATGCCTGACTTCAAATAAATAAGTACCTATTTCCAGGAAAGCATATGCAATAATCATGGGCTTAAAATCTTTGGGACAATGGATCATTTGCCACTCCTAAGACACCAGTTTTAGGATTTGCCACTAATAAGATTTTTCTTGATAATTTACCACTCCTAAGGCACAAATTTTAGGATTTGCCACTGACAAGATTTTTCTTGATAATTTGCCACTCCTAAGACAAAAATAGTTGAGATTTGCCACTACCACTGTATTCTGACATTTTTATTTATTTTCTGGGAAATAAAGCGCGTGAAAAGACAATATTGCCCCTGTCCCAAGTTGAGGGTTTGACCATATGGATCGGACTGGTCCCAGATCCTCTTCTTCTTCGTTCTGGTGAGCAAGAGCGCAAGTGCGAGGCAGCGAGCAAGGGCGTACAGGTCCACTATCTCTGTGTGTGACAACTGAAATGAATCAAACTAAACTCAATAAACCAAAAGCTGTAATAGCAATTTGTTTCCTCCGCAGAGCAGCGGGAGGACGTAGAAGAGTTCAAGACCCACCTGCCATCAAACTAGAACAGCTTTGAGGCCCACGAGGAGACGCGCTCGCCAGCGTCCCTCCACTGCTCCGCACTCATCAACAGCGCATTAGCTAGATCATTTATTCAAACAGAAGAAGTTTGGTTGCTTATATGGCTAGCTAATTTGTGTTGGTTAGGGACTAATCGTTTTTAGATGAACGTTAGGAATGCTATTAGATGAACGTTAGGGGTGTTAATCGTGAGCTCTCTCCTCTGTTCGATGGAATTGGTAAACAGGATAGGATGCATCTGCCATAGCATCATCATCACAAGCCTAATCGCTCTCCCACCTGCTGCTCGTCATGGATCTGGATGTTCCTGCCACCGTCACTACCGCACAAGAAGCCGTGCCAACACTGCTCGCGCCCACCGTGTACAGCATCATCACCATGCTCCGCATCCCCAGCTCCTCAATCCACTGCCTTGAATTCTTGAATTAACTGCTTCGTCATGCTTGACAGTCGATGGGACAACCACGGCGTGGCCGCCGCCACCCGTGTAGGTGGGGGGCATGTGGAGAGAAGTAGAGTAAATGGTGAGGAAAGAATAGGGGAATTCTGGTATTTTCACCTGTGATTTTGGGGCAAAATAAAATAAAAACAACCAGAATACGGTGGGAGTGGCAAATCTTAGCTATTTTTGCCTTAGGAGTAGAAAATTATCAAGCAAAATCTTATAGGTGGTAAATCCTTACCCCAGTGTCTTAGGAGTGGCAAATCATCAATTTTCCCAAAATCTTTCTATGCCATAATTCTGGTTCGCCCTCCCATCCTTCCTGGCTATCCCTCTGTCCCCTCAATTTAGCAAAAACGGTAAAAGTAAAAAAAAACTATGAATGAATTATTCTGGCCACAAAAAATTGTATGTTGACTATTCCAGAACAATATATAAAAAGGTGGAGAAGCGTCTTCCCCTTCTCTAGGTATGAACTACGTCTATGAACCAATCAAATTTCATTGATCCAACCAAAGGCATGCGTAGCAAAAAAAAAAAAAGCAGTCAGTGGCACACCAGCCGCAAGTTCGTCACCGGTCAAAAACTAAGACACGAAAGGAGGGCTCTGCGATCACTCACACCAGGGGACGGCGGCGCGGTCGACGATGGCCTCGAGCGTCTCGAAGACGAGCTTGCTGTCGACGAGGAACCGCAGGTAGCCCTCGACGGAGGGCTCCCACCTGGCGACGGGCGGCGCCTGGGGCTCCTTCTCCCCCTCCCTGGCCTGGTCCTTGGTATGCAGCCGCATCGCGACGGCCCTCATCTCCTCCACGAACGGCCTCCCTTCCTCCCCGCTCGCCGTGGGCACCATCTCCGCGGCGGCAGCGGCCGCCGCGACCAGCCTCCTCCGCGTCGCCGCAGAGACTCCCAGCGCCGGCCTCGCCCCGACCGACACGAGCACGCCGCTCCTCCGGGCAGCGGCGTTGGTGAGGAGGGAAGCGACGCGCGGGGGCGCGAGGCGGGCGAGGGTGTGGGGGGCGGAGGCCGCGGGCGCCATGGGAGGATAGGGCTAGCGTTTTCTTATAGGACTAGGGTTCCGTGCGGGAGAAGGCGAGGCGCCGATGGCGAAAGGGGCTGTGGCTTTGGAGTGCGGTCTTGCGCAAGCGGAAGCGGAGCGCTCGGAGACTTGGATTGTGAGCGCGAGGTGGAGACGGGGAAGAAGGGACAGAATTATTGATTGATTAATTGCTCTCTTGTGTCGGGGAAGGGGTAATGGATTGGAACAGCCGGAAATAGCGCGTCAATGGCGTCAGGTCGGGGGCTCTCGGCTTGGAGAAGACGATGAGGTTCTTTTTATGTGACGGAGAAGTGGGGGCGATCAATGCGAAATGTGGGGCCGGGAAAGAGTGGGGTCGATCTGTCAGTGGGGGAGCGGTGTGGCTGTGTGGTCGTTTTGACAAGGGAAAATGGGTGGGTTTCATTTCTGAGTAGTTATTTCAATGACGTTTGGAACGCTGCGAAATTTTCCTGTTTTACGAAATTAAATTGTTTTCTATAATTCTGAAAAAAAAATCTGCGTTTCATATGTGACCTAACGCAGTATGTCAGGCTTAACTTCATTCGTATGTATGAATTTGTCAGATGTTTGCCCAGGCCACGGCTTGCAAGGTTTTAGTACTGAGCACTCTCCCTGGGAGTAGCCGTTTCTCCGGTCACGAGAAGACAAGTTTTCGTTTTAGATATCAAAACGGTATCTAAAGTGCAAATTTACTCAGTAATTTATATCGTAATGTATTAATAAAATTTAATAAAATTATAACCCTATGCAAATTCTTTTAAAAACAAATCTACATATTTCATTATCACATGTCCATTCTAAATATCCATCCAAATATTTTATAGCTAAAGTTTAAAAAGTTTGGCTATACTATTATTCTAAAACATCACTTTTTGTGATCAGGGAGATCAAAAGGAGTATTACAATGATTGACATTATTGGATTACTCCCTTGGCTAAGAAAGAGTATCTCTAATAGTGTCACTTCAGCTATCTTTTAGTTATACCATATCAGTAAAATCTTAAATAGAGAAGAGAGAATGTGAAGAAAGAGAATATGTTGTCTCTTATGCAAGAGACAACTTGATCACACAAACAAACACAAATAGTGGTAGAGTATGAGAGTAAAATATGATGAAAATAATATAAAATAGTTAGATGAATGATTTTAGAGACAAACTACCGAAGTATTGTCTCTAGTGCTGTCTCTATGTGAGTTGAAATCCTTAAAGACAATCTTAAGAGACAAACTATTGTATATGCCCTAAGACTCCTGTTTTGAATAAATGAACTATGCAAAGAAATTCATGGGCAATAGTTCAATTTTTCACAAGAGCCTCAGGAAATTCCCACATTTCGAGACTAGCATAAGATGTGAGCTATTGATTCGGGGCTGTTTTTTCAGTCAAACCTTGCTACACATCGAGTTAGATAAATTTGATCGAGTTAGATGTCCGTTCTTGTTTATAGACACACATGTGGCAAGATTTCATTCATGTCATTCAGGTCTAACATGTTAGTGACTCAAAAAAATATAGCAAAAATCTTTTTACTAGCTAAAGTGTAGCTTCAATTTTAATGGACTAATTTTAGATGAGTTTGACAAAATTTTATGGCAAAATATGATAATATTTGTATATGAACTAAACAGTTCTCTCAATTGACAGGATTTTAGCACCAGACAAGTCCTTGCATAGTTACACGTTTCGTTTCAGAGTGGGGTCAGGGAGGATTGCAGAGGGGGGATTCTGAGTAAGGACCTTCAACTTCTCCACTAAAGCCCCTCCTCCATATTTTGCCACGTGGTCTCGAAACATTAGGTGCTTCCCCTACCTCTTTTTGGTCTGAAGTGATCACTTGTCTAGCCGTTATTATTTTTTTTCTCCAAATCTAGCCCCTCCTCACCATGGAACATGTCTTTCGCGCTCGCCGGCCGTCGCTTCGACAATGCCTCGGCCCTGCTCCTATGCTTCTCGCCGTCTGCCGCTTTCACGCGCTCTCTGGGCGTGGCAAGCGACAGTTGTTGCCTGTCGCGTCTTCTACGGTAAGGAGTCTAGATTTATAATTCTACTCGAAAGAAGGCTAAATATATATATATATTTTTAAAAGATAACATAGGACTAGAAAAATAATCACTTTCCCTCTCTCTCTCTCTCTCCTCACCCAACTTGCAATCCCGGCAGCTGCTAGTTTTTGCCTACGTGGTGATCGCTGACGGGTGGGTCCGAAGGGGCAATTGTGCGGGAGAGCCATTGGGTCTTCACGTGACGGCGGCTGGGGCGATGTTCTGTCTCATCCATCCATACCATATACACATCGATTCTTTATTCTTTGCTGGACCCAAAAAACGAAAGAATTCTTGGTATCACGGTCAAGAGAACGCCGGTACGTTGTCGTCATTATATGTTGTAAAACAAAACAAAGGCAAAATATTCTTGGAGTACCTTTTCACAAAAATAACTAGGAGATCTATAGGGAATGTCCACAAAGCATATCAGCTATGCTTTTCAACACCGCGAGAGCATGTTCAACAGATATGGTTGCTATCTATATATCTATCTATGTTATTTAGAGATAAAATTAAAGATAACCTCTATAATTGTTTGTCTTTATGAGATCTCTACAATCTTTTAATTATAGCATGAATTTCTTATAAATAATAACACACAATAATATTTTGTAATGCCTATATACCCAAGATTCATAGACATAGATTGTTTTTTTACAAAGAGATAGTTATATTCTCTTCCTCTCTATCTCGTGTAAATAAAAATTCTACGTAACAAAGGTTACCGATAACTGATACTACATTATTACTAGTATAGTGTCCTGTTTTCCGGTTTCCTTTTCCCAGCACGTAATATATAGTCTTTTCCTTTTCTAAAATATTTGTTTCCTTTTCCTTAATTCCAGGATATTTGTTTCCTTTTCCTTGAGATGATGCTAGAGGTGGGGGGAGATCTGTTGTGGGCCACAGGGATGAGTTAGACACATTAAACAATGGCCATCGGATGTGGGTGAGTAAAGCTGAGGAAATATCTGAGAGGTTAATTTTGATGGAGGCAAGTTTCTAGGGACGTTTCGCTGTGTGCATGAAGGTTAGGCCATCTCTAGTGGGGTGCATTATTTGAGATGGACGTCGAAAAAAATACTTAGATACATTATAAAAGGGTATAGATAAGTACCATGACGCCGAGAACTCACAAATTCACAAGCACGACCTAGCTAACCCCTCTCTTTCGGCCTCGCTGCCCACTCACCCTAGCCACAACTGCAAACCCCACTGACATGCCTCCCCCACATAAAGCGGGTCCCACATGTCACACGGTACCAGCGCCTGTTTCTGTGACCCTCGCTGGTGTTTGCACGTACGCGTGTATCAACCGAAACGTACGTAGTGCGTGCGTTTCTACTTTCTCCCAGGGGGAAGAAAGAAGAAGCGGCAACGGGACGGGAGGGGAGGAAGAGAACGGGACGGCACGGCGAGGCCTGCCAACTACCACTCATTTAGCACTACGGGACGCTACTACGCTAGCGACGGCGACAAGTTCCTTCTCCCAAAAATTTTCTTCCAATCGAGAGGAGTTTATTTACTGGTGCTGCTACGTACGGCCGACCAGCTTGCACTAACTCTTTTGCCATAGCGTGTTAAACAAAGTGAAGTTAGTTGGCGGCAAACCACCAAAGGCGAATCCTCAGTTCTTTACCTGCCGGATCCTCGAATTTTTTGGTTCAGGGAGGTGTGCGTTTGCCCCCATTGCGTGTAAACAGTGCTTCCATGGGTCATCGGTCACCTCTGATCAGTTTTGTGCGATTGTGACCGCAAAGCCGAATGGATCACAGGGGGTGGAACTGTTTGCCCTATCTTGAGATGAGACGCAAAGATATGGCTGCAAATAGCCTGCAATACTTATCCACTGCATAGAGGAGCGAGCATCGTCCCCTCTTTGAAAGGGTTTTTTTTTTTGTGGGATGAATGCACATTCGTACGTCCTCTGGCCACGAGCTAGCTCCTAGACGTTCTCCTTACTCTCACCCTTTATCTTTTCTTTTCTCTGTTTACTTTTCTGAAAAGACAACTCATCCTCTCTACCGCTAAGCTTGGGCAAACTTTTGATGGCCAGTTCGTGATGATTAAGCCAATTTTTTAATCGAAACAGGCCCAGACCGACCTTGTGTACCTTAAGGACCGTGCTTCGCTCAAAAACCTTTGCCTTTATTTTCGCTGGATCGAGACAGCCCACGAACATGAAACTTCGGCAATGTTGTCCGCCTGACAGCCCACAAGCCCGTGACTCAAATTTCTGTCATTTGGGTGCAGGGAACGTGCAGTTTAGTGTATATGCAAAGCACTAATCTAGTTTCATAATGGTCATCTTCGGAAGGGTAAATAATACGGAGGCACAGGACAACACATGCTTAGCGTTTTATTATATTATTAAAACGAAAAAAATAAGATACAAGGTTAGAAAAAAGAGAAAAAAAAAAATGGGGCATTCCGAGAATTGAACTCGGGACCTCTCGCACCCTAAGCGAGAATCATACCACTAGACCAAATGCCCTTGTGATGTGGCATGTTCTACAAAAGCTACATATCTATTAGTGTATTGGTCTAATTGCGCATGTCTGCGGCGTCAAGGGGATTGTATCTTTGTAAACTAGTAATTCCCGGTGGAAGCTCGTGAGATCTTCACGTATATTTTTTCGAAATATTGATGGATATAAAAGAAAGGGATGTTTAATAACCCTGCAAATCGTTCGGTGGTTGGAACTTTGGTTATCAAGTATGAAAAAACTGAGGCCGGAGATGTATCGGTTTTATCTCCTTAATACAAAAAAAAAAAGAAACCCTGCAAATTTTCACTTGCTCGATTGCATTTCGGGAGAGACAAAAAAACATTAGTATCTCGAAGGAAGAGTTGACAGTAAATCATGATTAAAACTTGATTTGTATTTCCGCGCAAAAACTACTTAATTTTATCTCTTTTTTTTTTGTCGAAATGCAACCAAATTTGATCACTTTTTGAAGAATTACAGAAGACCATTTTCCCCTATATCCACCAATATATGGAGATGTTTTGAAAACTTACACACAAAGTTAACACGGATTTACATTGAATTTTGTGTTTACACCTGATATATTTCCATCCATACATGCAATTATGTAAACAATCTATGTGTCGGAACTTGTAACTCTTGAACACCTGCGCAGAAGTGGCAAAAGCTGTCTATTGACAGCTAAAATTAAGCTAGCTAAACTAATCTGATTTGTGCATGTCTTGTCGATGATGATCAAGAGATACGTACCATTTTGTGGATTCAAAATCAATCAGCCATCTAGCTTCCAGAAGAGGTGGCTTCCATGTACAACAGTACAAGCTAGCAGATATATAACTAAGGCAGGCACCAGCAGGCCGGATGCATATATTCTGTCAAGCGCCTGATAATTAATCGATTCAATTCACTCACCAGCTGCTAGCCGCAGGACCAACCCGCTGTCAATTATAATCAACTTGCACATGCAGTTGTACTCCACAAATTAAAACGAATCAACAAATCAAATTTCATAAGTTTATCAAATATTACAATGTAGAGCAAGAACAACCTGCACCAGATTAAAACACACAAAATTTACATGGATGCATGCATGGGGAGAGTTCAAATCCTACACCCATCCATCCCATGCATGCATATATCCATGCTGCAGCAAGAAATAATAAGACACACAAGCAAAAGGAAAAGTATATATGAGATGATCACAAGTGGAAGACAACTCGATCGATCGATCTCTTCCCTTGCAGCAGCCATGGCGTCAATTCTTGCTTCGTGCTGCTGTAAAGCCATGGGATCGAAGGGAATCAGAAAGAAACCTACAATATTTACAGTTTGCTGAACGTACCAGCCTGTACACGCACGCACCAAGATGATTTAACCTCTCGTTTCAATGATCATGAGTGCAAGATCACGCGCACACGCAGAAACCCTAATGGTGACCACGCGTGGCAGTTATGTTTGTCCGGTGATATATCATTGGTGCTGAGAGGACAGCGGCCCGAAGATGTCGAGGAAGCCGGACGGCGAGCCGAGCGCCGGCACGCCGGGGCTCAAGAAATGGTCGCCGACGTGGTGTAGCCAGCCTGGGGAAACCAGGGGGGCCTCGCCCTTGAGCGCAGCACCGCGGAGCGGGCTGAGGTCGTGGAACAGGAATCCCGACGGCGACGGCACAGGCCCCGGCCCAGCCGGGGCAGCGGCATGCTGCCTCGTGGCCGTCACCGACACCGACACCGCCGGGCCGGGCCGGTTCAGGGCGTGAGCCTTCACGCGCACCGGCACGGCCCTCCCAGCGCCCTTGCGCGCGCCCGCCGGCCTCGGGGACGACGGCGCTGACGCCCTCTTCTTGTCACCGCCGGCGTCCCGGCCGGTGAGCCGCTGCACGAGTGACATGAACTCGTGGGCCTCGACGTGGATGACCTTGGGGGACACCATGTAGATGATGACCGGCTTGCGCTGCTGCTGCGCCTGCGCCGCCGGCTTGACGATCTTGCGCGACGCGCCGTGCACGCCGCGCGCCCCGCCCCCGGCGCCACTGAGCCGAACATCGCCGTCGAAGCTCGCGGCGGCCATGGAGGGACGACGACGATGGATATCTGCTATGACGATGGATGGGTGCAACTTGAGGTGGACACGAAAGATTTGAGGGGGACAGCAAGAGGCGAAATCGATGTACGGGGCAGCCGGCATATATAGCCGAGAGCCCGAGACACCGTCTTGTGCTCTCTTGGCATTTAGGCCTCTGGGTCTGGGTCAACTGGGGAAATCGAAGGGGACAAGAGTGATGGGGCACGTGCCTCTTGGTCCATCCAATGTGGTCACATCTTCGTGACCCTTTTTGTGCTGCTTTATTCCTTTTGCGTAAATTGTTAATCGGCTCTTCCTCGTGATCGATGGATGCAGCAGCTCTTATCAAACAAGTATTTCATGTGTCCAAATTTATAAGACGTATTTTTTATTAGCGTATAAACCAAGAAAATATTGAAAATGACTAGATTACCCCTAATTATTATCACTAAACATTCAATACATACATGTAGAAAATATAAAGTAAAGATGTGTATTTATTAGAGGTATATAGGGACATTACAGTAATTTTATATTGGAATATAAAATACGCCATATATTTATAAATTAAGACTATTAAAAAAACATGTCTTATAAACTTGAACGAATATATTACTAATTAATCTTAAATGGAATCTCGTATGACAATCAGTGTTCACAATATCAATATCATGATAATCGACCATATCGAGGTTTTCGAAAATCGAAAAAATTGGGTTGAAAATCAGTAGAAATCGAAGAGTTTTGAAACCAAACTTTTTGAATAAAAATTTTAAAAAAATCGATTTTCATGATAATTGATTAAAAATTTTGTGAGTGAATTTGTGAACTTGTGTTCTTCGGTAGTCAGTTTTGTGAGCGATTTTCACTCGATATTCATCGAAAATCGAGCGATATTCAGCGATTATCGCGATATTTACGTTGCATAAATTTTTTCGAATTTTTGAAATTTAACCGATTTATCGACTGGTATTATATACCGTACCGACTCGATATGGTCGATAATCGCGATTATTGATGATAAGCTAACATTGAGACATATCGATCAATTATACATTGCATGCCCCTTTACTAACATCAAGTTAAGAATCTTACAACAGGGGGGAAAAGTAATTCCCCAACTTCACAGCCCATAGAGATTTATCTTTGATGGCCACAATAGATCCCTGCCACACGTAATGACGACACACGGACACATCAAGCAACCAACCTTTTGACAATGCACATCGGGCTTTAGCTGGGGCCCACCTGCAGCTGCAGGCGATATTAGCAGCCGACTAAGAAAGGACGAGCAGGCAAGAAAGCCCGGCCATCTGAAAAAATAATATGGCACGATGGCCATTCTTATGCTTTTTCTATATGTTCCTGTCCATTTCGGCTGAGCCACGGCCGGTTTTGGTTCACCTCACGCCATTGGCCGGAGAGGCCGCGAAAGTCAGCACACACACATGGAGACGACTAAGGGCCACATCGAGTTGAGGCCGTGGTTATCGACGTCACTGGCGAAACAAGTTGAGCTGTCGAAGCATTTTCTGACAAAGGGCGGCGGCGGCCGGCCGGCGACCGAGGCGAGCCTTGGATCTGCACAGTTTGCTGCTGGTGAGACCGGGAAGAATTCGCGCGCCGTTCTGGTACGCACGTACATACGGGGGTGAGGAGCGTACGACGTTCGTACGCGTCAAGCACACAATCGGAGAAGCGCTGGCGCTGGCGCGGGCGCGGGCGCGGGCTTGACGGAAGAGCGAGCGAGCGCACGAGGGGAAGCTTGACGAGATATTGGCATGTTTCTAGCACGTTTTTGCTCGCCTGCAGCCGTATTCAACTTCATGATAATTTAGGGTTTGTTTGGTTACTTGTATCAAGTGGTACATGTATGAGATGGTTAAAAAAAGTCATCTATGTGTTTGGTTGCTTTAATGGAATCATCCCGTCCTAGATGGTGGGATACAAATTTGATGAATATTTCTTATAGATGCTGAACCATTCTATTCATCTAAAACAATGGAATCAAATGATACAGGATCATTCTATCCCATTTAACCTCATCCCACCAACCAAACACACCCTTACAGGAAGAAGCTAGAAAATGACAAAAGGAACCGAGCTGTAAAACTTGATCAAACGAGGTGTTTTAACTCAAGAGTCCTTCAACTCCTTAATAGTTGTGGTAAAAGTTAATACATGTGTATGCATTGTACAAAGGGATTGGCCATCCCACCTACTCCAAATGCAGCTGCCGTCATCGCTTGCCTCCTCCTCCAACACCCCACCTCCACCTTTCTCATCACCGTCCCCCTTCTTCGTCTCTAGTGGTTCACCGCTGCTAGATACCCCTCTCCCTACTCCTATTCTCCACTAACATACCGTCATCCTACCAACTGACCCTGCTCCACCGCCTCTCCCTTCATTTACAGCCGGTGTCCAGTGAACTTGAACCCTAATCAAAAGAATCTTGTTGGGAAACCATGTGGTCCATGAAGGCCCACGATGGTCCCTTAGCCGAAACCCTAGGCGACTACTATATAAGGAGAAGGAGGTCCCCAATTGTACAAGGAATCAAAAAACAATAAAGTATTCTCTCGCAGTTCCTCCTATACCGTGTGTTCATCTTTCTCCCTCTCTATTCTCCACTTCAGATCTGTTCGGGAATCCCGGACTATTCGATAGCGAGGTTCCTTAACACGTTATCAGCACGAACCATTACCGGCGAACAGATTGAAAAGTTGAGAAAAGGTGGGTTTCAGCGATTGATTCTAATCGCTTGCTGATTCTATGCATGCACCATACGCATCTGGTTTTGTATTTGTCGCGTGGCAAGAAGCTATAACGACATGAAGCTACAGTTCTTTTACTGTTCATACACACACAAAAAAGAGAACCTGACAGCGTGTGCCCGAAATACTATGATGTCGTCTCGGTATGCGCGCTTGAAACGTCGATCGTCGTCGGCCCGCACGCCCGGCGCCGCCAGCGCCAGAGCATCGCCGGCTCGGCCGAGCTGCGCGCCATGCGACCCGACCTCGGCCATCACGCTCAAACCGCCGCCGCCGGCTTCCCACCGCCCTTCCCGATTCGCAGCCGCCGCGCGGATCCTCCGCCACCGCCGCCCGCTCGCTCATGCCGCGCGCCGCCGGCCCCCGCCCGCCTCGGCAAGCGATCGCCCAAAGACGCGCGCGCGCTCGCCCAAGCCCTCCCCGCCGCCGCGCCCCCTCCCACTCGCGCCACTAGCTCGGCCGCCGCGCCGTCGCGAACGGAGCGCCTGCGCCGTGAGCACACGGCGCCGCGCCGCTGCTCACCGCCCTCCCACGCCTCGCGGCCTCCACTGACGCTTCATCTTCTCTGCGCCTCGTTCTCCGCGCTCGAAGCCAGGGGAAGCCGAAGGGGCGACAAGGAGGAAGGCGAGGGGGAGGAGGCGTATTGGGAGATGCGTGGGAACCCTATTCCCAGCTGCTGGGCAAAAAAAAAAAGGGCACAGCCCAAAAGGTCGTTAGGCCGGAAAAGAAAAAAAAGAAAAATAGCAAAAAATTTGGAAAATTGCTAGAAAAATCTAGGAAAATTATTTGGCTCTGTTTTAATTTTTCTAGCTTTATTCTCTGCATTTATGAATATTCTTTTATGAATTTTGAATTCATTTGCTTTATTTAGTATATTGGAGATGCTAGGCAATTTATTCTTCTGCATTTCACGATTTTGCAACCATTTTTCTATTAGATTACACACATTAATCTAATGCTGGAATTTTTGAAATCATGCAGATGTTCGGCATTGTGAACCATGAGTTTGAAGAACTGGCCCCGCACGGTTAGAACTACCTCACTTGGGCATCGGACGTGAAGATCGTACTTGGGGCAAGAAGCTCCGTACTGCGATCGGTCTAAGGTCCTCGAAGGATGTGCAACCTACCACCGAGCAGAACGATCAAGTCTTGCACTTCTCAGCATCACCTCTCAGCCACTTTGAAGAATGAATACATGGCTGAGGAGAGTGCACTTGAGCTTTGGACTGCACTTCAGAAGCAGTTCGAGAAGTTCAAGTACACTATCTTGCACCAAGCACAGCAAGATTGGGTTCGCCTGAGATTTGCAGACTACAGAACAAGCCGATACAATTCTGCCTTGCACAGAATTTGTATCAATCTCTCCCTATGTGGCAAGAAGATCACTGACGAGGAGAAGATTGAGAAGACTCTCTCCACTTTTCACCCAAATGCTATCCAGAGTGCCCGCAGCTATCGTCAGGACGCATACAAGGAGTATAGCAAACTGATTGATGTCATGCAAGTTGCGGAGTCACAAGATGTTCTACGCAAGAACTTCGTCTCGCAACCATCTGGAAGGGGCATTGGCACAGAAGTCAATGCCAACAGCTATAAGGTGAAAAAGTTCACTCATAGAAAGAAGGGCAAGTAGGGTGGAAAAGAGAGGTATCAGGCCAAGGGAAAGCCCAAACCCAAGTGAAGAAGGATGACAAAGAAAAGGTGCACGCTAAGCCGTATGGACAGCAGAACCAAACGTGCTTCAGATGTGGCACTTGGGGACACTGGTCAAAGATATGTCGGGAATCCAAGGAAGTGATCAACACATATCAGACTAAGAAGAAGGCAAAAGAAAACGCCCCAGCAAAGGCGCACTTCGCCAAGGTTGGTGATAATGATACCATGGATGTGGATACCCCACTTGCCTCATCCTCACAGACTAGCCTGGACATCGATGCTGCAACCAATCTTATGGCAAATGAAGAGAAAACTTCTGTCGATGTCATAGAAGCAGAAATTAATGCATATTTTACCGATTCTGTTTAATGCATGAATCACATTATTCTTTTTAGATTGTGGTTGTTAGTGAATTTCTTTTGAATAATTAATTGTAAGCTCTAAAAGAGCATACTTTTCTCATGAATAAATATGCTATTTATTCTTTATTCCAGTATTCTTTAATTTGCAAACAATGTTTGAATTATCTTGCCACTTTCTGATTGGGATTATTTTTTTTAGAAATCGTGTAGTGCCCAAATAGAAGAGATATGCATTGTTGATAGTGGCACAACAAATACCATCTTAAGAGAATCCAAATACTTCCAGTCGATCACGAAGAACGCTGAAAAGATTACTACGATCGCAGGAAGCGATTCATATGTAATAGGCTCAGGAAGAGCCACAATTATATTGCCTATGAGTACAACTTTGGTAATTGAAGAAGCCCTTTTGTACCCCGAATCAACGCGCACTCTCTTAAGTTTCAAAGACATCCGCGCCAATGGTTTTCACGTAGAAACCAATGAAGAAAATGGCAAAGAATACTTGTGCATTGTGAAGCACACGGTATGTGGAAAAATGGTATTAGAAAAATGTCCCCCATATGAATCTGGGTTGTACTATACGAATATTCATGCACCCGAAGTGTATACCTCCTTGAAGACTGTTTTTAGAAGATCTGAGTTATTTTCTTTATGGCATGGTAGATTAGGCCATCCTGGTCTTAGAATGATGAGGAATATAGTGACAAACTCATAAGGTCATGACATTAATGTTAAAAACTTCCCGAATCATGAAGATTTCGTGTGCCCTGCATGTGCCACCGGGAAATTAATAACCAGACCCCCTGTCATGAAAGTGCAAAGTGAAATCCCTGCATTCCTGGAACGCATCCAAGGGATATTTGCGGCCTGATTCAGCTCTTGTCAGGGCTGTTTCGGTACTTTATGGTGCTCATCGATGCTTCTTCGAAATGGTCGCATGTATACTTATTGTCAACAAGAAACCATGCTTTTGCAAACCTGATCTCGTAGATCATAAGAATTAAGAATGCTTTCCCTGATCATCGCGTGAAGTCCATTAGAATGGACAATGCTGACGAATTTACTTCAAAGGCATTTGATGATTATTGCACTGCAACAGGGATAGTAGTTGAGCACTCCGTACCGCACGTCCATACGCAGAATGGACTAGCTGAAGCACTAATAAAGAGGATTAAATTCATTGCCAGACCGTTTTTGCAGAGTTGTAACTTACCCAACACTTGTTGGGGACACACAGTCCTGCATGCAGCAGCTCTCATCAATTTCAGACCTTCGGCCTACAATATCTATTCCCCTATGCAACTAGTGCACGGGGTCATCCCGAAAATCTCCTATCTCAGAAAATTTGGGTGTATGGTATATGTTCCTATACCACCCCCTTAGCGGACTGCAATGGGCCCTCTCCGCAAGTCTGGGATATACGTTGGTTATGAGAGTGCATCCATAATCAGGTATTTGGAACTCATGACTGGAGACTTGTATACAACCCGATTCGCTGATTGCATATTTGACGAGGATCGTTTCCCGTCATTAGGGGGAGGAAATCAACCTTTGGATGAAAAATACCGAAAAATCATATGGCATTCCATCGATCCCGCGTATGACCTCAAGACTAATGAAGCAAATCAATAAGTCCAGAAGATAATTGATTTGCAGAATTTAGCAAATGAACTGGCTGATCATTTTTGTGATCTGAAGGGCATGGTTAAGTCGCATGTACCCGCACGAAATGCACCAGAGAGGGTGAAAATACCAAAGAAAGCAGAAGGTATCCCTCATCCTGTTCAGAGGCCTCAAAAAAAAAGAACAGGAAATCTGGCTCCTCAAACCAAAAGTACCCGGAGACGTCTGGAGAAAACAGGGCGAGATGACTTACCACAACCAATCACGAAAATGCCCCAAGGAAAGAAGGGGGGCCAGTTGAGACCTGGCACTGGAAAGATGCCGATGGAAAAGACAATTCCAGACTTGAATCTTCTACTGCAAGAAGCCGCCGAAAATAATGTGTGCGCACATATGGGCGATGAAAAGTTAAAAGAACTTGCCCCTGCGATAGGAAATACAGCGAAGAGCAAGCAGAAGTGCATAAAGCACCCCATGATGAAATGGTCATAAACTTTGTAATAACAGGAGAATCCCTGAATAGAGCAACAGCCAATGTCGATGCATACTTTGCAAAGAAGATTGCCTCGATCATTGATCATGATCCCGAGCCTGCATCTCTCGCAGAGTGCAAGAAAAGGCTAGATTGGGACGAATGGAAGAAGGCAATCACTGCAGAGTTAGTCTCTCTGAACAAGAGAGAGGTGTTTGGGCCCGTATGTCGCACACCTCCCCATATAAACCCTGTGGGTCACAAATGGGTCTTTGTTCGGAAGAGAAATGAAAACAACGAAGTTGTAAGGTACAAGACAAGGCTTGTAGCTCAAGGTTTCACTCAACGTCTCGGGGTTGATTATGAAGAAACCTATTCTCCGATCATGAGAGGAATTACCTTTAGATATTTGATCTCAATGGCAGTCAACTTGAAGTTGAAAATGAAGCTAATGGATGTTGTCATAGCATATTTGTATGGGAACTTGGATTCGAAGATATACATGAAAGTATCGGAAGGTATTCCTATCCCGAACCAAGACAGAGCAAATAGAAACCTGTACAGTGTGAAATTAGAGAAATCACTGTATGGGCTAAAACAGTCAAGAAGAATGTGGTACAATCGCTTGAGTGACTTTCTCTGCAAGAAAGGCTACACGAACAACGAAGATTGTCCATGCGTGTTTATACAGCGATCCCCGAATGGATTCTGTATAATCTCCGTCTATGTAGATGACTTGAACATCATTGGGACGGATGAAGAAATTGAAGAAGCATGCTCATACTTGAAGTCTGAGTTTGAAATGAAAGATTTGTGTAAAATCAAGTTTTGTTTAGACTTGCAGCTTGAGCATGTCCAAGGAGAAATCTTGGTACACCAATTATCCTACACGCAGAAAGTGTTGGAAAGATTTAGCTTTGAAAAGGCATATCCTGCAAAGACTCCAATGGTCGGAAAGTCACTCCAAGCAGATCTAGACCCATACAGACCTAGAGAAGAGGGGGAGGAAGTCCTAGGAGCAGAATTCCCATATCTAAGTGCAGTTGGAGCGCTCATGTACCTTGTGAATAGCACCAGGCTGGACATTGCGTTTGCTGTGAATTTGCTAGCCCGGTACAATGCAGAACCCACCAAAAGGCATTAGAAAGGGACCAAGGACATCTTCCGTTACCTCCAAGGAAGCAAAGATCTCGGTTTGTTCTTCAAAAGAAACAATGAACTGAATTTGGTTGGCTACGCCGATGCTGAGTACTTATCAGACCCGCATACTGACAAGTCCCAAACAAGGTATGTTTTCCTATGTGGAGGAACAACAGTTTCCTGGAAGTCGTCTAAGCAGACTCTTGTCTCGACGTCGACAAACCACTCAAAAATCATTGCTTTGTATGAAGCCTCTCGTGAATGTGCATAGCTCAGAAGAATGGTTCACCACATCCAGAAGTCTTGTGGCTTGAACATTGAGCAAACTCCCATGATCATCTATGAAGATAATGCAGCTTGTGTTGCTCAAGCACAGATGGGTTATGTGAAGAGCAATCTCACGAAGCACATCAACCCCAAGTTCTTCTATGCTCACGAATTGCATAAGATGAACAAGATCAAGATACTGTATACTAAGTCATATGAAAATCTTGCAGATTTGTTCACTAAATCACTCCCAGCATCTACCTTTGAAAGGTGCGTAAAAGAGATTGGGATGATGAGACTTAGAGAAGTGGAGATTTCAGGGGGAGATATTTCACATACTCCCACATAAATCTCGAATATGAATTTTTGAGTACCCAACATGAATCTCGAAGATTAGCAATTGAAGTTTGGGTGAATTGTACTCTTTTTCCTTAGCAAGTTTTTCGTGAAGTTTTCTTGCATAAGGTTTTAATGAGGCAATTCGTGCAACACAGTAAGCGTATGCTATGTACTCTTTCTCCAAGTATTTTTCACACTGGTTTTTTTTTGAGTTTTAATGAGGTATATGCATCTCGCGGCAAAAGGCCCAAGGGGGAGTGTTGGGAAACCATGTGGCCCATGAAGACCCACGATGGTCCCTTAGCCGAAACCCTAAACGACTACTATATAAGAAGGAGGGGGTCCCCCATTGTTCAAGGAATCAAAAAGCAATAAAGTATTCTCTCGCAGTTCCTCCTATACCGTGTGTTCATCTTTCTCTCTCTCTGTTCTCCACTTCAGATCTGTTCGAGAACCCCGAATTATTCGATAGCGAGGTTCCTTAACAAATCTCACCCTAATTTGCCGTTGTTGTCGCCAGAGAAGGTGATCTCACCCGCCGAAACAAGAATCTCAGAGAAAATCGCAAGTTCAAAAATTCGAATGATACCAAAGAAAAAACGTTCATATGATGTATAGCAATTCTGTTATATTAAGGTATTCGAGACTATCTGGGCTCACCCAATCCAGGATGCCGATCCACACCCGAAATTTTTACAAGGATAGCATCCAATTTAAATGCATGACCCTAGCTATCAGCTGCAATCACTAGACAATACGGTAATCCGCTCCCGTTCAGGACTCCGCCTCATCCTGAACACAGTTACACCGAACACTGACCATACATACCACGGGTTAAAACGCGGCATACGATGCGTCATTGGTGAGCAAAAACCAAATCTAAAAGCAAATTCGGCACCGTCGGAGATGCTTCAATATGCATGCAAGGCGATAACCACCAGGTGCAGGCCGGCCGGGCTCATGGGCAAAAGATTAGCAGGTGAAAAGTGTAACGTAACACGTCTTTGTCATAGCCGCCGCCACATGTCCCCCCCATCTGACAATTCATCGGCAACAACCGAGTGAATACCTTGTTCAGAGACGCCATCGCTTTCTCCCGGTTCAGACTGATTTGTGCTCAGGCCCAGCACGCCATGGAAGCGTACAAGAAAGCGGCATGAGTTGTATGCATATATACAAAGGAGGTAAAGACCGAGTCGCTGGTGTTAACAGGTTCATAGTTTAATCTACTTAATTTGAAGGGTTCCAAGAAGATACCGGGCCACTTTGAAGGTGTCCAAGACTTCCCCAGAGGTAGCCTTTCCAGTTTTAGTTAGCAACTCTTTTACGGGACACTAAATGCAATATATGAACTGTTGATTCTTTTCGATGTAACGGAGCACTTAAACTTCAACGATTAGATGCTGCACATGTAACAAAAGTTAGTATTGCCAGTGTAACTTGTCGGAGGAATCAACCGTGTGCAGTTAGCCACCACATACTGTACAAATCACCTCATACTTTCATTCATCTACTACAGGTGAAAGCAGGGGTTTCCCCTACAGTACCAGCAATGGACAATGTGGAACTGCGAATAGTTTCTTAAAACACTCATGACATGCAACAGCACATTGCGATGAGGTAGTCAGGCGATAGATAACTGAAAAGGAAATTTATTAGCCTAGCATAACTATAGGCTATAGCAGCAGCATGACATTGCATTTCTGTCTGTTCAGACTTCATGCATCGCATACATCTTTGGGCGATACGAAGTGCAAATAACATGTAAAGCAAATGATTGTACGAATTATAAAAGTAGATCGACTAGCTAGATACAAGTCAGCCCCCATGTTCTTGGACGAAATAATTTTGTCAGGGATATAGAATTGTAGATTGGGGATTTCCCGAGAATATACATATTAGGCATATTAATGATGAATCTATTTCGAAAATAAGATATAACAATAATTGACCATGAAAATCATATTCACCGTAAAAAGCCTATCACATTTTTAGAAAGCGTCTTCACGCGTCTGCTCGCTGTTTTCTTCACCGACAGTCAGTTTCACCTGCATCGCCTTCTGATCTTCATCGGCATCCGCTACCGGGTTCCTCCACGTCTTCGTGTCATCTCGGTAACGCAGACGAACTTCATCTATATTCTGTTTATCTAATAATATGGATAAGATAGACATTGCAATTGGCATGTTGCTTCTGTCTAGTTTGCTTGTTTCATCTGTTCTAGCTTCAATTATTGTCATCTTATTTTTGGAATAGATTCATCATTAATTCTGCGTCAAATCCGTTCCACGATTTGAGTCAGTTACAGATTCTGCGTGCAGTTAATTCCGCACAACGTAAACGTGTTAACCACTTAGTCCCACGTTGCAAAAACTACAAAAGAGAACTGCGCCTGTGCAAGCCATCGAACCCGATTTCGCTGCACCATTCACGCGCATGTCATGTCGCGCACGCGCGCCGCCTGACGATGCGAGCGAGCGCACGTGTGTTCTCTCTTTTCTCCTTCTCATGCTAAAGCATGGTGGGAGACGCTTCCCTTATAAGATGGTCTTCATCCACCTCCATTAGCAATATGGGACTATTGCATTTTCACTTCTCTTCCACTTAATAGGCCTTTGAGATTTTACATGAATTATTCCTGAATTATTTGGGCCTAGCCCATGTAATTCTAACAGATAACTCCAATGTCCTTGGATAAAATAACAGGAGCTTCACTCACTCATAAGTCCATGTTAGTTGGTGCCTGACATACAATAATAGAAGTATAAAATACGGATCATTGCAAATTCTGGTTGGGTGCTGTAAGCTGGAGAGAATTGACAAACAGCCACACCTTCCCCAAGTGCATGCTTTATAATTTGGTGAGCTTTTTTTGAAGGTAATAATTTGGTGAGCTTTATCCTAACACTGCCAAAAGGTTGTACTGTGTAGAGAACAGTAGAGTTGTTTTTTCAGTTCAAATTTTTTAAAAATAAGCGATTCAAGAAAGTAAAATTCTACATAACGCTATAGCTTTTTTCTCCAAAACAACGGTATAGCCCATGACTGTCCGAATGCTACTCTTATCGCTTTCTCTCAATCCACATTTCCCCAATTCCCCGGCACGGGCGTGCATCCCCGGCCACCAGACGTGGCCGCGAAACCCTCCTCGCACCGCCACCAGCAGTCTCCCTCGACGGGCCGGGGGCGGTGCGTGGACGCTGCGGCGACGGACACCGAGCGTGTCCTCCCGAGCCAACACAGCCTTGCGCACCTCCCTCCCCTCTCCGGCTCGCCACCTCCCGCCGCGATGACCAGCGGCCCCCGGTGTGGCGGAGAGGCCCCATGTTGAAGAGCGGGTTGGTGCGAGTGTTGAGAACGCGCGCCGACGCCGCGGGAGCGGCGGGGCACGGGAGGGGCCTTCGCAAGCGCGGCGGTCATCGGAGGCGTGGAGGTTGCGACGCGTGGTGGATTTGAACGCCGACGACGCCATCCGCTTCGTTTGTTGGGGGGAAATGGTACGGAGGAAACGAAAGAAGGCGATGGAGATGGAGAGAACCCGGCAAAGTTTTCGTGTCGTGGTCAGTGGTAGACCTGGCCAAACGGGCCAGGCCAAATGGGTCGGCATGGGGCCGCATCGTAGGCACGGCTCGGGCATCAGACGGCCTAACGCTAAACGGTCTTGCAGCGCACGCCCAACTCACGTTCTCGTTCTTGGGCGGAGGGTGGCACGGCGGGCGACGCACGCAAGACGCACGGTCCGCCGCTTAAAAAAATAGCCGTTTATAGCTGTTGCAGATTTAAAAAAATCATAAAAAATTCGAAAAAATTCAAAAAAATCCCGAGTTTTTTTCCTATAAATAGGTGGCTGCCCCCTCCTCATTTCTACACCAGCAACCTTGCATTCTCTTCTAATCATTCTCTTGTGAAAATTCTTTTGCTCTTAGTGGTAATTTGGCAAAATTAAAAATAGTTTTGTCAAAAATCCGAAATTCGGCTTTCGGCTTCTGTCAAGAAATCAAGGTGATAATTGTGATTTATTATTTTATTTTGTTAGTATTTTAAATCATATTTTAATATTAATAGCGTCATTATTTCTTGTAGTTTGCTTTATGGAGCCCGGGGATTTTCCGTCGTTCCCAGCTTCTGATTTCGGTATTTCACCCGATGAGCTTCTTGCATCATATGCCAAAGAAGCTGCAGGAGCTGTGCCATCTTCAGGCTCTGCAAGTGCTACTGCGTCGGCAAGCACCGGGCGAAAAGAGCAAGACGCAAGACATCGAGTCCGGGAAGATTTCACCGATTTTTGAGATATCAAACGACGCCCAAATCGTATCTTTGTTTGTAAATATTGCAAGCATAAATTAATCTGCGAAATCTTGGTGGAACGGGCACTTGAAGAGGCATGTCGATTGTAGAAAAAAAGCGGGAATGGCTTCGAGGCGACGATCTCGCAGTACAACCCGACGGTATGGTACGAATCGGGACTACAATCTCGAGGTAGCTCGTGAATCTCTTTGTCGCTTAATCGCTTCTCAAGATCTTCCTTTAAACTTTGGTGAGTCGATTGCGTTTGAAAACTTTATTAGGACCGCTCATAATCCTAGATTTTCTGCAGTTTCTAGCAGACAACAACTAGAGATTTGATTAAATATTATAATAATTGTCGCAATAAGCTAAAAGAAAAATTTAGTACTGTATTTTTACGTGTCTTTGACATCCGATATATGGAGTGGTAGAGCTAAAGAGGATTACCTTAGTGTAGTTGCTCATTATGTAAACGATGATTGGCAACTAGAAAAGAGAATTATAGGATTCAAATTAATTGATGTAGCACATCTTGGTGAAAATATTCTTGATTGTATTGTAAAAGTTGTGAAAGATTTTGGACTTAATGATAAGATTTTTGCAATAACATTAGATAATGCTTCCGCAAATACTTCGCCATGAACATACTTACTCCGCTTTTCAATTCATATGTGAATCTTTCTTATTACATCGTTGTGCTTGCCATATTATTAATCTTATAGTTAAATCTGGTTTAAAGAGGTTAAATCAAGATATTGAACCTTTTCGCATCGCAATATCTTTCTTAACTCATTCTAATCAACGAGTAGCAAGATATAAAACTTATTGTATTGCAATGAATGTACGTCCGCGTAAGTTTGGTTTGGATATGCTGTTAGATGGAACTCTACTTACTTGATGCTTAAGAATGTCATACCATATGAGAGCACATTTTCTGCTTTTATTAACACGCACCGCCGCATACAGGATGGTCAATCGGTACTCACAGTATAACATTGGTATGTTGCTAAATACTTGCTTTCATTTTAGAACTTTTTTATTCCATCTGTTGCTTTATCCGAGTTTATTATTCAACCTCTCCTTTAATTGTGCGTCATATTTTAGAAATTGCTACCCACTTAAAGAGCCACGAAAATGATAATATATTGCGGGAAGCTGTTTATGCTATGAAAACTAAAATTTTAAAATATTGGCAAGAAATTCCTATGTTATATGCATTTGCATTTATTTTAGATCCTAGAGCTAAAATTCAGGGATTCGGTAATGTTCTCTCACTTCTAAGTGATGCGGTAGGTACTGATTATTCTAGTTATTTTTCAACTGTCCGTGCTAACTTAACTGAAGTTTATGATAAGTACGATCGGAAGTTTGCTGGAGTTCGCATGCAGCGACCTCCACCAGCACCCACAACAGGTAAGAAGAAAACCGCATGAGGAAAGATATGGGGTACAGGTGGCTCTTCCTCAAGGAGTTCAACTACATCAACGACAAGTGCGGACACATCAAGTGGTGGGGAGCTAGCTACCTATCTCAATAGCGACACTGTCAACTACCAAGAGAAGGAAGAGGAGGACTTCAATATTTTGCAGTGGTGGCACGAGCACAAGATAACATATCCGGTGCTTTCCATACTAGCACGGGATGTGTTATCATTCTGTCTCCACGGTTTCTTGAGTCCGCTTTGGTCTATCCTAAGAATAATCGAGGAGAGAAGAACAAGTCGACTAGTGAGATGGCGGAAATACTTCTCACTTTGTGAAAGATTGGGAACAAGCTGATCAACGAGCTCAACATGCTGCAGAAAATACTGAAATGTGGCGGAGACGTTCAAAATCTTTATCTAGATAATGAGGAAGAATAATTGTAATCTTCACTTTTTTATTGTATCACTGAGCTATAGGCCGTACTCTTTTTTCTTTGCTAAGGTTTTCTCGTGTTGAGTTTTTACTTGGCAAAGTTTTTAACGAGGCAGCCAAACATCAATAAAGCTCATTATTTAATTCAAATTATTTATCTTATTTTAGAATTTATCTTGTATTTTAGCTTTTTCTTAATTTATATATATATTTAAAAAGTTTTTATTCATCATTCGAGTTTTTCTAATTATTCTAAATTTTCCCATTTCTGAATTTTTTCATATTTTTTACCATATTTTATCTATTTTTCTAATTTTTTCTAATTTTTTTCAAATTTCCTGGCGCTAAACGGGCTACCGGGCTGACCCGGCCCGTTTGGCCCGTGAAGGACCGGGCCGGTTTGGACAGCACTAGTCAGTGGAGGAAGAGGAGAAGATGCTTCGTTTTACTTTACGCTAATTGCAGGTGCTAAACACAAATTAGCTAAACTTAAAAAAGGACAGATTAATTAAAGAGAGGACTAATTAAAAAAGGACAGATTAATTAAAGAAATTTTCAAACTTTTTGCGAAACTTGTATGAATGTTGATTTGAAACTTGAAGTGTCTATAAAACTTGCTGAAACATGGCATTTTCAAACTTGAAACTAGTTAAAACTTGCTGAAACATGGTATTTTGAGGATTGAAGTGTTCATGAAACTTATTGAAACTTGCTAAGATATGTCATTTTCGAAGTTGAAACTAGTTGGAACTTGCTAAAACATGGCATTTTGAAACTTAAAGTATCCATGAAACTTGTTGAAGTATGGTATTTTCAAAACATTACGAAACATCATGAAACTTATCTGTGAAACATCATGAAACTTATCCGTAAAATCTAGTGAAACATGCTATACCGTTGAAAGTGATTCCCAACGGTATAGTGTTAGATAGTAGCTCTCGTCAATCAATCTCCCTCAAAACGGTATAATATATACCTGCATTTCGGCATTTCCTTGATATTTTCTTCACCACTTACAGGCAAGGCAGTCTGTGGCCACACAGATGTTGGCAGCGTCCGTTGCAATATATCAGCAGCAAGACGAAGAGTTTCATTGCATCCAAGGCCCAAGGGCCACGAGAGTGGAGGATCAGTGATACCATCCCAGACTACTCAACTTGCCGCCACAACCTGCCCGTTTAATTTATCTCTTCAAATTAATTTCACCAACACATGCCCCTGTTTCCTGACTGCGCTACAGCATCATCATCATTGACCTCCAGGCAGCCATTGGTTATAGGAAGCCTTGCTAGTTGATTAAGCCTACTAGACTGTGACATTGGGATCACCGTGCATTCCTCCTATGGTAATCAAAACCTGGCCACGGCACAGCTGCAGCTCGATCGGCCGTAGCCCAACTCGATGATCGCAGTAAAAACTGGGCTAGTTTTGCAAATTTCCAATTTTTGGTGGCTGGATTGCGGAATTGTTAATTTATTCAGACTGACAAAAGAAGAGAGAAAAAAAATCTGGGGAAATTCGGCACATACAGACAAATTCATGGCTAAGTAAACTGATACCAAAAATGGCAATAATAAATAGCTGGGTTTTACGCCGAGTTAATATTTTATTATAGAAAGCATGTCTATATATTAGCTAGGGGTCCACC
The DNA here is from genome assembly GCA_036346275.1 of Otatea glauca. Lineage (NCBI taxonomy): Eukaryota > Viridiplantae > Streptophyta > Magnoliopsida > Poales > Poaceae > Otatea > Otatea glauca. Next base: position 53,367,103 of record CM070721.1, read on the forward strand.
TAACATAATCGTTTATGCATGTCTACAACCATAATTTAAAGGAAACATATCCCTTTAGTAACAAGCTGGTCGGAAGTCAATAATGACCAGTTATGACGAAGAGACAGCTAATCATGGGCAATGACGAACACCATACGGTTCTATAAGCTCCGACCAGTTTACCTGGTTGAGAGACATGGCAGTTTTTCACATAATTAATTTGAGAGTAGTTATTAGCGCGTGGTAACTTACAATAGTTGGCCAAGGAACAAAGTGATTAACCAAGGATGCGACGGTTGAAGCCTCAACGAAGACATATGCATGGAGACAAAAGACACATCTAGCGACACTAATTGCCATCTCTTAGATATGCATAAATAAGGTAGCCTGTGTGCCCCAAAAGACATTGAATTCATTCATGTAACATTTTTTCTGTTCACGATAATAAAATCTCTACTTGATTATATGTTAGGGTTAGAAAGAGAAAAAACGGGAATACAAGATTCACGTGAAAAACCTCACGTTAAACTCTTTTTGCCATTTTATACGTCTCTAACCTTAAAATTATACTCTCTTAAAATACTATAGAGCAACTTCTGAAACAGTTTTGAAACATTATCTCCGGCACGCCTCTGGCATAACTCCCTCGAGTTGACTAAGGATTAAGGAGGTTTTATAAAATAATTTTAACAACATTACGATAGGAACAAGAATACAACAAATCTCAACATGACCTAATGTTGCACGATTTCGCTTAATATTCAAATATCAAATGCCTGTAGCCTTATAACACATTTCTATAGTTTGAGGTCAAACAAGGCTACATCATAAAGCCATAAAACCCACCGGCCACCGCCCCCCACTACAAATTCTTTTTTAAAAAGAGGGCCATGTTTTCTCTTTTCCCAGGAACAGCCATTTTCAGCGTCATTCAGAGACAAAAATGTTCATAATCCAAATACTCCATAGCACAGTTATGAGTTGTGATGCAGTTAAGGCTATGGCCCTATTCTGCGGCTTAAAATTAGTTTTCGAAAAGCCGGTAAGTCCCTCAAACAACTTAGCTTTTAAGTGATTTTTAGTATAAGCTAGAAGCTACATATAACTAACAAAAGCCAAAAGTTAGGCGGGACCTGCTTTTGCAACTTATTGCTGAGGAAAAATTAGTTGTTTGTCAAACGGTTTCTTATAAAAAGTTACATCTTCTTTTCAGCCTAAAAAGCAAAAAAAAAAAACTTTTTAGAAAAATTACAGCTCTCTCAAATAAACCCTTTGTTTTAGGCTACACATTCTTAATAGGCACTTTGGAGCTTCGATAGAACTGGTCTTTGATTGTCTAAAATTTATTTTATCATATATTTTTACTTTTTTTTTTACCTTAGGAGTAGTCTCTAATTTTAGCTAGTAGATCCAATACTGCTTCTATTCGATCTTCATCGGTTTACATGTACCTAAGAGTTGCTTCCATTCGATATGGCTTCGTATCGACGTGTCATTCAAGATCAACTTTCGCCTAAATTATTTTGCTATGGGCGATCACTATCGGTTCACATCTCCTTACCGATTTCGATTGCATCGGCTGACACATCTTGGTTTACCGTGCGCTTGACCTTCGCACCCTCTGTATTGTGTAATACCGTTCTACTGTCTGAAAATCTCCTGACGGCAACACCTCGCTTTCAATTCTCCTCGAATTTATATCCCCGGATACTTTGTATGATTTTATCTGATGTTGGCATTGAAATATAGCTCTTGTAGTTTGTGTTGACCGGTGACAATCAGGTGGGATCATAACACAGTAAAGTGGAATTTAAATTACAAGCCGCTGCGTACAAAGAGGGAAGCCTCCTGCTGAAATAAGAGAGGCTCTGAGCCTCTGAGTGGCCGGGTTGCACTTAGCATATGCTTCCTCCATGATAAATATAAGTCGTATTTTGACTTTGCACAAGAATTAAGGTTATGGTGAAATTGAGAAAGGTATGAGAGGAAACGACTTATATATCCCTCTTAATTGTCTTGAAAGATAAGAGATAATGAATAAATGCATATAGTTGAGAGAGAATAAATAGGTGTATAAGCGGAAAGGCTCATTAAATCTATATGCATGCTTTATATTTTTCAACAAGACCATTCAAACTATATGCCTTATATTTATCAACGGAGGAAGTATGTCCTATCATAAGCCGCAAGACATTCTATGAGGCAGATCAACTAAACACTGTCGTGCAGAAGAATAACACACCGATCTATGTTATTATGATACTATATCATTGGCGATTGCAGCATGACCATTATTTTGGTAAAAATATGCACCAGCGAAAACGCCATGTGGAATTAGAAATTATAATGTCCTCGTATATTTCAGTTTCAAGTATCTAGCCTTTGCATGTTTTTCCTTTAGTTAATTCAAGCCACAGTCTTACAAGTACCTCGCCCGATTCTCTTCTTTCTTTGAATAATTATTATTGATCTATTGGAAGAGGTTTTGTTCAATAAAAAAATTCAAAATATTATTAGCACTAGCACCACTTTGTAAAATCCATATAGAATAGTACTACTGTAAATACCCTGGAGTGCCTCCATGATGTTGTAATCTCAATGCGAGGAAAACGAAAAGAGGTGCTTCTATATATGCATCACTATTTAAAATTTATATAAATATTAAATTATTAATAAAAAGTGAATTATGATTATTTATTTCTTCCCTTACTTTAAGATTTGTGCAACATGCATTAGGACTTTAGGATCAAATGCATGTAAACAGCCGTCAAAAAGGCCACAATAGGCCCACAAGCCCACGTATGGATTTAAGCCCAACCGATCAACACAATCGCGGAAAAGAAAAAAACTCCCAAGCGCGGGGCCATGAGGAGAGTCCACCACAATTGGACGCCTCTCCTCCTCTCCGTCTCTCCCCCCTGCTCGCACTCGCGGGCGACTCGAACCCCTCGCCGGACGCCGGCCACGAGCCCCGGCGCTCGGGCGCAGCTACGAACTCCTACGCCGCCGCCTGGTCGGTCTCCGCCGCGGCCTGAGGTACACCGAAACTTCTCCTCTCGTGATCCGGAAACAACTGCCGCCCACCTATCGTCTCCCTTGTTGGGGCCTTGGGGGGAATGGGGATGGGCTGCGCGACGAGTGGGTGTTGCGACGCGCAGCTTACTTTGAGGTGGGATTATTGCTCTGTATGCGTACGAGCGCCGCAATCCGTGCCGGCCTCCCGCGCGGGCCCGAAACGGGAGTGTGGTGTGGCGAGGGAGAGTTCGAGAAGTTGAACTGCGATGGAATTCTTTTGCGTTTGGAGGTGTAGACGTGTAGCTAGGCCCTTGGTTGGTATCTGTCGGGAATGGGTTGTTCCGAGGTGGCTGCGTGGAGGCCTAGCTTAGCGGCCTGTGTGCTAATGTGATTTTTGTTACTGTTATTGGCAGATTCGAGTCGGTTGGCTGGTGTTTTTTCGCTGTTGATTTTTCTGGACAGAATCGCTGAAAACTTGTTGTTTCGAGCTAGCAGTAGTTATTTCCCATACTGCAGCAATAAATAATGGAAGATTTTGTTTCTGTTAATGCTAGATGTCAGCTAAGGAAACAGTTTTCTTCCCGGTTCACATGATTTCTAGTCGTTCAAATGTGCAGTTGTAGCATTCATGGACCAGCGAGGACCATTTGCAGTTGCTCTTGTTGGCGGAAGAGCAATCAATAATGCTTCGAAAGGATTTACCTTTCAAAACTTCTCTGTGGAGATCTTTTGGCTCCAAAACTACAGAATTTGAAATGAATGTTAGTTGGTACCATGGAGGTATGGTAGGCTGATTGATTATATACGTTGAGCTTTATAATGTGCTGCATCTGTTTTTGGAGGATTTAGACTGCTGTATGGCCAAGAAGGTTTAGGTATTAGGTTACTCTTTCGAGCACTTTCACAGGGCAAGGTTGTGACATCTCAGCATTCAGCAACAGTATATATATATATATATATATTTTTTTTTTTTGAGACCAACAACACAGTATATTTAGAAACTAGGAAGTTGACCACTCTGGGTAACCAAGTAGACTGAACAAATCAGTTAAACAATTAAAAAAGTAGTCGCCATTGTGGAGTCTCAGAAGCAGCAGCAGAGGTTTTGAGAGAGTGGCTAGCAAGCAGCACTGTAGTCTTCCATCTGCCATGTCTGTGGGTTTCATAATAAGAGCTGATCTCACATTGGAACTATTGTTGTTAAAGTTAAAGCAAATTGCTTGCCACTACATTGAAAATTGGTTCAATCAACGGTAAGAAGATGACATGCAAGAGAAAAGACAATCTAAAAGGATTCTACAAAGGAAATATCTGTTGTTGTTTCTACCAGGTCTTGGGACATGGTATGGATCATGGATCTTGAAAGTAGCCAAGTCATATTGTTTAACCTGTCAAATTCCAATGCAGAATATCTTCAATGGGGGAGGAGGATATGACAATGTCTTTGTGAATGAGGAAGACTGGAAGCTTTTTTTCTGAAGAAAAAAAGACTAGAAGCTTTTTTCAGAGTGCTTGTTCAGGCTCTGAAGCCTGCAGGCTATGTATCATCGATACGTGATACCGGTACGGCGATACGCAATTTTTTGAAGACATGAATCCGGCGATACGGCGAGTATATATGTATTAAAAATTAAAAAATTTAAATAGGACAATAATTAGTTGATTACCTTGATGAAAAGTTGAAAACTATACATTCGTTGCCTCCTTTCCTCCTCTTCATACCTCAGTCCATGCAAATAAATGAAGTAGACAATATAAGAATTGTCACTAGTCATACATTCGGTTCCTCTTCATACTTCAGTTCATACCTCTAACATGCTTCCATAGAGGAAATCTAGCATTCTCATTTCGTGGACCAACTGCAAACGAATTCACACTACCACTGCCACTACCAGTTTCTTGCGGATTTGGAATTTGAGAGGTTTCACTTGCCATCCCTAAAGCAAAAGGCTAACCTAATTAAGAAAATAGATGGGATGCACTAAAGAAAAACATAGCAGCACTCACCGTTGTCGAAGAGGTAGCAGAGCAGTCGATGATTGCAGAGGGGGGCTGGCGGTGATTTGTTGGGAGGTGCACTGGCAGCGGCTGCAGGAGAAGGGGGAGGCAGAATAGAAGGGGAAGCGGCAAAGAAGGGGAGGCGACATGAAGGGAGGCCCTGATGAAGGGAGGAGGTGGCTGGAGAGAAGGGGGAGGCAGCGGGATTTGCAGCTGTGGCATGAGAAGGGGGAGGCGACGGGATTTGCGTTGGCGGTAGGAGAAAGGGGAGGGGTGGCGCGATTTGCGGTGGCGGGAGAAGGGGGAGGTGGTGGCGATTTGTGGCGTCGTGAGCTGGATGCTGCGCGAGAGTTCACGCTGCATGACGAGGAGAAGGGGGCTATAAGGGAGAGAGAGATTTGTAGGGTTAGGATTGATGGGCTGGAATGGGCTTTTCCTTTGTTTGGGCTTTGTATTATGGTCTTGGAGGTATCGGAGAGGATCGCGGAGTATCGGAGAAGGATCGGGACTTTTTTAATTAATTTTTTATGTTGAATTTCACCGATCCTTGTCGATCCGAGATCAGGGAGGATCTCGAAGGATCGGGATGTCTGATAAGTATCTGATACTGGTACGGCACCTTCGTGAAGGATCGGTGATTCATAGCCTGCAAGGACAACTGTTCCACATGGGCTTCTATAGCATAAATTCATATGACAAATGTAACCTATCTGCCATATATCTCAGTGTCAACAATATGTGAGTCAAATACAAACGTTATGATTTGCATTATCCTAGATTCTGTCGTTCAAGTTATATAAAATCTGTTAGAATGATATCATAGCTTTAGAACTTTTAGTTTTGTACTTGTGTGCTTGCTCCAGCACAGGCATATGGTTAATTTTCAATGATGTCTTACCATATAATTGAAGTGGCTCTATACTCTCCCAAAAGAAAGCTGCACAGGTCTTGGTTGCTAACAATTTGGTGGAAATCAGCCTTCAACTCCTTATTTTCTTTAGGATATTTGCTGTTTTTCTTTCAAAAAGCATGGAATCACTTTCCTTCTGTACTCTATGATCTCTCATATGTTACTCTTAAATAATTTTTTTTGCTATAGTTTTGTTTGCTTTTAGCCTAAAAGTTCAGGGAATTATCTTGGCTGTCAACCTGTTCTCAGTTATCAGTCTTTGCTGGGAACAACAATAATAAGCTTGTTTGCCTCATTCTGCCTAGACTTCTTCCTGTTCCCCCTCTTCATTGAGTTGCAATAATCTACTTTTATTTGCACATTCAAATTATATGGGTTGTGGTCTGAATGCTCTTGGATATGTCCAAAACAAAACAACCCAGATGCGTGGTATAGTTTGAATTTTGCTAATATGGGCTCTTTTGAACGTGTTTTTTGTATGAAAAGATATGTTTACATGGTGTTGATTGAAGTTGATCGGGAATTAAGATATTTGAGGGTCATGTTTTAAACTGGGAGGGAGACGAACAATATGTGAACAAATTACTTTACCATTTGTTCATTATATGAAAGCAAATAGCCAAATATATATAGGCAAGGCTGTCAAAATCGTGATCCTGAATCGGATCAGAGGTTCTTTAGCATGATGGCGAATTGTAGGATAGATGTAGAATCTATATCCTATCCGATTCTACCAAAGAAACATCTTCTAAAATCTACATTCTATTTTGACACTTCTACATTTTTAAAGTTGTACTTTCAGAAATTTTGATTACAAAAATGTAGTGCAAAGGAAAGATCATTTGTTATTTATGCAAATTATAATGGACACGAAGAAATAAAAAGTAAAATTTAGAAATTAAAGGGACAGATGCAACTAATTATTTATAATAAATCACTAGAATCGGGTAGAATCGTATGATAATTTTCATCACGATCCTACAAATATTTTGTTAATCGTAATAATATTAAGAATATACCAAATTAAGACTCTGCTATAGGATTGGATCGGTCTAGCCAATCTAGATTGTAGAAACGTCGGATCGTATCACTAGAATCGAGCTTCTGACGAGTGACGGCCTTGCATATAGGCATAACCTTGGTTCTATTGTTGCTTACTTGCTTTGATGAGTACATGCATGGCACACTTTTCCTTTTGAAATTGTTTACTTGGGTTCTTGTGCTCTAAATGTCGACAATTAAATCCTTGTAGTTCTTGACTAATATGGGTCTATGCACTCAAGTCTGTTAGTCAAGGCTTAGCTTAAGGATCATATATTGACAAATAGCAGATGGGCACAATGATTTAGGTCGCTAAATAATAAGTAGGGGTGGGCATTTTTAAACCTAAACCGAATTACCGAACCGAACCAAATTAATCGATTATTTTGGTTTTTTTGGTTCGGTTTTTATTTTAGTATAATTTGGTTTTCAGTGTTCGGTTCAGTTTTTCACTTCCAAAAACCGAAATAACCGAATAGCCCATATACAATACCATTTTATAATCTTCTTCCTAAAGCTACTAAACAATTCTCATGTTCTAACACATTTATGCATATATTTGGTATATTCATATGTTCTATTATGCTTATACTGTAATGACCTATAATACTGTGTGGATTTATCCTTACTCTGCGTTGTGATATGAGGACTAAATCTAATCTACCTAATGTTTATTCATATTTCGGTTAACTGAAAAACCAAACCGAAATATTTCGGTTAATTTAGTTCGGTTTTTCATTTTGGTCCGAGAAATTCGGTAGCCAGTTTTTAAAAACCGAACCGATTAGATCGAAAAAACCGAATGCTCACCCCTAGCTAGAACCAGTCAAACCTGCCGCTTCATGTTCAAACTTCAAATATACCTTTGATTTTCATTCCATGGAAGGGCGTGTTAAAATGAACCAACATAAAGATACATCAAGCATCTAACCATTTTGAGTGGCTGTAATAGTTTCGAAATCTAACAACTAGGTAGGAGCCTAGGACCACCAGGCCATGGTACTAAGCCCTCATCAGAGGGGCAGGGGTTTGATCATAGTATCATACACTAGCAGTTATACTTACCAACGCTTTGCAATGGGTGGTTGGCTGGTCTACAGCTAGCCAGTTGCTAGCAGAAATGCTGTGTTAGACTTGATTTATCTTTGATAGAAGTATTGATGCCAATAAATCCAGACAGTGTTATACACATTGAGTGCCGTTCAGAGCATTCTGATATTTATTAAGTAGGTCCATTTGCTATGTACATTGCGAAGTGATGCCTATACCATATTTCTTTGCATCTTCCCAAATTTTGATAGACCAGTGAATAATTCTTCTCTCGAGAATACGCAGGAGAGCTGCATATGTATTAAGGTAGTGAATAATTCTTGTATGCTGTGTCTCTTTTACATTATAGTTTTGATTAGAATAGTGATTTCTTCACTAGATATTTCAGCCAACTACTCATCTAACCTTGTTTTTGGGACTTGGGACTAACATCATAGGCTTTTAAGCAACAGTTATGAATTTAACTTGCCAATTAAATAGAAAATACATGGAACAGTGGAATGTTGTCCACTTCAATAATTTAATTGCCTCTTCACTTCTACAAGTTAAGAGTTGTAGTTTTATCTGTTTAATCATGTACTTGAAACAATCCACCTTTCATTTTTCACTAATTGCTGGGGGGGAACTCCTGCGCAAGACAATATACTCCCAATGTCATCAATCAATTAATTGGTATATACAAGTGCTATAATTTGAGCCATTTTAGGTTAGATCTGGTGGATGACAATGTCGACATTGCAGAGTAACTTAATGCAATATGCTTTACAATCTTAATTAAGATGACATCACCAGATTGATTCGAATGATATTGAAGCAAAGGGCAAAGTTAATGTTAGGGACCGCTACAGCTATCCTACTGGACATATTTAATGCATGCTTTTGCAACATGGGAGGTCCTTAACCAGCTACTGTGGCACCACAAGGTATCAAGGCAAAACTAGTATGCCTTTTCCCAAAATTTAGGAGCAGTAGTGTCACCTCCCTAAATTATGAGGAGAACATTACATATCTAATAATTTGTTCCGCAGGACATATTAGGAGCATTATTTGTCATATTTCAGTTTGTTGTTTTTTATGTGTGGAACCTATTTATTATGTTTTGATAGATGGAGACCCAAAGTGGTGAGCACTTTTCTGCTACAAGGACATGATGAAAAAGGCAAACGGATTTGTTTATTTTGAGCATCCGATTTAATAGGGAGTTCACTATATAGGCATCCCTTTTGTTTCTGGCCATCATTGAACTTCACTAAGGTCTTAATCAGATGCTATTTTATCATTTTGCGTGCTACTAAATGTAGTGTCATTGTCGTTTTCATCAACATCCTAGACCTCAGACTAGTGTATGATGCATCGATGGCACCAAATATCCTCTTATTGTTAGTATTTTTTTTTGCCTGACATGATCGTACTTTATGACTGACCAACTAACTGTCTGGGCCCTTCCGCATTGACTTCCTGCTTTACCAACCTATAGAACCAACCGTGGAGCTGATTCGCGCTTCATTGTTCCTATGAGTGTGTTGTGAAATTAGGAAAGGGAAAGAATATGGGGACCATGATCTTTGTCATCTATTTCAATCCTTGTTTTCATTTGATATTTCGTATACGATGTTATCTTGAAGTTTTTATGATCGCTCATGCTGGATTAGCATCACAGTTGAAAGACACCATAGCTTGAAGCTGACAGTCTCATTTTGCCTTTACTGCATACTGGCTACTGCATTGTGGAAGAACACCCATATGTCGTCAGATGTACTGTCTCAGTTTGGTTGATGGCCATCTGTTTATTGCATAATCATTTTGTTTAATTATTAATTAAGGCCCTAGGTGGTGGGTATCAGTGATTCTTAGCCTCACAACAACGGTTCCGCTGGTCATTATAGTCTGTACTGGCCGTAGGCCAACTTGGCTACTTATTATTAATTATCACCCTATTGCAATTGCATCTTGGATGAAAAATACTTGTCTGGTATCTTTCAGTTATTTTTTTTTGACAAATCTTTCAGTTATTTGTTGTACTCTTAACATATGTTGATGGTCCATGTATTGAATATTTGAGTTCACTACCTCTTGCATGATCGGTGTTTCTGTACAACAATGTTTTGAGAGCATTTGATGGTTCCTGATGATGACAGCCCTCATGCATTACATGAAAGTGAGACTGGCAGAAGGGAGCATCCAGGAATATGGCCTTTATGCCTGCACAGGAGTCACGGAGATGTTAATTTGTTTTCGGTAAATTATGTTTTGCATCTCGTTTGTCTCACTAAATGATTTTCATGTTTGGATTTCGTTTACTTTTCATTTTTCATTGATGCACTTCGGTTAACCTTTTGCTTTAATTTTACTAATGAAGTTGAGAATATCCATGTTGCCTGCTTGTTTTTGTGCCTTCTTCCAGCTGTAAATGTACATGATGCAAACAAAAATGTTTTATATTCATATGACAAATCATACATATTATTGGTTTTCAATCTCGGTGTACTGCTAGTCTACAACTAGACAATAGTGAACAGTGATTAGAGATTATTGTGTTGTTTGCCTTTCATTTTTGCCATGATCTGGCTGTAAATTAATGTACATGGCATACATGTGCAAAAAAAAAAACTTTTTATATTCAGATGACAAATCATACATATTGATAGATATCGTTGCTTTTCAATCTTGGGGTACTACTAGTCTACTACTAGGCAAGAATGAACAGTGCTTAGAGATGATTGTGTTATTAAAAACAACACGTCTTATTCACAAATATCACCTTCACCATATTCCTGATATCCTTATAATGAAAATTCAACAGTAGTCTGAAAGCAAAAGGTAAAGGCACAAGAGTACACTATTACAAGGTGTTTATTTCCATTTATTGCTAAAAATCTGTGGTCTATTTTTTTTCTTTGATTTCAGTCACTTTTCTATCCATCTGATCTGCATTTAGATGGTGATTGAGTTGGAGTATTTTTTTTCTTTTCTCATTTATTTTCTGTTAGGGTTCACCAATCTCATTTTTCTCTACGTAGGTTCACAAATCCCATAATATTTGTGTATCTTTAAATTATTGCATTTAGATAGGTGATTGAGCTGGAGTATTTTTTTCTTCTCTCATTTATTTTCTACTAGGGTTCACCAATCTTATTTTTCTTTGTCTGGCTTAAAAAAATATTTTTCATTTTTCTCTGCATGGGAACAACAATTCAGAATCAAATAATACAAGGTGAACACTAGGAGCCGGACGTTCAATCGCTGAATGTTTCGTCGGACGCTCGGTGTAATATTTTTTTCCAACGTCTGCAACATTTTTTTTCAATGCCTGTAATATTTTTTTTCGCGCGCACTTTTCTATTATTATCAAAGTAAAATGTTTCACGCGTAGCAAAAAAATATTGCAGCGATCCGGATCGATATGTCTACTGTTATCGAAGGAAAATGTTTCACGCGTAGGAAAAAAATATTTCACACGTAGAAAAAAATGTTGTAGCATTTGGAAAAATCAGACGTACGGCTCTTAGTAATTCCAATAATAAAAACACTCAAAGCCCGTAAGACCGGAATCAATAAAAAAAAGGCTGAAAACACCGATCCATTAAAGACATTACGAGCCCGATAAGGTGCAGCACACATCATATTGTAGCTAGCGATGTGTCACAAATCTGTGGGGCTCCAATTTGATCGTATGTTGCACGATTCGACTGAAAACCAAAATGTTTTCAGTGGAATGATGCATAGGCAGTCCCTTATTAGAAAGTGATACCACTGATATACATATATATAGTCTGATGGTATTGATACACAGCACACAGCAAAGGTTTCACCAGGGTGACTATCATGACGGGGACGGCGTATACATTATACATAGTTACATACAAGTAAGCCTTTAATAAATACACAGAGCTTAACACAGTAGTAATTAATCTTATGATTGTTTCTCCTAAGCTGGATGTACGTAGTAATAGAGAGATACCTATCATATGGAGCAATCTTAACTGCTTGTGCACCAACCACCCTACCAGATCCTTGATCTAGGATGGTGACTTGATCACACTTTTTAACCATGCATTTTCTGCATTTTTTCTTTCTTTCTTCAGATGACGAGGCTTCCACCCTGCAGCAACCCATGTGACGGCGAAGCCGGGCTGCTCCTGCTCAGCAGCTCCTCGATCATCTGCAGCGCGATCCTCTCCTCGTCGTCCATCGCCGGTGGGGAGTCCGTCGTGGACGTTGTCGTCGTCGTCGCGGTGCTGTTGCTGGGCGTCGGCTCGTCGCTGGACGCCGCCGCCGCCGCTGCCGCCTCCTTGTTAAGCTGGACTGTCATGACCCAGCTGGACTCGGCGCGGGCGCCCGCGCGTTTCTGCCAGACGCCAATGTGGGACTTCTCGGGGTCGAGGCGGAGGCAAGTGAGGGACGGGGACGGCGTCTTGCAGCACTTGCGGAGCTTGGCGCTGAGGATCTGCGACAGGTTGCCGCCGGGCGCGGAGGAGGAGCCTCTGCGGCCGCCACTGGCATCCCGCGCCGCCGTGGGGGCGAGCTCCCCGTTGGCGCTTCTCGGGACTGGGAAGTTCGTCTTGGCGTTGCGCCCGCTCATCAGGATGGCGGCCTCGTCGTACGCCCGCGCCGCCTCCTCGGCCGTCTCAAAGGTGCCCAGCCACACCCTCCTCTTACTGCAACAACGTTGCAAACCATTCATGCTCATGCATGCATGCATGCAAATACTCTGAATACTTAAGTAACTTAACACACCATGAAAAAGAAAACCATCAAGAAACAACAAACTAGCTAGCAAAATGTACTCCATCTATCAAGACGGTGGGATAGGCACGTAGGAGTAGCTAGCTAGCCAGTGAGACTTACAGGAGAGGGTGCCTGATCTCGGAGACCCATGAGCCCCAGTGGCGCTGCCTGACGCCGCGAAACTTCTTCTTCGACTGTACCATGTTTTCCTCTGCAGGGTTGATTGTCAGGGAAGGACAGTAGAGGAGGCAGGCTGCAGATGGGAGAGAATGATCAGGCTGTGTGTGTGTGTGAGCCTGCCTCTGCCTCCAGAGGAATGGGGGGTGTGGTGGGGAGGAGTAAAGCCCTGGTTCCAGTGAATATATATGGCTACATGTGCGACCCTGCAGTGATGGATAGATGCTTACACATACATATATATGACCACATGCGCGCGCGCGTGTGGAAGTGGTAGTTAGATGAGATTGGGGTGGCCAGGTAACTTGAGTACTTCTGACTTGCGTTCCACGTATCTGTCAGTGGCTCATGGCTGGGTCGGCTTGCATGCTAGCTAGATTGTTAGTTGTACTCTACTAGGACTCTTAAGGTACAGTACCGCCATTGTAAGTTTCTGGTCAAATTTCCTGTGGTCATCATCCAGTACACACTGAATTACTACTGCTAACTTGAAATGTAATCCATCCATGCATGCGGTGCAGCGCAGGGTGGTTGGGCTGTGGGGTCAGCAGCAGTAATAGCAGGCGTGTAGCAAGGGATAAAACTGAACCGGAGAGGAAGAGAGAAAGGTAAGCTTAGAGAGAGACGACGATAAAGAGTGCTGCTGGGGTAGGCTGTCGGTGAACTGTGGCGAGTGGCGTAACCACCCCGGTTGCCAGTACGCCGGTAATAAACTCCCCCACCTACGCCCTTGGCGACCTCATTTATGGCGCGGGAGCCCTAAGCGGATCGAGTCCTTTGGGTGAGCTGAGCTGAGCTGAGCTGATCCATGGATCCATCCATCCATCCATCACTAGCTCTTATTGCTAACTAGCTGGTTGTCACTTGTCGTCGCTCACTGCATGCATCGCGAACGCATACGCTTAAATAGTAACTGAATCTAACTTGCTGCGTCCATTTTGGCCGTGCATTGCTGCAGATGCGAAGACTGAGGAGTGTAGACATTACACAAGTACTGCAGTGCTACTCGAGAAGGACCAGAACTGAACGTGATGGATATGGTAAGTCAAGCAGTTTAGCACCATGACTATGATACTATGACATGCACTGCAGGTTTACTACTCCTAAAGCCATGTCCGTGGGGCACTTGCAACTGCTGAGCAGTTGGCAGGCAATAACTGCAACCTTGTGATCCATCCACACATAAACCCACCAGATACTCTATATCAATCAATCAAGCAGCCAATCATCCATCCATCCATGGAAGCTCCGTAGAAAGGTGAAACAGAGTTAATGTGGCGTTCGTTCCAGCCCAATTGAATGAGCGCCCGGTACTTTTACAGTTCGATCGGCTCCACTCAGATACGCGTGTCAGTGAGTTCTTGCATGATGGAGAATCCTTCGCTTACCTACGCTATCTATTTTTTTTTGAAACATAACATCCGCATGCATTTACAAGTGATAAGAGTCACGGGAGGTCAGACGATCGTGGGAGCAGCTCCTGGCCCACTACGGTTGAATTCCTTCCATGCTCCCTGATCGCGGTAGCGAGAAACCGTGTGCTGAGTTGGTTCCCGAGCGTTCCTCATGTGCTCTAATGTCCGCTTCAGCGGTCTCTTATCCTGTTATGGTGCTGGTCACCTTTCGTGTTTTCCGAATACGGCAGGTGATATGTGTCGTCTCCGCACCTTCTGCTATGAGAGAGGAGACTAAATTTGTAAATACATGTATAGTGAAGTTGGATTTGAAAAAAAAACAAGGAACAAGATAAAGGGAGGGTTCCAGCAAAGAAGCTTCTGCTGCTGCTGATCAGAGATCACACGCGCCCTCCTTTCTTTTTCCCCATGGCAGGTTAAGGTGGTTGTCCAGGACTGTCTGGACCAATCGTGGAAGAAGAGTTAAAAGGTGAGCAGTTACACACTTACACACAGTGAGTGGTATAATGCCAGTACTCCATCCTCAATTATCAGTCTTGCAGAGTGGTAGGATCAGCACGCACACAGGGCTTGGCAATCTGCTTCATGTGATGTTTTTTTATATATGGACATGCTTAATTACGTTGCTACTAATACCATTGACGATCTCTCATTTTCTGCAAGTACACGTTTCGTACTTAAACGGTGGGTCGAGGCCGAGCTGGTGGTGATCGTTATGGGAAACGGAAGACGATCAGATCTACGACATTTCGTTCAGAGGAAGTCCCCAAAAGGCTAGGGTACTACACATCATTGTCTCAAAGAAGAAGCTGCGTGGAGTGGTTGGCAACTTCCCAAACTTACATCTATGAGTTAATCCTGGATTATACTGTTCCCAAAGTTAGAAGGCGGTCGATCGATCGTCCCGTGCTATGCACTCAACTTCAAGTGCGGTTTCGGTGAAGGGAGGATTTAGTACATGATGGGCAAGGAAGAGTAGTTTTGCCATACTGGTACTCGCCCTGAGCTCTCCACTGCCACTAAGCCCTTTCCATGGTTGTTCACTCGTTCTCCACTTAATCCTTAATCTATATATATATATATATATATACATATAACACATGTACATATATACATATACATACATGTATATACATTTATATACATATACATGTATATATTATTACGAACTGTTTTAGGTACACTAAATTTAATATGGATTATTTTTTTATCTAATAGATCAGATATCTAGTATTTATTTATACTTCCTCCGGTACTAGAGTAGCCGGGATACTCTCAACAAATCAATAACTGGATTTTATTTCTACTGCCCACCATATACTGCTAGTATAATGCATTGTAAAATTTTTCGTTATTAAATTGATAGAAAAAGAAGCTATCACATTTACCACGTTAATTGGAGGAAAAAAGAGATATCTACACTGTTGATTATGATGATTTTAGACCATAAAATTACAGATTAAACATGTATACATGAGAGCTGTTACAGTTGTATAATAAATAAACTGTATTCACATCATAAGTGTTAGAGTTGTACAACAAATACAACTCAATGTTTATATGTATTGTAATATCTACGCCGAATTCGGCTAGTTTACAGCTTTACAGACCCAAGAAGGGTAGGTTTACAGACGGGGCAATAAAGCTACTCCATCCGTCCAAATTTATAAGGCTTATTTTTTTAATGGTTTTGTTCATAAATATAAAGCTTGTATATAGATTTAATGAGACTTTTCCTTCTATATCTCTATTTATTCTCTCTCAACCATATTGTTGTGCCAAAAAATGTGACGACAGATTGATCGGCTCAAACATTCGCGAACGCCGGGTTCAATGAGATTCAAGGCGTGCTAGCCAATTTGATCCAGCAATCGGCGAGATAGATGGAAAATATGCGCTCAAAGCCGATATAATATGACGATCGACAAAGATCTAAACATCTATAAGAAGCCGATCAAATCATCGAGCAACGGTAAGTCTAAACAGCCTATTAGGGCTGATTATATGGTTGATAAAGGTAGATTTTCCTAAAAAAGGCGGTGACGCAACAAGATCGGAGAAAATCAAACTTGGTGTAATCGGAGAAGATCAACAATCGGTGATGTGCAATTTTATTTATCAAAATCGGATTATAAGGGAGATTCTACATTATTAAACTACTCCTAATTGACAGAAAAAAGTAAATAAAAGTATATGCAAGTTGTTTGATTGATTGTATGTTTTCTGCTTGCCTTCGATCATCTTTTTATAGCGCATAAGCCGATCGTATCTTCTCCAATGCGTTGTCAACCATGATCTGTATCAGTCTTTGTATGGATAAAATTCCATCTTTGAATTAATATCGGTTATAATCCTATCTTTAACTTAACTTTTCCTTTTTAACCGATATCGGCTAGAAATATCCATTTTTATCCTTAGCCTGACAAATTGGTCATGTCTTGCCAAATTATGGCGCTAACACATATACATTTATTCATTATCACTCACACAAAATATTATCTCTCATCTTCTAAGATAATTAAGTGAGGGCATCTAAGTTATTTTCTCTTACACCTATCTTAATTTCAATGCAATCTTAATTTTTGTGCAAAATCAAAATATATCTTATATTTTTGGACGGAGGGGGTACTAGCTAGCAATGGTTTTATTACTGACCTTTAGACAGCTGGTATGAACTTCAATGGGAGTTGTTGCAGACTTGTAGTACCACTACTACCACCTTGAACACACGGAAAAAGAGGGGATCGACCGATGGATCGATCTTGGGCTGGATATTCTTCACCTGTTAGACTTGTTCATGGGTTCGGTCTCGGTGCATTGTCTATCCCACAATTCAATCCACTCTCGATCTGTTATTGAACATTGCTCCGGTCAAGATGTGAATTTGGTGCAAAGTTCATTTTCACCAAACTTGGAAGTTTCTAAAAACTTTTAAATTTCATTTGCACTGATTCACATTTTTACCTAATATTTGCTACAGGTTCGAGATTGAATCAGGCCAATGACTGACTAAAGCTGTTATTTCTATGTTGAGTAAATTTTATAAAATTATAAATTTCTTATACGAACTATATAAAAAAAACATGTTTCAGTTCATATTTTACAAAACTACATACATAAGGTGAAATTGTATCACAAAACTATAGATTTAGAATTGACCCTTTGCAACGTGTTTGACAGTGCTGACCCATATGATAGCCTCACGTGCGTTGTAAGGAACAGTCAATTCTAAAATATACAGTTTTGCGATACAAGATCCTTTAAAATATATGGTTTGTGATATAAAAGCTAAAATCAGTAGTTTTTTAATATGTTTTTTTTAGAAAAAACTGTAGTTATGTGAAATTTATCCATCGGTCTATGTTTGCAGTGATCGGAACAATGCAGAAGATCTGGGCTGAAAATCCAAACCTAGCAAGGTAGGATCGCTCGCTCATCACCGGACAAGCTATCATCGATCGATCACCGATGGAAACTTGTGGCGAGTGTTATTTGATGGCGACCTCCGCATGGATTTATCGCTTGCCTGCTGTACTCCTGCAGGAGCAGGATCGGATCGGAAATCCAATCGACGCCGCCGATCGCATGCAAGGAGGCGAGCGAGATGATATCGATCGACACATGCAGACGCAACGCTGTCCCGGGGCACGCACGTAGCCAATTTCTCTGTGAGTGGTCGGCGTCGGTGGCTTAGAGTATGTAAAACAGTAGACACGATTGATGTCTGTATAACCCTTTAAATTATTTACAGACAAAATTAAAGACAACTCTTGTAATGAATGATACCTTAAGATTGTTCTTATGAGATTTTATAATATTTTAATTATAGTATGGAAAAAGTGTTAATATGGTTCTCTTCCCTATTTATTGTTAATAAAAATTTTACGTAATACATTATATAGATAACTGATGCTATGCTATTATATATGTGCCCTTATTCATTGTTGACGAGGGACGGTGTAATTGCTTTGCACATGTGTGTTGTATCATACCTATATTATACTTGGAGGAAATGCCGCCTCCTCCTGGGCGTTTTGAGCCGCGAGGGGCCGGCTCGGCTCACGGCTCGAGCCGAGCCGGCCAATTTTTTTCACGTCCAGATCCTTTTCAAAAAAAAGTTACAGATAAGTCCTTTTTAGAAAAAAATATTACGATTGGATCTTTTTCCCAAAAAAAGGTTATATATTACGTCCATACCCTTTTAGCGTTTTTAGGAGTAGCGCTCGGTCCTTTTTAGGAAAAATAAAATTACGTTTAGATCCTTTTTGAAAGAAAAAAATCGTTTCTTTTTTTTAAAAAAAAATATGCATAGCATTTATGTCCATTTTCCGCTTTTCTAGCATTACGTTTAAACCCTTTTGCGAAAAACAAAGTCTTATTTTTAGATCATTTTCGCGCGTTTTCTCGATTTACTTGTGTGTGGAGCGTCAATCGCGCGTTTTATCGATTTTCTTGTGTAGAAAGCAGCGTCCGCGGCGTGACACGCAGCGCATAAATTTCTAGTTTGTTCGAGATTTCGTGCGCGAAGGAATGCGACCGTC
This sequence comes from Otatea glauca, assembly GCA_036346275.1. Lineage (NCBI taxonomy): Eukaryota > Viridiplantae > Streptophyta > Magnoliopsida > Poales > Poaceae > Otatea > Otatea glauca. Next base: position 53,385,957 of record CM070721.1, read on the forward strand.
GGCCGGAGCTACCTGCGCACAACGAGAATTTTTACTTTCCGATTATTTTTCGATAATAGAGAGAAAGATTGTATCTCCGGCCTCCCTATTTCCAGGGGAAAGCAGTCAACCAAATTATAGTCTCACATATTACGCACGCTTAATTCAGGGAATCACCATGTGCCAAATTTGAGCTGCTTCTGGCGTGAGACCAACTTTTTGGCTTACGAGCTCTCAATGCCGTACTTTTGTAAGGAACAGGAGAGAGGGTTGGTTGGACTCAAAAATTTGAAGATGGGTTAATCGGCTACAACATACTAGATGAATACCGGGTTCTGAGGTTCGAGACGTGCCAACCGATTTGATCCTATAATCGGTAAGATAAACCAAAAATTTGCTCAAAGTCGATCTAGAGAAACAACTGGCCTTAGATTTGAACAGTCAAAAAGCCGATCAAATCTATTGTAACGGTAAGTCTAATTAGCCTATTAGGGCTAATCAAATGATAAAGGTAGATCTTTTCAAAAAAAAAAAAAGACGATGCGCGACAAGATCGGAGAAAAATCAAATCTAATTGGCGTAATCGAAGGTGATCAACAATCGGCGATGCACAACTTTATCGATCAAATCTAAATTACAGAAGCTACTCCTAGTCGACAGAAAGTAAATAAAAGTAATGCGAGTTGATTGATTGGATTGTGTTATTTTTCTCACTTGCCCACGACCACTTTTTATAGCTATTGGCCGATCGTATCATCTTTTAATACGCTACATACTATGATCCGTATCGGCCTCAACTTGGACAGTACTCCTCTTGTTTCAGATAAATATCGGTCACAATCCATACTTAAACCTTTTTTTTTATATCCGATATCAGCCAAGATATCTTTTGATCCTTAGCCTGATAACATTGGCCATACTGTCAAATTTTGATGCAAACATATACCCTCTATTTTTAGAAATAACATATTATCTTTCAAAAATTTGCTCGATTGGCTTACATTGCCATCGGCTTGATACCATATTGCCGTTAGTAACCGCTCTATTTATGGCGCCGTAAAATCTTGAGACGCGTATCTTCACCATTAACTGCACACACCCCTCAAAATTCTTCCCGCCGTTTCACCTGTTTTACCCCTATAAATATGAGGTCCCCACACTATCATTTTCACGCGCACGAGCTCTCATCCTCTAACATCGGCTTCACGTTCATCCTCGATTGACCAGCTTCTCAGTGCTCCCAACTCATCAGCTCTCAATCGACTAATTCGCCTGTTCCTCAGATCGGCTGAATATATCCTCAATAGGTACTTATTCCGATCCCCAATAGCAATGATCAGTACTACCTAGGCCCAGTAGGAAATCTATATTTTGACACAATTATAAACCAAGAAATTCATCGTCTCCCCCTATCGGCTTCCGGATATAACATAGAAGGATGGAGTAAAAGTTTTAGGCTTTGGCCGACGGCGCTGAGAGGTTGGAGAAGTTGGTATAATTGAGTAGCGGCCCAAAAAAGGGAGATATGGGAGAGAATGGGAATAGTCGAGTGCCTCCCCTATCACTAGCCGACCCAAAAGCCAATGAGCTCTTAGTAGCCACGGCATGCTACTTTTGGTCGGATACCCTGAATGTTTTTATGTTTAGAACGGGTCCAGTTGGCCCAACCCTCTTAGACATAGCCCAGCTGTGCTGTTTGAGGCCTGACGGGGAGCAAGCGACGACTTTCAGCGCTAAGCCGCAATACAAGCAGATCCGATCCAAGGGCGAGGGGTGGAGCATGTATATCAACAATAATAATAAAGGCAGTGGGCCAATATCGGATGAGGAACACGTCGCCTTCCTCAATCTTTGGTTAGACAGATTCCTCTTTTGTAAGGCATCCCTTGGGCCAACCCAAGTTTATCAGAATCTGGCCGAACAGTTAGTTCAAGGCCGTCGGCTTGCCCTAGGGAATATGTTTCTAGGTGCAATGATCAAATGTTGCATATAGTACGCAGTCGGCTTTTTACAAGCCTAGGCAAATCGGCAATGTAGGAGGTCCGATGTGGTTTGTGCAAACCTTGCTTTATTGCATATTCAGTCGATCTTTTAATTTGAATCCAGCCGATGACACCCCCTTCCCGCAAGAAGAGACCCCTGAGGATGTAAAGACCCAATATAGAGCAAGCCGATCTTTTGGCGAAAGGTTTATACTCTGCTCTGGGAATGAGACAAAGGTTACCCCCATCGGCTCTAGAAAGTACTTGGCATTTTTTTTGCAGCGCGACGGTGAAGACCTCAAACAGCGGGACTTCTTTAGTTACAGCAATGCAGCCGATTATCCCTACCCATCTTTTTGCACTTGGAAGCCAACATTGATTTGATGCCTCATGAGACTTTGGAGCTTTATAAGTTATTCATTTCTCCAAATATATTATCTGTCGGTCTTCACACAGGAAATCAGACTTTCCAACCTTCATATGAATTCTATCATGCATCAGTCTATGCCAGGTAGTTGGGATTCAGGCAAGTCACCCCATGCTTTCAACTCCTTGATCGGCTTCAACCAAGAGCACGAGTCCGTAATGCTGCAGCGACCAACATTGTTTTACTTATACCCGATGATTTTCAATATCGAGACTTGCCGTATTTTTTCTTGAACACTAGCCAGGTAGGGGGTTTCTCGTCATGGTAGTCGGCCATTGTTGCGGCCTTGTATTCAGAGAAAACTCCGTCGGCTATTATCAACGAATTTTTCCCAGACCTGCCTGAGCCGACGGTAGCCACTAACAAAGATTCTAATGACGAGGCTAATTCGTCAGGATATACTAACACAAGTCTCATAGATATTACCAGTGAGGTATCGGCTCAAATGAATTTTTTACTGTTTTCAACTTCCATTATATAAACCTTTTACTAATCGGCTCTCCTCTTCTTTGTAGACTAAGCAGCTAGAAAGAAGGTAGCAACTGGCCCATCGGGTAGTGGCTAGCCCAGCAAGAGGCCGTGCCCGTCAACAGGCCTTTGAAGCTACACATCTGGCACCCTGGGAATTCAATCTCCATCTCTATCGGATATAGAGAAACACCAACAACCAATATCAATCGACTGTTTATTTTTCCTAAAGCCTTATAGAGACTAACACTTATAGCCGATTTTTATCATAAAAGAAGTGCGCCAAGTCAAACAAGGTTGTTGCTAGCAGAGGCCCTAAGCCCCAGGAACAGAGCGGCGAGAGTTCACCGCACGCATCAGCTACTGGCGAGGTAAATTGCCTTCATAATTTTTTTGTAAAATGTATATAAATATATCGGATTATCTTACTTTTGAATTCCTCTTCAGCCTTCTCCGTTAGTACAAGTGGCTAACATCCTGGCCGATTTGCCTGCCGCCTCGTTCGAGCCTCCACCACCGTCATCTCAGCCGACGTCGCCAGCCCCCATAGTCGCTCCTGCCCCAACATCATCCAACCCAACCGACCTGTTGGGCTTCACCTTGGCCGATCTGGACGATCCTGAAGTGCTGGCCACGGATGACTACCCGACAGAGATTCGACGAATCCTTGAAGTTTCATTGGACGCGTCAGCTGCGGTGATAATGGCTCCAGGCATGCAGGAGCGGTTGGACAAGCTGTTCGACCAGGTGATGAGGCCACAAGTTGAATTACTCAACAACACACAGCCCCTGCGTGACGCCATGGCCACCGTCGAAGCCGGTCTGCCCCTGGATGAAATGGAGGCGCTGCTGAAAGTTGTAACCTAGACAGCAAGAAGGCGGCGGTTGATGCGAGCTGGTGGCTGACGCCAAGGCCAAGAAGCACAAGTTCGGCGCGGACGCCAAAGCCCTCAAAGCCAACAAGGAGGTGGTCCAGAAGCGCGAGTCGACTAAGAAGCTTCTCGAAGAAGAGTTGGCCAAACTAAACAAACAAATATCCGACGGCCAAAAGATGCTTTCGATGTCGTCGTCGGCTATCAAATATCAGAAACTTGGGATTGCCTTGGCCGTGGCTGGAATCAATAAGCAGTCGACCAAAATCACTCTTGTGCTTGGAAGCACCAAAGAAGATGACATAATTCTTGACAAGGTGCAGGAGATAATCGCGAAGGCTGCGGATGCCCTCTCTGCCCTTGGCGCTTGGCTTCCCGGCTCTGGGTTCTAATAGGCTTCGCTTGAACTACCTTGTAATAGGGTTGTCAAAACACTTTCAAGTTTAAGCAATGCTGCTGGCTGGAAAACAATCTTTTGGAATATTTAAGTGTTTAATTTTAATCGACTGTTTAACCGATTTCATATATGCCTTGATTTCCTATGTATGTTTGTAATCAGCTCCTTTCTTCTTCTTTTAATTTAGCTAGAATCAACTGCAATGAGTTAATTTGGTATTTCAACCGATGAGTTCTCATAGCCGACTATGATCCGACCGAAACGCTAGGGTAGTATCTCTTCAAGTATTTTCCGTTGATCGCCTTAGGAAACAACACACCTTCCAACGTTTCCAAAATATAGAAATTTACATCAACAAGCCAATTTATTTTATACGATCCTTCCCACGTAGGAGACCATTTGCCAAATCGGTTATCCCTAGAGACGACAGGAAATTTAGTTTTCTAGACCAAATCAGCTTCACAAAAAGACTTAGACATCACCTTCTTGTTATAAGCCTTTGCAACCTTTTCTTTGTTCCTTTTAAGCCAATCCAAAGTATGTAAACGCAACTCTGCCAAATCGCCCAGGTTATCAATCATTAAATCCCTGTAATCTTGAGCGGACAAACCATTGTGTCTGGCTATTCATATAGAATCAATATTGATCTCTACAGGCGAAACGACTTCTTGACCATAAACTAACTAGTAAGGTGAAAACTTTGTTGCTCCATGATAAGCAACCAATAAGTCCATAATGATTCCGATAGCGTTGAATGCCAATTCCTTTGTTTTTCATCAATTTTCCTCTTGTTCAACTTAATTAATGTCTTGTTAGACGATTCGGCTTAGCCGTTAGCTTGAGCATAATAAGGTGATGAATTCAATAGTTTAATACCCAAACTTTCGGCAAAATTATGAAAATCATCGAGCATGAACACAATACTTTGATCGGTCGTAATAGTTTGCGAGATTCCAAACCGATGGATAATATGCTCAGTAAAAAATCCGATAGCCTCAACACTTGTAACTTTTTTAAGCGGAATAGCTTCAACCCATTTTGAAAAATAATCGGTTGCGGCCAAAATGAACTTATGGCATTTACTTGAGGCAGAAAAGATTTGTCCGATTACATCTATCTCCCATTCTCTAAACGGCCAAGGCTTGATAATAAGGTGTAAAGTCGATACTGGAGCCAATTGTACGTTGCCAAATTTTTGACAAGTCTAGCATCCTTTGTAATACTGGAAGCAATCTTCCAGTATTGTCAGCCAAAAATACCATGTTCGCCTCAGTAGACACAAATGCCTTTGTGTACTTCTCCCATAGCTACTTTAGCTTCTTCAGCTTCTAGACATCTCAACAGCAAACCTTCTAAAGTTAGATAGTATAACACATTGTTAAGGACCACATACTTTAAAGCTTGTCACCTAATTTTTCGATATGTCAGCTTTGAAGGATCATTCAAGTATTCTATTATTTTTATCCTCCAATCAGCAGTGTTAACACACATCACTGTTTTCTCAATCGACTCACATTCCTCAAATCAGCCAAAAACTTTATAGCTCGATGCAATTCTTGCTGAGCTAATAAGTTGGCCCTATCATTCATCTCTCGAGGAATATGACTAATAGTGAACCATGTAAACGAGTCGATTACAACAAGGCATTGTTCCAAATATTTAATTAAAATTTCATCAGAGCAATTATATTCTCCCTTAACCTGCTTTACAACCAGCAATGAATCGCCATAGGCCTCAACAGAATCAACTCTGACATTTTCGAGCAACTGTAGGCCTTTAAACAATGCTTCGTACTTGGCTTGATTGTTAGAGCATCGGCAATTTAGCTGGAATGCAAACTCAAAACTATGTCCTTTTGGCGAAACTAGCACAATTCCAATACCATCGCCTTCTCGACATACCGATCTGTCAAAGAGCAATCACCATGGTGCTACATACATTAGATCGGCATTTGTTTCATATCCTGTTATGAAATCATCTATAACTTGTCCTTTAACCGTTTTAGCCGATTCATATGTTAGCTCGAACTCGATGAGTGCATAAGCCCATTTACCAAGTCAACCATGCAGAATTGAAGCTGACAGCATATATTTTATAACATCGATTTTACAAATAACCTTACAAGCCGATGCTAAAATATAATGCCTTAATTTCGTGAAAGCAAAATATAAAGATAAGCAGAGTTTTTCTACAAAGGGATAACTGGTTTCAGTATTAATTAACCGTCGGTTTAAGTAGAAAATAACGTGCTCTTTTCCATCAACCTCTTGCGCCAACACAACTCCGATAGTCTCCTGCTCAGCCGATATATTTAACTTAAATGATATACCTTTCCGATGTACGGCCAAAACTGGAGGATTAGTCAAGTACTCCTTGACATTCTAAAAAGCTTTCTGTTGATCGGCTCCCCATACAAACTATTGATTATCTTTCAACTTCAATAGTGGGGTAAATACACCAATACGACCAAATAGATTTGAAATAAATCATTGTAAATAATTAATCTTACCGATCAACTTATGGAGATCATTTTTACATGTCGACGGCTTTGTTCTGGCTATGGCCTTGACTCTTTCTTGATTGACCTCAATCCCTCTCTCATGAACCATAAAGCCTAAAAATTGTCCAGCCGACACGTCAAAAGCACACTTGTATGGATTAATCTTTAAACTATGTGCCCTTGTATTCTAGAAAACAGTTTCCAAATCGGCTAAATGCTGCAAGTCTTCTTTAGATTTTACCACAATATCGCCGATGTAAATCTCTACAAAATGACCGATTAGATGATGAAAAATTAAATTCATAGCTCGTTGATACGTTGCACCAGCGTTCTTCAAGCCGAACGTCATTACAGTCCACACAAATAACCCCAAGGCACCAGTAATCTAAAGGCTATTTTAGGTATATCAGCTTTTGCCATGAATATTTGATTATATCCGGCGTTACCATCAAGGAAGCTAATAATCTTATTTCCTGATACAGCATCGATAAGCATATCGGCTATTGGCATCGGATATTCATCTTTTGGCGTAGCTTTTGTTTAAGTCCCTGGAATCAACGCACACTCTTAACTTACCATTTTTCTTCGTAACGGGAACGGTGTTAGAAACCCAGTTAGCATATCGGCATGGCTTGATAAACTTGGCCTCCACCAATCGTTTGATTTCTTTTTTTATAACATTATACAAGGCCAGATTAAATCTTCTAGGGGGCTGTTTAAACGGTCGATAACCTGGCTTTATAGGTAGTCGATGTTCAACAAGCTGTCGGCTTAACCCTGGCATCTCATGGTACTTCCAAGCAAAACAATCTTTATAATTTCTAAATATTTTGACCAACTTTTTCTTATAATCTATACCTAATTTTGCACTAACAAAAGTCGGTCTCTTTCTATCACCGTTACCTATATCAACTTCTTCAAGCAAGTCAATCGATGTAAACCATTGGTCTAACTTTTTGATTTCTTTAAAATCTTCAATAATCTCCCACTACACTAGTGCAAGTCCCATGCACATCCGGCTATTATCAATAATCGCATGCATCAAAACCATAGATTTATTTTCATTTTTACCAAAATATCAGCAACCTTTAATGTCATATCCTTATTTTAGTTTCCACTACTAAAGCATGGCTAAGCATGTTCATTATGTAATCGCATATACCCATACTCACATTGTATATTGTCTAACCTTATTCTAGGGTTATCAAGATTTATAGTTCAATATTTATTAAGGAAGTTCCATGAGATTAGGTTATTGCTACCAGTACAACAATATAGTGAATTTACAGAAAATACGCGCATGCATAAATAGATTTGTTTGTGTTATAATTTTTAGGGTTTTTACAGTATCAAGTGGTCTTGTCCTTAAGGAGTATTTTTAAACTTGGTATTAGTGTTTATTTGCGATATTGTATTCATTTCCTGATTTTACGTATTTTTAAAGTTTATGTTATAAGAAGTTTGATTTCTTTTTAGATTTGCGAATGCAACTTACATATACGTGCAACCATTTTTGTAGTGTTAGCATGTCTCGACCTTAGAAGTGTCTTGAAGCTAGTTTCGCATATTTTAGCTTTTATTTGTGAAGTTATTAATATTTTTGTTTTTATGCACATAGAAAATGAAATATATTATGAACTTAATTCAAAGTGAATCAAATATTTAATATTTTTGCATATCTGAGTTAATCATGGTTCCAGCAGCTTTTATAATTTTTAGAGTTTATTTATAATAGCTACTCGTATTTGTATCTTACATTCATTAGAAACTAATCTTTTTATGAATTCCATTTAAACTAGACTTAAATGAGGCAAAATGATCATTTGATGCTCTGGAAGCTAATGCGCAGAGGAATTGGAAGATGATTCAACATATCTCGTCAATTGGGTTTCGGGCCGATTGCTCGAAGCTGCAGCAATGACAGGGGAAGAAGACGATCAGGGCAGAGTTTGGGCAGTGGAGCCCTAGTAGTGGACGCAGTGTGGCCTGTAAATGACCTCATCTGGCTTAAATAGGCACATAAGGTCGATAGTAACAGGGTTTGATCGCGCGCTTGCTTGCCGCTGCGAAAAGAAGACCAGTGCGGCGCGGTTTTCTCCACGTCTGGCCGGCGCAGGGCATGGGCGAGATAAAGGGGCGGTCTTGTCACAGCAGAGCTGGGTCGTCATGGCGTTGGACTTGGTCGTGAAGCTTCAATTGACTGGCGCCATTGAGAAGAGGAGAGGCGGTGGCACAGGGTGTGAATGGGAATATCCAGAGGTGGTGGAATTGTGTGCAGCGCGGGAATCCCTGGTTCAAGCCGGTGCAGGGCATGGCCGGACTAGCGTCGAGACAAGGCATGCTCACAACGGGTTTCGAGCGCTGTGTTTTGGCTGTATCTGGCGCAGCTAAGTTGGCACCGAGTCCTTACGTATGCCATCGCCATGGCAAGCTTCGGCCGATGTTTACTTGCCGTGGCAGCAAACGGGCAAGGGTGAGGCAGACCTGTGCTAGGCTACTGTCAAGTGGGGCTAGAGGGTACTGGGGCCCGCATGGAAGTGTAAGTGATGGTGGAAACCGACATCCCTTTCTGGACAGGACAGGATTTTTGAAAATTTTTGAGCACGATCTCGAGTTAGGTCTTATCCTCTGTTAAAAATTTTAGGTCAAAATCTTATCCGTAAAATTTTATTAAAGGGCTTATGCTTAGTGCTACTACTAACTTAGAGTTTATGGTTAAGGTTACATAATTTGAATATGTATTTTTTTTTTGCAAATTTTTCTCATATATTCCTAAGAAAATGCTTTACAATTCGCCACAAAATATGGTGCTAAATCGGTCCTACAAACACGAAAATCGATCAAATTTGTAATCATCTCGATAAAAAAAATCAAAATCTCACCGAGAAATCCTGAAATCACTGTACCAAAAAATTGTAGTTAATATGTTTGCATAATTTAAGTTAGGATTTATGGTTAGGTTCAAGTTAGGGTTTAAGGTTACATAATTTGTATATATATTTTTGTGCAAAATTTTTGCATGTATTCCTCAGGAAAGGCATTACAATTCGCTGTAAAAAAAAATTTAGTGCTAAATCCGATCGTTTAAACATAAAAACTGACCAAATTTGTGCTCGATCAAAAAACCAAAATCTCATAAAAATCCTGAAATGACTATAGTAATTTAATTTTTTATATATTTTTTATTTTACCACGGTTTAAAATATCGGCCCAACCAAAAATCGAGATTTCTCAAATCTCGATAAAATTGTAAACTCTGCATGTGACCAAGCGGCACGGGGAACACACGGACACGGAGGCAAGGAAAAAGGCAACACGTCAAGAGAGTTGGCTGGGCACAATAATGAGGCTGTCGCCGGGTAATGGTCGTTGCTTACAAAGACACTCGGTATATTTGGCAGCCTTACATGTTTTCTTTATTCCTTAGAATAAAATTATAAATCCAGTTTTCTTCGTAAAATAGAAATATTCACTAGTAACACATATTACCTACTACACATTTCTACCTCGACTAGTATCATCCGAGTTCATATACCGCAGTAGGTACTTGTTAAGCTCAAGCACTATAGTACTCCGTGCTACTGAGTTCGAGTACCATAGTAGCTCATTTGTTATGGTGAGTGTGATACCGACTTACTACCTTAGAGAAATGTGATTCCCACTTGTGTTTCTGCACTCGTAAAATGACTAGATTCCTAATTTTATTTGAGACTAGACTAGAAGTGAAAAAAAAACATGGCAGGCAGCAGCTAGCTATAGGCTATAGGTTTGGGCTCTCAGACTCCCAAGAAATCGAATCGCTAGCTGCCTCTCCGTTTCAGTGCTCTGCTCCTCCTCTGGTCTTCTGTTAACTTTCTTCGTTGCATGATTGATAAACCGATTGATTGATGAGCTGACGCCTTGGGCTCTTTGATAGGTAGCGTAGCCTTTTTCTCGTGCAGTCTCACCTGCTGGTCGGCTGTTCCGGTGACTTGGGTCCGCGTCCGGGCCGGTTGTAGACTTGTATAGCTCGCATGCATGTGTCAGTGTGGCTACACCTACACGGCTACAATGGCGTGCTTGCATGCACGGCACGGGCATCGGTTCATCGTTGGGGCGCCCCTGTGCGACAGGCGTATATGCACATGTGGATGTGATCGGCTATATATGCTACGTTGCTGCTAGTGCTATTAAAAGTCAAGATCGCTGGCGTGTGAGGCTATTATATGGACCAGACTGTCAGACCTGTTACAAGAAATAGTTAATTCTAAAACCTATAATTTTGTGATACAAGTTTTTTAAAATCTGCAGTTTTATGAAATAGAAGTTAAAATCTGTAGTTTTCTGATAATTTGTAAAAAAAACTTCTAGTTTTGTGAAATAAGTCCGTCTAAAATCTATAATTTCATAAAATAAAAACTAAAATCTGTAATTTTTTGATAATTTATATAAAAAATATGTAGTTTTGTGAAATTTACTTATTTCCTTTTATATACATTTGTTGGTTGATTCCTCTAATGCGCATGCGTCAGTGCCGTGCTCCTCTCTGTATTGTAATCGGAATTGATTTTCCAGCGTACGAGAGCATCTATAATACAAACGGAGAGAGAGAGACATCTACCAGGTCATCTGAAGCTTCCATGGATGACACCAACTACAGCTAACATCCATGGAAGCTTCACTTTAAATATACAGCTAACATCCATGGAAGCTTCCATGGATGACACCAACTAAATCTAACTCTCTTTAAATCAAAGCTACCATAACCCAAGGAACTTCTTTTCCGATGCTTGCCTTAAGGGAAGTCATCACTTTTCTTTCTTCTCTTTTTTCTCTTTTTTTTAAAAAATCTAGTCTTCTTCTAAGATAAATTATAAATCTAATCATTTTCATCGTGCTCCCACGCTCCCCTATCGCGGGAGCTGGCCTACCGTGCCTCGGGAGAGCGGGAGCGGGCGAGTGGGGCATGCGGCGAGCACCAACCGGTGAGCATTGGAGTGCGCGTTGTCGCGGCGATAGAGCGCGGGAGGCGGGCGTAGGAAGCGACCGGGAGTGGGGAGGCGTCCTACCAAGGCCGGCAAGTCCGGAAGGGTGCCTTCCACGATAGGAGAGTGTAGGGTACAGGTGAAGAGACTATATTTATATTTTATTTTAAGAGAGTTAGATTTAAAGAAAAAAACGAGGAAATGTGAAAAATCATCCCTTCACTTTTAAAGCTGGGTGCCTGGGTCTATGCATTTTTTAATTCAAGCTATGCCTCATGAAGCCACTACTGTTGTAGCTAGGGTGTTATCTGTCTACTACGTGGATGTTTGAGCCGTCCATCTAGTCTGGACTGCTGGAACCTGGAACCATTGAACATACATGACACTTGGTGAAACAAATATACAAGGCAAAATTAGTTAACTGATATTTATATTTTGTGGCATTTGCATCAGCACATTATTTTTTACATTTTCACTGAAACGCACGGCAAAATAGCTATTTACATATGTATTTTAGCGGATAGTTACGATTTAGTTGTGTTCCTACTATGTTCAAAATCTCGTCGAGATTTCGGAAGTCTCGGCTTTCAACTAGGGGCGAGATTCTAAATCTCGGTGAGATAAAAAAAATTCAAATTTCTACAATGATTTCGAGAAATTTCGGCCAGTTCGAGGAGATTTCGGGGGTTTTTTTGACCGAGATGATCATAAATTTAACCGGTTTTCATGTTTGTAGGGCATGATTTAGCCCTAATTTTTTTGTGGAGAATTATAATACATTTTCTGAGGAATACATGTAAAACTTTTGCAATTGATGAGCAATAATTACAAGAGCTTATGCTAGGACCACCAGCTCATGTCATGTAAAACAATACTCATTATTCAGCATAGAATAGCAAATTTTGTGGATTTCAAAAAGCTCATACGTTTTTCATAAGCAAAACTTCATGACTTGCGATTATTATATGTTTACATTCATTTAGATCTTAGTAAACATGGTAGATGTCGATGCTTCTGTTTGTCTAATTGCTTCTTGAAAGCAAAATATTTCACTGCTACAACAATGACCTATATGATATTGCAACAAAAATAAGCTAGAAATCTGCGAGAAAAATATCGAGAATTTACTGTAACACCCAAGTAGAATAGGATCAAATATTTAATTGCAGAATAGATGTATCACTACTACAGAAAAAGCCATCACAGACGGTTTGCTGGAAAAACCGTCTATGATAAGATAATATCATAGACGGTCCATTCGTAAAGTACCTTAGACGGTTCTTTTCAGAAAACTGTCTATGATATGTAGTCATATCACAGACGGTTCGTACAGTCCTTTTCAGAAAAGTGTCTATGATATGTAGTCATATCACAAACGGTTCGCCCCACGAACCGTCTATGAAGTATCACACTTTCTTTTGCTGGGTGAAAAAGGACTTTCATTGTTGATCTAGCTACTAGATTAGGATACATAACCATTCGTCTCTTAGATTATTTTATATAAAAACTGTCTGTGATACGTAGTCGTATCACAGACGGTTCGTGATGATATCATTTTATTGCAGACGTCTAATATAAACCTTTCTGTAGTAATGGTTTCTAAATATAATCTCAATTTTCTAGTGAGATCCATAGCAATCAAGAAGTTCAAACAACAAATATCCCCATTAAATCTTAGATAAAAATACATCAATATAATCCACAAAGATTGAAAACAATAAACTTGCTCAAGAAACAAGAACCATTTAAATATTTAATAGAGGAAGAAAACAGCCGCAAACGTTGCAAGCTAGAAGATTCTCGAATGAGCATGTAGCGGTATTTTATGTGCAAATACTTAGTATTTTGGATTCAAACAGATAGAAAATGTAGATAAATTATTTCATATTTTTCTAATTTTTTCTAGCCTCAGGAGACCATTTCACATAGGGTTGAAAATAGTCTAAATTTCGATCAATTTCGTTGAAATTTCAATCATTTGATCGAAATTTCGGTTTTGCCAACCTTCAAAATACCGGAATTGAAATTTAGTTTTAAAATTTCGGTCAGATTTTGACAAAAATTCCAAAATCTCGCTGACCACACTCGAGATGTGATCCGAAAATGAAATTTGAAACCTTTGTTCTTACAGCAAATGCCACAGCATAGAAACAACTACCAATTCAAAGATGGACATTGCCATCTGCACTGTTCATCTAGCCATCTTCTGCCTACCTCGCTCTTCCTCCCCTACTAGTGCCGAATTTTTCACTGTTCTAGCCCTCTAAGAATTTTTTTGCAGAAGTAGCCCTCGTGCATTTTATTTTTCAAAAATAGCCCCTGGCCCGCAATTGCCATGCACGGAGAGAGCGGGAATCACCACAGTGCGACGCGTGGCACATTTTCGCGGAAGGGGGGGTGCGGGAATCTAATTTTCCGCAGACTAGGGCATGGAACCCAGTGATGGCGCAGCGTTAGCGTGGAGAGGAGGCGCGGAAAACCAGTCTTTTGCGGAACAGGGGTGTAGAAAACCAAATTTCCGCGGAATGGGTGCGCAGTAATTGGTTTTCTGTGGAATGGGGGAACAGGAAATTTGGTTTTCCGTGGTGGGGGCGCACGGCAAATCCAATTGCTGCGGTATGGCGGGTCGGCGAATTCCGCGCTTTTCATAAAAAATTACTTTGGGGCTAGTTCTGTAAAAAAAATTTAAAGGGCTAGACCAGTGAACATTTATAGGAGAGACTGAGAGAGGACCCACCCACCCTACTATTGTACATATATTTAGAAGCTGAAGCTGGCTTTAACCCCACAAATAGGCACTTATTTTCTCACTTATAGGAGGCTACTTGAAGCGGATTGCCGGTGGACGAGCTCCTCACCAGGTCGCCCTCTCTGTCGCCGTTCTTCCCCATCACCGGCTAACCTGAGGTGGGGATCCGATAATCTACTAGGCAAGGTGAGTGCCCCTCCATCTGGGTGCTCTGGATGTACTGATCCCCTATTTTTTCCATTCTCCACATCTCTTCCAAATCGGAAGGTGTCGACGATCGGAACCGCCAACCGTAGAGGAGGGATATGAGTAGATCGTGTGAGGGCGAGGGCCGAAGTCGTGCTCGTCCGGGAATGGCACGCGTCGCGGGGTGTGCGTCGGGGAAGAAGCAATGAACACGAGGTTTATACTGGTTCGAGCCCCCGAGTTCGGGTAACATCTCTACTCCAGTCTTGCCCTGAGGCGAAAGGCGTAAATGAAGCTCTGTGGGAGAATACAAGTGGGGCCCGAGCTCGGGGTCGCTCAGGAGCGAAGCTTCGTGTGAGGGCGAGGCTCGAAGTCGTGCTCGTCCGGGAATGGCATGTGTCGCGGGGTGTGCGTCCGGGAAGAAGCAATGAACACGAGGTTTATACTGGTTCGAGCCCCCGAGTTCAGGTAACATCTCTACTCCAGTCTTGCCCTGAGGCGAAAGGCGTAAATGAAGCTCTGTGGGAGAATACAAGTGGGGCCCGAGCTCGGGGTCGCTCAGGAGCGAAGCTGCGGGTAGGAAAAAGCTAGGTCGACCGCGCTTCACCTTGTGCGTGTCTGTCTCTGTGTGTATGTTCGTTTTTCTCCCTTTTGGTCGGGGTGATCCATCGTCTTTTTATAGTCCTCTGGGAGCTTCGCTACCTGGTCCCGAGGCTGACGTCAGGTGCCCGTGGTGAGTCGACAGGAGTTGCTGAGAGGCATCGACAGTCGTTGGGGGCTGACGGTAGCCGTTGGGAGTTGATGGGAGTTGATGAGAGTTGCTAGGCCCTAGTTCCCGCGCAGGGGCAGGATTGGCACTGATTTCCACGCAGGAGAGAGTTTTTACACGAGATAAACAAATTATTACAAATACCTTTTACCCCAGGAGGTGCAGAGGTCATGGCGTCGAGGTCGAGCAGGGTCTTTGTCCTCGCGTTCGAGCCCGAGCTCGCTGGACCCGAGCCCGGGCTTGAGGAGTGCACTTCCTAGGTCGGAGACAAGCCCCCGAGCTCGTGGAAGGCTACCACGAGATCCGGGGGGATGCTTACACGTGGCGAGGGTACCGATCCCCGACAGCTAGCCCCCGAGGCTCAAGGGACGACCCTGAAGTTCGGGACGTTCTTGAGTATGATGTCCTTCAAGGAGGGATCGGCTCCTTGGTCGAGCTCAGAAGCGCTCGAGCCCCACCTTGCGCGCGAGAACCCCTCAGAGGCCTTTGATGTGGTCGTGCCCGGGAACGCTCGGGCTTTCACCATTCTGTAGTCAAAGAACATAGTCTAGGGGCCCTCTCCCTCGATCTCGGGCTCAGAGGCGGGCTCTGCTGTCTGCTCGACTACGAAGTCGACGAGCGTTTGCGACTTGATGGTGGGGCGCACCACAAACCGGATATCGAACTCGGCCAGCTCCATGGCCCACTTGGCAATACGACCCCCTGCTTCTGGATTCTTCAGGATTTCGCCGAGCGGGAATCTACTCGGCACGACCACTGCATGCGCCTAGAAGTAATGCCGAAGCTTACGCGAAGCCATGAAAAGGGCGTAGAGTAGCTTCTGGACCTAAGGGTAACGCTCCTTTGGTCCATGAAGTACTTCGCTCACATAGTAAATCAGTTGTTGTCGGCCACCAGGATGGCACTGACGGCCTCGGTTGTGGCCGTGAGGTGGAGCAGCAGCACCTCGCCCAGCTGCGGGGTCGTGAGCAGCGGACGGGTCGAGAGGTACGCTTTTAGCTCATCGAAGGATCGCTGAGCTTCGGAGGTCCACTCGAAGCCCCCGGGTTTGCGCAGGGTCTTGAAGAACGGCAGCCCACGCTCTCCGAGACTCGAGATGAATCGGCTGAGAGCGGCCACACGACCGGCGAGGTATTGTACCTGTTTTGTCGACATCGGGGTGGTCATCTTCTCGATCGCCTCGATCTTTTCTGGGTTAAAGCCTACCCCCGAGCCCACAATCATGTAGCCGAGCACCTTGCCCGAGGTTGCGTCGAAGACGTATTTTTGGGGTTAAGCTTGATCCCATGCCTGTTTAAGTTGGCGAAGGTCTCCGCGAGATCATTGACGTGGTCGGCTTCGGAAGAGCTCTTGACGATGATGTCGTCGACGTAGACCTCGAGGTTCCGGCCGATCTGGGGGTCGAAGGTCCTGAACATCAGTCGCACGTTGCCACAGCATTGTGGAGACCAAATGACATGGTGGTGAAGCAGAACGTCTCGAACAGCGTGATGAAGGTCGTTTTATCTTCGTCGCCTGCCGCGAGCTTGATCTAATGGTAGCCGGAGTAGGCATCGAGGAAGCTCAACATCTTGGCATTGGTGGTGGAGTCCACGATCTGATCTATGCGCTGAAGAAGGAAGTTATCCTTCGGACATGCCGAATTCAAACCCGTGTGGTCGACGCACATCCTCCATTTTTTGCCTTTTTTCTGTACAATCACCGGGTTGGCCAGCCATTCGGAGTAGTCAATCTCACGAATAAAGCCGGACTTCAAGAGCTTGTCGAGATGCTCCCTGATTATGGCCATCTTTTCGGGGGAGAAGCGCCGTAGTTTCTGGCGCACGGGCTTGCAGCCAGGCCTTGTTTGCAATTTGTGCTCGATCACCTCCCTAGGAACTCCTGGCGTGTCTGCCGGCTCCCATGCGAATATGCTCTTATTGTTGCGGAGGAAGATGATGAGCTCGATTTCCTATTTTGGATCGAGCTGGGCGGCGATGTGGATGCACTTGCCCGGGTTGCCCTCCTCGAGCGCACGGCTTTGGTCGGGCCGCTGGGCTGGATCACCGCCTTCCGGCGGGCGTTCTTCGGTGTCACCTCGGGACCCCACTGGGGTAGTACGCCAGAGATCGTCAGGGCTTTCTCCTCACAGCAGTGTGCCACCTTGAGGTCGCCGAGGATGGTTATGACGTTGTTGGGCCCCGGAAGCTTCATGCAGCGGTGACCGTAGTGGTTTGGCGCTATGAACTTGATTAAGGCTGGTCACTCGAGGATGGCGTTGTAAGGGAGATCCCCATTGACCACCTCAAAGGTGATCAACTCGGTGCGAAAATTTGCCAAATCGCCAAAGGTGACGGGTAGAACCACTTGCCCAAGCGGAGTGGTCGAGCTCCCCGACACGATGCCGAAGAAGGGGACCACTATACTCCTGATCTTTGACTGGGGAATCTGCATCCGGTCCAGCGTGCTAACCAAGAGCAGGTTGAGGGAGCTCCCTCCGTCAACCATTACCCGCCCGACCACGGTATTACTCATGGTCGGGGCCACGACCAAGGCGGTCTTAAGGTCCTTGGATATTCCCGAAGGAGCGTCATCCCGGGAGAAGGTGAACGGAGTGCCGGCCCATCTGCAAGGCTAGTCGGCGGGCTTCCCGGCAGAAGCTTGGTACACAGTACGCGCGGCATCCTTGAGCTCGCGCCGTGACTGATACGCGGACGAACCGCCGAAGATCATGTCGACGTGGCGGTTGCCCTGCTGGAATTCCAGGTCGAGGCCTTCCAAGCTCTCGCCGGCATCGCCCCCATCAGGCAGCTCGTCTTCCTTCGGAAGCGTGGGCAACTCTCCACGCCTGTCGTAGAAGGTGTCCAGCTTGTATTGCCACGTCCTGCAGTTCCGCAGGTCGTGGCCGTAGGCCTTATGAAACGGGCAGAACTTGTTCGAGTCGTACCCGGGCTAGACCTCGTCAACCTGAGGTCGGGCGCCGCCCCACTAGGGTCCAACCCGACGTTGTCCCTGCTGTGGCCCAGCGCGACGCTGCCCCCGCTGGGGTTGGTGTCGCACTTGCTGAGGCCGTGGCTGACCGCGTTGAGGTCGAGGCTCAATGCGGTCGGGTTGCCGTGCCTCCATCACCTCGTGCCCGCTGTCTGTCGCGGTGACCACACGCAGCTGGTCGCCGCCAGCATTGCGGTCTCTCCTCCGCTTCTTGTCGCGAGGGTCTGGGCCAGCACTCTTAGCGCCAGACGGTCCGGCCTCGCCAGGGATGCTGTCAAGCTTGCCCTGGTCGTAATCACGCTTCCAACGGACGGCGTCGTCTGAGTCCGAGTATCGTTCCGCCATCCGGAACAGCTTGTTGACGCTGAGGTTCGCGGTGATCTTCAAGTCCTTGGTAAGGCGCCTGTCCCGGACGCCGAACTTGAAGGCCTTGATGACGGCCTCGTCGGAGACGTTCGGGATCAAATTCCTCGCGCGGGTGAACTGGCGGACAAAGTCATGGAGGGGTTCAACCTTGCCCTAGATGATGCGGTCCAGGTCCCTTTCTCGTCCAGGACACTCGTAGCAGCTCTGGAGGTTCGAACGAAGGGCGCTTCGCACCTAACGCCATGATCGAAAAATGCCAGGCGCCTGGTTGAAGAGCCAGGTGCGAGCGACGCCATCCAGGACGGTAGGGAGATAGTTGGCCATCACGGCTTCACTCCCGCCGGCCACCAGAATCGCGGTGGAGTAGATTGAGAAAAATTCGTCGGGGTTCTTGGTCCCGTCGAACCGCTCCATCGCGGCGGGCTTGAATCGGGCTGGCCAGCGCACCCGACGGGGCCGACGGAGTACGCCGGCAGCCGAGGTCGGAGCAGTGTGATCGCCGGGCCGGGTCGAGTCGCGGTCGGCGAGGTAATCGAACTCGAGCCGACGGCGCACCTCGCGTCGGTCTTGACGGTTAGGAAGAGCGTTATCAGGGCAGCGATGCGGGCGATCACGAACTCTTTGACGCTTGGGCGGAATGTTCGGAGAAAGGCCTCCGGAAGCGCCGCTACTCGAGCGAGCGCTGCCTCCACTCTGCTGATCGTGGGGACGCCCGTGTATCAGTCCCGGGTCCCAGCGAGGCGGGGACGGTCGTGGCGTACTCCGGGCCTATTGGGTACGGAGTCGGCCGGCGAGAGCGGCGCCGCCCGCTCGATGAGTTGCAGTCGCTTTCCAGGGAGCGGGGCTAGGGTGCTGGTGCCGCTCTCACTGCGAGGGTGTGACCTCGTCGACTGCCCTGCCAAGCTCCTCAGCGAGAGACCGCCGAAAGAGGGCCGACCTTGCCCGGGCCAGATCGGCCATGACCCGGGCGATGGCTCGCAAGCGTTCCCGGTTGGGATCGTCCAGGCGGGTAGGGCTGCCGCGCCCGGACGAGGTGCGGAGCTCTTCGCGTTCCTCCCGTCGGAGGGCAGTGATGGCCTTGTTGATGGCGACCCGGGCCAACCGACGCGCCTCCTCCGGGGTTTCTGGGTTGCCGTCACTCGTCCCTGCGCTCGCCTCGCGGCTGTCAGCCATGAAAGCCAAGCGTTCGCACGGCGGCAGCGAAGGCGAGAACATAGAGGTAGAGCCTTCATACTCGGGAACCACGTCCGAGTCCAGGCTTGCTGATCATGATAATTTATCATCGAAGCCGAAGGCGCTGGCGACGCTAAAGCAGTGGACTCCAGACGACCGAAACTCGGGCCCCACGGTGGGTGCCAGCTGTCGATGATCGGAACCGCCGACCGCAGAGGGGGATATGAGTAGATCGTGTGAGGGCGAGGCCCGAAGTCGTGCTCATCCGGGAATGGCACGCGTCGCGGGGTGTGTGTCAGGAAAGAAGCAATGAACACGAGGTTTATACTAGTTCGAGCACCCGAGTTCGGGTAACAGCTCTACTCCAGTCTTGCCCTGAGGCGAAAGGTGTAAATGAAGCTCTGTGGGAGAATACAAGAGGGGCCCGAGCTCGGGGTCGCTCAGGAGCGAAGCTGAGGGTAGGAAAAAGCTAGGTCGACCGCGCTTCACCTTGTGCGTGTCTGTCTCTGTGTGTATGTCCATTTTTTCTCCCTTTTGGTCGGGATGATCCATCATCTTTTTATAGTCATCTGAGAGCTTCGCTACCTAGTCCCGAGGCTGACGTCAGGTGCCCGTGGTGAGTCAACGGGGGTTGCTGAGAGGCGTCGACAGTCGTTGGGGGCTGACGGTAGCCGTTGGGAGTTGACGGGAGTTGCTGAGAGTTACTAGGCCCTAGTTCCCGCGCAGGGGCAGGTTTGGCACTAATTCTCACGCAGGAGAGAGTTTTTACATGAGATAAATAAATTATTACAAATGCCTTTTACCCCGGGAGGTGCAGAGGTCGTGGCGTCGGGATCGAGCAGGGTCTTTGTCCTCGCGTCCGAGCCCGAGCTCGCTGGACCCGAGCCCGGGCTTGAGGAGTGCACTTCCTAGGTCAGAGACAAGCCCCCGAGCTCATGGAAAGCTACCACGAGACCCGGGGATGCTTACATGTGGCGAGGGTACCGATCCCTGACAGAAGGG
This sequence comes from Otatea glauca, assembly GCA_036346275.1. Classification (NCBI taxonomy): domain Eukaryota; kingdom Viridiplantae; phylum Streptophyta; class Magnoliopsida; order Poales; family Poaceae; genus Otatea; species Otatea glauca. Next base: position 53,406,761 of record CM070721.1, read on the forward strand.
CATTATACCCACCTGTATCGGATCTGGAAGTGGCGATGCTCAACACCGAGAGATCAACTCCGATTAGGGTTCACAAAACCGGCGAAAACCGCAGTTTTCTAGCATACCGCTGCGGTTTGAGATCCAAAACCGCTCGGTAAACCGTTTTAATTAAAAAAAATTAAAAATTCAAAAAATCTGAAAAATTTATGCGTTGAAAACTGCTTGAAAACCGTTGAAAAACCGTTTTTCAAGAACATTCAATCGGCCGTTGGTTTTTCATGAAAAACTGAGCTAGTTCTTACGAAGACCGTTCGGTTTTCGATTTTTTTGGATTTTTTTTCAACATTCTTTGATTTCTTAACCCTTCAGTTTCTGACGGTTTTCGAATTTGCGCCACAAAATTTTCAAGTAGACGAAGCCCTCAACATCTATCTGGTGTCACAATCACCTCCAACATATCTACATCATCTTCTACGGTGAGGCCCTCGCAACATCCACTTCGGAGGCCCAAAAAAATGGTCGATGGTTGCCAGGCGGACCTTGAGTTGACGCCACCCATCGTTGATTTCTTACAAAGGAGACGACGCCCTCCTTTCAAGCCAATGGTGGAAGTCCGGCGGGCGATGATGAAGTGGTCGATTTACTGGCCCCTAAATTGATTTTTTTGACAAAAAATAGTTTCCTCTTGGAATGTGTGACACGACTTGTGCCCCTATTGTGTCAGAGATGCTAGGAAGGAGGGCTACTACGCGGTACATCTGGCGACCACTGGTTTGTGAAGCGTGGCAAACGGCAACCTACCGCGGTAGGGCAGTGCGACATGGAGGGCGGATTCCATCTGAGCAACGGTAGCTCGAAAGGTTGTTGATCGGCCGAGATGTCCTGTCGAGCATGTTAAGCTCAGTACCTCCTTTCAAGCTACAAGAGTTCAGCAGCGACGTGGGTTCACTGCCTACTATAGTCAACCGGTCTGCTGTGTCCTCGCCTGCCGTCCGAGTAACCAAACTGTGGCAAAGGTCCTCCACCCTTCGATATGAGGCCAAAACTAAAATTTTGCTTGTAGGACTATTTTTGCAATAAAAATTTGACAAACGGGCAGCAAAAGCGAAAATTGTGCCAACGCCACTCACCAACCATGCCTACAGCTACATCTGGCGTGTTGTGGCAGCCTGAAGACCACATGCATCTTCTCCTGTGAGGCCTGCCGGTATAGGAGATAGTGAAAGTTTCACCTTTTGTACTCATCTCCAAATAATATCAGTGGGGTGCCTACGATATACCTCATTACTACTGCAGAAAAAATATCGTATACGGTTTTTCGAATCGCTTGTAATTATGTGTAAGTAATAATTGTTGTATATCATAGACGGATCTATTATAGAATCGTTTGTGATATCTAGGACATCACGTACAGTTCTACATACGGATCTATAGAGTTTTCACAGCCTAGCACATGATTAGGAAAGGGAATTGATATAAAGTTTTCACAGGTGTCAAAGGAATTAGTGAAAGAAAAGAACTAACCAAGTGACTCAGAGGGTTCTGACCTTAAGTAAAATCTAGGCCTGCAATAGGAAGCTCAGTCATCATTGAAAGCTTAAAAATATTTATCTAATGGTATCAAGTCAATATAGCAACACTAATTTTCTGAAGTACAGGTGAATTGTGTAGGGGTGATTCTAGGAAGCAGCTCTAATCACAATAAGGAAAGTGACAGACTTCCTGCGATTTTTCAACACATGAACTGAAATCCTTGAACTAAACATATACGTTAATGTTCAATTTTGATCAAAAATTTTCTCCTGAATTGATTTTCGTATGCATCAATTTTCTTCCTATGGGGATCTAACATCCATGTTTCAGAACATAAGAAACAGAGATAATCAAGTACTTGTAGACCTACTTTACAAATCATATGACATAGAATATTCACATGTAACAAAAACAAATGTAGCACGTAAATGATAAAAATCTCTGGCACAAGCTGTACATTAAAATCAGTGATCACAGATTAGACTAGCAGGAAAGGTCAATACGTTATAAAACCACATACCACGAAATGAGAAACCAAACATGGCATCAAAAATGATGTCGAACTCTCCTGGTAAGTCCTAAGGTGGGCCATCAACAAGCACGGACTGGATTGCTAGTGATTCAAGCTAGAACACAAAGATAATTCAAATAATATTGGAAAAATAGGTACCATATGGCACACAAAGAAAATGGGGGAAAGGCACCATAGTTTACCTGAGTAACAAGGCCTTGTATGTGCACTCAACTTGTAAACCTGTGATGATCTTGAAAATTTTCACAAACCAGCAAGTGTCACTAACCAAGATTTGGTGTAAGAAGGAAACCGAAAAGGCAAACATGTGAAAGCACATAAATGTCAGCTTATATAAAACATGGATACTAGTTTGTATGGTCTGATCGATTCGACGATTTCCTATTTTTCTCACCTAGTTAGTGGTAGTACACAACTACTATGTCACTGCCGTAGTATAATGCCCCGTCATTTCTTAGTAGCAACCTCGTCTCGAATAGATTCAACAGCAGCAAGCTGCTGCTGCATTCCAGCCTACATGGTCTTGGGCCAAAAAATTTATACAGACAACTAACCTGCTAAGTAGCACGCCAAGTATGCCAACAAGTTTCATGATAGCTCAAGGTCCTCGATATTCACTAAACTAACTTCTTTGTGAATCTTTGACATCTAAAGAGAATGTAACTACTTTTTATTAACTATTAAACTTGATAACCTAGTCATGCAATTGCCAAGGCTACGGAATCATGATTTCGGTGGAACAACTTGTCTAGTTCACGATCAATATCATCAGAAATAACACGACTATTTGATCAAGCTGCCAAATTAGCAAAGCTGCTGAAACATAGTAAAAAAACAATAGTAACCAATATAGTTTAAGAACAGCACACAAAGTCCGATGCTTTTACCTCCGCAAGGGCGGCGGCGACGCTCAACCCAGCGAGCTCCTACGCTCACGCACATGCACCCCAATCAAGCAGTCAGCACTTAGCGCCAGAACCCCGCACAACTGCAGGGTCAACAAATATCAACTGAAAGGAGCGGGGTGAACAGGTGGTTCCCTGGCACGGACCATGAGCTGGTCGACACTGAAGTCGAGAGGCCCCACGAGCTGCTCGTCGATCTCCACTGCGTAGCGCTGCGTCACCTCCGCAGCCACTACAAACGCCACCAGCGACGCCATGGCCCGCCTCGACGGGAGGAGGCAGCAGCGGGGAGGAAGGCGAGGCCACGACGGAGTAGAGGACAAGGGAGGCGCGGGGAGGAGGCCGCGACGGAGGTGCGAGGGAGAAGAATGATGGCACTAGGGGATCTGGTCCCCAAGCATGGGGAGGACGGCTGCGAAAGACGGAGCGATAGGGAGAAGTACAGTTGCCAACCCTAGTTAGGAATACATATACTAAAGTTATCTCACATGGTTCTATATTCGAACCGTTTGCAACGTGATGGTTATCATTGACTGTTTTTAATTAAAAACGTCAATGATGACATGCATACACATCACTGACAGTTTTAACCAAAATCCGTCAGTAATAAAAATACACATCACTAACGGTTTTTAGCTAAAATCATCAGTGATAGCTATTCACATCACTGACGGTTAATGATAGCAATCACATCACTGATGGTTAGTAATAGCAATCACATCATTGATGGTTTTTGACTAAAACCATCAGTGATGACATGTATACACATCATTGACGGCTTTAATCAAAAAACGTCAGTAGTGAGGAGTCTAACATAAGTCTTTCTATAGTAGTGCATGTATAAATACTAACCACAATCGTCTATCCTGTATCACTATTTAAAAAATATATAAATATTAAAACATAAATAAAAGTTTTATGATACTTACTTATCTCTTTAAGATTTGCCTGTTTTTGGAAAGGTTATGTATAGAAGCGTTACTTTAATATTAGAGTTCTAGCTTTCTCCTAACCATTTTGCCTTAAAAAAGAATAATTCATACTATACCACTCTAAATATTAGCATAGCTTGGGATACCACTTTAAAGATTGTCTTCCATATTATACCACTCTAAGAGTTTTAGATCCACACAACGCCATCACCTCTTTTTTTTTTTTTTTTGCTTTTTCATTCATTTTGCAGAATTTGACCCATGCGAAAATTCCACTATGCCCTCAAGTCAATTACTCCCTTCGGTCACAAATAGATGTCGTTTTGGATATCAACACGGTCTCCAAAATACAGCTTTTACCACTAATTTATATTGTAATATATTTGTAACATCTAATAAAATTATAATATTATGAAGGTATTTTTTAGAGCAATCTACACATATGATTTTAATATACCCAATTTAAATATTTAAAAAAAAATTGACAGTCAAAGTTTTAAAAGTTTGATTTCGTCTATATCCAAAACGATAACTATTTGTGATCGGAGGAAGCAGTATAATTACATGACTTTAGCCAAAAGAAAGTGAAGCAAACCTTTGGTCAATTAATCGACCCTAGTTTTGGCGTTTTATATAGTTTAGCATCAAGACTATACAGGCACTTACTAGCGCCAGTTACCGATGTCCTTCTTAATCATCTAGAGGTCCATGTAGGCCACCCAACTTGGGTGATTGTTTTGTGATTGAAATGAAATATCATCTTAATTGACTAGAGGGTATAATGGACCATGCTGCAAAATGAAGGAAAAGTCAAGAAAGTAGTGGTATAGCATTGTGTGGATCTAAGAATTTTTTTATTAATATATTTTTAAAAAAATATAGAAATAATGTGCTACACCAAAATTTTACAAAAATATCCTACTATCCTAATATCTTACAAAAAATTTCAAACAGCGAAAGAAACATGGTCGTCAACGGCAACAGTCTTTGTTGCCATTTCAAATGGCGACAGAGAGGCGCTAAAAGTTGGTCGAGTATATGCTCGGCCAGAACGGGCCGTGTTTTCTCACATCAACTAGCAAGAGAAAGAAAGGGAGAGGGGGAGGAAAGGAAAAAAAGGGAAAGAGGAGGAAGAAGAGGACGGGGAGGAGAAAGGGGAGGAGGAGGAAGTCATTGGCAACGTCACAGGTATAATTTTTTCTTCTGTCAATTACATTTTGAAATATGAGTTAGCGACCAGATTAATTACATTTGTAAGTAATTAGCTTAATAGAGTAGCAATAGTTGCGTAGTTATGTAGGTATTTTAAGATTTGTAGTAGTATTTGTAATGTGTAGGATGGATCGAATTGGGCATGAAAAATTATAAAAAGTATGCGGGGTAGTATGTAATTCAGAAATTAAATTTATAAATATTTGCAGTACTCGTTTTATGTAGTGTAGAGTAGACAAGATGGTGTTACATTGTACACGTAATAACAATTTGATGAAATACTTGACAGGTATGGATGAACGAGTATAATTTAAAATACACTATAGAGAAGGGGTTTCGCACATGGGTGCATAAGGGGTGGAACTAGATCATTAAGTGTGGTGGCTAGCCTTTCACATGCAGGATGTGAGTTCGGGTTAGGAGAGAGCGCAAGCCGAGGAAATTGATGTTGCATTATCGAAGATGAAGGAACCGATGGGTGTGGCAGACGAGGGAGAACAAATTAAAGGGTTGGTGGAAGTGATGGAGGCTGAGAGCCGTGACTATGAGGCTTTATCTGATAAGAAGGTGATGAAGTGCCTTTTCCTGCAGAATTTGAGGAGTATCAGTTCAATAGGCTGGTGGTCAACAAGGCTGAAAGCGTTGCATGGGAGTATGATCAAAATGAGGTGAGGCAAGGAGCGGTTTACAAGAGTAAGTGGGAGGTACATGAAGCAGTAACAGTATGGGCAGTATCGTCGCGGAGAACCTTTAAGGTTGTCAAGTTAGATTCGTGGGTTTGCGATGTGAGATGCGAGATGGACGGTTACCCATGATGTGTCCAAGCCTACCAGCCTAAGTGGGATACCATTTGAAAGTGTTATATAGTCGTCCCACACATACATGCTGATGGAGTTTATGCAGTTACATAGAAATATCTCTTCAAACTTTATTGTGAATGCATTATACAAAGAGATTGTAGGCTATATAGATTTAGATCTACGTGCCATCACACTTGCAATAGAGCAGAGGTTCCAATACACCACAAGCTATGCTAAGACATAGAGAGCGAAGCAGAAGGCTTTAGAAGCAAGGTTCAGGACGTATGGAAACTCCTATTAGAACCTGCCAGGTATGCTTGAAGCGATCAAGGAAAGGAATGCTAGGACTTATGTTGATATTTGTGAACAACATTCACAACGCTTCCCTAGGAAGATGGTACTGAAGCGCAGAAGGCCTTGGAAGCAAGGTTCGGGACGTACGAAGACTCCTATCAGGTATGCTTGAAGCGATCAAGGAAAGGAATGCTACAACTTATGTCGATATTTGTGAGCATCATTCACAGCGCTTCCCTATGAAGATGGTACTGAAGCGTGCATTCTTTGCTTTCGGTACATGCATCAACTCTTTTAGACATTGTCATCAAATGATTTGTATATATGAAACATTTCTAACTGGGAAGTACAAGGGACAAATATTGAAGGCCATAGAAGTAGATGGCAACAACCAGGTTCTTTCGCAGCCCTAGCATTCGTGGAGGGTGAGAACACCGACAGCTGGCTCTGGTTTATAAGGAACGTTAAAGCCAACGTTGTTGATAAGTGTCCTGGAGTGTGTGTCATACACGATCAGCATTCCGTGTTGTTGAAGGCGATCGTGCAGTTACAACAAAGTCCAGATGAGCCACATGTATGACCTGATTTACAAAGTAGGTGGTGCAAGTGCCACATGGGTGCCAACTTCTACAAGCAGTTTAGGAACAAAGAACTTAGGAAGCTATTCAAGAGGCTATGCAATCAGAACCAATAGAGAAAGTTCGATACACTATGGAGAAAGTAGAACGAGCTGATAGCATGGCACACAGTAGAGAAGGCAATGCCTAGCATAAGAGAGTCCATAGTAGCTCTTGAAGAGTTACCCACAGACCCTTCGTAGTTGGTTCGGAGGAACAGATGGGGTACGAAATGCTTTTGAGTGGATACAGCATGAGCCTAGGAGAAGTGGTCTCTACTTTACAACACCAACGATACCAGGTATAGGATCATCATGACAAACCTGGTTGAGGTGTACAACTGGGTCATACAGGGTTTGAGGCCCCTTCTATTGGTAGCTATAGTGGAGGGAGTTCTTCATAAGATCACCAAGTACTTTGCGGATCATCATGCCAGGGTGTTGGTCCGTATAAATGATCCTGCTGTGAAATACTTCGAGATGATCATTACATACATGGAACAGAAAAGCAAAAAGAGGGAGATGCACAGAGCATTGAAGATGGGGATGATGGAGCTTCGTTTTAAGGTATTGTTGAGAGACGCAACCGCACGTGCGATGAACATAGTAACATTTATTCAGGAGTGCATCATTCGGAGGCAAACATATGTCTGCATATACAATAGGCCCTATCTGTTAAACAGGCCATGCGCACACGTCATGGCTTCCTGCTTGACAGTGCGTATGGCTCCTGTATATTCATGTCAGCATTCTTCACGAAGGAAGCAGTGATGGCAACTTGGAGTGGAGAAATGTACGATTTTTGTATGGTTGGTTCCTTCGCTGAGCATTATAGTTGAAAGGATACAAGGAGGGTTTCCGACGTGGGGAGGCTGAAGGGTGTCAGGCGTCGACAGACAAGGCATATCAAGAATGACATGGATACAGCGAAATGTGGAAGTCGAGTCAAGAAATGTTCACTTTGCAAGGAAACAATTTTAAGTATTGTCCAACGGTGTAGAAACCGTGAAATGTTGTATGGGTGTAATGCGGTTCGTATGTATAATTATTGTATGTCTTCTATGTGTAAAACTGGTGTTCTGAATTATTGCATTTGTATGTTAAATTATTGTTCTGAATTATTGCATTTGTACGTCAAATTTATTGCTTTTGTCTGAAATCACTTTGTCAGACCGATGAGACGCTGCCCCCGTTTTCTCAGAGTGAAGTGACAACACGCTGCCTCCTCTTTCTCAGAGCGAAGTGACAACACATTGGCCATTGCTTTGTCAGCCCGATTTGATAATACACTGGCTATTGCTTTTTCAGTCCGATTTGACAACACACTTCCCACCGCTTTCTCAGACTGAAGTGACAACACACTGCCCCCTGCTTTGTCACACTAAAGTGACAATACGCTGCCCTCTACTTTATTAGTGTGAATCGACTACACACTGCCTATAAAACTGGCGGCAACCCCAGGCAGCACTTCTTGACTAGCCCAACTTCCACTGCCAACACTCCATCTGTGCTAGCACTACACCCAACACTCCCCTACACCGTCGAGGTTGCCGATGTCCGATTACGCAGAGATTCTTTAGAAGCAGAAGTGGAAGACTAAGAAGGCGGCAACCTACCCTAATATTTCTTGCAAGGATGCACCTGTGCCTTCGGAGTTTCTCTGGCCAAACTGCGATTATGGTACTCTGGCATGGATCATGCAGTCCAGACATGTAGACACTATCGGCCGGGCTTTCTACAGGTGCAGTGAGCTCAGTGTAAGTTAACAACAAGCATATACATTCCATAATGCATGTTGTGTTCCCTTGAGCTCTAACTTTATCCACGGTAATCCCATAAAGAGTCCAATTGTTACTTCTTCTAATTGATCGATGGGACAGATAAGTATGATAGGGCATTCTACGAACACAAAATGTACCTGCACTACCCAGTAGCGCCTGAGCAATACAATTATTGGAAGCCTGAGCCTCAGGTTGTGCAAGACAAACTAAAGCCATCGCACCCTTACCCTGACGAAGCGCACTTCTAGAAGACCCAGGATGAGCTTCAGGCACATCGAAAGAGGATGAAGAAGAAAGTCGAAGCAGCTCGCTTCTAGGAGGAGCCTAAGATCGCCCCTAAAGACTATTATTGGGTGGATGTCTACGAGAGTAATTGGAAGAAATCTAAGGCCCTAAGTCTCGCGAAATCAAAGTGGAAGGCACCGATGGATCCTTTCATATAGGGTCTACGACAGCAAGCATGACTTTTTTCAATTTCAAAAGGTGCGCATGTATCTCATCTGTAGTTTCCATTCATGGTTTGTCCGTGTCTTCATTTGTACCATATAGGTACCAAGGTAGACATAGGCAAAGAACCGAACTGTACACATCATGTCTCTTTTGTCATTTTCTATGTCAAGCCATGTCATTTTTATGTCATGATATGTCCACGATGTCATGCTATATACCCTATATTTCTATTTTATGCTATGTATCATAATATTTCTATGTCATGCTATGTACTATAATATTTGTATGTATGTTTCCTCTCATTGTTTTGTACATCATGCTATGTCATTTTCTTTCGCATGAACTATGTACTCCCTGCCTTCATTACGAAATGCTATGCGATCCTTCATTCCATTTCTACCGACATTAAACGTCACTTCTCTGAATTTTTCCTTATTGCGACGTGTGCGTCATATCACTTTACGTTATTATGTCTACAACAAATTCCACCATCAAGCGACAAAACTGCTCCAAATTTTTCCAACCTTTTTCCGGAACCTTGCATGCGTCATTGTATCCTATGAGATTTCTCTCATCCTTATTATTTTCAAAAAAACAAATGACGATAATTTCTCTCCGCCTTATTATTTTCTTTTTTATTAAAAAAAAGGAAATGGTGATAACCTCCTGTCCTCGTTTCAAATGGTGACAGGAGGTTGTCACCATTTCAATTGGCAACAGTAAGGTATTTCTATAAAATTTTGGTGCGGCATATTATTTTTGTATTTTTTAAAAATATATTATTAAAAAAATTGTGGATCTAATGGTCTTTTAAGTGATATAATATGGAAGATAATCTTTGGAGTGGTATAGTACGAATTATCCTTTAAAAAACTAATTCTAGCCGTGGGCAATAAGAAGATTATTTTCTTTCTATTTTCTCCATTGGCCCATTTTCTCAAATCCATAAGCTCCGATGGGTTTTTGCTTATATGGCCTGAGTGACTTTCATCTTTTCCTCCCATTGCTGACAAAATCAAAAAAGCCCAAAGGTTTTGGTCGGGTTCACAGCTATGATATTTCGGTGTTTGCATTGGGCCTTTTGTTTGGGTGGCGCTTTCTCATAAACGAGTTCTGCAGGAGATTTAATCATTTGTCTGAGAATTGATGATTTGTCCCATAATATCTCTAGGGGTGGAAACGAGCCGAGCTGAGCCGGCTCGAGCCAGGCTCGGCCAAGCTCGTTTGAAAATGCGGTTTGGCTCGGCTCAGCTCGTTTGGGGAACGAGCTAGGAACCACGCTCGGCTCGGCTTGGCTAGCGGCTCGAGCTGGCTCGTTTTGGCTCGCGAGCCCAATGATAGATTAGAAGCCCATGTCACCATGTCAATGGGAAACATATGATATAATGTGTTAGTTGAAGCATCTTATCAGTGCTAAACATGAAAGTTGTGCAGAAAATGTAAACATGACAAAGTGAAGAACTGGAGATGATTATCACGTCGGTTCTCAGGATGCATATGTTGTTTAGCCAACAAAAGCTTCCAGATACAATTCTAATACAAAACTAACCTATATATTCAAGTCTGTGCAACCAAGGTAAGCTTTTGCCCTACGCTATAGCTAGAGATTTGACATGCTTGCTCTTGTAAAATGTTTGGGTGCTACTTGATGAACAAGAGAACTGTGCAAGTAAAAGGAATTCAAAGTGGAAACATTGTTATTGTTATACATTCCAGTTGTAGAGACAATTGCGGGGAGCATAGGAAGCCAATGCTTACCTTGAGAACGTTGTTCTGTGTAAGTACAACATCAGAACATATCATTAAAATATCTAAATTTAGGGTTCAAACATGATCTTCTAAATGTTCAAACATCATAAACTAAATAAACATATCATTCAAATACCATACCTAACACAATAAAGGGTGCCATCATCTTCTAAACATATTAAAACACTAAATAAACATATCATTCATGTCGAACTAGAGACTCACCGAGACTGCCGCCACCGGGGCCTTCCTCGGTTTGCCGAGGTCATGAGGCGCCTGAGAGTTGGTAGCGTGTCGCCCAGTTGAAGTGTTGCCCGCTACTACCAAGCCAGACGTGGAGGCCCCAACGTCAAGCTTCTTCCCTCGGAGTGCACGGGACTCCAAGCTCAGTTGACGCTCCATACGGTGGACGGCGAGGAGCCAAGGACACAACGAGTTGGATGGCTATAGGGTGGATGCCGGACGGTGATGGGGAGGATGGGAACGCGGTAGAGGACGACGAGGAGGATGGGGACGGGAGCCGGATGGCCACGGGCAGGATGGAGACGAGGCGGATGCCGATGAAGAGGATAGGGACGGGGCGGATTCTGGACAGCGATAGGGAGGATGGGGACTGGATGGCGATGGGCCGACGGATGGCAACGACACCGGTGGCTTGTGCGGATGCGGCCGGAGGAAGATGGTGGGCTGCCGCGGTGGCAGCGCGGTCGACCGAGGCTGTTGAAGGCCGAGGGGCACGAGCGGCCACGCGCACAGAAGCAGCCGATCGGTTCGAGGACGGCGACGGCCGACGCCCAACGGGGACTGGATCTGGATGGGGATTGGGAGATTGGGGGATTGAATGGGGACTGAATGGCAAGCTGCTCGATGGGGAGTTCGAGAGTTGGAACTGAATGGGGACTGGATGGTGGGTACTTAGGGCCTACAATGCATACCGAGCTCTTGAGCGGCTCGCGAGACGGCTCGGGCTCGGCTCGAAAAAACGTCAAGCTGAATCAAAGGCTCGGCTCGGCTTGTTTGCACCACGAGCCCGAGCCGAGCCAGCTCGAGCCTAGTTTGAGCTGAGCTAGCTCGCGAGCCTCAGGCTTTGTTTCCACCCCTAGATGTCTCACTGACATGTGATCTTAGGCCTCATATATCAGTGAGATATCATGGAGCAAATCATAAGTTCACTGGACAAATGGAGTAAATCATCAAGTTTTTCTAGATTCTTTCATCTGATATATGCAGGTGAGATTTGTCTCATACTCTCCTTACGGTGGCAATCTCAAATTTCCTCCTGATGCCTCCTCAAATCCGTTACTTTTGTTGTTTCACTTGCTGCTCAATTAGAAACCAATGCTACGATTACCTCTGAGGAAATTAAAAAAGAAGAAGAGAGCGACTAAGAACTGGACATACTAGTCTTTACTTAAAAGGAGCCGATCTCAGTTATCTGATCTGACGCAACAAAAATTAGTGAGGCACAACAACAATTTAGTAAGCCTACAACAAATTTCCATCAAATACAAACAAAATATAGTGTGTTATAGCACCGCGACATACTTTTTCAGAGGCGCAATAGAAAAATGGTGCAACAAATCACCAACTCGATGCAACAAGCATGGATTTCTTGGTGAAACATATAAATATCCCTACTGCAACAAAAATTTACTCTTGTCAAACAATTAAAAAACAAAAACACAATTGCAACAATATACTTTTGTAGCAACATTTGAGAACAGACATTGTAACAACAAAATTACTCTCGTGCAACAAATCGAAAACGCAAATTGCACCAAACACATCTTCCAGCAACATTTGAGAACCCACCGTCGTCTTAGATCACCTCTTGCAACTCTAGAAAATTGTAGCTGCATCATAAACTCAACTCACACATCTTGCCTTCAACAGTGCAAGCGACACGCTGGACCTCTCAGGCTCCCAAATGTTGCCATGGGCTCGCAATATGCTGCCACCACTCCCTCTCCCTGTTTTCTGTTTTGACTCCACCTGGTTCCTCGTCACCGGCCATTCACTCACCACCATCCTCCCCACCTCCTCTAGCCTTGGCCTCTTTAGATCCGGCGAGCTCTAGTCAATCCTTGCAAGGGAGATCTTCGAATGAGCTCCTGGTTGTGGTGGATGGCCTCATCAAGTGTGAGTAGTGCGATGGCCGACAAGGTAGCTTGGGATGCTAGGGCTGAGTTAAAGGAATTGATAGTTGGTGGTGAGATGCTCTTATGCGGCAAAGAAAAAAAAATGAGATTTGGTGGTGTGCTAGTTTACAACAGGGGAGTGAATGGCTAGTGGCTAGTGGGCTTGTCCGATTGGTCCAGACGCTAGCACTCGTTGTACATTCTTAGGAAGTCATTGCGTATTCTCATATGTACTCATCTAACTAGCAAGGGCAAAGATAATATGGCACATATACAGAACAAAGAATCTGATTTCACATTGGCTTACCTCGATTCAATTTTTTTCCTTAAAACCATAGTCAGTAGCTCTACCATTTTATTGAGAGATAATGGTCCTGTTTAGGACGGCTTAAGCTCTGAACTCCTCTCTATAAACTGAAGCTGTTCTACACGGCAGATTTCTCTACAGTCGGAAACCAAAAGCTTCCAACCTATTTATACTAGGAGAAACTGAAAGTCGAAAGTTGGTATGAGGTAGTTTCCCACGGTTTCGATGGTTAGAGTCCCGACTTTGCCACTATAGTTAAAGAAAATTACTCCCCTTCCTACCAAGTATAAAATTCAAAACTCCGCCCCTCTCACCCCTGTTCCTGACCCGTACCCCTCACACTTAAAAGCCGAGCTACCAACGCTAAAAACCTCCTCAGTCTAACCTCTTAGCACTTAAACCACGCAATCCAGACGAAAATTACTTCTTAAAAAGCCACAGATTGTATGAACACCGAGTCAGCGTGCACGCGAGCACCAAAACTCACCAGTTAACCGACAACGCCAACACCAACACAACATACTACACCTCGTGGCACCAGTCCACCACCGTTTCATTCTGACCTTTTCACCAGCTTCGATTAGTCCTCCTCACCTTTGTATCCCTTCAACGGCACTCCATGTGCCTGCATTAGCTTTGCACGGCCATTTGTTCACTCTCAACTGTTGTTTATACTACTAACATAAAAGTTCCAGGTCGGGTGTGGGGTCTTTCTTTACCGGCCAGAATCCTGATGCTCTTATCAAATCAATCTTCACGTGTAATCATCTGGGCAAGATCTTTGTCCAGATCCAAGATTTTCTCCCACGTGTAGTAGTAGTATACTAATTTAGCCGAGTAGTGTGGTGTGGCTGTGTGGATTGGAATATTCTTAAGTTGGGCGTTTACTACTAGCAACTTGCAATAGAGCTCGAGGAGCTGCAGAGCTCTGACAATGAGAAACAGTTACTAGTGGCCACTTGTTCCGTTCGATCAGCTGACGCGAAGGATTGCTAGGAAGCATTTTTGTTTGCTAAGCGGCTTGAAGAGAATGGACTACACTGCGATGGCCTGTTTGAAATGCGGTGGATTATAGATAGTGCACCACAAATCTCTCACTGGTCTCAGGGCGCGCATCTTTCATCGGATTCGCATTTGGTTCTTCCGCCTCATCTGCAAATTAATTCACCCTCCTATTATTTTCTTCCCACATTTTTGTTTTCCTTTTGTTTCGTGTCCAAATAAGTTCTTCCTTGATTTCTTCTCTCCCCGCATTTCTTGATTTTTTTTTTCAAATCTCACGTCACTAACTTGCTAAGAGTAAGTATAATAAGACTATCTTAATTTATTATTAGTATGTACACACTATTTTTATCTTATATAGAAGAGTGAGAAAAGAGAAGAGAGAAAAAGTCCAGCTCTTATTTAGTAACAAACATTGCACAAGAATATATATGCTATCATCGGCTAAAAGCCGGTGTTGTTGTTGTAAGTTTTTATTGTATAGTAGCTTTATTGCTTACTCTAGAGACAATCTTTAGAGATAATTATCATAAAAATTAGTTTTATTATTTATTTTTAATGATATAGATAAGAGATAGAGTAAACTATAAGCTCTAATCGTATTGTTCATGGCTTCATGCCTTCTTGGCGCATAGTTTTGTTCGTCTTGAAAGCGATCTTTGTGCGAGGCGAGTGAATTGAGGCGGCGGCGACGGAGGAGCAATGGCTCACCACCGGCAGCACAGCACCTTCCACGCCACCATCCTCGAGGCCGACCACCTCACCAACCCTACTCGCGCCACCGGCGGCGCCCCCAAGATCCTCCACAAGGTCAGTCCTCTACACCCGTACGAACATGGGAGGAGAGTAGATCGCATCCATCAAAATTCGAATTTAAAATTCTCATTTTCTTCCAGCTCAAAGATCAAATCTTTTTCATCACTAGAGTGTGAGAAGGATTGACTCAACGCAATAAGTATATTGATCACGGAGAGCCTACATATATATAGGCCATCTTCTACCATAATCACTCAACCGATTTATAGAAATAGAATCGGGAGAACAAGGAAGGAAAAGATTGTCTAACATATATAGGCTATCTCCTACCATAATCAAGATTGTCTAACATATATAGGCCATCTTCTACCATAATCACTCAACCAATTTATAGAAATAGAATCGGGAGGATAAGGAAGGAAAGGATTACGAAAAATTGTCTAACACCCCCCGCAGTCCCAACGGCGAGCTAGCGGACGTTGAGACTGGAGCGAAACTCGGTGAAAACCGGCGAAGGCAGTCCCTTAGTGAAAATGTCGGCAAATTGAGATGACATGGGCACGTGTAAGACACATATAGCTTCGATGGCGACCTTCTCGCGGACGAAGTGGAGATCGATCTCTACATGCTTCGTCCTTTGATGTTGCACGGGATTGGAAGAAAGATAGATCGCACTGACGTTGTCGCAATACACCAAGGTGGCCTTGGGCGGAGGGGAATGAAGCTCATGGAGAAGCTGGCGAAGCCATGTGACCTCAGCAACAGCGTTGGCGACGGCGCGGTACTCGGCCTCGGCACTGGAACGAGAGACCGTGTTCTGGCGTTTGGATGACTAGGACACCAAGTTGTCACCGAAGAAGACAGCATAGCCAGACGTGGAGCGCCGAGTGTCAGGACAACCAGCCCAATCGGCGTCAGAATAGACGACGAGGTCGGCAGTGGTAGAACGCTGAATGTGGAGTCCCAGGTCCAATGTACCTCGAATGTATCGCAGAATCCATTTGAGAGCACTGAGGTGAGGCTCACGGGGATCATGCATGTGGAGACAGACCTGTTGTACAGCATAGGAGATATCCGGGCGAGTGAAGGTAAAATCTGGAGTGCGCCGCGTGGCTGCGAAAATCGGTCGGATCGGCAACCGGGCACCTCACCGCCAGAGAGCTTAGCACAAGTATCCACCTAATGTTGGAAGGCTTGCAACTGCTATGCCGGGCGCGGTCCAGATGTCGATGCAAGATCGCTGTGGATCGAGGAGCAGCCGAGGACCGCCGAGACACACTAATGCCGAGGAAGTGGTGGAGAAGTCCAAGATCCTTCATGGAGAACTCGCATCAAGAGATGAGATAGTCCATCAAGAAGCTTCTTTGGAGGACGCGTAAGGACGATATCATCGACATAGAGGAGCAAGTATATCGTGTCGATCTCGCGACGAAATATGAAGAGAGTTGTCGGACTTGGCCTCGATGAACCCAAGAGTCAACAGGAAAGAGGCGAATCGGCTGTAAGCGCGTGGCGCCTGCTTCAAACCATATAGGGACTTGTTGAGGTGGCACACCATGTCGGAGTGGGAGGAGTCAATAAACCCTGGTGGCTGGATGCAATAGACAGTCTCCTGAAGGGTGCCATGGAGGAAGGCATTCTTCACATCGAGCTGATGGACGGGCCAGTCGCGAGAAACCGCCAAACCAAGTACTGTGCGAACAGTAGCGGGCTTCACAACTGGACTGAAGGTCTCATCGTAGTCGATGCCTGGGCGTTGCGTGAAGCCACGCAGAACCCAGCGAGCCTTGTAACGATCGAGGGTACCGTCGGCGTGAAACTTGTGCTTGAAGATCCACTTGCCGGTGACGATGTTGGCTCCGGAGGGACGCGGGACAAGATCCCACGTGCAGTTGGCAAGGAGAGCATTGAACTCTTCTTCCATGGCCGTCCGCCAGTTCGGATCAGCCAAGGCGGCCCGATATATGCGCGGAATTGGTGATAGAGTAGTGGCATGAAGGTTCAGCCGAGTGATGCCCTTGCGGACACCGGTCTTGCTGTGGGTCGTCATGGCGTGCTCGTTGATGACCGGGGAGACGCCGAACTGGAGAGGCAGAGTGGGCCCGCCGGGTTGGCAAGCCGAGCGAGGGCACGTCGGCACGGCGACGTGTGGAGGCATTGCCAGGGCTCGGGGGGGCGACAGGCTAGTGGCGCCAGCGACGGGAACCTGCCCAGGCGTCGAGTGGGTAGGGGATGCCGGCCCGGTGAAGGTAGGCATCCCAGCGGATGCAGGCGGTCCATTGGGCGCCGCAGCGATGAGACGACGCAAGTCCCGTGGCGGCGATCCGCGCCCAAGACTCGAGGTTCTTGGCGGCCCGACGTCGATGCATGTCGTCGGGAAGCGCCGATGGGTGCCTGTACAGGGGCGGAAAAATCCTCCAAAAAATCGAGATCAGCAGCAGTGTTAGACGTGATCTCGGTAAAAGTAAACGAGTGCTCATCAAACACAACATGCCTCGAAATAATAACTCTGTTAGTCACGGGGTCGAAGCACCGATACCCTTTGTGGTGGAGTGGATAGCCAAGAAAGACACACATCGTGGAACGGGGCGCAAAGTTTGTGGGGGTGGTGGCGGAGAGATTGGGGTAGCATTTGCAGCCAAAAACACGAAGGTGCGTATAGGTGGGGTGGACGCCATGCAGTGCGAAGAAAGGCGTGTGATGTGCAAGGGTTTTGGTGGGGTGCCTATTGATGAGGTGTGTGGCGGTTTAGAGAGCTTTGACCCAAAAGGATCCGGGGAGGCTAGCCTAAAAAAGGATAGAGCGGACTATGTTGTTGAGAGAAAGAAGAATACGTTTGGCCCTGCCATTTTGGGAAGAGGTGTGGGGGCATGACATCCGCAGGTGAACACCATTGGTGAGGAAGAAAGTGCGGGCCGCAGAGTTGTCGAACTCGCGGCCATTGTTGCATTGGACGTTGTGGATGGTGGTGCCGAATTGATTGTGAACATAAGCAAAAAAATGTGACAAAGTGGAGAAGGTGTCGGATTTTAAGTGAAGCAGGAAGGTCCAAACGAAGTGAGAGCAATCATCTAAAATAACAAGATAATATTTGAAGCCCGAAACACTAATGACAGGAGATGTCCACAGATCACAATGAATTAACTCAAAAATGGCCGAGGCCCTACGATAGGAGGTAGTGAAAGGAAGGCGAACATGACGACCAAGCTGGCAAGCGTGACAGACTCCGGTGAGGCCTCCTTTGGTCATACGAACGACGGTGGCAAGGCGAGCGAGCGCGTCGTGGCCAATGTGACCAAGACGGCGGTGCCAGAGGGTGTCAGTTGGCAGAGCATGATGGAGGGAGTAGAGGGGACCAGAGCTATTGAATCTGGCGATCACGGTCCTGGTGCGAGGATCCTTCACAGAGAAACCAAAAGGGTCAAATTCAACCGTACACCAGTTGTCAATGACAAAACGGCGAATAGAAATTAAATTCTTAATGATGTGCGGAGAGCAAAGGATATCGCGAAGAGTAAAAGAACGATTTTGGTGATGAATATGGGAGTGTCCTATGGAGGAAATAGGAATTGTGGAACCATTACCGACCACTATGTGTGAGGGATTATGCGGTTTGGGAGGGTGGGTGAAAGAAAGGGTACCGGCATCCGAGGTCATGTGTGCAATGGCACCCGTGTCCATATACCATTCGTTTGTAGCGGGTTGAGGCAGTGTCGTGGTGTTGAAGGAGCCAGCGAGAGATGCTTGATCCCACTGGGATGGTGCACCATCGAACCAACCCATCGGCGGTGTGGTGGGTTAAAATTGCGCCTGCTAGGCCGGGGAGCTCATGCCACCGGGTACCGTGTGGGAGCCAAAGTAGGGCGCCGGTTGCTGCTGTTGTAGAGGCGCGGGTGGGCCACTGGGTGGGCCAGCGAAGGCGGCGCTAGCAAAAGGAGAGGTCAGCGGGCGCGGTCCAAGAAGGCTATGGCCTGATGGCCCCGGCCACATGTGTATTGTGCCAACCCAAGGATTCTGCGGGGAGGACCAAGCCTGGACCGGGCCGCTGGCGTCGCTCGGGGCGGCCCGCTGGTTGCCGGTGTTGCTGCCGCTGCTACGGCGCCGGCGGTTGCGGGAGTTCGGGTTGCCACCGGTGCCACCGCCTTGACTGCCGCTGCCTTGGTTCCTGGTGCCATAGCCAGTGGAGTGCGCCGGGTTGGAGGCGCCGGATTTGCCGCCGCTGCTGCCGCCAGTTGTGCCGGCGAGGAAGACAGAGACGTCTGAGGGGCGCCTAGTGGCGTATAGTTCTTCCAGGTGGAGTTGGGACCGCACCTCAGCAAATGATGGGAACGGTCTGCATGGGGATGAGAGTTTTCAAGTGACTGAATTTTTCTGACAAACCGTTTAGAGTGGTGAGGACGAGGGTGCGATCGTCGATGGGTTCGGCGAGATCACCGAGCGTGTCGGCCATGGCCTTCAGCTTGCGGCAGTAGTCATCGACGGAGAGATTGCCTTGGCGGAAGGTGTGGAATTTCGCCTGGAGATTGAGGGCACGGTGCTTGCAGTTGCCGAGGAACTGGTGTTCGAGAGACCGCCACACATGCCGAGCGGTGGTGTATGGCGTGAGGACCTCCTGGAGGAGATCGTTGGAGATGGTGCCGTAGAGCCAACTGAGGACGACGCAATCCATCTGAGCCCAATCAGCGCGATCGGGGTGGAGGTCGTCGGAGAGAACGTGGTCCGTCAAGGCATACTTGCCAAGGGCCACGAGGAAGAGGCCCCGCCACATTGTATAGTTGGCGACCGAGACATCGAGAGTCACCGGCAAGATGGCCTTGACGTTGAGGACGCTGATTGCGTGGGCATGGAGGGCAGACAGGACATCATCGTCGAGGGGAGAGACGACGGGGTGCGGTGCACCGCCAGGAGGTGCAGCGCCAGAGCCACCGTGGAGGGTGTAGCCGGATGGAGCCGATGGGCCGTCCGGAGCGAGGCGCATGGAGGCGAAGAGCGCCGCGAGGTTGGCCGGCATTGGTGACAGAGGAACTGGTGCAGTCGGGAAAGTCGCAGGTACCGCGGCCGGCGTGGGTGGAGGAAGTACGGCTGGGGAGCAGTCAAGAAGACGCTCGACGAGGGAGGAGAGCGCCGTGCGAGCGGCGTTGGACACCTTGGTAGCGGCATCGTTGGCGACGGCAGAGGTGATCGCGGAGTCGATCTCGAGGCCATCGAGTGGACAGAACGCATTGCGAACGACGTCGGCGACAGCATCCACTACGGAGTTGATGGCCACCCCATCGGGACGAGAGGAGGCGGACGACATGTCGGCGAAGATTAGAGTGCGGAAGCGGAGGATCGAAAAAAATCATACCATGTGAGAAGGATTGACTCAACGCAATGAGTATATTAATCACGGAGAGCCTACATATATACAGGCCATCTCCTATCATAATCACTCAACCGATTTATAGAAATAGAATCGAGAGGATAAGGAAGGAAAAGATTGTCTAACATATATAGGCTATCTCCTACTATAATCAAGATTGTCTAACATATATAGGCCATCTTCTACCATAATCGCTATAAAAATAGAATCGGGAGGATAAGGAAGAAAAGGATTACGAAAGATTGTTTAACATAGAGGTTCTTGGTTTCCATGTCGCGAGAAAAGAAGCAATCTTTACAGTCCGGCGTGCAATGCTATCTTTGTTTGCTTGTGCTCGTTGGGATTTATAAGGATTTTTGTGATTTTGTTTGTCTCTGCGTGCTCGTGCAGTTTGTGCAGGGCTTAGAGTAGACGATTGGGCTCGGGCAAGGGGTCGACTCGACGCGACTGTGCGCGACCATCGACCGCGGACGGGCGCGCGTGGGCCGGACGCCGGCAGTGACCCGGTGAACCCGCGCTGGTACGAATCGTTCCGCATCTACTGCGCCCACTTCGCCGCCAACATCGTCTTCTCCGTCAAGGCCGCGCAGGCCATCGGTGCTGGGAGGATGTGTTCGACGCTAGCAACGACGCACGCCACCTGGTGTACGCCACCGGCTGATCGGTGTACACGGAGATCACGCTGATACGTGATGGCGCCCGGTCGCGCCTCGGCGGCGACGCCACCCTCGGCGAGCTCCTGAAGCGCAAGGCCCGCGAGGACGTGCGCGTGCTCATGCTGGTGTGGGACGACCGCACCTCCGTCGAGTCCCTCGGTATGACGTGGGGGTTCATGCAGACGCACGACGGCGAGACGGCGGAGTACTTCCGCGGCAGCGGCGTGCACTGCGTCCTCTGCCCCCGAAACCCCGACGCCGGCAGCAGCCAGCAGTGCCATCATGGGCGCGCGCAGATGGCCTACTTTATCTCCCACCACCAGAAGACCATCATCGTCGACCACGACATGCCGGTCAGGGGCACCGGCTCCGGCTGCCGTCGCAACGTCAGCTTCGTCGGCAGCCTCGACCTCTGCGACGGGCGCTACGACACGCAGTTCCACCCCTGTTCAGGACGCTGGGCACGGCGCACCACAAGGACTTCCACGGTTCCACCAGCCCAACCTTGGGGGCGCGTCCATGGGCAATGGTGGGCCGAGGGAGCCATGGCACGGATTCCAAGCCAAGAACGAAGGGCCCGTCGCGTGGGACGTGCTCTACAACTTCGAGCAGCGATGGTGGAAGCAAGGCTGATCATACCACCGTCACCGGTGATGTTCCCCGACGACCGGGAGACATGGAATGTGCAGGTCTTCCAGCCGGGTTACAAAATTCGGCGAATTTCGGCAAAATTTCGCTGAAATCTCGGATTTCGGAGCCCAGCGAGATTCAATAGACCGGCTGGATAGAAAAATTTGAAAATACTATAGTAATTTCAGATTTTTCGGCGAAATTTCACCCAAAATCGCCGAGATTTCGCCATTTAAAACCGATTTTTGCTTTTTTTGGCTGGATCTGACCGGAATGATATCAATAAGTTCTAATTAAGTGATCTTCAATGATAATATTTCCAAAAGGTTAATTTTTGAGACTTTTTAGCATTTCAGCAGAAACACTCTCTGAATTTTAAAAAATTGAGGAAGCATTTTCATACTATAAAAAAATTATGAGAGTATCATAAGATATGTAGGATAATACATAAAATTTATTAAAATATTTTAACATCATTTGTTATGTTTTAAAAATAAAAATCAGAATTAGGATAAACGAGGCAGTGACAGTGTTATAATTTTATAAATTTATTCATGTCTGATAATCACCTAAAATTTTTATGAGAGCTTAAAAATTCTCTCGTAACCCTGTTTTAAAAGTTTAAAAAATTTGAACCAGTTTTCATGAGTCAATAAAAAAATTTATATGGTACAAGGACGTGATGTACAGTTCGAAAACTGTGATATACTACATTCACATTTTTTTGGGAATTTTTTATGATTGATCATGATCTCAAAACTTTATCACAAGATCATTGATGCTTTCTAAATATGTACCAATTTTTTTTTGTAATTTTTACACTCTTGAAACAATTGAAAAAAAAGGCTACTATGAAATAACACTTCCATGTTTTCTGGAATTTTTTTATGTTTGATCATCTTCTCAAAATTTTATGACAGCATCATTGATGCTTTGCAACTATGTACAAAAATTTTGGTAATTTTTACATACTCCAAACTGTGGAAAATTTTTTTGCAAAGAAATGTCGTTGTGAAGATTCGAACTCAAGACCTCTTGTTTGATAGAGTTTAGCCTCACCACTGAGATATAGGTGCTGATATGTTTTAGAGATGAGAAATAAATCATTTTATATGTTGACAACTCACTGGTTTTAATACATCGTCAATCATTGAAGTTCCTTCACCGTCCATTCCACTGAGTTACTCTGCCATTTCACTTTCCCCAGCACCAGCCTCTTCTCCACCCTGCTCTCTCTCTGCTCCGGCCACTCTCAGGCCAAATCCGGCCAGTCCCGAGCTCCAGGAAGCAAATCTCGGCCTCTCGGGGCGAGATTTCGGTCTGTTAAGGCGAAATCTCGGGCCGGTGAGCGTTTCATTACGACAGTACCAATGTTTGAATTTTTAAAAATTCTACAGGATTCATAAAAATCTGAAATTTTTATGACAACATTACTAATGTGTCAGAACTCTCCACAAAAAAATTAGAAATTTTTCTCCATCATTTCGACCACTTTTCGGCCTTTTCAAAATGGCCGAAATTTCGCCCAAAACCGCCGAGATCTCGCTCAATCTCGCCGAATTTCGGTATTTACCGGTAGAAAACAATCCGGATTCAAAATTTGAATTTGAATTTTCAGACGAGATTAGTCCGAAATTACCGAATTTCGTCGAAATTTCGTTTTCTGGCTATGAACGGTATTTTATCCGAAAGCGAAATCCGAAACCTTGTTCCAGCCCATCTACGGCAGTACGAGTTTTGGCTTCCCTAAAACCCCCGCTGCTCAATCCGGCCTTGTCAGTGGCAAGAACAATACCATAGATAGGAGCATCCAGGATGCCATCCACGCGATACGCAGCGCAAAGCACTTCATCTACATTGAGAATCAGTACTTTCTGTTGGAATTAATGCTGAATTAATTTAATAAAAGAAGTCACAGGGGTGTTGAGTTGATAGTATAATATTTAATACTATATTACTTAGTTAGGTAGAGTGTAACCAACTTATAAGGGGAATTCATACATATACTTTAGTATAAGTTGGTGGCAAGACTAAATGTACACATGGTAGGTTATGATAGGCTATGTACACACGCACGCACGCATGATTTGCGACGACGTGTTACCAAGATGTGCTAAGTGCACTTAACCTTTTGCCACGTGTACCGGCTATGCCATATCACCTTACACCATGATTGCTGACGTAGCGATGCGGACTCAGGTAGACATACGTTTTCATGCGGTTAATCCGTTCGCTCGTATTGCGAGATTCTAGAGGGCGGTTTTTGGAATCGTGGCAGTTGGTTTTGGTAGCCAGAGATTTCACGACACAGTTTTGGGCGATGCGCCTTCATATGGGAGACGTCCCTGTCCGTGGAAGACAGCGACGAACAATTCCGATCCAGTCTCATCTTTCTCTGGCCATCTCTGCTTCCTTCAGTACGTGCTGCTTCCCGAATCATCTGATCCCTTCACCTGTCGTGCAACGGGTGTAAGGGAGAGCATTGTCTCCGATCTGACGCTAGCCACTTGACGCCTTGCACGGGAGACCAGCGATCAGGTTTCTGGGAAGCGCCGCACCGCGCGACTACTCGTCTTCATCTTCGATCGTCGCATCACTTCTTCTCAGCTTCTTTACTTCATCAATCCCGCTGTGAGTATTTGGAACCGACTGGTTGTGAATAATTCTGATGAGAATGCATGCTGCTATAATAGTTTTGTTTATATCTATGTATCTTTTGAGCTATCTAGCATGTGTAGGTATATTTTCTTTACTAACATATTCTGTAAATCTGCTAACTGCTAGTAACCATGTTGTAGATGCAATGTTTAACTTCATGTTCTTATTGCGTATCTTTGGAATTAAATTAATGTTATGCCATGTTAATTTTCCAACACTTTCTTGGCAGCTCGTTTAGTTGGAAAGCCGACGGCTTAGCCGAAGAACATGAAGGCTGTTACAAAACGCACGTTAAAAATATAGGATCAAATGAATGAAGACAGATATTTTACGTAGAAAACTATTATAGGAAAAAATCATGGATGCACGAAGACAATATCATTGTATGATGACATGTTTACAATGAAGTTCTTGTTTTTCCTATAGATTACAGAGACATATATAGAGGTACATAATAGACTCTGTGTAGGAGTATATTTGAGATAGAGTATGAATCGAATTCGTATCACCCTCAAACTCTATAATCTCCAGCTTGAGATGAATTTCTCTTGTAACTAAAATATAACGCGAATCTCCTCGAAATAAATCATCATGAACACCTTATACCTCGATAGTCCAATGGACCAATGTGAATAAAAAAGACTGGAACATTCTAATCCAAACACTTCTTGTAAACCAAAACATGACCTGTAGTGCTTGATAGATAGCGAAGAACTCATATCATGTATATTCATATGCTCCATCTAGAACACAAAATTCGGCACACAATGCTTATTAGAGAGCAATTTGCACGTGTGACTTTTACATATTTCAAACTATTGACTTCAAAGGTAAATTTCAAGATATGGTTGAAATTGCTGCTGCAAAACTGTCAAGAAGAAAGGAACTTTCGTGCTGTCAATATAGTATAAATTGCAGTAGACTCCACAAATCGAGCTATGACAACGTTGTAGTATCCACGCAGAAGCAAACTCCTTCTTGCACTTTAATCCTTTATCTCAAACTTATATTGGAGCAAAACCTTCACATTTAAATAGTAAAACTCCGGAGAGTATAATGCTAGCTACCATCAAGGTGTCATTAAATCATTGATAATTAATATTGCTAAAGTCTTCATAATGGTCGTGCAAGCGATCCAGAATTGCAATATATCAAAACGGTGATTGAGCACTAAGTTTAGTTGTCTACTCAACTGACATTGATTTTTTTATTTTTTTCAAAGTCTCCTCGATCAAGCGTAGCCCAAATTAACCCATTATGTTGAAATACCTACAACTCCATCTTAGACTCTATATATGCAGATCTTGCCACAGTAAAAAATAGTAGATAACAGATCGTCGAGGAAATCGTCATGATTAATCCCGCATGCGTGCCACCAATAATAGGCATAACAACCTGAATTGCAATATAATCTATCTCTAACAGAAGCAATACGACAATCGACTATTGTGGAAGATTGTCGAAGGGGATAGCGTAGAACAACGCCTAGGTATGGCATTGTGCGGTGTGGGCGATGTTGTTGGCGAACTTTTGGCACTGGAACAGTTGCCTAGTAGAACGAGGGTCAATGTTCAATATGGAGTCGAGTCGTGAAATAGAGTTGAGGCAAAGTCAAAATCGCAAATTGAGGCTAATGAATTTCCTAGTATATTCTTCTTGCATATATAGCAATGGATGATGGCTTCCAGTTTGTACGCGGATCTACGTCCCGATGTGAACGGAGTGTATTGCTCCATCTTTGTCAACAATTCATCGTGAGTCGATGTCGAAACTCCAGTCTTTCCCCTTTATCAAATAGTGCAAGCAACGGATGATAGTAACCGCCAACATTTAGCAATCCAGCTGGCTTGCCATGAATTCCAAGTTGCAACCATGTTATCATTTGTAGCAACTCTTCCATTGTTCCATACCCTCTAGGAAGAGTAATGAATGCATCAGATTATCGTGCCATCTCAGCTTTCCTCTCATGCATGTCGGAGACAACCTTTACTTCACCAACACTTGTACCTGATATCTCAAGGGGCATGAGTGCTCTTGGAATCACCTCGAGGACACGGCAGCCGCCATCGAGAACCGTCCGCACAATCATGCCCATCAACTCGATGCCGCCGCCGTAGACCAAATGGATCCCCCTCGTCACCAGCTCGTTGCCGAGCTCGAGCGCAGCGTTGCCGAACGCCGATAGGTTGTTGACATTGATGCCACAAATGTCGTGCGATGTGCCGTCCCTGGGAGTCTCCTCCTACCGGGGGCAGCGGTTCAGATTTTGAACCGTAAGGTCTGATACCACTTGTTACAAAATGTACAGTAAAAATATAAGATCAAAGGAACAGAGACAAATTTTACATGAAAAACCCTTGTGAGAAGAACTACAGGCGTATGAAGGCAATATCGTTATACGAGGAGATGTTTATAATAAAGCTCTTATTTTTTTATAAACTATAAGGACATATATAAAGATATATAATAGACTATGCTTAGAAGTAGACTTGAGGCTGAGTAGAAGTCTAATTCGTATCACGAGATCACAGGCGTTTCTTCTACTCTTTTTCTTGCGCTGCCTTGCGTCACGTGAAGACCACACACTTTATTGCTGCCGTCTCAGGAACGCTGTACGAAGCCTGCGCCCAAGAGCAAACGACACGAAGCAACGCCGCTGATTGCTCGTACGCGCCGCCGCGCGCTCAGGAGTTGGTGCTGCTGCACGTAGCGTTGCTGTCGTCCTCGGGTTGCCTTCGATGTTGCGTCCTGCGTGTGCTGGCCGCCGCCGGAGTCTCCTGAGGCTAGCGATACTGCTGGTTACAAAAACACATGAAAAAAATATAAAATTAAAGAATTAGAAAATACAAATTTTACGTGAAAAAACCGTTGCAATAAAAACCATATGTGCATGAAGGCAATCACTATATCAAAAGATGTTTACAATGCAGCTTTTGCTTTTTATACGATTACAGGAATATATTTATAATAGTATATATTAGACTCTGTATAGGAGTAGATTTAAGATAGGGTAGGGAACAAATTCGTATCACGGTCAACTTCAACACTATGTGATGTTTCTAGTTTGAATTTGGTTGATCAGCTTTATCTGAAGTCTGGAAATTTCAGCTAGTCCTAGTCCTTGCATGATGCATACAGAGTACTGAAGTTTGAAGATTTAGGAATGCTTTATTTGTGATTTGACTGGTAAATAAGCTGTGCAGACTTCAGACTTGGATGGCTAGGTTAATTAAATTCCTAGTATGACAAATTGTGGCATACTGTCAACAATTGTTAGGTTTGACATCTTGGATTCCAGATACATTTGAAATGTTCCTGTCAGCTAACACATGGTCAATGTGCCTGTTTGGTTCATTATTTCATTTCTGCATGGACTGCATCTCATTTTTCTAATCTTTGAATTGTAGAAATATGCAGAGCAGACTTGTAGTCTTCAGTCTTCCTTTCAGTTTTGATGCTTCTGGCCTTCTGGCACATGTACCAATACGAACTATGCTACTTTGCCCTGACAGAATTACTGGTACATCTTGGACATTGTTATGCTGCTGACAGTAATAACTAATAACTGATACAGTTAACTAAGATTTACTAAACCACTTCCTGACAAATGTTGTACATAGATGTAACTTTCAGCGGAATGCTTTTCCTGGCAATTTCCTGGTTTAGAGCTGAAAGCTTTAACCAGACTGTGATCTTCTGGAGATTACATGGAGCATTTTCTAAAGTTTTTTTTAGAACACGCAAAAGCTTCATTTTCTAAAGTTACAGCTCATGTTAAAAATGGAGGAAGATTATTGTCACATCCAGCTGCTGGTTCTTCTATTAATTTTGTACTGATCTGGTCTTTTGGTGGAAGCTCTGGTGGAAATGGTGATCACTGATCAGTGACCAGCTTTGGACCAGTTGATGTTTTCACCTTTTCTTGCTTTGCTATTCTTCAGTCTTTTTCCTTTCTTGTGCATTAAGGCTGTTCCTGTCCAATTTATTCTCCCCCATTTCTTTGTGTCCATCCATTTTCCAAACATTTTAAGCTCAACACTGACATGATTGAGATGCTAGGATGAATATCCACTAGGCAAAATTGACCTGAAACACTACAAATGCCATTCAAGATGGAAAATAACATGTGTTGATCATTTACAAGTGGCTGCAGGACCCAGTCGTCGTCCTCACAATGGATGTGGTTTGTCAATGTACACATCTTTGCGGCGTTAGCGAGCAAGTTTTACCAACGCTGAATTTTAGATGAATGTCGATTCAGATATTGGTTATGTCATATGTTTGCGCCAGTAAATTGTTAATGATCTCGGCAGTACCCGAACCTACACTATTGCCTCGATATGATTTTTGTACTACCAGCCACCGTGCCATCACAGCACATCTTCAAAGGCTCTCATAGTCTCATGGTGTACAGAATAAAACACGAGGTGGTTGGTTAGGATGCTCAGCATTAAGTACAGTACTAGTGTTAGGGATAGAGCTCGATACCGAGCTTTGATAACATTTGTTAGGGTTAGAAGTATGGCAAAATAATTGAAGATAAAATTTAATATGGAAAAACTCTTATGAAAAAAACGATGGGAAACAATTCACGGTAATAGTTCAAAGATTACATGTATAGGAGTGTGGCTTATATAACCAAAAGAGTCTGAGTTGTAGCAGATTTGGACTAACTATCTATTTAGATAAAATCAAAAGATATGGTAAGTTGAGATATCGAGTTATCTCTAACAAACCAAAAGATACGGTAAGTTGAGATATTGAGTTATCTCTAACAAACTTTCCCGTAACTCAAAATCCATAATAAATTTTTTTCCTCGGGTAAATAAGCACCATGAATATAAGTGTGCTAAAAATCTAAATGACTAATGAATAAGGAAAACTACAGTCAATCCAAACACTTGTAGTGCAAAAAATCACAAAGTGTATAAAAGATTGGGTAGTCTTATATAAACGCTTCTCATGAAGTAAGATTGAGCAAACCACTAGGAGGTAGTGAGAAACACTGGAACAGTCAATTCAAACACACAGCTATCAACAAAAGTAAACGAAGAAATCTGGGTTTTCAATAATTCATAGCCCCAGTAAAGTCTGAGCTTGTGCAACTGACATCCTGAAACAAACTTTTAATTATCAAACGGCATAAGCCAAGACATCACCTGTGGTGGCCGATGTTGGGGTTGGCCGGTGGCATTGGTGAGGAGGCCACCCCAGGAGGCTTGCAGCCAGAGTGCGTCGCGGAGGAGGAAGCTAAGCCCAAGCGATCGACCGCCCAGGGCGTGGAGACGCCGCGATGGTCCGGAGCTGCGTTGAGAAGGGCCGACGCAGGTGAGCACCGGCGTTGGGCGGCCTAAGCGGAGGTGGCCACCGGGAACCAAGGCAACGAACGTGTGGATGGCGACAGGTGGCGGCGTTGGCCGCCAAAAGCCGATGGACGACGAGCGCAAGGACGACCGGCATGCAGTAGATTGAAAATACCACCGTGCGATGTTGCCGTGTGGGTGCCGTCTCCTCCCAAGGGTAGCAGATTGATATGAAAACCTTAGGGCTCTGAGCTCTGATACCATTTGTTACGGTTAGAAGCATGGCAAAATAATTGAAGATAAGATTTAACGTGAAAAAACCCTTGCGGGGAAAAACCCATAAGAAAACAATCCACTAAGATAGTTTAAGGATTACATGTATAGGAGTGTGGTTTATATAGTCAAAAGAGTCTAAGTTATAGCAGATTCGGATTATAAAAACAAAAAATACGTTAAATTAAGATACGGAGTTATTTCTAAACTAGAAATTGAACTCAAATCAAATCTCGTGTATCACATCGCACCATAAGTCCAAATCGCAATCACTCGCTCGATCAGCCACCGTCCCCACCTCAATAAGCATTCATAGTTTCATACCACGAGTAGCATTGAGCAATGAACATTCAGACCCGTATTATCCACCGTCGAACTCACACCAAGTTGGATCAACCGCTGGAGCACTCAACCGACTATGTTAATGCCAGCAAAACAAAATCTTAGGAGGCTTGGAAGAACGTATTTTGTGTATCCTCCCGCGAAAATCGTCAGTTTCCTGCTCGGCTATGTCCTCCATTTCTTATACGACAGGGGATAAAGAGTTTTTAATTAAGAAAACAAACGCGTACTTTATTTGTTTTTAAATTAAGGCTCGATTTGTTTAAACTTAGGTTTTTTGTTTATAGTTTAAATGCAGCTTTTTGTCTCAAGCGGTTTAGAAACAATATGTTTTTATACGTAGTAGAGGTGAGTAATTTTACCTAAACTTTTTCAATAGCATTGGTCTAAAACCAACTCTTAATAAGAAAAAACACTCATCCAATGGCTTTTAGTTGTATAGAGCCTTATGGCTTTTGAAAAAGCACCGTTGAAAGTCATATTTTTATTTAGTATTTGGCTTTTAGGCTTTTAAACTGGAAAAAAAATCCAAACAACAAGACTAAGGCAAACATATACTAGCTATCACTTAAACAATACCACACTCTACAAATCTAATATAATAGTAGAAGTGTAGTACTTCTATGCATCACCTCTTAATACAAGTTGTACAAAATTTGAAACAAACAAAGTGACAAGTAATCACTATCTACTTTTTATTTATGCTTTAATATTGTGTGTAATTTTTAAAAAGTGACCCAGAGAAACGCCTCCTTTACCAGAATCAGCTCGAGACTTTAAGTTGATGTCTTTTTTTTTTCCTTCAGACCATGCCAAAAATAATAAACCGCCTCTAATTCCCCACCATTTTGATCAACGGATCTGCACCACGTGGATCACACCGTCCGTGGCGCATCATACGGCGCGCGCAACCCATAACGATCCAGCCACGCTCTCGTACATACACACGGATTCCCGTATCCCGTAGGCCTCAAGTGCACGCGTATATTCCCTTCCCCTTCTTCCTCGTCTCTCCTTCCTTCTCTCCGTTCCATTCCATTCCCCAGCCCACCACCGCCGCCGCCACCGCCGCCTCCTCTCCCCTCCCATTCCGCCTCGCCGCCGGCGCCATGCCCGGCGCGGCGGCCCACGCGGTGGCCCCCCGTGACGCCACCGCCACCTCCTCCCCTTCTCCCGCCGTGGCCGCTGCGGCGGCGGCGGGGGGAGGGTGCGAGCCTGTGCGGAAGGCTGGGCCCGTGACCATGGATCACGTGCTTCTGGCGCTGCACGAGACGGAGGCGGAGCGAGAGGCGCGGATCCGCGGCATGTTCGGCTTCTTCGACGCGGCGGGGCGGGGGCAGCTCGACTACGCGCAGATCGAGGCGGGGCTCGCCGCGCTGCTGGTCCCCGCCGAGTACAAGTACGCGCGGGAGCTGCTCCGCGCCTGCGACCGCGACCGCGACGGCCGCGTGGAGTACGAGGACTTCAGGCGCTACATGGACGATAAGGAGCTCGAGCTCTACCGCATCTTCCAGGCCATCGACGTCGAGCACAACGGCTGCATTCTCCCCGAGGAGCTCTGGGACGCGCTCGTCAAGGCTGGTATGTATGTCGTAACCTCGCCTCACCTTTCGTCCCGGCTGTACCGCCGCAATTAGATCACCTCGTTCTCGGCTGCCACATGTCGGTCGCTGCGCTGCCCGGATTCCGACGCGTTGTGCGAAATGTGGTTGCGGTAGCATATTACTACTTGGTTGTTGCTGGATGCTTGCAGCAAATTAGTAGCTAACAGTTGTAGTTTTTTGGACTTTTTTTTTGACCTTTTTTGGTTTACTTGGTGAATAGATGGATGTGATTATTGTCATGTGTGGAGATGGGGAGGGTTCTCTGCGATGGACTTGATACCAATACCAATTATGCTTAATGGTACTTGCAGGGAGCGTATGTTTGGTTTCAGTGTTTGATAGAATGGCTCAGCATTGTACGTCCTGATGGGCATCTACTGATAGCATTGAGTAGTGTAGTGTCTTTGGTCAGTAGAGACTTTGAACTCTAGGATATTTGGCAGCATATGAAATTTTCTTGTAAATTGCTAAATTCTGTTTTTTCATTCAGTTTTCAGCAAGATTGCAGTAAGGTTCGGACATAACCAGTTATTGTTAGGTGGACATGGCTTTGTACCTATGAGCTATAGAGCAATGTGCATTTTGGATCCTGTGAATTCAATTTCTCTTTGGGCTTGATACTTCATATATTTTGCTTCATTGGTCATTCGGTCTGTAGATCATTTGAGGTGTAGTTTGCAAAGAACCGTGCACCTGACATATATCTGGTGCAAAAATTCAAATAATAGTAGTTTGCTAAAAACGCCTGTAGCCCCATTGAAGTTTTAAAGAAACTTAGAAAAAAAATTGTGCGCTTGATACTTCTAGCCAATATTCATGACAATATTTTATCAAAAAGTTGGACACCATCACAAATCATCTTAAAATAAAGATTTGCAATGTTCATAGCATAGATGTTTATCATACAAGTTGATCTTTTAGTAAACATTGCTGCTGAGACAGGTTCGACTGCTTGTCATTGTTGACTCTAACAAGTGACCACTAATAATTTACTGAACCTTGAGAGTTAGAACCACTTGGGTCATTGGATGTCTCATTGGCCCATTTTTTGGTCTATGAACCTTTTGACTTCGGTTTATTCTCCATTGTTCAATCCTAAATCATGTTGTGCTAAAAGGCGTGTTCCTTAGTGTGCTAAAGGTGTGCACCTAGCTTAGCTTTCCGTGCCTTGTGCAGATTGAGGTGCTTTTGTCTCCCTGTGGCTCACCTTAGTGCCTACTTGTGCGCTTTAGGCCCTGTTTGTTTCGGCTTTTTCACTGGCTTAAAGCAGAAAAGCCAAAGCCGAAATAAACGACTGACTTTTAAGTCAGGCTTAAAAAAAGCCAAAAGCCTTCATATAACTATAAGCCAAAAGCCAGGTGAGAGGTGCTTTTTTGGGTTTTTTTAGGATGAAATAACCCTTTGCCACTGGAAGTCTCCAAAATTACCCACCGAATGCCATCATATATAAACTCAAGAATCCTTCTCTCATCTCCTCATTTCTCCTCGTCTTCTCTCACTCCCCTGTGCGACATGCCTTCTCCCTCCGCCGCTCCGGTCTCTGCTGTCCTCGACCTCCTCCCTCCTTCACCGTCCTCAGCCTCCTTTCTCCTCCACCGATCCGGATCAAGTTGATAAATAATTATGCTCAGAATGAAGTTTGATCTCAAGATTAATCTATATTTTTCAATACGACATTCGGTGGAAAAAGTATAAAACATTTGTATTAGATAAATCAGTACATAAGAAAAGCCCTTACAACCCTAAATGGTATTTCAAACTTTCTAGCAATAAGCTACACCCAGGGTTCACAAAACCGAATTTCAAAAAATCGTTCGAAATTCGAAAACCGCAAAAACCACTCGAAAACCGTCAGAAACCGAAGGGTTAAGAAATAAAAAAAAAATTGAAAAAAATCGAAAACCATTCGGTTTTTCGCGAGAAACCGCTCGGTTTTTAAGAAATGATTTTCGAGCGAAAACCGCGGTTTTTCAATGGTTTTCGAGCGGTTTTCAACGCATAATTTTTTCAATTTTTCATTTTTTTTAAATTCGAAATTAAAACAGTTTACCAAGCGGTTTTGGATATCGAACCGCAGTGGTACGCTCGAAAACCGTAGTTTTCGCCGGTTTTGTGAACCCTGGCTACACCATCCAACCCATAAAAAAGCCAGTATACCAAACAGCATGTCTTGGCTTAAAAGCTCGTTAAGCCAAAAAGCTAGATTTAAGCCAAAAGCCAAAAAGCCTAAGCCGAAACAAACAAGGCCTTAGACTGCATTTCATGGCGCATAATAACTTCACAGTAAAATGGTTTGTTGCATTGGTTCAGAACTATGCATCATTAGCTTTTCTAGTTCTCTAATATGACTCTCTGTGCAAACCCCCATAGCCACCATGTTTCTCATAATTTTTTGACTGTTATATGCAATAAAATACTAAAAAGTTATCTCAATTATCAAAATTTCGCTGTGGTCTTACCATTAAGTCAAATTTCTGTCTCTTGTGGTCTTTCTAAACGAGTTGAAATTGGACATATGACAACAATTACTTAAATAATATTGATGGATTGACCATGTATTATGTTTCCCACCACTCACAGGACTTTCATGTCGGAAGTTTTCATCCACCAGATGTAAGCGTTGAAGGTCATATAGATAAGATCCTTCCGATAACTTGCATGGCCCTAAATCCTCTCTTATCAAACAGTTCAACATGGTCACAAAATGATCATAAACACAGTTCATGGTGTCATCCGTGTTGCGTACTCTCCTTCATTTGAGTGCATGTTCCTGTGTGATTCTTTTTGACAGTTGCACAAACATTAAAGCATGAAGGAAAGGTAGATAATGATTACTTATCATTTCGCTTGCTTCAAGATTTGTATAACTTATATTGGAAGGGAAAGCACTGAAGCACTGCTAATAGGGGACCACGTTAGGGAATTTCAAATTCCTCCGACTAAATCTACACTGTTGTAATCTGGTTACACCAAATATGTGGAACAAACTCCCCATTTTTCTCCTGATTAATGTTGGACTTTTTCAGTTCTTTAATTAATGTGGTAATTTGTGG
Source organism: Otatea glauca (assembly GCA_036346275.1). Taxonomy (NCBI): domain Eukaryota; kingdom Viridiplantae; phylum Streptophyta; class Magnoliopsida; order Poales; family Poaceae; genus Otatea; species Otatea glauca. Next base: position 53,441,631 of record CM070721.1, read on the forward strand.
GTCTCAGAGAACATGCAGCCCTCTAATTTTACTAGTTTTTATTAGACATTAGATTATTACAGGTTCCAAAAACTCCGGGCAGTTTTGAGTTTTAGCCTGTTATTTGTTTCCCCCAATCCTTGTCTTGTCCGAGAGAGAAATTCTACTATTTGTCACTGAATTTAATACTGCATCCAGTGCTGATGTAGCTCTAGTGAGGCAGCCCCAAGGCTACATACCCCATACTAGAAGTTGCATAGCATAGGCAACGGAAATTGAGTGCCTCAGGTGAAGGGTTAAGCAGCCTCACATGATAAACAACAACCATTAGCTTACTTAAAGGAGGGACCGAGGGAGGCTGAGGCAGCTTCCAGTCTACCAAGTGGGCTTAAACTCTGGGCTTTGTTTAGTTCATGAAATATGGTCACGCTAAGTTTCATGCTCCTTTTTAACCGCTAGCATGGTGTTGAGGGATTCAATGTAGAGATACTTGTGAGTTTGCCAATGCATTGCGTAAGTGGATTTCTTGATACCGAAACAGACTTAAGAAATGCAATTTAGGTAGGCTTCATATTTATGAGCTATGCTGGATATCAGCTTGGGAACCAACCAACAATGATCAACCGAATATTTCAACTTACCTTCTTGGGCCAAAGCTAAATGACTTTAGAGGACAATTACTTCCCAGTAGGCTGAGAAAATAGGTTGAAGGGGTTGTAATGGTAGCTATAGGTTTTGGGTCTTTGATTTGGGAATGTTTGTTCATGGAAGATTTAAGCTGATTTTAATTTCCAGCAAGTTGAGGAGCAACTCAAATTAGATTGTTAATTCTTCATTTAGACTCCCAAAGGCATATTAACTTTATCACAGATTTTGGTCCTCCAGTATAACCTAAGTTCAAGGAGTGCTTTGCTAGTTCCTATGGATGTCAAGCTTGCAGGGAACACACATTGATCTAATTCCTGAATTACATAGCTATCCTATTAGTTTATCACATCTTCTGTCAAAAAAAGAAAAAGAAAAAAATGAATTTTACTCGGAGTTTCAAACCCCTTTCTAGGTTTTAGGAAGAAAATTGAGTAGTTTGCTTCCTTGGCAGTGTTTTGTCTGAAGCCTGAAATATCTTCATAATAAAGTTATTTAGAGCTCATCATTTTTGTATCCATGATATATCTTACAAGCAATGTCAGTTTGATGTTTGCAGGTATAGAGATTGATGATGAGGAGCTTGCACGATTTGTTGAGCATGTGGACAAGGACAACAATGGACTTATTACTTTCGAAGAATGGAGGGACTTTCTTTTGCTTTATCCTAATGAAGCAACCATTGAGAACATTTATCATCACTGGGAAAGAGTCTGCCTTGTAGATATAGGTGAACATGCTGCTATACCAGAAGGCATAAGTAAGCATGTCAATGCAAGCAAATATCTGATTGCAGGAGGGATTGCTGGTGCAGCATCTCGTACCGCAACTGCCCCTCTTGATCGCCTTAAAGTGATCATGCAAGTACAAACAGCACGTACAACAGTCGTGCATGCAATTAAGGATATATGGACTCAGGGTGGTCTTTTGGGATTTTTCAGGGGGAATGGACTGAATGTTGTAAAAGTTGCTCCAGAAAGTGCAATAAGATTTTATGCGTATGAAATGTTAAAAGAGTACATTATGAAGAGCAAAGGAGAAAATAAGAATGAGATTGGAGCTTCTGAACGTCTCGTTGCTGGTGGTTTGGCTGGTGCAGTAGCACAAACATCAATTTATCCCATCGATTTAGTAAAGACACGGCTGCAGACTTATTCTTGTGAGGGTCGTAAAGTTCCTAGTCTTGGTGCATTGTCGAGGGATATATGGATGCATGAAGGTCCTCGTGCATTCTATAGAGGTCTCGTTCCATCATTGCTGGGTATTGTTCCGTATGCTGGAATTGATCTTGCTGTATACGAGACTTTGAAAGATGTGTCCAAGACATATATACTAAAGGACAGCGGTAAGCTCTCACTCAGATTTTGTTAGCATTTTTAATCTTTTTCTTTTAAATTGTATGGTTCTTGATTCTTGAATGCTATTGTGATCATGTAGATCCTGGTCCTCTAGTACAACTTGGCTGCGGGACTGTCTCAGGGACTTTGGGAGCAACATGTGTTTACCCTTTACAGGTCATCAGAACAAGGTAAGAAATGTATAGTTGTACAGGCAGGAATCCCCCCCCCCCTCACCTGTATTTTTAAATATTTGTAGGCTGCAAGCTCAACAGGCCAATTCAGAGGCCGCATACAGAGGAATGTCTGATGTGTTCTGGAGAACCCTACAGCATGAGGGTATTTCTGGATTCTACAAAGGAATCCTACCAAATCTCCTTAAAGTGGTGCCTGCCGCAAGTATTACTTATCTAGTTTATGAGGCGATGAAGAAAAATCTCTCTCTTGATTAGATTCTGGAGTTGTTTTGCAGATCAGCCATCATTATTAACATGGCTGACTGTAGAGATAATGATGACACATGAATTTACCGGCTAATTAGCTCCTTTTTTGAAGTGAAAGATGGTGCCTTCATGATAGAATTGGAAGCTATGGTGGCATGTTCTCCTAATTTTCATTCTGCAGCAATGAAAGGATAAATATCAGATCATTGAGGCACCCATGCTGGCATACTGGTGACACTTTGCACCCATCAAGTCGTATATTACAGAATTATACTTGATATGTCTTTTATAATAGTTCTTCTGTGTGTGTACACAACTACCTTAGAAGTTAAAACTGCTAAACATATTTGGGTTCTGGGAATCACAGTGAAGAATTTATATTATGTTATGAGCCTTAGCTCATTTTTGGAACTAGAGCTGATGATGTTCTCTAGGAGTAATTTAAGCTAATAATGAGCAAACAGCAAACTTGTAACGGTGTCCACTTTCTATCTTGGTACTTTGATTATCTGTGGATCCCTTTTTTTATTAATATATAGAGTACCAGAGAATACCAGGGGCAGCTAAATGTTGCTAATTTTGGTATACAGTTTAATAATGCTAATGTGAATAGCATTTCAGCATTAATCCATAACACTTTTGACTTCTAGAAATGGGATGGATTCTTAAGTGACAAGTTATTGCATACATATATTGTCATGTACCACCGCTGAATGTACCTAGGCCACATGAATAAACAAAAAAAGTGACCGAACAGTTAAAGGAATATGTTTGGTTCGTTAACTTGTTAAGTTGTAGGATAGCAAATGTGTAGAAAGAAATATGGTACTGGTATGAGATGGTTATTTAAAGGGCAAATGAATCTTTCCATGGAGAAAGAGTTTATTATTGGGTCAGATCAAGTCTGTTTGGTACGGTGTGTAAATACTAATGGCCAAAATCAGATTGAATTTGACCCCGATATTAGGTTTAAAATTGAATATTTGTGTAGGAGTAGCATCTCGAGAAAGTGCAGGATGAAGTGCGTAATGCACTGCCTCTGCAATTCAATGAAATGAAGTTTCATCGGCTCTAGCTAAAGAAACACTATTGGTCTTGTTGGAGGTTATGTATCACCGATACGCGATACCGGTACGGCGATACGCAATTTCTCAAAAACAAGAATCTGGCGATACAGTGAGTATATATTTGTTTAAAAAATAAAAAAATGTAAGAGGGAAAAGGCGACAACGGAGGGAGAAGGCGACGGCAGCATGCAAAGGGAGAAGACAGTAGCAAGAATGTAGAGGGAGAAGACGGCGGCGGCAATTAGCAGGCTAGGTGGTAGGCTGGCGGTAGAAGGAGAATGGAGGGGAGGCTATGACTGCTTGTAGAGGGAAAAGTCGTCGGCGGTGAAATTGCAAAGGGAGAAGGCGGCGGTGGTCGCTGGGCTGGATAAAGGGGTGGCGACGGCAAGACTGTAGAGGGAGAAGAGTGGGGAGGCGATAGTGGTGGCCCGCAGGCTCAGTGGAGGCTAGAGGGGGAGGTGGTGGCTAGTAGCAGTCGTCGGTCGGCTGGGTGAAGGGTAATGGCTACTGGGTCTAGGGATTTTAGAGGAGTCAGCAGTAGGAGAGATGACTAAGTGGACTGAGTCAAAGAGAGAGATTTTAGGGTTATGAGAGAAGGTTTGAATTGGGCTTGACTTTGTGTTTTTTGGCCTGGAAGTATCGGAGAAGGATCGGGATATTTTATTAATTTTAAATGTTGAATTTCACCGATCGTGGAGCATCGTTATATCCGATAAGTATCCGATACCGGTACAGCAATTTTGCGAAGGATCTGTGATTTATAGGTTGGAGACCATATTACCTCCGAACCAGGGGCCTTTGGTCGTCAAGTCCACGGAAGGATATCCGTGGGCTCTGTGGGGAGCTCCATCTCTCCAGAGATAGGGCACATGGTAAGGTGCCCTATCCTACTGAGGACTTGCAAGCGTTTGGCTCTCTAGGGCCACGTTCCCATCTACGATGCATATGGCTAGGCTCCGGTCTGTTAGGGTGCTCCTATCATTGCCCATGGAAGCGGAGGGGCCCTCACGCCCTACTTGGTGTAGACCGGCAAGCGGGCCCCCCAAAACATGTGGTCCTCGTGTGGAGGGCCCCCAGGGCCACACCTTAGAGCCCCCATGGGGCCCGAGAGCCAGAGACTTGCTTGAAGGGGTTAGTGAAGTGAGATGCACTAGCGCCTCTCAGGAAAGACGGATATGCCCCGTCCTAAGTTACCTTGTGTGTGTGTTAGTTGGGGGGGGGGGGTTAGTGTAGTTGTCGTTGCTTATAAAAACTCTTGTAACTTGGACTCTCATTGAATACGAGATATACCAATAAAATAATACATTTTTTTATTCAAATTGCAAAAATATACCTCGATCTCAAAAAATTGCAAAAATATACCTCTGTCGCCCTCTGAATGGGCGACATGTCCTCTGTCCTGTAGCTAGTTTGTAAAGAAAATAATAACTTTTTCATATGATCTCGGATGGAGATGAACTTTATATGAAAATTATAGCTCTTGACGAGATCTACAACTTTGGTATACAATTTTTTTTTTCATTTGAATCCATTTAGACTACCAAAAACGAGATAGAAGTTTCAGATCTAGTTTAGATCTGATTTTTAGATCTGAACTTTTCATCCCATTTTTGGCCATCTAAATGGATTCAAATGAAAAAAAAATTGTATACCAAAATTGTAGATCTCGTCGAGAGCTACAATTTTCATATAAAGTTCATCTCCATCCGAGATCATATGAAAAAGTTATGGTTTTTTTTAGAAACTAGCTATGGGAAAGGGGACATGTCGCCCATTCAGAGGGCGACAGAGGCCTCTGTAGCCCCTGTCGCCCGTTCAAAGGGCGACAGAGGTATATTTTTGCATTTTTTTTAGATCGAGATATATTTTTGCAATTTAAATAAAAAAATTTATTATTTTTAAAAAAATTCCCAACTGGTGTGTCCTCAGGGAACCTAGACAAGGAGGTACCACCCTTTACTCCCTGCCCGGGGGGCACACTGACAGGAGTAGGGCGTCTACCTTTGCGTTTGAACCTGTATACCCTTTGTGTCAACTCTCTCTCTCTCTCTCTCTCTCGTGGACGTCGGCCCATGAAACGGTCAGTGTCCGCCCAAACACATGTTCCGTTTCCCAACATACACGACAGGCCTGAAGATATTAGCTAAGTGATTTTATACCTGTAGTTCAATTGTGTTCCTCTGAGATGTGCTGTCTGTATCGTGTCCTTGAAATGTTAATGCTCACTTTTTTAAAAATATACAATAGCATGTTATAATGGAAGAGGGAATAAGTAATGTGGAACTGGTTTACAGATGCCTTGATACTATTTTTGCACTGTGCTATAATTCGAAGAAAGTAGAATAAAGATGACCCACCTAGTTATCTTTTCTTTTGCGTGAACCTTGGGTTTTTATATGCAGGACTCAGTAGTCAGGGGTAGTGCAGTAGGAAGTATGTTTAGAGTTCAACGAAGCTACCAGTGTCCAGCACAATTCTTGCGTCTCGCATAACTGATCTGGTTGTCTTCCCACAGAAATAAAATAAAATAAAATAAAAAGTTGTCAAGGATGCAGCTGCCTCCCAGATGTCAACTTCTAACCGTATATACCGTAATACTCCTGATGGGATGCTTTTCTACCGTTTTTTTTATCGTGGTTCATTCTTGCCTCCAAAACAGCTCCTTAGCAATTAGTTCAGTATTCAGCAATCAGCGCAACTGCACAACAGCCACTGTTTCATCATCATATGTAGGACACATTGCATTTGGCCAATAGCTTACGTATGTGTGCTATATTTGTTTGGCTTTATCCCAACTTGCCGCTTTGTGGTTTTGTTCACTTATCATGTATAAGCTTAGTACCAAAAGGGGATAATATTTTTGTTTTTTTATCTCTCACTTTAATTCATCTGAACCTGATTATGCTTGATGTTTGACAATAGTGCTGGATAAATTATCATGCATCTTAGCTCATGACTTGCTGAACTGGATAATTTCTTCAGTTATCTGAACCTGCAACTCATTTTCTGATACATGATGTTCGAGTTGGATAAATTCTCGTTGTCATTTTAACTCAGGACTCATTGGCTTCGCTTTCTTTGTTTCAGTTATATGGCATCATTGACTCCGGGTTAGCTGTCTATTGCGAATTTCTGAAGGCTTATTTTTGCCCCTAGTCCTGGGGTGGGTTTTGTTAGTCAAATTGTAACACAAGAAAAATCTCTTTTAACTTAATTTACAATTCCTTGTGCTCCTGAACTCGACAAGAGCTGTGACCTATACTGACCCAAAATTGCCCTGCAGAAAGGGTGCTAGTTATACATGTATGTATTTTCCTTGCCAAAAGTCAGTGCCTACTGTATATAATAATCTGCCTGCATTGCCGATCCCGATATAGCTTTTTAAATGGCTATCCTGTTGTATACATACGCATCGCCAACGCAAATGACCTGGTTGGCTCGAGTAATGTGAAGACGGCACAATACTCGAAGGTGTGTGTATATCTGCTTAGTGAATGTTTCCTCTGGGGTGTTTCCATGTTCCATGGTACTGGTAGTCTCGTGTTCTTGTTCCATAAGCAGGTTCGGTCAGTGTATGCAACAGGTTGGTGCATCCATACATGTAGGCAGCAGGCTCTTATGAAAGGAAGGTGTGCTGTCAGCTGCTACTGTGCCCGTTGTTTATTTGTTGCTATCAGTGGTCACGAGATGCATGATGCTGTGTGGATATCATCGTTAGAGACTCAGGAGCAACCATCTTTTTTGTATGATGCTCCCAAAAGAAAGCTTCTAGCAAAGGTAAGACTAGGTTTGTTGGAAGCACAGGACAGTTCAATGGCTGATGTTTCGCGGTCTCTAGGTTGCTCCGGTCTTCTAGAAGTTCTCGTATTCGAAAGGTACATCCCAAGAAAGCAGAGATGACGAAGGGAGCTGGCAGGGGTAGGCCGGGGAGGTGGTGGAAAGAGGAGGAAACCGGCAGGAAGCTTCGTTTGAGGAAGGCGTGCCGTGCGATGCAATGGTGCTGGCTGATAATGCCCTTGCACTCCGTCCTCCACCACCAGCTAAGCTACTATCCACGTGGATTTATGTCTCTGTTTCTTGACTAGCTGTGGTCAAGGCCTCATGATTATGTTATATTGGATGAAAATGAGGGCAGCATCTATCAATGGGTGATATATATGCTAAACTAGTTAATACTGGTAGTCAAACCTATGTAGCACCTGGTTTATCTGGTTGAATGGTAGCGAGCGCAAGATCCAGTACACATGTCTTGTGTGGATTGTTACGTTGATGTTATTGGATTTGATCTGCGATCTCCTTCCTGGCTATATATTTCCCAGGTACGTACGTGCTATGACCGCCTCTCCTTACTCGTAGGAGAAAAATGCAATGTATTTTTGCTCTGGTCTACTCAGAATTAGAAGGAAATACAAGGACAATATGGACTATTTGCTTGCAATATTTAGCGGGACTGTTGACCGATGCCAACATTGGCTCCTAACATGGTCTGCCAGACCAGGCAAATTGACATTTCCAGACCGGACAAATCTTGTGTTTTGCCGTTACAACATCGATAAACTGTTATAGACGCAGAGTTGTCGTGCTCGATTTGATATTGAGCATCTTCCTCGGTTGATAATTAGACATGTATGACTATCGATTGCTTAGCTCTAGATGTAGACATGGTTTTTGGATCTAGCATGCGGATCTGTATCATGTTGTGCAGATCATGGCAGTGTTTATTAGCTCGATGGACCTACGACAGGGGAGAACAGTGAAGGTGCTGGTATTGAGCTGTAGGGTGAGAGCTAATTTGGTATTATTTGGTGCTATTTGTTACTTCTTTCGGTCAAAAATAGTTATCATTTTGGACATAGGTGCAGTTAAACTTTTAAAACTTTGAGTGTCAATATCTTTTTAAATATTTAAATTGGATACATGATAATTATATGTGTAGATTTGTCTCAAACAGTACTTATATGATATTATGATTTTATTGGGGTTTATAAATATATTATAATAGAAATTAGTGATCAAAGCTATATTTTGAAGACCGTGTGGATGTCGAAAACGATAACTATTTGTGATCGGAGGGAGTATTATATTGACGTAGTCTTTAGTTGCAATAAGTGAACCTAATCTGGGGGAGCTTGAAGAAGTTTCTCAAGACGAAGAGGATGAAATGTCCAAACTCGTTACATCGAAGATAGTTGTCACCCTGAAGCAAGCAGAAAAGCTACATGCTAATCCGATTGTCAAGGACACATCCACAAGAAAACCCCTACACTTGAAGAAGAGCCTGAAACATGCCCATTGTTCGAGTTCGAGGAGTTGGATTAGACCCATCGAAATCCGAGAATGATTAATATTATACTGTATAATCCCTTCGTTTGAGTTTTGTCCCCCTAGGTTTTCTCAATTGAGGGTTTTTAACGAGACACGTACATGCAATGATAAGAAGACGAGCTATGTACTATTTTCTTCTTACCATTTTTTCCCGTTGGGCTCTCGGTAGGAGTTTTTAATAAGGTATAAGCATAGCATTGGCGAAATGTTCAAGGAAGGTGTTGTATATCGGCAGTGTGAGGTCTGATTATGTGGACATTTTACCTAAATGAAGACGCATTAGGAAGCTATCAGCCCACGAATCCCATATTGTTTATCGAATCATGAGGAGGGACTCCCTCTATCTATGTAAAGGGGTAAGGAGCTCACACTGTACACACAAGTCTATGTGTAGAAATATTAATAAGAAGAGATGGCTAGAACTACATATTTATATTCTTATCTACTTTAATTCTTGTTTGCGATTTTCGACCATCGGTAACGCGACCTCGATCATACCACACGTACAACTATTTAGATCGGATCGTGTGTTTGGCCATTCAGGCAGGCGCAAAACTAGTAAATCACGCGTGCATATAACTATTTGGGTGTACGATCTTGACTGTACCGAAGTTGTCGTTCTTGGTGTACCGAACATGTTGGCCAGCATCATGCCATCATCTAGTACTATACTAGTCGCTTCTCGCTAGTGGTAAGCTGTACCATAACGCGACTAGTAGATATTACGAAGCATATCAGGTCCTTGATGAGATTGCTGGAGTAATTCATATGTTGGCGAGTAGACTTTAGGCACAAGAGGTGCAAATTAAGGCCCCATTTGCAATGTAAGAACCAGGTAAATAACTTTGGAAATTTTCTATTTTCCGCAAAAAAATTTGATGAAACTACTGTAGTATTCAAAGTCAAATCATATGTACGATCACGCTTGAAGCGATGTCAGTTCAAGAATCCAATTATTATTTAACTCTAGTAGATCTTGAGTTTAGAGATAGACCAAGTCTGACTGAGCTTGTATTTTCTAATAGCTTGACAACAGCTGAGTTGCACTTATTCTAATATCTGCTTTGCTAAGTTCAACCATTTTGAACATGCCTAAGATGGTTGCATTGGTTTGGCCAAAGCGAGTGCAGCTTGGCCGTATGCCAGTCCTTGGCTGAGTTGGCTCCTAGCAATTTTCCTCTGTTGAAGCATAAGGCACATGTGAAAAATACACAAACAAAATAAAAGATAAAAAATACATAACTGAGATAAACAGGAATATATTTCATACATAAACATCAGAAAGTATATACTCCCTCGGTTCCCAAATAACATGCAACTAACATGTCATTCTACTTTTTAGATTTTGTTCCTAAATAGATGGTATTATACAGTTCCAAGGTATCTTTTTACTTTTTTTTTCTTCACATACCCTCTCCTTTATTATTTCCAAAATCATTTACTCCTATGAACTAAAATAACACACCTTCCAAAAGTAGTGAGTTGTTGAGAGGGATTCTGAAGGCTTTGGTGCAAAAATTCGGTTTTGGTAGGGTGAGTGGACTTAGAGATGAGAATAAATGGAAGGAGAGGAGGAATAAAGAAGAATGTAAGGAAAGTAACTCATTTTCATCCACGATGATCATATTCACTAGCTACAGGATCTCTACTTCGAGTCCGCCGACGCTATGTGTGCTGGAGGACGGTGGCATGACATCAGTGAGCTGGATAACAAGGTCTTTTGCATACGTGTCTTAGTTGCATTGTAAATCGCTAAAATAACATCCATCGAGAAACCTGTTGGGAAACCACATAGCCTATTGAAAGCTCATACTGGTCCCTTAGTCTAAACCCTAGGTGAGCGCTATAAAAAGAGGAGGGGGTCCCCTTTATGTACAAGCAATCATTAGCAATAAAAGAATTCCGCTGTTGCTCTCCCTAAACACGTGTCTCTCTCTCTTTCTGTTCTCCAATTCAGATCTGTTCGGGAATCCCGGACTATTCGATAGCGAGGTTCCTTAACACGTTATCAGCACGAAGCTCTACCGGAGTTCAGATTGAAAATGTGAGAAAGGAAGGATTTTGGAGATTGAATCTAAACGCTTGTCGTTTTCTTCGCATGCATCTATCCTACGCATCTTGTACCTCTTTCGTCACTTGGCACGGTTCTGAATCGCATGATGCACGGTTATCAGACGATAAGAATCGCTTCTGACACGAAGCTCTTTGTACATTCAAGAAAAGAAAAACAACGACGCTGCAGCAGGCGCGCATGAAGCCGCCGGCCGTCGCCTCTAGCAGCGCATGGAGCCGCCGCCACCGCCGACCACCGGCCATTGCCGCGCCATGGCTCTCCACCGTCGAGCGCCGCCGAGGCAACCCGCCGAGTCGGTTCGCTGCCGCTGTCGCCGCCGAGGCCGCGCGCCCGGTCGCCGTGCCTTGGCCCACGCGCCGTCACCTTGACCCTCGCGCTCCGCGGCGACAATCGCGACGCCGCCGCCGCTCGCCACGTCGCCGCCGCACGCCACGCTGCCGGCTTAATCGCCCCGACCTCGACGTTCGGCAAGAAACCGCGTTTTCCGGCTCGGCCAGTAGCGTAGTCGCCCGGCCGACTGCGCCACCCGCGCTTTAGCCACGGACCGCCTCGCTGCCGGCTCCCGACGTCGCGCGCCGGCCGCCGTCGTTGCTGCCGTGCCGTCGCCGGTGACGTAGCGTCGCGGGCCCGCCCTAAGGCACGGACCGCCTCGGCGCCAAGCTCCCGACGACGCGCGCTCGAAGCCGCCGTCGTTGCCGCTGCCGTGCCGTCGCCGGTGACATCGCGCGAGCCACCGCCGCTCGGCCCGGCCGCTCGCCGCGGCCGTGCCCGGCTCCGTGCCGAGCCGCCGCTCCGGTCTCGGTTGCCCGGCTCGTAGCCGCCGCGCCGCCCGAAGAAGAAACGGCGGCCGCACCCACACGCTTCGAAGCCCAAACCGGCGGCGCCCTCGGTTTCGGCCGGCGGCGGCGGCGCACGCGCAAAGACCCGGCGGAAGATGTCCGGTGGCCTCGCCGTCGCCGCCTCTCCCGCCGTCAAGGCCGCCAGACCGAGCTCGAAGAAGCCGCGGCGCCGGCCAAGCCCTTCACGCCGCGCGCCTGCTGCGCTCGGCCGCGCCTCGTCGCCCGCGCAGCCTCTCCTCGCCGCAGCGCGCCGCGCCTCCACACGTCCGTGCATGAAGCACCCGAGCGCCGCCTCCCCACCTCCGTGCCCCCGTGCGCGAGGAATCGAATGGCGCCTCCGTGCGCGAGGATTGAATGGCGGCTAGGGTTTCCAACCCTAGCCGCCGTGACTTAGGAAGGCGCTGTGGGCTAAAGGCCCAAAGGTTAGGAGAAAAGGAAAAGCAGCCCGAAGGCCGCTCGGCTGAAAGGAAAAAAAAGAAAAAGAAAAGAAAAGAAAGAAAAGAAGAAGAAAGAAAAGAAAAAGAAGAGAAGAGAAAAAAAAATGCAAAAAAAAAGAGCAGAAAATTTGAAAAATTGCCAGAAAATCAAGAAGATTTATTTGACTCTGTTTTTAATTTTTCTAGCTTTATTTCTCTGTTTTATGAATATTCTTTATGAATTTTGAATTCTTTGCTTTATTTTATATAATGCTATGTATAGCAATTTATTTTTCTGCACTTTATGTTTTTGCAACCATTTTCTATTAGATTACACGCAGTAATCTAGTGTCGAAATTTTGAAAACATGCATCATGAATCATGAATCGTGAGTTTGAAGAACTGGCCTCGCACGGTTAGAACTACCTCACTTGGGCATCGAACGTGAAGATAGTTCTTGGGGGCAAGAAGCTCCGTGCTGCGATTGGTCTAGGGTCCTCGCAGGACGCGAAACCTACCGTCGAGCAGAACGATCAAACCTTGCACTGCCGTTTAATGCATGAATCGCATTTTCTTTTAGATTATGGTTGTTAGCATTTTCTTTTGAATAATGAATTGTAAGCTCTAGAAGAGCATACTTCTTTCATGAATAAATATGCAATTTATTATTTATTCCAGTATTCTTCAAATTTGCAAGCAATATTTGGATTATTTTGCCTCTATCTGATTAGAATTATATTTCTTTTATCTAGAAATCGTGTAGCGCCCAAATGGAAGAGATATGCATTGTTGATAGTGGCACAACAAATACCATCTTAAGAGAGTCTAATATTTCCAGTCGATCACGAAGAACGCCGGAAAGATTACTACGATCGCAGGAAGCGACTCATATGTAATCGGCTCAGGAAGAGCTACAATTATATTGCCTATGGGTACAACTTTGGTAATTGAAGAAGCCCTTTTGTACCCTGAATCAACGCGCACTCTCTTAAGCTTTAAAGACATCCGCGCCAATGGTTTTCACGTAGAAACCAATGAAGAAAATGGCAAAGAATATTTGTGCATTGTGAAGCACGAGGTATGTGGCAAAATGGTATTAGAAAAATGTCCCTCATATGAATCTGGGTTGTACTACATGAATATTCATGCACCCGAAGTGTATACTTCCTTCAAGACTGTTTTTAGAAGCTCTGAGTTATTTTCTTTATGGTATGGCAGATTAGGTCATCCTGGTCTTAGAATGATGAGAAACATAGTGAACAACTCACAAGGTCATGGCATTAACGTTAAAAATTTCCCGAATAATGAAGATTTTGTGTGCCCTGCATGTGCCACCGGGAAATTAATAACTAGACCCTCTGTCATGAAAGTGCAAAGTGAAATCCCTGCATTCCTGAAACACATCCAGGGGATATTTGCGGTCCGATTCAGCCCCTGTCAGGGCCATTTCGATACTTTATGGTGCTCATTGATGCTTCCTCGAAATGGTCGCATGTATGCTTGTTGTCAACAAGAAACCATGCTTTTGCAAAGCTGATCTCGCAGATCATAAGAATTAAGAATGCTTTTCCTGATCATCGTGTGAAGTCCATTAGAATGGACAATGCCGGAGAATTTACTTCAAAGGCATTTGATGATTATTGCACAAAGAACAGGATAGCGATTGAGCACTCCGTACCGCACGTCCATACGCAGAATGGACTAGCAAAAGCACTAATAAAGAGGATTAAGTTCATTGCCAGACCGCTTTTGCAGAATTGTAACTTGCCCAACACTTGTTGGGGACACGCAGTCCTGCACGCAGCAGCTCTTATCAATTTTAGACTGTCGGCCTACAACATCCATTCTCCTATGCGGCTTGTGCACGGATCATCCCAAAATCTCCCATCTTAGAAAATTTGGGTGTATGGTATATGTACCTATACCACCCTCGTGGACTTCAATGGGCCCTCTCCGCAAGTCGGGATATCGTTGGTTATGAGAGTGCATCCATAATCGTGTATTTGGAACCCATGATGGAGACTTGCATACTGACCGATTCACGATTGCATTTTTGACGAGGATCGTTTCCGTCATTAGGGAGGAAATCAACCTTTGGATGAAAAATGCCGGAAATCATAAGGCATTCCACTGGGATCCTCGCACATGACCCCGCACTAATGAAGCAAATCAAGAAGTCCGAAGATAATTGATTTGCGAGAATCTAGCAAATGAACCGCTGATCATTTTGTGATCCGAAGGGCGTGGTTAAGTCGCATGTACCCGCAAGGAATGCACCGAGAGGGTGGAAATACCAAAGAAAATAGAAGGTATCCTCAACTGTCAGAGGCCTCAAAGAAAAGAACAAAAACGGCTCCTCAAACCCAAAGTACGGAGACGTCCGGAGAAAAGCTGGCGAGAGGACTTACCACAACCAATCACGAAAATGCCCCAAGGAAAGAAGGAAGCGGTTGAGACTGCACCGAAAGAAGCCAACGGAAAAGGCAATTCGGACTTAAATCTTCCATTGCAGAAGTCACGGAAATAATGTGTGCGCACACATAGGCGATGAAAAGCTAAAGGAACTTGCTCTGCGATAGGGAATAGCGATGAAGAGCAAGTAGAAGTGCATGAAGCACCCCATGAAGAAATGGCCATAAACTTTGTAATAACAGGAGAATCCCTGAATAGAGCAACAGCCAACGTTGATGCATACTTTGCAAAGAAGATTGCCTCGATCATTGATCATGATCCCGAGCCTACATCTCTAGCAGAGTGCAAGAAAAGGCTAGATTGGGAAGAATGGAAAAAGGCAATCACTGCAGAGTTAGTCTCTCTGAACAAGAGAGAGGTGTTTGGGCCCGTATGTCGCACACCTCCCCATATAAACCCCGTAGGTCACAAATGGGTCTTTGTTTGGAAGAGAAATGAAAACAACGAAGTTGTAAGGTACAAGGCAAGACTCATAGCTCAAGGTTTCACTCAACGTCCTAGAGTTGATTATGAAGAAACCTATTCTCCGGTCATGAGAGGAATTACCTTTAGATATTTGATCTCAATGGCAGTCAACTTGAAGTTGAGAATGAAGCTAATGGATGTTGTCACAGTATATTTGTATGAAAACTTGGATTCGGAGATATACATGAAAGTACCGGAAGGAATTCCTATCCCGAATCAAGACGGAGCAAATAGAAACACATGCGAGTGTGAAATTGGAGAAATCACTGTATGGGTGAAGCGATCGGGAAGAATACGGTACAATCGCTGAGTGACTTTCTCTGCAAGAAAGGCTACACAAGCAATGAAGATTGTCCATGTGTGTTTATACAATGATCCCGAATGGATTACAGATAATCTCCGTCTATATAGATGACTTGAACATCATTGGAACGGATGAAGAAATTGAAGAAGCATGCTCATACTTGAAGTTTGAGTTTGAAATGAAGGATTTGGGTAAAACCAAGTTTTATTTAGGCTTGCAGCTTGAGCATGTCCAAGGAGGAATCTTGGTACACCAATCAACCTACACACAGAAAGTGTTGGAAAGGTTTGGATTTGAAAAAGCATATCCTGCGAAGACTCCAATGGTCGGAAGGTCACTCCAAGCGGACCTAGACCCATCTGAGACCTAGAGAAGGGAGGAAGTCACGGGAGCGAAATTCCCATATCTCGAGTGCGATTGGAGCGCTCATGTACCTTGCGAATAGCACCAGCCGGACATTGCGTTATTTGTGAATTTGCTAGCCGACAAAGTCTGTAACCCACCAAAAGGCATTGGAAAGGATCAAGGACATCTTCGCTACCTCCAAGGAAGCAAAGACCTCGGCCTGCTTTTTGAAGAAATAATGAATTGAATTTGGTTGGCTACGCTGATGTCGGTACTTATCGGACCGTATCTTGGCAAGTCCCAAAGCGGCTATGTTTTCCTATGTGGAGGAACAGCAATTTCTTGGAAGTCGTCTAGCGGACTCTTGTCTCGACGTCGACAAACCACTCGGAAATCATTGCTTTGTATGAAGCATCTCGTGAATATGCATGGCTCCGAAGAATGGTTCACCACATCCAGAAGTCATGTGGCTTGAACATTGAGCAAACTCCCACAATCATTTATGAAGATAATGCAGCTTGTGTTGCCCAAGCACAGATGGGTTATGTGAAGAGCAATCTCACGAAGCATATCAACCCCAAGATCTTCTATGCTCATGAATTGCATAAGATGAACGAGATCAAGATATTGCATACTAAGTCATGTGAAAATCTTGCAGATTTGTTCACTAAATCACTCCCAGCATCTACCTTTGAAAGGTGCGTGAAAGGAATTGGGATGATGAGACTTAGAGAAGTGCAGATTTCAGGGGGAGATATTTCACATACTCCCACATGAATCTCGAAGATGAATTATGAATACCCAGCATGAATCTCGAAGATTAGTAATGGAAGTTGGGAGAATTGTACTCTTTTTCCTTAGCAAGTTTTTCATGAAGTTTTCTTGCATAAGGTTTTAACGAGGCAATTCGTGCAACATAGTAAGCGTATGCTATGTACTCTTTCTCCAAGTATTTTTCCCACTGGATTTTTCTGAAGTTTTAATGAGGCATATGCATCTCGCGGCAAAGGGCCCAAGGGGGAGTGTTGGGAAACCACATGGCCCATTGAAAGCCCATGCTGGTCCCTTAGCCTAAACCCTAGGTGAGCGCTATAAAAGGAGGAGGGGGGTCCCCCCTATGTACAAGCAATCATTAGCAATAAAAGAATTCCGCTGTTGCTCTCCCTAAACACGTGTCTCTCTCTCTTTCTGTTCTCCAATTCAGATCTGTTCGGGAACCCCGGACTATTCGATAGCGAGGTTCCTTAACAAAACCTAGTCGTTCGTCCACGTATCCGAAATTCCGAACACCAGCAAACTCAGCCAGCCAAACTATTAAGAGCAAGTACAATAGTAAAACCAACTACTGTTTAATAATAAGCTAAAAACCAGTTTGTACAATAACTGTCTTTAAATATTGTCTCTAGATATTGTGTAATAACTATCTTTTCTCTCTTGTACATAAATGATCTACCTATACTTCCGTGCAAAGCTAGCTACTAAATAAGAGCCAGCTCTCTTCTCTCTCCTCTTTTCTCACTCCTCCACATAGACCAAAGCTGATGTGTACAGGTTAAGAGCCAGCTGACGTGGTCTAAAAATATTTATGGTGTTTTCTAGCGTTTTAGAATTTACTTTTATCTATGTATTTTATATATTGCATCTTGGGTTATTGCAAATTTGCAATACAAGGAACACTTGTCCATCCATTCCTTCCACTAACACACACGATCTCCAGCAACAGTGCTCAAATGGCACACCCTAAGCCTTCCACCAGCACCAGAACGGCGACAAGTGTCCCAACAGCGACGCCTCTCACTCTCAGGACGCCCTAGAAGACGGGCGTCTGCCACCATAGGATCTCGCAAAGTGACAGCTAAAGGGGGACGACGGGCCCCAAGCGTGACGGCAGAGCCAAAGGAGAGGAGAAAAAGCAGGAGGCAGCCTTGTCGATTTTTTGCCGCGCTCTGCTTTTGCTCTTTCGGTCTTCTTTCCCGCTCGCTGGAACATGCTCGATGCAGCGGTCGGCCCTGCTCTCCAATCAGAGCCCCCTCCGGATGGCTCGGCATAATCGGCCCCGTGCCAACTTTTTTTTTTCCCGAATCTAGACTCTATATGAACTGTTTTTTTTTTTAAAATAGTGGACTTCTCAACCACGAAAATATCGATAGGTGTTACGTGTCACTTACCACACACGTACACCCCAGAGGTAGTCAAACGGGCCGCACGGTACGGCCCGACCCGTTTAATGGGCGGCACGGCCCGTTTAGGCCTGGCTACTAAACGGGCCGTCTTGCGTCTACCAAATCCGAGGTGGCGCCGTGCACGGCCCATTAGCCTCTCGGGCCGTCTGCGTCTTGGCCCGTCCTTCAGCGTCTAACGGTGGGTCGGCCCGAAAGAGTCTGCTAATCAAAAATCAAAAAAACAAAAAAATTAGAAAAATAGAAAAAGTATGAAAAATCGGAAAAATAGGAAAAATTTAGAATAATTAGAAAAACTCAAGTATTTAGATTATTTTTGAATTTTTAATACTCTAACTACTATAAAAGAATATTTTTAAAACTAAGCGGTAGTCTTGTCAGTAATCGTCGTGATGTCTGGCCGTGTCGTCTTGGCTTCGCCCATAAACGGCCGTCTTGCGTCGCGTAAGCCAAGCAGCCGACGAGCTCATGGCCGTCCGGGCACTACTGCTTACAATCGGGCCGAGTGTAGTGCTCGGCCGTGTCCACGATTCGTCGCGTCTTTACCATTTAGCCCGGCCCGTTTGGCCACCTCTAGTACACCCTGACAGGAGGCTAGAGTTGTAGCAGACCGACTGAGCAGCAGGTGATGGGTCCACCGCGGCAGCCTTGCTGCCACATTCTCCGGCTCAGCAACCAGGTGCCAAGCAACACAAGCACGGCAACAGAGCGACAGAGTAGTGCGGTGGGGGACCTACCACGGTGTGCCCTAGTTCGGCAGGCTCTCTACCGTAGTCACCGTCTTGCTGTGGCCATGACCTTCTACCGTGATACACTGGTTTGACAGATGACACATATCACCTAGTATTACTTCTGCCGTCGAGGAGAGAGATATTCTTATAAATTTATTCACATGAAAGCTAGAATTAAATAAAAGTATCTAATGGCTAGAAAAGCTAAGGTCTGCCCCTATGAATCTCGGAATGGATAAGCACAAGGACGCCTGAGAGTATTAAAAAGGCAGATGCTACGCGCACCGCTCGCTCTCTCCTGCTTCGATGATGGTAAAATGGTGGAACTTATTATTATTTATTAGTGCCCAGCGTTGCAGGTGTGGGGTGCCTCGCTTTTGTTTGATGGGTGTGTGCGGAAGATGAGCTTTGAAAGGAGATGTTACGAAAATGCGATCCAATTCAGAACAACTACGACCAGTAAGTATAAACGCCCGTGTGAAACACACACAGGAAATTCGTAGGAAAAAAAATCAATCTCGGTGAAAATCAGGAGAAATTTCCATGTTTCAAATAAGACCTAATTAAATCTATGTAAAGGATATGAAACAAATATGGACGAGACGACAGATGCAGCTATTGTTAAGATATATGCTGAGTGGAATTTGGGTTGCGAAATAAACATAAGGCCTATTTGGGGTCTCTTTGATTCGTGAGATTCTAGAAACTAAGGGATATTATATGAATGTATGTGCAAAACAAATGATCGCAAAATACAAGAATTTGGCCCTCTTTGATTGACAGGATTTTCAAAGGAAAATTTCTATCCACTCTCCGTGGATGTTTTCTTTCCTCCAAAATCGCAGGAATTCAACAGTATTCCTATAGATTGCATTAGGTCGTTTTCTGCAAATCAAATACATCAACGGTGGCCATTCCTATGGAATCATGATTCCTACAATTTTTCTTTGAAAATCCAGTGAATCAAAGAGGGTCTTATCATGCCAAAAGAAGTGCATTCGCACGGGCGAGTTTGTTTTTCCCAGAAAGAAAAGATGTGCCTCGCCCGTTTTGGCAAGCATATTTTACCACAAATTAAGGTCGACAGAAAAGAACGACAAATTGGTTCGCCCATTAGCCTTACATTTACGAAAAAGGAGCGGCAAAAGTGCACTTTGTTTGTGCTAAGTTGCAAATAGTTAGGGTTCCACTTTAGTTGGATAACGCCAGTTGCAATTAACCGTAGCTATATAAAACACCAGCCCCTACGTCATTCAAGGAATCTAGGATATTCCGTCCAACTGGCTAGTTTACTCGCAACAAATCCTCCATTAGCTGCGCGAACGTGGGCTCTCTTGGCATCTCTGTCAATGTACGTCACCTCCTTGTTGTCCCTTTATATAAGTTGCAATCTAGCGATCGATATACGCATCAGCACAAAGCAACCGCACAAAACAGCGATTTCCGGCGACAGCAAGAACCGGATAAGACAGACGCCAAATGTATGTACGATCGATGCGAGCAATGTTTAGTTCGGCCGGCGCTGCCTTCGCGATTTTATGCCGTCGGATACGGATGGATGACGGTAGAAGCTGCGTGCGCCGAGCTGATCGGTGGATGGTGGATTGATCGACGTATCTTTTTTCTATTTTGCCTTTTTTCTTATTTTATTTTAAGAAAATGGCGCTTCATGAGAATTAATTACAAAAATAGCCTCTTTTTTTTCAAGCGTCGGTACAAACTAGAGATGTCTAAACGGACCGACCTGAGCACGGCACGACCCACTTACCCATATATATATATATATATATGACCTCCGTGCAAACGAATTTGTAAAACTATCTCTGTCTCAGACCGTGGAAGTAAAGGTAAGCGACACATGTTACCTGCCGTGCTCCCGTACCGAAGCACATTGCCGGCGTCGCGATGGCCCGTGGTAGAAGAGCTTCCGCGTACCCGAGCACAACAGGTGCCGCGAATGAGTGCTCGTTAGGTCCCTGCTGAGCACACCTTCCTCGACAATTGATTAATTCAGTGACTCAATACTTAATTAATCAATTAATTAAGTGATTAATTGGTTAAGTGATTAATAGGCCAGGAATTGATTAATAGGTTAATTCATGCTGAGGAAAGAGAGCTTGGCAGGAGGTCAGAGGGCCCCCTGCCGCGCTGGTCACCTAACTTGTCGAGATGGAGGCCAATGCGATAGCACTGGAGCACGGCAGACAACACATGTTATATGTCATTGCTTCCACGAACAAGGATGGTACTAGTTCTGTAAATTTATTCACACGAGAGCCAAATTTGCAAAAAAAAAAAATAGATTAGGGACCAAAAGAGCCAAACCTAAGCTACTGGCGTTGACCGCATGCAACTGATAGCTACTTAATGTCTGATTTGTTTGTTCCAATAACAGAATAGCCTAATTAGATGATCGGTTTCTCATTAGGGCAGGTACAATAAAGCTATCTTAGCTTACTTTTAATCTATCCATATCAGCTTTGTCCTATATAGAAAAGTGATAAAAGAGGAGAGAGAAGAGAGACGACTCTTAAGGAAGAGCTAGCACAGCACGGAAAACAAGATATATTAGTTATATGCAATAGAGAAGTTAGTTATTGCACAATATGTAGAGATAACCTTTAAAGATGGTTATTGTACAAACTAATTCTATTACTTACTTTAGATGATATAAACGAGAGATAAAATAAATAGTAAACTTTGTTATTATACTAATTCTTATAGCTGTTGGCTTCTTGATAATAAATGGATACTTGTGCGGTGAAGAGAGCAAGCCGCGCGAGGAGCTGGAGGTGAACAAGGGACTACCTAGTACCTACCATCCCACGGCATCCCCACCTACCTATTCACTCCCTGTGTAAGATTGTTTATTGCCTGTAAGAACTACTAGTCCAGTCAGTGTAGGAAAGTTATGTTTGCTTGAAGAAGGCGACAATCGCCTAGAACATGTGCTCCTGGCTTGGAACGGACGGCAGTTCCTCCCGCGACCAGATGGACACGTTTGCCACCAACCAATATTTCACTTCTCATCAAAAACCGCTTTGAATTTGCGAAATTCGTTTGTATCGCTCCGATTCGGAAAAGGATTTCGTTCGATTTACCGCTCTAGTTCAAATTCATAAAATTTGAAAAAAATTATCTAAAAATTCCCTAAAATTAGTATTAATAGTTTTATGACCTCTAGCTTGAATATTTTTTGAAAAAAATAAAGTTTGGAATTTTACAACTTTTTTTGCAATTTTTCCTGTTTCCCCCTAATTTTTCAACCTGTCACCGATTTTCGCAAAAACCACTCGAAATCCGCCACATTTCGAGCAGTTTTTGACCTTTTTGTTCGAATTTCCCGTGGTTTGACCAGATTTTAAATTCGTTTGACTTTCAAACCGTTCTGTTTTTCACGAATTTCGGTACCGCCAGCTCGTCGAAATCCGATGTCAAAACGGTATTGTTAACCCTGGCAAGATTCCCTTCTTGATTCTCTAGTTCATTTTCTTGCCATTCTTTAGCCAAAACATTGGCAGCCAATTTGTTGACTAAATTTTGATAAAGTTTAGTAAGGTAAATTTATCATCAAACTAAACAGACCATAGTTTCTAATTTTTTCCCCGTAAAATTACTCTCAAATCGTCGACAACTATGGTTTTCAGAAAATACCGTGGTATTTAAAACATTGAAGTGTTCGGGTACAACAAATTATATAGTTTTATAAAACAAGGTATCTCTAATATAGTGTATCAATATTGCTTTAATACTATGACACATAACTAGATTCAATATATAGCTAGTGCATTTTGCTCTAACGTCTAGAATCGATACACCCTCGCAGGTGGGACCACTACTAATTAAGTCAAATGGCTAATTAAATTAATGAACCAGGTTGGGTCACGTAGATAGATTGAGCAAACTACTTTGCTTGCTTCGGATCAGCCTTGTGCGAGATTTTCACTGTAGCCATATGTGACGAGTTTTGTAAAAATGATCTCCTGTCTAAACACGGAAGATTCGGCAGGTGACACGTATCACCTGTCGCGGTCTGATAGCGCGGAAGGGCAAGCCGTCGAGGACGATGCCTCGTTCGAGATGTTTGACGACGATGCAGAGGAAGCCCCTTCGGCAGTCATCCCGGCCTACCCTCGCTCCGACGGAGGCGACGATCCCCCTCCTTGCGAGGTTACTGGTTAGTCTTCACTTTGCCTTGGATGAATGTTTGCTGTATGTGATCTAATACTTGAGATTGTTTGTACGCGAGAAGGAACCCCAAAATTGGGTGAGGGATTTAGTGTAGGATGCACGGGAACATGATTTTATGTGAGATTTTTTGGGAGATCTCACTGCATTTGACAGGAACGGCGAGCGAAGGTGGCGACTTGCCGCCGGAGTGGAGGACAACGACATTCCCGGTGATCTTGCAGGGGAAAGAAGGAATGCATGTGTGGAATGGAGGGAGGGTACCGAGACAGATCTAAAGGGAACGATGAGGAGGCTGGGGCTCACCGGAGTGGCTGTGCGAGCTTGGCACTGCGCAGCGGCCGGAGTAGAGGAGCTTGAAGAAAGTAATATTCGTTGTTCATTTTTGTTACGAGATTAACGAACCAACTCAAGCTAATTCGAGTTTTTAACGAATCGAGCCGAGTTGAGGTTTGAGCTCGTTAAGATAACAAGTTGAGTCGAGTCGTGCCGAGTTGGCTCGTTATCCACCCCTATCTATGTATCAGTTGGACTATCTAGCATGTGTTGTCGTGTCTTCTTTACTAGCATGTTTTGTATTGTTTGAATATCTGCGGCTGTTAATAATTATGTTGTAGATGTAATGTTTAATTTCATGTTCTTATTGCGTAACTGTGGAATTAAATTAATGTTATAAGATGTTAATTTTCTAACAATATGTACCGTACTGACTTCAATACTGGTCAATACCGGCTTCAAACTTCAATACCGATCAATACCAATCGTATCGGTGAAATTGATAATATGATTTATTAAACTATATGCTATATTTGATAGTGCTACTATATATGTATTTGGAGTAATATTATAAGTAAACTTAGGGATATATATATAATCAAACATGTTTATATTTATAAATATATATTATTATATTAAATCTGAAATGATACACTGGTATAAATTGTTATTGAAATATACTATTTTAAAAGCTAAATCGGTATAGCCTTCGACGAACAGTGTGCTCTAAGCTGCCAAGCGTACCCTCCCGGACGGCGGAAGGTGGCAGATCGCGACATTACCCAACCATGTCGCTTGGCGTGCCGGATCAAAATCTGCTTCCTGTATAGTTTAATTAAGTTTTCTTTTGTGTGTGTGCCTGTGTGGATCAGTCGTCTGATGAGCGTAGCTTCTAGCCTACTACCTTTTCTTCTTTTCTTTTTGTCCTACTGATGACACTGATGAGTGATGATCCAGGGCCAAGAGTTTCGGCAGCCAAAGCTATTGAAGCTCCAACCTCGTATGATCACAGCTTTGTGGACGATCTGTTCCGAATTACTTAGCTGGTACTTTTAAGGGAACGTCGTGTACCTACAGAGCTCAAACTCCTGCAAATTGTGAAAGTTATGTGCACGAATTCGACTGATCCATACATCAGTGAAGCTAAAGCCCGCTGCCTTGTGCAGCTGTGCTAACGGCGGAGCAAAATGATGTTGCCTGTAGAAAGAGCGGCAAAACCACCCCAGCATGGAAAGAACTAGCAAAGTGCAAGCAACAGGGGAGTTGCTGACCGTCCTGGCTGGCAAGCGGTCACTTGTTCCGTGGTAATTGTACTTTGGTGCCTCTATTCCACGGTATTGCACTGACGTCAGTATAACCGATTTCCCACACGACCCATTCCGCAACAATTCAAATTAAAAAAAAACGGATCTATTCCTGTCTTACTGTAGTATAGAGAGGGGCTATTTTCAAAAAAAAAATTTAAAAGAGTTATTTCTGAAAAAAAATAAGGGGCAAATATACTAGCAGTTCGATTTGTGATTGGGTGTGTGCCTTGGAAAATAAGAGAACAGAAATCTTTTGTTGATTTGTGATTGGGTGCCCATCTTGTCTAATTCCATGTCCAAGCTAGCAGAGGCGGACATCTCCTAATAGTAATCGGTGCCGTGCCGGATAATACCAGCAATAGGATATACTGGTGTGGGTACTTTTGCTACTGAAAAGACTGGAGAGACACGCGTGTACTTTCTCTCCTTGCCGACAGACCACCGAGATGAGCCAAACCAGCGAAACGTCGAAGTGAAGACCAGTGTTTACGCCTCTTTGCTAGACAGGGAATTGATAGAAATCCTATGAGATTGTACCGATTCCTTCAAAATTTTATATCGAACGCTCGCAGTAAATTATACGGGTTGAACTAAGTTCAAGAAAGAGTCTAAACTCAAAAGATCTGGCTGGTAGCAGTAGCACCACAAAACAAGTGCCTCGGCGCTCGACCGCCCCACTATCGGCTCCGTGGAATCTAATATAGGATGAACAACAAATCTAGATGGCATGTATAAACCTCGAAGCACATCAGAGTACCAGACCACATTTGTTAACGCCGTATCAAATTCTAAACAGGTTTGGCTCTTAGAATAATACATTTTGTTATCGGTCTATATTAATGTATCGTTTTGAGTTTAATGTAATATATATTTATAAATATATATGTGTTTAATTATACGCACACTAAATTTAACTTATAATATTATTTCAGATACATGTAGTACTATCAAATAAAACATATAATTCGATATACCATATTACCAATTCCACTGGGATTGCCAGTATTGATAGACATCAAAGCCGGTATGACCGGTATCAAGGGCGGTACGATATATAGAGCTATTTTATACCGGTTTAAGGGTTGAAATGGTACGTACCGGTCAGTACGGTATGGATTACTATACATCACAATACAATAAACAAAAGACCATCTAATTTTCAGCAGAACTATTTACCATACTTAGTTTAGAAGTGATGATTTTTCTAACCTTTTTTGCTTCGCTTTTCTCAAATCTAGCCCCCTCCCAGTAGAATTTGCCCACACTCGTCGGCCGTGATAGCGCATGCTCCCTCACTCGCCCGCCGGCTCCCACTCCCGCGCTCTTGGTGCACGGCACGCTGGCTCCCGCGAAAGCATGGTAAAGGAGGCTACATTAGTAAATTATGATGGAAGAGAGCTAGATTTAAGAAAAACATACAACGAGAGCTAGAAAATTATTATTTCCTTAGTTTAGACAAATTTTTTAGAGAGAATACTGACATAAGAACTGCAGAAATGACCATTATGCCCCTGCACCAATTATAAGTTTCCAGCCCAAATCTTTGCATGTAAACTTTTGCAGGCTGATAAATCTACTAAACAAACTTGACCACCACAACGCAACGGCAGGTAAGGTCCAAGCCCAAGGACCTATAATATAGCGGCGTGCGTGCCTACAGGCTCTGGCACTATACTCCGCTCAACCACCCAACTACCTTCCACAACAGGCGTCTCGTCGTCCCTGCTCTGCTCCCTCCCCTCTCGCCGCCGGCCGTCGCCTCTGTTTGCCGAGCTGCCAGTGCCCTTCGATCTTTGCGCCGCGCCATGTCGTCCTCGTCCTCGTCGTCGGCGGGCTCCGCGCTGGGCGGCTCCCACGCCGGCCTCGCCCTCGCCGCCATGGCGCTGTCCGGCACCCTCGTCCTCTTCTCCCTCTGCCGCGCCAAGCCTCACCAGCACCACCTGGTCTCCTCCTCCGACGCCGCTGCTCCGCCTCCTGCTCGGCTCCGGCCCTGCCTCTCCTCCTCCGGTGAGACAGCACGGCCAGAATCCGGCTGCTAGTTACTACGTCCGTGCGGTTTCTTGATTCTTACGTCCGGCGTCGCCCCTGTTTTCTGTGCGCGTGCAGAGAAGCGGAAGCGGGAGAAGGCGCGGCGCGGGTGCAAGAAGCGGGTGCGCTTCGCGGACGACGTCGTTGACAATGGCGCCGCCCGCCCGGCGCCGGAGGAGGAGGCCGAGCCGTGCTGCAGTGGCGCCGCCGCTGCGGTGGCGGTGAGGGCGATGCCGGCGAACCGGGAGGCGCTGTACCGCGGCATTCTCCGCGGCCGCTCCATGCTCAGGGTCGCCTGCTCCTACTAGCGCTTAGCTAACAACCCCTTAATCCGCCATTAATCCTTAATCCGGAGCTTGGTCTTTGCTTTCTTGTTCATTAACGGCGTCGCTAATTGGCAAGTTCTGTGATTAGTATGGTGAGCATCCCACCCCATCCCGTTCGCCCGCGCTCGGCGCGAGCGATCTGCAGTTGCAGTGTGGTGCGTGTTGTTGTCCTTGTTGTACATTACATGTACATTCCGAGTGATTAAGTAGTGAATTAATCGAAAAATGGATTCTGGAAATGTTCTAAGTTCTCACTGATATAGAAACTTCGATCTTGTTCTTCTTGGCTTCTTGCTCTTCCTCTTTTTCCCCTTGTCCCTCTTCTCTCCAATTTCATTTACGATTTTCATTTTTTTTCTTTTCTTTTCTTGGTGAGCAGTTCCTCGACAATAAACAGATTTTTTTCTTCCCCAATCTGTGAGCATAGCTGGATTTGGATTTTGGGCTATCATATCATATGAGCAGTTGTGGTCGGCCGTTGCTGTCCTGATCCAAACAACCACGAAAATACACTCCCGTTCCTTCTCTCTCTCTCTTTTAATCAACGGAGGGGGAGATAACCTCCTGAACTTAATTAGATTCTTCAATTTGGAGAGATAGTAATCAGGATTCAAGTCTCTATATTAAATGCAACTTCTATAATAATAATATCTTACTATTATCATTATTATTATTATTATTATTATTATTATTATTATTATTATTAGATCATATTATCTTTTAATTATAGTATAAAAATAATATTTATTATAACTCATGACTATGTTAGAGAGTGCTTCCATGCATTTCCTTCAATATAAGTTACACAAATCTTGAAATAAACAAATACGTAAGTAATCGCTATCTACACTTCACTCATGTTTTAATATTTGTGTAACTTTTAGCGAGAGATCTGTAGAAGCACCTCTCAACAGTGTTTTATGAGTCTAAATAGTCGTATCCTCACGAAAGATGAGAAATCTATACTTTCTCCTTCTTTCTCTTATATTAGCAAAAATTTTAGATGACAAAGTATATACTACTCACTTCGTCTAAATTTATAAGTTTGTAAGGTATATTTCTTTTTGGTACATAAAAAAGATATTGGAAATGACTAAATTTCCCCTAATATAATCACTAAGCACTATGTTAAATGCAAGCAAATAAAGTAAAGCTATATATTTATTAGGGGTATAGAGGAAATATTACACTGATTTTGTACTGAAATATAAAATACATCATATATTTATAGATAAACCATTCAAAAATACATGCTATAAACTTGGACGGAGGGAGTAGATGTCTGACTACCCTTACAACCATAGTTATCAATACCATTTCGGCACATAAACTGGTACAAAGTAGCCCTATGTATCGTACCATACCGGTTTCGATACCGATAAATACTGTTCATACCAGCTTTGATAACGGTCAATACTGATCATACTGGCTTTGATACCGGTCAATGCCAGTTATACCGGTGGAATTGATAATATTACCTATTGAACTATATGTTATATTTGATAATGGTACTGTGTATTTAGAGTAATATTATAATTGAAATTTGGTGTACATATAGTTCAACATGTGTATACTTATAAATATATATTATTATATTAAACTCGAAACAATACATGGTATAAGCTGGTATCAAAATATATTATTTCAAGAGCCAACCCGGTATAACCTCAGTACAATATTGACAAGTATACTTACAACCCTTTACAACATAATAAAGAAAACAACGATGCCGAAGGATAGGCCCACATGCAGGGTTTCGCTTTTCGTCAAAAACTGTTCGAAATTCGCTCGTACCGCTCCGGTTCGGAAAAGCTTTTCGTTTCGTTTACCGCTGAAGTTCAAATTCAAATTCAAAAAATGGGAAATTTGTAAAAAATTGTCCAAAAGTTCAATAAAATTAGTATTA
Organism: Otatea glauca; assembly: GCA_036346275.1. Classification (NCBI taxonomy): domain Eukaryota; kingdom Viridiplantae; phylum Streptophyta; class Magnoliopsida; order Poales; family Poaceae; genus Otatea; species Otatea glauca. The sequence continues at coordinate 53,470,284 of CM070721.1, forward strand.
ATAGTTTTATGACCTCTAGTGTGGATAATTTTCAAAAAATCGAAGTTTGGAATTTTATAACATTTTTGCATTTTTTTTCATGATTTTTTTACATTTTTTCAACCTGTCACCGTTTTTCGAGAAAACCGCTCGAATTTGCCGCTTTTCGAGCAATTTTCAATCTTTTCCGTTCGAATTTTGCTCCACTGTTTGATCAGATTTCAAATTCGTTTGACTTTCGAAACCATTCGGTTTTTCGCAAATTCCATTCGGTTTTTCACAAATTTTAGTACCGTCGGCTCATAAAAAACTAAGATCGAAACAGTATTGTTAACCTTGCCCACATGTAACCAGGCTTAAATCAAAAGAAAAGCAGAAAAGACACCCGCAGTGCTCTTATTCAAATTTTGAAATTCGAACGCGTGTCCCCATACCCCATACCAGCCAAACGACGAAGCACGTCGGCGACCGGCTTGAATCTCTCGCCGGGGAAACTGACCCCAGCGACCAGCCAAACGGATGCGGTCTTCTTCACGCTGCCTAATCTGACCGAAGTCCAGGAAGAGGATACAAAAATGACATTACAACTCGTCGGCCCATAACCCTCTGCCATGATGCACGGCTAGCCACCTTGAACCTTAGCCGTTTGGTTGCTCCTCCATTGAGGTCCCTCACAGAAGGAGGAGGGCATTCGAAGGAGAACGAGGAGAGCGAAGGGAAGCGCGGATCTAAGATCTCGCTAACCCGGCACCGGAAGGACGATTGGGCCGCTCCGGTGGACGTTCGTCAGACTCAATTCGCGCCACTTCCATACGCGCATGCGGGCGAGAAGTCGGACGTCCGGTGGATACCTCTGGGTACAACTGCCTCAAACAAGTTACTTAAACCCGAAATAATGCCACCCGCCCAAACCCATTAAGTTTTAAAAGTATAGATATGTGCTCACACCCGAATCCGATAGGTAGTATATCATGTCAAAAATTACATGCTTCCAATCCTCATCAGATGTCAAAATTTTGTAAGAGCTATCACATTCTGCCAATCAAACAAAAGCATTACATAACTTGAGAGTAGTATCAAGTATACTGAATGTTGAGTTCCATCTTGTCGTGACATCCGAAACTAGAGACAAACCTTGGGCATTTACTTGGAGGAAGTCGCTGGGAGGAGCCGGTGGAGGAGACGAGCACGGAGCGGCGCGGTAGAGCGTAGGAGGAGCCGAAGTGTGGACCGGCGCCGGCGGAGTGGAAGAGCGCAGAGCGGCACGACGGTGGAGATGACAAATGTGGAGCGACGCGCTGGTAGAGGGGAAGAGCACGGAGAGGCGCACCAGTGGAGGGGACGAGCACAGAGCAGCACAGCAGAGTGCAGGAGGTCAGAGCCAAGGGGCGAATCGGCGCCAGTGGAGGGGAAGAGCGCGGAGCGACGCGCCAGTGGAGAGCAGGACGAGTGGGGGCATCAGAGGAGGAATGGGGGATTGCGGGCTTGCGGCAGGCGCTGAGCGCAGAAGGAGCCAAACAGAGGCGCTGAGGCAGTCAATTTATATTTAGGGTTTGTTTTTTTCAATGTATATCTAAAAGTGAGACCCACATGTCATAGGATACTACAAATTAATATCCGCGCCCATCCTATGATCTTATTGGGTACCTAAACTCGAAAACCTATGAATCTGAAGTGCTACGTGTGCCCACCCTTATCTGATCGAATACCCGTGGATACCCAAACCCATACATAAAATTATCATCCGTACACCACGCTGCCTTCCTTCGCATTTAGCTTGTGCGAGCCGGCCATCCTCCCTGTGACCTTGCCACACCGAGTGTCTAGCCTACCGGCAACCGAGCCATGTGGTCATCACTCCCGGACATCAAACGAGAACGAGCCGATCCAAGGGGCGGAGAGGATCTGAGGAGCTCGCTAACCCGGCTTTGGAATAAGTGTGTGAATGTGGGTGGAGGCCGCCACTGGCTTTTCAATGCTCGTCGGTGGTGGTTGCGGCGACTCGTATAATTAACTCAGGATAACCATAGTAACTTTATTATTAATCTTGAGTTAATTACACTGATATGTGCATATTACCTAACAAAACATTGAGCGGGCCCGATGGTTTATCAATTAATAAACTGATTCAGACTGTTGCAGCAAAATAATAATTAGAGACTTCAAGAAAATTTATTACATTCCAAACATGTAGAATCAGCTTACAGTTCTTCACATGTCTTATTACATAATTTACAACAAAAACTTAATATAACCTTTATTTTACATTATACTATATAGAACGAGGGCCTCTACTATAGGGGCCACTACTCTACCCAGTCCTCTGGGTAGTTCCCCGCCTCCTCGTCACCCTGGTCCTGCGGGTGACCATTCATCCACTCCTCATCGGAGCATCTATAGTAGTCAGAATCTAAGAAAAGATGGCATTTTACAAGGGTGAGTACAAAGATGTACTCAGTAAGTGTTAATAACAAAATGTAATTTATGAATTTTATAATCCGGAACCCTCACCGGTTCCATTCCACAAATCTTTTCCTCAAGATCTTTACTAAAAATAGGTTTTATTATGAAAATTCTGTATTTCAATTTTTATTTATGAAATTACTACTAGCACTAGTATATGAGGCAGATTTAACTTTCGTAGCCTCCAATCTAGGAGACAGGTATGAATTCATGATTTTAATCCTGTGCAGATTTTGTATCACTTTACCCATAGCGAACCCAACCGTAGTTAGAAACCCAGAATGTTTACCACTATTCCGGTATTTAGATCTCCAACTCTAGCCCCTTCTGGTTGTACTTTATATCGATTTGATGGCACTAAGACATGGGATGTTCAGTTGTACACCGTCACAAAAATCTAAGGTACTTATATACCCTGACCACCTACCAGTTGTGCTACAACACGAATCGGTGGTACTAAGACGTTGGGGTAGCCAGTTGATCTCCATCTTGAATCAGGAAATACTCAACCTTTGGCTTTAAAATATAGCACCAAATAGCCATTACCGGTTATTATTGTGTCCCCACTGGGCCTCCAGCGTATCTTAGCTTCACACTTCTTAGTTACCCAACGTGAAGATTAAACACCATCATACAACCTTTTCTGGTTGTTTCCACACACTATGATTGATACGATTTAATACAGCTCATTGTCCGAGTGTAGTGGTGTTATCCTTATATCATACCCTATATAGAGGGTCCCTCTAGCAAATGTTCCCTCCTGGCACCCTCTACCTACCACATAATTACCTCACCCGACTTTACTTGCCGGGTGAGTTAAAATAACAATCACAACTTCATCCACAGTTTACCAACATCCAACAAACCGATTTAGGTTTTCTTAAATCAATATTTTATCATGCACCAATGAAAATTGGTCATGGATGCTTGCCTGGGTTTTGTTAAAAATATTTGTCTTCACCTGTTTGCTGTTCCGCGGTCCAATTAGATTTAATTCCTGAAATTACATACATACCATATTTAGTGGCGGATAAATTTCTACATGTTTTAAGGTACCCAACCTGCACTTTTCATTATTCTGAGTTTTATAAAATTGACGTTGTGATTTTTAGAGCTTTATTTGATTTTATTCCGCCGTGCTTTATTTATTGGCTCGACCAACTAAAATTTTCATTTTTAATGGATTTCAACTGATTTGACTAATTTTAAATCTTGCACAGATACAGATAATTTTTATTTTGGCTGATTTATCAAAATTTCAATTTTTCTTGTTTTTCTCTTTTTTATTTTTTTGATAATTTATTTGTTGTAGTCGTTTTACGCATTTATTAATGTATAGTTTGCATTGAGATTATTTTCTGCAGCTAATTAGTCAATTTTACGCGTTTAAGAAAATTTCCTATTTTTCTCTTTCGATTTATTTTTCTTCTTTTTCTTTTTCTTCTTCCTTTTCTTTCTTTCTTTTTTTTTCTTTTCTCTTTCTCCTAGCCGACCTTATACATTTGGCCTAGCTTCTTCCTGGTTCTTCCTCCCCTCCCCATTTGCTTTCCCCAATCTTTGCTCTCTTGCCCCTTGCTCCCTCTGCCCAGCTCCCAACCCTAACCATCCCTAGCGCTGGCGTTAGCCACCGCGCCCTACTCTCCACCGCCTCTGGCCTCAGCTGGTCTCCCATGCCTCCTCTCTGGGCTTGGGCAGCCTGGGCTGACGTCCTGCCAGCCTGCTCGCCTGCCCTTCTCGTCGAGCCCCCATGGCCGCCACTGGCCCGCCCGACCTCCTCTCTCCCGTCCCCCTATGGTTTGGGCCTGCTAACTCAGGCCCGTGCCTCGCGCGTGCCAACCTGCCCACGCCTGGGCTGGCTCTGTCGCTGCGTTGCTGGCCGTCAGTTTGGTTGGCCCTGGGCCCTTCATGCGCACGGGTCGCCAGCCTAGCCACGCCACCAGAGCCACAACCCTGGACTACCCAACCACCTCTCTGGTTGACTCTACCCCCCTGTCTTACTGATGCTCATGATGGCTAGGGTTTGGTATATCCATAGTTCACAATTTTGTTTCGAAGCCGAAAACCGCTATCCCAAAGGTAGCGGTTTTGCTGGGATAGCGGTTTTCGCGAGAAATTGTTTAAAAACCGTGAAAAACCGAACGGTTTGCAAATTCAAAAAAATTGAATTTTGGTCAAACCTACGCGAAAACCGCGGTTTTTCGTGAAAAACTGACCGACCAATTAGATGTTCCTACAAAACGGTTTTTGAGCAGTTTTTCAGTGAAAACCGAGGTTTTTCAACGGTTTTCGAGCGGTTTTTAACGCATAAATTTTTTCAAATTTTTTGATTTTTTTTATTTTTTAAATACCACCGATAAATCGCTGGTTCTGTTTTCGAATCGGAGCGGTACGGTCGAAAACCGAGCGGTTTACCGCGGTTTTGTGAACCCTGGGTATATCCAAGTGCTACTGTGATTTCTATTGATTTTAGCATTTTTATTGTGTTCTGTGCTACAATTGAAATGGTAAGGTTCATTGGTCTGTGATGATTATTTTGCTAATACTCGGGTTGGATGGCACCGTGTCAATACCCTTAGCCTACTGTGTGTCGGGGAGCATGTGTAGGTTTTGGAGATGCACGGCGCAACCCCCGTGCGTTTAGCTAGCTGAGACCACTGTCATTTCATTTTCTACCCCATTTTTATTACTGCTATGGCTATGATGATTCTACTGGGATATTGGGAAATGGATGAATTCCTGGGAATAGGAGAATAAAAATGCAGTGTGGATGATGAGGGGTTGGTGTTGGTGATGCTAGTGGAGGTGATGTAGGGCTTGTTGCTGCTCTTCCTTTGCTGCTGGTGCTAACTTGGTTGGCTTGCTTGGCCTCCTGGTTAAGCTTCTGGCTCCTGGGTGCTGGCCTCCTTGCCTCCTGAGCCTTGGTTTTTGCTTGCTCTTTGGTCGAGTGGGTTGTGTAGCTGGTGATCTGTGCTTGGCTTACCTCGAGCTTGTGAGCTATGGTGTGAGAGTGATATCCTGGTGGCTTGGCTTATATGGTTTTGAGTCTTACTAGCTTAGGAACGAAGGCTCTGGACCGGGGGAATGAATCTACTGAGCTGTCCCTAATACACAGTACCTTGGATACTATTCAAATTCTACCATGCGATATTTTCAAAATACGCGTGTCTACGGCTTAAAACATATTTGTATAATTATCAAATGATGTGAAATAATTCGAAAGAGGTGCCGATTTGATCTCGGATGAATCTAGTACCTCAATAAGCGATACTAAATTATACCAGACTGACGGCAACTCTGACTTTAATTATTTTATTTAATCTCTTTCCGCTATATTACTTTACTGCTTTTACTGATGATTGCTAATTTTTATTAATGTGCAGGTTATCAAAGAATTTTGGCAAGAAAAGATTTTAGAATCCTATAGGATTTTTGTTTCTGCTCTGTAATTATATATTTATGTAATTTGTGATGTAATATTATAATTTAAAAATTTATGCACTGCAATACATCCAATTGTACAGACTTGCAAGAATTAATATATACAATTAATCACTGTTGCTTGATTTTGATTAATGACTGTAAATTTTATTTTAACACTGTTAATTAGGTTAATAGAACTCAGGGTTGCTTCAGTGGTGGAGTCGCTTCCTGAGTCACCCAGTGGGGGAGCGGCTCAGGAGGCCAGCCTCGGCTTTTCAATGTTCGTCACGCTTGCAGCACTTTAATCCACTCCTTTCTTTCGCATCTTCATCTTGTGAAAGAACCATAAATACGACATAGCCTACTTCACTACTGGCTTTTCATTTTTCCGCAGGATTTTCCTTTTCTTGCTTTAGCGTCAGAGGAGAGCGGGAGATAGAGATACCACTGTGGGCTTTGGATTCATGGCTGTGAAAGCTCGGTGACTTCCCGACCGGAGCGGTGGCCACTTCGGTTTGGTTGGCGTCCCTCTCCGCCTCCGGCGGCGCGCGACAAATCAGCCGAGCGCCAACGGCGGACGGACGGATGGGGGAAAAGCCTGCGCGATCGATCGGGATCACATGCGCGGCACGGAGCGCGGCGCCCTGTGGCTGGGACATCCGCGGCCGCGGGCGTCGCGGCGCGTGCGTCCCGGAAAACTCTCCTCGACATGTATCTGTCAGCCGCTTGTCGTGTGAGCTGTGACCACTCTCTGCGACGAGTAAATGCGCACGTCACGTGGCAGTGTCTTTTTAACCGTCTTGCTGTTATCCTACCAGCGAGGAGGATCACGGCTCCGCAGTTCCAACGGATTGGATGCGTTGAGTAATTGTGTTCTAGGTTTCGTTTGAAATGCAAAATTACTCCGTCATAAAATAGCTGTCGTTTTATATATTGATACGATCTTCGAAACATAACTTTACCTACTAAATTATATTATAATATATTTATAAACTGAATAAAATTATTATATTATGAAATAACTTTTCGAGATTTTCAAGTATTTAATTTAAATAATTCAAAAGATATCGATCGTCAAAGTTCGAAAGTTTGACTGTATTAAAACGACTACTATTTATGTGTGGAGAGAGTATATAGATTATTTTTTACTCAACATTGTTGTTTGTCTGGGTTTCGATATTATATTGCTGTCTTTCTTGTCACGAGAATTGCAGCTCGCTATTTCAGGCTAAGGGAAATTTTAGTGAGGTGGATTTCAAACTAAAGCTCACGAACACGCAGAGTTTTATTATACAAAATTGCTAGCAGCTGGACGTTTGATTTTTTCAAACACTCTGCAACATTTTTTTCCTACGCGTGAAATATTTTTTTTCCTACTCGTGAAATATTTTTCCTTCGATAACAGTAAAAACATGTTAAAAAAATGTTGCACATGTTAAAAAAAATGTTGCATCGAGCGTTCGATGCAACATGTTGAGATCAGATGTCCGGTGGGTAGTTCTCCCCTTTATTATAAGATTGATTAACCTAGCTTATCCTGTTAACAGTACTATGCACTATTACATGGTACTTACAGTCCATGACTAGTTTGCCTGTTGGCTTATTATTGTTCCAGAATCGGTCCCTCTCATGCTCGTGTATATAAGGGCACTTTCAGCACTCCTAGTCCGCAGTTTCTAAAAATGAGTTATACAGAATAAAAAGTGATGTAGAGGGATAATTAATAAGACCAGAGAGGGAAGTTATATCTCATATAAGATACAGTCCATTTAAGAGGACCAAGGAGCTAAAAATGACTTTGAAAATGCACTGTAGGTTAAGCCATTTCAAATTTTGGTGTTTCTATGGTAGGGTTCAAAATTTCGTTTTGGAGACACTTTTCTCTACCTGGCGGTTTCAAAATTCGCAAGAAACCGTTCAAAAACTGCGAAAAACTGAACGGTTTGGAAATCCAAACCAGTTTGAAATCTGGTCAAACCCCCCGAGCGAAAAACGCTCTTTTTTTGCGAAAAACCGAGCGATTTTTGTCGAAAACCACTAGAAACCGAGCCAGGTTGGGAAAAATTCAAAAAAGAATGGAAAACAATTGCAAAAAAAAAATATTGTAAAATTTGTAAAAAATACAGTGAAGACTAAAATTTAGTAAAATGTAATAAATATATAAAAAAGTATGTAAAAAACGAAGAAATTCTAGTATGATCTCTCCAAAATATGGAAAAAATTCGACATGACCTTTGCTATATTTTAGACAATTGGAATTTGTAAATTAGGCATTTTGCAATAATATATCAATAAATAATCTTTCATTGCAATACTGCAATCACACAAGTGCAAAAATAGACATTTACATAACCACATATCAATATCATTCGCAATTTCACTACCATTCACATGTCAACACCATTTACATTATAATACCTTTCAATTAAAGTTGTGGAGTAGGCATAGACATAGCTTCGTCATTCTTCTATTGTCGCAGAAATGCCACGTTCGATCTATATGAACGGAATGTCAGTAAAAACTTTCACTTACAATGAAATCAAACATACAATTGAAACAAAATTTTGGCATAACCTTTGCTACATTTTAAACAATCTGAAGTTGTAAAGTAGGCATTTAGGCTTTATCAATAATATATTAACAAATAACCTTTCGTTTCAATAACATTCACATATCAATCCAATAAGTGCAAAAAATAGGCATTCAAATATCAATACCATTCACATTTAGATACCTTTCATTTGAAGTTGTAAGGTAGGTATATTTTCGTCGTCCTTCCCACACAAATGCCATATTGGACCTACATGGATGCTATGTTAGTATAATATCAAGTTGCAATTAAATGAAACATGCAAATGAAATATTATCTTTGGGGCTACGGGTAGTATTGTTGCGTGTACACTTGGTTGGCCATGTTGTATTCCTTGGTGGATATCAAAGCCAATTCTCGTGTAGCTAGCAACTCCATCTTGTAATAGTACCAGCTTTGTCTCATCCATGTTCTTGTCGTTTGCCATTGTTGATACAACATAGCATAAAACTCAGGGTCGTGCCACTTGTAGACCCATTGGGTAGGAGGTTGTGCATGAGCATCGGGGATGGCGTAGTCGTAGCTGCCATTTGAGCTATAGCTCCCTTGCGTCTCGGCGATGCCATAGGATCTAGAGCTATCTTGTGGTGCGCCCTTTCCCTTCCCCTTAATAGTTGTACTCTGTGATTGAGGAGCTCCATGGTCTCTATCTTGTGTTGCATGAGTGTATTGCGACTCCTCTGTAAATGCAATGGGATGACGCTCTTCTGATTGGTGCATGGAAGGTATGGAGGTATTGTCACTACCATCGATGTCCGTCTTCGAGCTGTTATCATTGGACTCTTGGTATGACGGGCTCCAACGATCCTCACTCTTAGTGGAGTCATCACTCCCTACAAGTTGAGGCTAATATGCGGGATGCTGCCCCTTTCCTTTGGAGGATGCTATCCTTTTTTGCTGTATCCCTTCATGGGACAGATTGGTGCTTCCTTTTCCCTGTATGAGTGTCCCCGACTGTCTTGTCTGCCCATTCAGGGATGCTTTCAGCCCCAGTGTCCTTTCTTAACACAGCAAGGTGAATCGGGTCTGTCACAAGCTGTGATGGAAGAGGGGTATCACTCTTTGTATCCTCCTCATTAAGTAATGGGTCACCGTTGGACTTTCTTTTTTCATCCATTGTCGGGTCGGGTTTGCATTGTCACATAGTGTTAGCTCCATAAGTCGCTGGAATGTATCGTCTTCATCTGAGCGCCTTTGGTTTTTTGTGGCTTGAATTCGAAACCGAAGGTTGTAGTTGACGCACACTATCTTATGTAACTTCTTGTATGATAGGCGGTTGTGAATTTTTGTGTGGATGAATGCAAATGTACTCCAATTGCGCTCACAACCGCTAGAAGATGCGCATTGCGACACGAGATGTATGGCAAACCGCTGAAGGGTAGGTGTTTTCGATTCGAACATATCCCACCAATGTGCTGCAAATTAACGAATAAAATAGTAAGTACCGACAAGAGTACCATTACATTAGAGATGGTGTAAGAAAAATACCATAGGATATTTTGTCATCTAGTGCTATCCTCGTAGCTAGAGCTGTTGGGAATGATCCAACCTTCCTTCTAAAAAGGTCGACGTCATGAAGAGCTCGCGCGACGCTTTCAGTATCATCAGCAAGCGCTTCAAAAGCATCCCGAAGATTTGGCAAGAAGGTGTTGTTGATGCCGTAAGCGTAGACAGTTCGGGGGTTTAAGGCAGCAGCTGCATGATGTGAAACGAAGCATGTCAGTACAATTTTGTAACATATGTGCAACTGCAATGTACTGTGTTGTAGGGAAGAATATATTACCGGCATTCATATAAGTGTTGCGCGTTAAGTCGTCCATTCTTCGGTCCACCGCATTCATGTACATGTCCTTTGTTGCTGGAGACTCGTAGAACAAACTGTCGTATTCTTATCGCACTATGGTGTACCGTAGGATCGTCTCTGTCAGGACCAAATTTCCAAATTCGAACCCTCTGTGTATAACCTGTGCTAGTCCAGGAAAAGCTAGCGCACACAGTGAAAACAGTTATAACAACATATCCATATCACGAGTCAAATAATATTAATTAAGCAAAAAGGCACCAGCCTTATGACCAATTATTACAAATAAGCAGCCCCGTGGCTTGAGTTCAATAAGAAGCAGCAGAAACGAAATAATAGCAGCATAATAAGCCCATCCATTTGACCACAGGCAATCAAGTGGGGTTCGCATCCTAGTAATCTGGATCGCCTTCATCATAACCACAAGCATAGAACTCATAGTCACCTTCAGCTTCTGCATACTCCTTTGTGGAAAGTTGGGATGTTGCAAAGGTGAGCACAAAAATGTACTCCACAAGTCTTGGAAATATAATGCATGATAACTATATATATAAGGCTAAACTATTGAAGGCATAATATGGCTCTTTTTTATTTTAAATACCAATAGTAATTTCACAAAACATCATTTGATCAAAATGTAATAGCATAGTAATTGAATTTGATATGTCAACTATAACATGTTCTATCTACCTGACTGGCTCCATCTGCCAAACCATAACCCGAGAGCTCCATCTACTCACGGATTCCCAAACCATTATTTTCATTTAAAATAAAACCATAAAATCTACAATGTGCAAGCGTATCTCGCCTTGACCGTGGGCACAACTACTTAAGTAGTTTTAACTCTACAGAGTATGTACAGCTTTACCCACAAGACATGATCATCTCTTGTTGCCATGCAATTAACACACTTCCTTTGGTGTCGGCAGAGAGATCATGACAAGGCCTTTACAATGTACAACCCCGCTATTAATCTCGCCCGCTAAGTTTTCATCGCTGATGGGTTCTAGCTGTCCAGTTGGAAGCCCCCTCTTGCGCCTGCCATCATCTGGCAACCACCAACTGACGAAGCTAATAACGAGACGTACACATTATTTAGCTAGTTCATACCCACATATACTTGTGTGTTGTACGGTAGTGCTCGGTCCATGATAACATACACTTCGGTCCTTAATTGACTAGGATGGAATATTCACATTCTAAGGTCTCATGCTTCTGCACCCGCCAAACATCCATCCGTCCTGGTCTAAACTATTTTCCTCTTTATTTCATTTAAATAACAGCAGCAACACCGATTGCCGCAGCTTCACAAATAAGTTTAAACAATGTTTGAGATGATTCCCATAATGGCGTAATATCGAAACGTTTAAGCTGGACTAAGCAATTCTACCGTCCCATGCTACTCTATTGGTTATCACCAAATAAAATAGCTATATTATCTAGGGTGACAATGGTTCGACATGATCAATACCAATGAGGGTATAACAAATTCTGGCATTTAACTATACCCTAAAACTATATTTAAAGTACCTTGCATAAAGTAAGCATGCATAATTTAAAACAACAAAAGTATTTTATAAATTTTGGTTCAACATGTTCAAGGAAGACTTGCCTTCGTTGCCTCCTGCTGGTTCTACCTCCAACGGTTGATTGGACTGAGCTTCGACTGCATCATCTACACGCGTAACGAGAATAAATAAAAAAAATTCAAAAAAAATCAAAAAATTGAAAAGAATGATACTGGAAGATAGATCTTGAATTTTGAATTTTGAATCACTAGAATCATAGCTCGAACGAAAAAGAACGGGCTCTTAGAAGATTACTAGATCAAAAATTAGAGAAAAAGAAAAGGGATGACGTGGCGCAATCTAATTGGCTGGGTTTTTGGATTTTCTGGAAAAGGAGAAAAAAGAAATGCCACTAACACGTGGGGCCCATGCATTAGTGGCTCGACTCACGGTGGACCGGGAGCACCGAAAGGACCAAAGGCGACGTGGCGGCCTTGCTGACGTGGATGCCACGCGGTGGACTAGGGCCACGTGGCAGGTGACGCGGCTCGGGCGCAGGACCCGAGGCGACGCTAACCGAACGGGGCTCGAGGCGACAGGGTACTGAGGTGGCGCTGATGCGGGTATCACGTGGCACTGACGGGGCGCCAGCGAGGCACGGACAGCACGGCGTGGCACGCCGGAGGCTGAGAAGATGAAGCGGCCGCGCGCAAAATCACAATGAGACACGCTCGCATCTGGCGCAAACAGAAGAGGGCGGCATGGGGAAAACGGCAGGACCAACGAACAAGACGGAGGCTCACCGTGGGCGAAGAAACTCTCGGGCACAGCAGCGCGGCTTGGGTCGGAATTTTGACGGTGCACGGGCGACGAAAATCGGAGAAAACGAAAGAGGGGAGGGAGGCGGCTTATATAGGCGCTGATCCCAAAGGATTTCGGTCCGTATATGGCGCGATCGGCGAGAAAATCATGACGGTGGGTGCGGGATTCGGGAGACAGCGTGATCTGGCTGGAGAAGAAGGCGCTAGCCACTGATAGGCAGGGCCTACGCTGGGATGGGCCGCGCGAGATGGGCCGAGAGAGGAGCGAGGCGGGCCGAAAAAGGTGGCGAAGGTCTGGGAAAAAGGGAGGCGGGCCGGGCGACGGCTGGGCCGAGCAAGGAAAGAAAAAGGCGGCCGGGCCGAGGAAAAATGGGTCGGGCGAAGATGGAAAATGGACCGATAGAAGGAAAACGGCCCGTGCGGGAAAAAGAGAAAGAAAAAGATTTTGCTTTTAAGAAAATTCCCGAAAATTATGAAAAGCCAAAATAAATAGCAAATAAATTAGGAAAAATCCCAAAAGTACTTTTAAGCATTTAGAACCCAAATAAATTATTTCTAACTCATTTAAACTTATAATTTTGATTCAAATAATTTGCTTGCACTAACAGAAAATTTTAAATTCACCAAAATTTTGAAAAGGCTCAAAAATAGAATGTTATAGTCTCGCTCAATGTGGGCACCCTGTCCTGATCGAAGAATTACAAGAAGGTGTACAACGGTTCCACCGACTTCACAACAGATCGAAGATTATCCCACTAGTCCAAGCTTAAGAGGCAGCCATACACGTACCTCCCATTGGTGTTATCAACAAAACGAGAGTTTACAAATTCTTCGACAGCTATTCATTGCATGAACTTGTCCTTGCGCTGAAAGAAACTGTCCAAGAACATATAGTTAGCGCCGAAATGAGTTGAATTCCACTTGACCAACTCACCTTCAATGTAGTTCTTCATTATAGCATGTATCTTATAATGATTGTATGTCTATTGAGAGATTTTCCTTGCACTCTCAATGATCGAGGTGTGATCAAGGAACTCTCCAATCTCCCTCAGCATCAAATTAATGGTGTGGGCCACACAAGACTGCCACACAATATTGTGGTGCTGCCGTGCGACGAGCTTGCACACCTTGTAGTTGGCACCATTATCCATCACAATCTGCACCACATTTGTCAGACCCACCTCGTTGACCACTGAATATGTTTCCTGCGTGACCAAATAAAACCAAGTACAACAATTACATCATGTGTACGTTAATTCAACTGCAGAAGAGTACAAACAAAACCAATTACCTTGCACAAGTACGAGGCATCCTTAGAGACGCCGGTGGCATCAACGGACTTGTGAAAGAACATAGTGCTGTTGCAGTAAATCATGGAGTTTGTTATGCTCATGCGTGTCGGCCCAGTCCAAGAATCACACATGATTGTTACTCCGTACATAGGCCATTGCTGCATGAACTTTGCGAAGCTCTACTTAATGTCTGTTTCATTGGCATCTAAATATTTTCATCTATATCTCGGCCACTCGGGGATGGGGCACCCTTGCATGCAAATGAAACATAAATGTTAGCTACGACTCGGCGTACAACTGAGCGAATATTTTAAATCTCACTTACCATATTTTTATGTTTTTCTCATAGCGCTAACAAAGTTTGGACTATCTGCTTTCCGCCCTGCGATACCAGCAGTGTGAAATAATTTAGCCCACGCCGAGCCAATGGCCTGCTTCACACTCTACCCCTTATGCGTCCACTGATGGGTGTCAATCCTTAGTTGCACGGGGCCACGGGCCGTACTAATGTTGTAATCCCCCATCGTCGGCGGTCTTTCTCATTGTGACGAACTGCGAAATATCTTCGACAACAGTCTGCCGCGATCTTCTCCAGCTCCCCTACAGGAGCCATTGCCACCACCGTACTCGTACCTCCCACCTGCCCGGCTTCTAAATTCTGCCTCCACCCTGGAGGCAGCTATGGTATGCTGGAGTTCACTACACTGGAAAAGGTCATCAGTGGCGGTTCATAACTGCCATCAGTGGCGATTATTGAACCGCCACAGATATAGTGCCACTGATAATCGAGGATTATCAGTGGCGATTTTCTAACCGCCACAGATAAGTGTTATCTGTGACGGTTCTACACACTAACCGCCACAGATAACAATACTATCTCGTGGCGGTTCTATCCACCAACCGCCACGATAACTACACTATCTCGTGATGTTCTTTCCTACAACCGCCACAGATAACAATATCTCGTGGCGGTTCTTCCCACCAACCGCCACATATAACTATATTATCTGTGGCGGTTCTATACACCAATCGCCACATATAACTATATTATCTGTGGCGGTTCTATCCACCAACCGCCACAGATAGTACCGACCAAAAAATAAAAATCGCATTTTGGGCTAGCCTCAGTGTGTGCTAGCCATGCCCTCCAAACATATAATACATCAATCACAGATTTTGCATATACACAGCATACAATGTACAACAATCACAGATTTCGATATACACAACTACAATATAATACATCGATCACAATTGCAATTTTGCATATACACAATTATAATGTACAACAATCACAAATTTTGCATATACACAACTACAATATAATACATCAATCACAATTACATATAATACATCAATCACAATTACAATCACAGATTTTGCATATACACAATTACAATATACACAATTACAATGTACAATTAAAGTGTCTCATGCATGAGGCGCTCGATCATGGTGATGGTGTAGGGCATGCCTCCATTGGACCTCGCTCCCTTCTCCAGCTTTAGTCATCTTTGCATCAATATTTCTCGAGTATGTAAATGAAGTCATTATATATCATACTATGGAAAGCTAAATAGATCACTTTTGTTGTATCACAAATCTAGTGATCCATTGCCGTCTTATTCCATGTGAATGCCGCAAGATCCTCCGGATGTTGTACATGCATTAGCTAGTTTATACTCCTCTATTTTTGAATATGTGACATTCTATTTTTCAATTTTATTCCTAAATACATATCATTCTACAATTTTGATCCTACTTTTACTATTTTTCCTTCTATAATCTCCATTTAGCTATTTTTAATGGCATTTACTATCATACATTAGAGTAAAACACACCATCTAAAAATATAAGGACCATGTAATCAAATCTCTTATGAATGGACGGTAAAGATGCAAAAGGAAACTTCGCAACTAAATCAAGCAATCAAATAAACTCTTCAGAATGGTGCAGTTTTGAAATGAGCTCTTCCGTATTCATCCATCACCCACATCTATAAAAAGCTCTACTAGCCATCATGAAAGGGCACGGAGAAAAGCAATAGAGGGAGCGATCCTCGTCTAGAGTGCACGCACACACACACACCACCCATCAACACACACACACGCACGGGAGAAGGGCAACAACACAAGTGCAGATCAATCACAACTTCTTAAATCAAATGACAGAAATTATAACATGTGCAAGCCATGCCATCCAATACTAAACTTGACATTCAATGAAACATCAATTTACACCATCGTAAGAAAAAAATTAACTAGTTTTGTGAACTATAAGCCTACGAGTCTTCACTATTGGTAGGGGCCTCAGGAGGTGGCAGATGAGTATGGAAGACTTCATCGTTATTATCTGGGTCATGAAACTCGCCGTTCTTGTTGAGTACTTCCTTCATGATGAAGTAGGCGAGCTGTCCCCGAATGCCTTGGATTTCATTTGGAACCGATCCTCCGTAGGCAACTTCAAACGCTATAGATAGAAAAAGTTTGTCTTAAGAGCTTATATAGAGAATGAGATGTGCAAATCAATGTGTGATGTTAGCGTGACAAACCTCTACATCATTGTTTACTATTGTAAAGCCTAAGATTTCGCGCATGTATTGGCACACGAAGTACCCACATAAATTTGTTCCTGGCGGCTACTTGTGGCACTGCAAAAAATTGAATAAACTTATACGACATTGAAGGAGTTATTGACTACGAGGTTCGATATAGGAAAATTGTTTTTGTGCGTACCGAAAATTTAGTACAGATTGTCAGTGATTTATGGAAAGGACGGTGTCTCGAGCACTTTTTACAATATGCTTTGAAGGCCCTATTCACTAGACTTGTCATATCTTTGTAGTCTTTTGGATCTTTGTCCCGCGGGTCCAAGATCAGCATCTTGCTTTTATCTGGAGTAATTACTACGAGAATCCAGTGGAAACTACATACACATGTATGATGCCGTAGTCATTAGTCCTAACCTGAGCAAAGAACGAGATCAACAAGTAGTTGAACTAGCTAGTGAGCCACTTACTTGAAATTGTATGGTAAAAGTATGAACTCCTTGTCTTGGAGTTTGATGAGAGCGTTATATACGTAGTCCTCGACCTCCTTTGGTACTCTTTTGATTTTCGGCTGGCAAACCGTTCCCGGATCGAGGAACGGCACTGGCCCTTTGGTTCTTTTTAGTTCGATCAACTTGTATCTACATAACAAATGATTTAGACATCACATTTATCGGTATTACATGAATGTAGACAATGATTTTTATATTGGACACTTACAGTGACCAGCATCTCATAAGAGACACGTCGAGGGCATCTTGATAGTACATGTTGTGCAACTCGCTGAATTCTATCATGAAGCAGCCAGTCCCCTCATGGTGGAAATGTTCCTCTCTGAAAATGGCAGTGATCACCTTCGGGAGTACATGTTGGTTCGATCGCTCCATATACCATTCGTGTAATCGCCTTGGCTGCACTGTTAGACTATCAAGCTTCGAAGGGGTGACAAACGGCTTCCCTAATTCGTATTTTAGTCTTTCTTCAGCAGCTTGTCCTTTGGAGACCGCTTTACCCTTACTTTTCTCGCACACAACATCATACTGCTCGCTTCAGCCGACTACCGATATGGCTTGTCTATTCTCGCCATGCCTTCAGAGGAGGGTTTTAAGTCGGTCAACCAAGTTGTCGCACTAACTTTTGTACGCTGATGTGTTGGTGACGACTGTGCGAGGTTCACTGCAGGACAGGCCGACAAGTTCACTGCAGGAGAGGCCGGCAGGGTCACCTCAGGAGGGGCTGGTAGGTTCACCTCAGGAGGAACAGGCACTTCATGATGGTCCAAAGTGATGTCACGTTTGCACCACTGGATGAATGAGTGGACGACACTTCCTAGAGTTGTAACTCGCTGCTCGGGGCATTTCTAGCCCGAGGTTGGCAAACTGGGGATTAACCGTGTCCACCTGGACCTTTGCATATCCCGACGCTATCGCAGAGTTGTGCAATACACCTCCTTCTTGGTATGGGTACACTATGCCTGTACCAGCCTGAATGAATATGTTCATGACGGGCAAAGTGAGCCGCACGGTGTGGGGTCATGTATGTCGTCCACGTGATAATGACCCATGTCTGTTCTACAAGTGGGGCGGATGCGCAATAACTGCGACGATTCTTGAGGGCTGGTCGTAACAATGTTCTCGGCTTGCGATCGCTCATGGCTTGTTGTACTTGTCGCTGTACTTGTTGTTCTATTGTGCCTTGTAATTCTCAAGCATCTTTTCCTTCATCATTTCTATTTCGCAAACGCTTCTCTAGCTCTCTTCGACTCTTGTAAGTGTGAAGGTGCTCGGGAATCCCGCCTTCCACGGAACCTTAACCCCAACACCTCGTGTCCGTCCGTGATGATCCTTGTTTCCCAGGCACGTGTTAGTTCGTCGCTCTCCTATCCGTTGGAATGTTCCTTGGGAAGACTCGACGTCTGCCTCCTGGACCCTTTGCGACATTGCTTCGTCATCGCTATTTCGAAGGATAAGCCCCACCAGACGTGACACTTGCCCTCGCTAGCACGTAGTGCTTGACTCGGTCCGTAGTCCGCCAATTGACTAGTACCGGTCGATCGTAGTGATTCTCGCTTCCGCCTCTCCCATTGAGGATTTTACCAGCGTACTCCACCCGCACCAAGTCCGAGTGGATGGATGTTCCTTCTTCCGATGTTTATGTGGTCCTCGCCGACTTCTTTGTCGCTTCACTTTGCTTCATCGACACGAAATCATCCCAATATGGTTCTAAGTTTGGGTAGTCCCGATGGCCGATCGGTTTTTCTTCACATAAGTAGTATTCACCGGCCTTGAAGTTCCTCCATGCCGCATCCATGGTCATCAAC
This sequence comes from Otatea glauca, assembly GCA_036346275.1. NCBI lineage: Eukaryota > Viridiplantae > Streptophyta > Magnoliopsida > Poales > Poaceae > Otatea > Otatea glauca. The sequence continues at coordinate 53,489,026 of CM070721.1, forward strand.
GCATCCCGATGCACGCGGTGTTCATCTTCTTCGGGAATTCAAGGTTTGTTTGAGCTCCGTCCATAGATCCGCTTTGATGGTATCGCACTTTGTGCCAATCTAAAAGGTGATTGGCACTCTCCCTTGCGATATACCCGAGGTTGTTCTGCACTTTGCTACGAACTTTGGCGGTGCAATAGGGCCCCACTTCCGAGACCTCCGAGATGGTATACCGCCCGGGCTTCTTATTTCTTCCTCGGCCACGAGGTCTTGCCACGGGTATGTCATCATCGGCGGCAACACCGGTAGTTGGGCGGAGGTTGAGGAACCTGCTAGGGCTAGGGCTCGGGCTCTAGGTGGATTGCTCCTCCATATCAGTCTTGGATGTGTGAACTGAAAGAGGTAAAGTATGGAACCATTAGAATTTGGCGGTCATTTGGGTTAAGTGCGGAAGTTTAACTCTGAAAACTAGAAATGAAATTTGCATCATTCCATCGTTCATCCGTGTGCTAGAGTCTAGAATATATCTCCTAGTTTGTTTTCTTTTTCTTCCCTTGTAAAGAAATATTCCCAAATTTTTAGTTTTGCTTGCAGGATGGAAATGGGAGGAGATTGTTTGCCACGTGTGCGAGAAAATTGCTGGGACTTCATCGCTACATCCTGTATATACAACCGGTAACATGTTTTAAATCAACCAATTGTTTCTCGCATTCTATCTTATATGCATTTTGTGATGAACACAATGTGTACTACTATGTACGCCAGACTATTGATCGAGTATCGTAAAATTTGTAAGTGTGACCGCAACAATTGTGTGATGCTTTCCTTTGTTCACAAAATGCGTGAAATATGCAAAGCTTAGTTGAGAGGTACCAGAGCAATGTGGAAGAAAGGCAAATGGCAAACAAATCTCTACAAAACCAGTCCGCCTATGTACCTTGCAAAGCTTGAAAACGCTGTAACCGTCAAGGGATGTATCTAATCAAAACTCATCTGTGGTTGCTAACATACTAACTCTCCAAATGAGCCATCAGATGAGGCTCAGAGTTCGATCACATTTAGATGGAATTGAGGAGAACATGAGTGCTTTAAATATTTTAAGCATTTATAGATCCACTAATAGCTGTTCAACTTCATGTTTTAACGATCTTGCTTCAAATATTTGTAGAGCTCAACTAAGTTAGAATCTACTATATACTTGAAGTTAGATATGCTTTGGTTCGTTTCTTAGCTCACATGTCCTCTAATACTTAGACTGATGCCAATGGAGACACATGTGATTGCTTTGATCTCTAATTAGTTAATGCAAGCTCAAATACCACTTTTTGTACTTCGCAATTTTGTAGAGATTTATGTTCTGTTTACAGAGTAAAGCAAATATTTATATATTCTCATTGTCCTTCTCCTTCATGCCCTGCAGCTAACCTTTTTTGCCTACTGTTCCATTTTGTTGCTTCCAGGGATACTTTGAGTGACGCAATATTTAGCATTCGTTTGTTTCTACAAAAGCATCATATATCATTCCCTTTTTCCTGCAATATCTCACCTCTTCTGACCTACAGGTATGCTTATTATGGGTTCCCAGGTTATTAATGTGCATGATTAAGTAACTTAAAAAGGTGGCTCTGGGGCTGATTATCTAATAGAACCATTTTTCCTATAGAAAACATCAATGATTATACTAGATATTATCCAAAAGTTTGGCCCTAGCTACAAGATCAACCTAAAAAAGCATATGTAGAACATGTAGAACAGGAGCTCACGCGGCGTTGGGGGCAGCGTCGGGCGGCGTTGGGGGCGGTGTCGGGCGCTGACGAATACTAATAAAAAGGATACCCCAATAGCCCGAAGCGACGAGCCAGCGGCCTCAAGCATATCTCCACCAACAGTCGCGCCGCCCGCCGCCGACCGGACCGCTCGCGAGATCACAAGAAGACATCCGCTCCCGACCGCCGGGAAGCGAACCGACCAGACAGCGCTCCCGACTTCTCTTGGCGGGCGGATCTCCGACTCTAACCGAACCAAGGCGACAGACGCCGAGTGCCGCGTGTCGTCCTCATCGGCCTACCGCCACGCACCCTCGAATGAGGTCAATCGAGCGACTATACAAGGGCGGTGGCTCCTTCCCAAGAAGATCTGGTGACTGCAGAAGACAAAGCTTCCAGCCCCATCAACTAGTTACGTACAACACGAGCGCACGCTCCCTCCCGAGGCAGCACCAACGTCACGCACCTCGACGTCAGCATTCGCAAGGGTCACAGAGGGCAAGCACGCTATTTCCGGGAATACCTAACCTCCTCGACCACCAAGGCTACCAACCCAAAGATGGGCAAGACGGTGGCGACTCATCCACGTGACGAAGGACCGGAGCTCCTAGCATAGGTCACCTCGCTCTTCCTCCCAACTCTCGATGTAACCTGCCCCTTCCTTCTGTATAAAAGGAGGCAGGGCTATACGATTCAAAGAGAGCGAGAACGAGAGGGAGAGGGAGACATCAGAACACGAGGAGACTAAGTCATTTAGGGGCCTCGTCTGTAAAAACATAGTGCAAAAAGCAATACAATACGCCATCCGAATCGAGTAGGGACTTTCGGTCCAACCAAGATACATCTTGGACTCACGAGTCTAACCATTCGTGAGTGGAACGCACGACTTCTAGACTTACAAATTTACTTGCCGGCGCTCTAGAAAACGCCGACAGTTGGCGCGCCAGGTAGGGGGCTTCGCGCGTCTTCATCACCATCTCCGGATTCCGTTTATCTCCCTGATGGCATCCACACACAGCGACGGCATGACTGCACCGGGGAACCGGATCCGCCGGCTCCTCGACCGCCGTCACCCGACGGAGGGCTCACGCTGTCTCCCGCGCCTCCGAGGACAGACGCCGGCCCGAGAGCTTGGGCGCCCTCTCCGGCGACCGCTAAGCTCCGCTTAGGCGCGCCGCAGCCCCGGGCCGAACCCGAGGAGTGCTCCGCCACGGCCGGGCGAAACTCCCATAGGCCCGGCAGTGACCATGTCACCCCGTAGGCTCGCGATCGAGTGGCGATGGTGGCTACCGCCGGCCTCCATCCACGAGCCGGAAGACTCTTCCGGACGTGACTCCGGCTCACCCGACACGGAGTACCGCCGCGCAGCGGCACTCGCGAGTGCAACATGGCGGCACCGCCGATTGCCCGTGGCCCTCGCGGCCGCTGGGCCTCCCGTCCGGCGCGACTCAGCGCAGGAGGAGGAGTGCCGCCACAGCGCATCAACGCCGCTGGACCCGCCGTGCGAGCTCCAACAACAGCGCAAAGAGTTGGAGGAACGAAGAATCGAAGCTCGACCGGCCCAGCCAACTGGAGCGGGAGGGGCTCGAGGCCCGCGATGTGCTGGCGGCACCAGACGCTGGCGCCAGCACACCCAAGCAGCGGAAGGGTCCGACGGTCCTCACTTCTTCCCCACGCTACCAAAACGTGGCGCGGCCGCATCGCCGCCGAGGCCTCCCGAGCCGACCGACCCGGAGGCCAAGGCCACCTACCAAACCTCCGGAATTTGGTAGAGCACGCGCCGTCAGAAGACATGCACGCCTCCCGGCTCCTATCGCCCGGAGCCACCTCTCGCCACCGGCCCGTGATCATTGCGGCGGCCGGATGGGTCCAAGACAGCGGTCGCCGCCGCGAGCCACACTAGGCCTCGCGCGCCTCGCGCGCTAACGCCTCGTGATGCCTACGACATTCGCACTACCCTTGAGGCGCGGAGAAAGATGGCGGAGGAGGCCGCCACTCTCGGGTTGCGCGGCGGCACCACCACCGCAGCCCGAGCCCCGACGGTCTGGACGCGGCGTTGCTCGCCAGTGGGATCCGCCAGGCGGACTTCCCTGCCAGATTCCGAGCACCTACCAACATTGCCAAATACACCGGGGCCACAAACCCAGGTGTCTGGCTCGAAGATTACCGGCTCGCATGCCGGGCGGGAGGAGCAACGGATGACCTCTTCATCATCCAATACCTTCCCATCTACCTCACAGACTTCGGCCCGAGCCTCGCTCGAGTACTTGGCCAAAACCATCGTGGATGGACCGACTTGAAGGCCCTTCGTCGGCAACTTCTGTGGCACTTACAAGCGCTCGAAACTCCGGGACACGGGGTCGCAAGCAGCAGCCTGTGGAAACCCTCGGGACTACATCCGCGATTTTCCCGCCAAAGGCAACGAGCTCCCGACATATCCGGACGCCGATGTCGTGGGAGCATTCATCTACGGCACCTCCCGCAAGGCCTTGGTACACAAACTAGGTGTCTCAAGCCCGTAACTACCAAGGAGCTCCTCGACATCGCCATCAACCACGCTCCGGCGAGGAGGTCAGGGGCCATCTTCGAGGAGGAAAGGCCCAGCGAACCCGCGCCCGCGCCGGGTCCCTTCGACCGCTCCGACAAACTAAGCGCACGGGAAGCAGATCCGCGAGTTCTGTGGGGTCGCCGTCGGCCGACCGCCTCGCAGCAAAGAAAAGGATCGACCGTCGCGCCCGACCACTTCGAGAAATTGATGGACGGCCCGCGCCCAAACCACGGTTCTCCGTGCACAAGTACGGATCGCGAGGTCCCGAGGCGCGTTACCTCTCGGCCGCCCCGCAACGCCGCGTGGCAAGGGGAAGATGCTGCGCGCCCCGCGGCCGCAGAGAAAGCGCACGACGAGTTCCCCGAACCCGACGGGCGCCTCATGATCTTTGGAGGATCGGCCGCTATGCCGATAAGCGCCGGCCAAGCTCGCTTATCGCGAGGTCCATACCGCCGCGCCATGCGCCCCCAATACCTCGGTGGTCGGAGTTCGATCACCTTTGATCGACCGACCACCCCGACCACGTTCTACGGTACCGGGAGATACCCCCGTGGTCACCCGTCGTGGGAAGAAGCGCTTTCAAAGGTGCTAATGGACGGAGGCGCGGCCTCAACATCCTCTACGCCGAGACGCCGACGCTATGGGGATCCGCGCTCAACCCTCCGACCCAAAGAAGGCGCCTTCCATGGCGCATTCCCGCCAAGAAGCCCATCCACTCGGGCAGATCGACCGCCGCTACCTTGGGGAACCGGAAACTTCCGACCGAAACCTCGCTTTTGAGGTCATGGATTTCCTGCCTACCATGCCATCCTGGGAAGGCCATGTTACGCCAAGTTCATGGCGGTCCCACCACGCCTACCTCAAGCCGAAGATGCCAGGCCACGGAGTCATCACCGTGGCATCGTCTTCCAGCTTGCCTACAATCGCGAAGCGCGTTAGGTTGTGAGCTTGCCTCGGCGATCATCGCGTCTCGCCGAGCTCGACAACCTCGTGAGGGAAGCCTCCAATCCGCCGAGTCCAAAGAAGTCGGGGCAGGATCCTTCAAGTCCGCCGAGGACACGAAGGAGGTCGCGGTCGATCCTCGTGATCCGACCAAGACCGCGCGGATCGAGCCACGCCCCGCCAAATAGGAAAGCGCCGTCGACTCTCCGCACCAACAAAGACGTCTTCGCATGGAGGTCCTCCGACATGCCAGAATCCCAAGGGAAGTCACCGAGCACTCCTGAGCATCCGACTGTGCTCAAAGCCGGCCGCCTAACGCCGCGCCGCTCGACGAGGAGAAGCGCAGGATCATAGGAGGAGATCGCCAAACTTCCGGCCGCAGGTTCAGAAAGAGGTGCGCCACCCCGAGTGGCTAGCCAACCTGTACTTGTAAAAAGAAAAATGGGCAATGGAGGATGTGCGCTGACTATACGAGTCTCAACAAAGCATGTCCCAAAGATCCGCTCCTTTGCCCCGCGATCGACCAAGTCATCGACTCCACCGCAGGTGCGAGTCCCTCTCTTTTCTCGATGCCTACTCGGGCTACCACCAGATTGCGCTAAGGAGTCCGACCACCGCGACTTCCTTCATCACCCCGCTCGGCTCATTCGCTACGCCACGATGCCGCTCGCCTAAAGAACGCGGGCGCTACATACCGATGTATGCAAACGTGCTTCAATAACCAGATCGGCCGCAACGCTGAGGTGTACGTCGACGATATTGTCGTAAAACCAAGAAGGCCGACGACCTTGTCCCCGACCGAAGAGACCTTTATGAACCTTCGACGATTCCGCATAAAGCTCAATCTTGGGAAATGCGCTGGGTCCCCAAAGGAAGCTCCTTGGCTTCATTGTTCCGAGCGAGGCATCGAGGCCAACCAGAGAAGATATTAGCAATCGCAAGGATGGGCCCAATCAGCAACCCCAAGGGGGTCCAGAGGCTGACCGGATGCCTAGCAGCTTTGAGCCGTTTCGTGTCTCGCCTCGGTGAGCGCGGAATGCCACTCTACTGTGCTACTCAAGAGATCCGACCGCTTTAGTTGGACCCGAAGCTCAGAGGCCCTCACCCGCTCAAGGCCTTCTCCCTCGCCTCGGGCCACCGGTCGCCCTGCACTGGGAGCCAGCTGTTCCTCTCACGCCGCCACTACCCAAGTCGTCAGCGCGGCCCTCGTGGTGGAGCGAGCGGAAGAAGGCCGCGAACTTAAGGTACAACGGCCAGTTTACTTCATTAACGAGGTCCTTTCCGAGTCCAAGACTCGGTACCCACAGTACGAAGTTACTCTACGGTGCTCATTGCGAAGAGAAAGCTCGCCCACTACTCGATCAAGACAACATCACCGTGGTGACCACGCCCCGTTAAGCGAGATCGTCCGCAACCGCGACGCCTCGGGAAGGATAGCCAAGTGGGCACTCGAGCTCAGCGGCCACGACATCACATACGTCCCTCGGACGGCGATCAAGTCGCAGGCCCTAGCCGACTTCGTCGCTGAGTGGACCGAAACCCAGGCACCACCAGTGATCAAAGACCCCGAGCACTGGACGATGTACTTCGATGGGTCTTACAACAAGAATGGCGCGGGCGCTCGAGTTGTCATCATCTCCCCACTTGGGAACAAGCTCCAGTACGCCATCAGCTGCTTTTCGACGCCACCAACAACGTTACCGAGTACGAGGCCCTCGCCAACGGTCTCCGATCATTGCCGACCTTGCTCGCCGACTACGCCCACGGGACTCCAAGCTTGTCGTCGACCAAGTCATGAAGGCCGCGGAGCCCCGAGACGCCCGTATGGCGCGTCAGATCGCCGAAGCGCGTGGGCTCGGCGCGGTTCAAGGGCTTCGAGCTTCACCATAGCTACCGACGCTACAATAGCGACGCCGACTACCGCCAATCGGCCTCCAGCAGAGCCGGTCCCGCCGGAATCTTCGTCTGCGACCTCCTGCGGCCTTCCATCCGGTGGCCCGGTGGCGAACGGTCCCCGACCTACCTAGCACGGGCCGCCCGACCGCCCGCGGTGGGGTGTAGACTTGGTCGGTCGAGTCACGGCGACTAGCAACCGAGTCCGACCGAGAAAGCCATTCATAGATCGCTTGTGGACGGGTCGCTTCCTCCCGACCGACCGAGGCCCGGCTACCGCCCGACGAGCAAAGTCTTTCGTCCCGACGGCCCGGACCTTTACAAAAGGAGTCTCCGGTCCTCCAAAAGTGCATTCGCGACCAAGGAAAACAACCACCGGACGACATACACAAATGAATTTGCGGTCACCACGCTGCGCCCGATCTCCGGTGGGAAAGGCCTTTCGGCAAGGTTTCTATTGGCCGACCGCGCGTCCGACGCAGAGCGCGATCGCACGCACTGCGAAGGATGCCAATTCTTTGCCAGCGCACACATCCGCCACCAGCCTTGCGCATAATCCCCATCACGTGGCCTTTGCGTTTGGGGCTCGATCCGTCGGGCCTTTCAAGAAAGCGCCCGGGCTTTACCCATTTGCTCGTCGCGGTGGACAAGTTCACCAAGTGGATAGAGGCTGCCGGTCGTAAGCGCCACGCCGGCACAAGCGCCATCTTCTTCCGCGACATAGTCTTTCGATTCGAGTCCCAAACTCCATTATCACCGACAACTAACGCAGTTCACGGGAAGGAATTCCTCGAGTTTCGCGATGACTTCAACATCCGCGTCGATTGGGCGGCCGTGGCCCATCCGCGGACCAACGGCCGTGTCGAAGCGCGCAAACGGCATGATCCTTCAAGGGCCTGCCGCGGATCTTCGCCGACTCAAGCACTTCGCGGGCGCTGGCGACCGAGCTACCCTCCGTCCTCCGAGTCTACGGACCACGCCGACCGGGCGACCGGGTTCACACCGCTCTTTATGGTATACGGTCCGGGCCGCCTTGCCGGCTGCACCGGAGGATGGCGCCCAAGACCGCAAGCTCGAGGAGGCTCGGGGCTCGCCGCGACAACAAGACTCGTCGACCGTGATCGACGAGGCGATGACGTGGCCGCCCCGCGATCGGCCGATATCAACAAGCTCGCGACGTTACCACGTACCGCCAGTTCGAGGGCGGTCTTTGATCTTGGCGACCGTCTGCGTCGGGTCCGCACTCAAAGAAGGATAAGCACAAGTCGCCGCCTCGAAGGCCCTTCACCGTCGTGCAGATCCTCCGGCCGCACCTTCTACCAAGGACACCGACGGCGATCATCCCAAATGCGTGGAATATAGAAAAGTTAAGGCGATTCTATCCCTAAACTCTTTTCCTCTTCCTAGCATGCTCTTTACTTTCTTCCTTCCGAGCACACGTCGCCATGCGACGACTCGGGTCGCCCTTCGCGCGCCCGTTCAGTCGCTTCCCGGCCGGCGCTGCGCTGGTTGATGACCCAACCGACCACAAGGTCCTTCCCGAGCGGTAACCCTTTGACCCAAGTGCTACGACCTATGCCCCGCCGGCTATGGTTGCTAACACTTCGCGGAAGAAGGAAGTACCCGAGTGGAGTGACCTTTGGGTCGGCAGGAAACTCCTCCCGCACGAACTCGGCTATCCCACGCGCTATGAGGGTACGTGACCCGACCGGTCATGAGGTCCATCCCGAGGTAACCCTCTCAACCCAAGTGTTACGGCCCACGCCCCACGGCTATGGTTGCTAAGTAGCACTTGCGGAAGAAGGAAGTGCCCGAGTGAAATGATCCCGGCCGGTCTAGAACACTCCTATCCTCACAAGCGCGCCTAACCACTGATAGCCAAGTCTCCAATCCACCTCGCTCCTCCCAAAACGACCGACCCACGCATAAGTGACCCTGCGGTCCTTAAGGCTATTGTCGCCAAACGCTCATCCTAAATACGAAAAAGGACGAGGGACGATTCTGGGACTTGATAAATTCAAGATTGTTTAAATAGCGGTCTTTACAATCTAAGAAGGATAAAGCTAACTTTTTTTTATTCTTCTTGGCGGGCGACCGGTGGCGAGACGGAGAGTTGGTCGCCTCGCTTCACGGAGGCGGCTCGCGGCGGATGCGGTGGCGATCTCGGCGTCGCGGCTCGACCAGGAGCTCGAACCGGTCGATCTCCTCGTCGATCCGGTTCCCAGCTACGCCGCCCCCACCACCGCGAGGTCGATGCCGTCGTAGTACGAGATGGTGTTGACCAGCGCCGATGAAGCTCCAAGCGCAGGCGCCGGTGACCACCGCCTCTTCTACGAAGTCTCGCACTCGGGCCAGCGCGGGGGCAAGGGCACTCGGGCCTGCCCGGCCCAAGGATGCGCCGCAGACTCCCGACCGGCCTTGCGGAGGGCCTCCGCCGGGCGCTCATCTCGCCCGACCGCCCTCGCAACCTTCAACGCCGCCGGGCCTCGCCCCGCCACGATCGCCACGTCGCGCGCATCCGGCCGTTCTCTGCGCCTCCACGGCGACGCCGATTCTTCTGCGCCTCAGATTATGGAGATTTTGGATAAGTTCGCCTCGGGTCGCACCCCCAAACTTAATTGAAGAATTGAGACACTTACCGCCGCAGAGTTGGTCGATTGCGGCTTCCGCCTTGGCGCCTCGATGAAGTCTTCACTCGGCCGGCTCCTTCGAGCGATCGCCTCTCGAGCGAACTCCTGCAGCGTCCCCGAGCCTTGTTTCGCTCGGTCCGCAGACGTGTTACCTGCGTGCTCGCGATCCTCCGCAGAACGGCGGCATCCTTGGCCTCGGTGACCTCCGTCGAGAGGACTCAGCTCGCCACTTTCGCCTCAAGGCCTCGGCCCTAGACGCTCATCATGAAGGGCCTTTGTGGCCTCTTCAAATCCTTGGCGGATCACCACCGCCTCCGAACGCCTAATGCCTGGGGCTCTCGGCTAGGCGCACTCAAGGCGCAGCTGATCGCACTCCTCATTGCGGCCGCCACGACCGTCGGAGCGTCAGAGAGCTCAACTCGACGACGGCGAGCCCGCAAGTCTTTGCAAAAATGTGGACACTCCGTTAGTCGCACGAAGAACTATCAAAAATGTGCAACGAATCGAACTTTTACCGACCTACCAGGCGATCGGGTGGACTTCGACCATCATATCCGGCCACGGTGGAAGACTTCAGAGCAAGGGCCGGACCTTCACGGATCGCCCTATCTCGCTTCCAGCCGTCGGCCGCGCTTTGTCGGGGCGGCCCACTCGCCCTCCTCCGCCGACCCATGATGCCCGACCGAATTACACCCGCGCGACGCCGCTCGCCTGTTCGGGCGGGACGTCGCCCGTCTAAAGCACCATGGGCAAGGGTGACGAGGTCAACCTTCGAAACCCCTTGGCGACTGCTACCGAGGAGCATCGGTCGGCACCTCCCCCTCGACGAGGGGTCGCACCTCGCCGCCGGCCCGCCACGACCGGGCGCGATCACCGGGCGCGCCATTGTCTCATCCTCGAAACGACGATCACGCCGTCGGTGGGTCTCGCCGAGGCGCGGAAGTTCTTCGCACGACCTCGGGTGGGGCCCCTCCTCGGCGATCGCGCGCCTCGGACGCCGACGCCGCGACCTTCACCGACCCAACCGGGTCACCGAAATCACCGACGCCATTACTTGCGGAGCCGATGTGGCACGCCCCACGGTCACCCCAAGATAGCGCCGTGACGCTGCAAAGATTCAAGAGTCGCCGGGCGGCTTTGCCAAAAAGAAAATGCTCCAATAAAAGAATACACTTACAAGGCCGAAGGGTGCGTGGCACGCCGCCTCTCTTGCCGCCCCCCGCCATGGGCAGTCGGCCGGTCGCTTCTCGGCCACCTCCACCGAGACGCTGCGGCGACCGCAAGCGCAAGATCACCCCGCCGGGATCCGTGGTCACGGGCCCGTGATGGCGCCGGCCGAGTCCACGCCGGCCGCCGCCATCGGCAAGTCGTGAAAACCCACCATAGGGGTGGCGGAGGCACTCCGCGTTGTCGATGGAGGTTGTCCCCACGGCGGTGGTCTCCGACACATCCTCGCCGCCGCGCCGCGTAGCGTTCCTTACTTTCTTCCTCCTCCTTTCCTCCTTCCGCTTCTTGGGAGGAGTCGACCGCTAGTCCTCGCCGCCGGCCGCTCGCGCTTCCTTATCCCGGGAGCGGCCTCGGGAAGACATCCCCATGAGCCCCGAGAGGATGCAGGAATGTCGGTCAAAGTGCTAAGGACAAAGAAAAGAGAAGGAAAGGAATTTCACCGCTTACGATTGGCGGAAAAGCCGCGTGAATGGCTCGGGTGGCCATCCGCTGCCACCGTGGCGCTCGCCAGAACGGTCGCCACCCGGCCTCCACCTCGTGACGCGGCGGCTCGGTTTCGCCATCCTCGCCCGGCCGGACGGCCCAAGATACGGAACGAGGTGCGGCTCGTGCACAAGTGGTTGCACGCAAGATCCCCATAAAGGCGCGCACAACCACGCCCCGGTGAGCCCCGCCTCCTTTGAGCCCTGACCGCTTCCACGATCGGGCCGGCTTGTTCTTCTCCCTCTTTTGGCGCCCAGCCCACCGCTCCTCCACCATGGGAAGCTCGCCGGTGAAACGAGGGGCTGCCGCCGACGTTTGAACGTGAGCCATTCGAACGCCACTCTTGTTGGACGAGGGCAGCTTTACCTCCAGTACCGTGCTTCGACCGGGCGGCCGAGGGCCAGCCACCCGTGGCGCCGCGGCCCGACGGCTCGTCCTTCGAGCCTTGCTCGGAAGAAGTGCCTCCACAACGCCCAGCGGCTCGATCCCCAAGAAGGCTTCGACGCAGCGTGATGAAGATGGCGATGTGGAGGACCCCATTGGGGTTGAGATGGTGCACCTCCACCTTGTAATGAAACAGAGCCCGGACGAACGGGTGCGTGGCAGCCAAAGTCGCTCAAGAACGAGGCGGCACCACGATCTGCCGCCGCCGCGGCGGGGTGGCAGCCCGGTTGGCACCTCCACCGGAAGGTCTCGCGGCATGAGGAAGCCCTTCTTCACCAAGCCGAAGCGCACTACTGTCTTGGCGCGAGCACTCCGCCACGCCATCTTCACGGGGAGACGACCGGAAGGTGAGAAAGAAAGGTCGGGTTTTCTTTCCTTAGCTCTCTCGTGCTTTTCTTGTTTCGAGGCAGAGACAGAGAAGGCAAGAAAGCGTGACCACTCAAAGCACCCAACGGCGATTTAGAGGACGAGCGAACGCGCCAGCAGCGCCCTATTGCGAAGCGTCGCGACCACCCTCGCCTGTCGCGCCAGCCTGGTAACTCCCAGTTTCCAATACCACTCCACTTTTAATCCCTGTCTTGTCAGGCGACAAGGGCCATAAAGACGCGCCTCGAACAACGTGTCCCGTAACCTCTCGATCTCGCTTTAGGCCGGAACAGTTGCTCGGGGCGCGAGAAGCCCATCAGGCCGCGGCCCAAGATCGCAAAAGCTTTGTGGCTTGCGCCAGGGGCCCAGCGAGGAGCTGTGGGTTCAGAAAGGCCTACCCCACCAGATGGGTATAAAGCCGCCCCAGCAAAACTTGAGCAAGGGGCAGGTATGAGGTGAGCCCCACGGTGGGCCCTCGGTTAGGTCGGCTGACGGCCTAATCACCTCTACTCGCGTCCGAGACCATACTTCACACTCTCCCGGGAGCTCATCAATGAGCGACAGCCAGCTGTGCTCTGGGTCGGCGGACGATCTAGAGTCCATACGGGATTGAGTAGAGAAAGGTTTTTTATGGGTCGCCCCACAGCAGGGCCAGGACACCCTACTCTGGGACCGTCCGCTCGGAAGGGTCCCCCTTGGGCGGGACCTCCCAGGACCCACTCGGACTACCCGCTATTAGCTCCACGAGCACGGCGCTCAAACCAACGCAGTAAACGCGCCGCTCATCCCTCCAGTCCCACACCGCGGATGGGGTATACATGTGGGATAGACGGTGGCCATTCCTCTCGCAGACTACCCTCGCCCGACGAGGACTCAAGAAGGATGCCCCACGCCCCGCCACGACGGAACGAGCACTCACGCCCAGCCACGACGGTGAACGAGCACTCACGCCCAGCCTACGACGGTAACGAGCACTCACATCTAGCTACGACGTTAAACGAGCACTCCGGACACCCGAACCTCACAGAGGCATCCGGCCGTCCCGCCGACCAAGGCGATCGGACACCGAACCTCTCGAGGCATCCGGCCGTCCCGCCGACCAAGGCGATCGGACACCAACCTCTCAGAGGCATCCGGTCGTCCCTGTCGACCAAGGCACTGTCTAGCTACGATGTTAAACGAGCACTCGGACACTAGAACCTCACAGAGGCATCCGGTCGTCCTGCCGACCAAGGCACTCGGACACCCGAGCCTCACAGAGGCATCCGGTCGTCCCGCCGACCAAGGCACTCGGACACCGTAACCTCACAGAGGCATCCGGCCGCCCCGCCACCAAGGCGGTCGGACACTAGAACCTCACAGAGGCATCCGGTCGCCCTCGCCGACCAAGGCACCGTCTAACTACGACGTTAAACGAGCACTCGGACACCGAACCTCACAGAGGCATCCGGCCGTCCCGCCGACCAAGGCGATCGGACACCAACCTCTCAGAGGCATCCGGCCGTCCCGCCGACCAAGGCACCGCCTAGCTACGACGTTAAACGAGCACTCGGACACCGTAACCTCACGAGGCATCCGGCCGTCCCGCCGACCAAGGCGATCGGACACCGTAACCTCACAGAGGCATCCGGCCGTCCCGCCGACCAAGGCACTCGGACACCGAACCTCACAGAGGCATCCGGTCGTCCCTGCCGGCCAAGGCACTGTCTAGCTACGACGTTAAACGAGCACTCGAACGCCCGAACCTCTCAGAGGCATCCGGTCGTCCTGCCGACCAAGGCACTGTCTAGCTACGACGTTAAACGAGCACTCGGACACCCGAACCTCTCAGAGGCATCCGGTCGTCCCTGCCGACCAAGGCACTGTCTAGCTACGACGTTAAACGAGCACTCGGACACTAGAACCTCACAGAGGCATCCGGTCGTCCTGCCGACCAAGGCACTCGGACACCCGAACCTCACAGAGGCATCCGGTCGTCCTGCCGACCAAGGCAGTCAGACACTAGAACCTCACAGAGGCATCCGGTCGTCCTGCCGACCAAGGCACTCGGACACCCGAACCTCACAGAGGCATCCGGCCGTCCTCGCGGCCAAGGCACTGTCTAACTACGACGTTAAACGAGCACTCGGACACCCGAACCTCACAGAGGCATCCGATCGCCCTGCCGACCAAGGCGCCGTCCACAACGATTAAAATTAAAGCAAACTCATCGCAAAGACATTTTCATAAAGAAAAAGAAAATTTCATTATAGGCCAACAGGCTCAAACTTTACACGACTTTACACACAGTACCCGACAGATACAAGAGTGGCCACGCTGCACCACGGCAGGACTCTACCCACGCCTAGAACCTATCAAACATCCGTGCGGCATCGGTGGCACCGACGCAAGATGTTGGTAGGCCCTTGCTGGTCGACGGACAGCCGCCATGCCGCTGGTAACACGCCGATGCCTCCGCTGCCGTTCAGCGACATCGACGCGGCCGCACTAACTACGGTTGGCGCCCTTGCGCCATCGCCTCCGTAAGGGCCCCTTACCACCTCGAGCCTCGAACGGCCTCGAGCGTAGCGTCAACGAAGCGGCCACACGGCTGCAGCCTTCTTCCTCCTAAGCTCGGCCATCGCTCGGTCGAACTCACCCAAAGCTCGCCAGAGGATCTTCTTCTTCCACCATGACGCCATCGCCGGCTAAAGACTAGAGGGTGTCTCAAGCCATTTGAAAGAACAAAAGAAAAAGCTCTCATCCCTTCAAGCAAGCTACAGCGCACATATATATATATCCGGACGAAGGGAGGCTAAGCGCCTCAGAGTAAATGCGGTGCCGAAAGCGAAGCATCCTTCACGTAACCCGGCGATCAAGAAGACGAGCAGCGCGCGCGCCAAACTATACTGCATGCGCAACGAGGCGAGAAAAACCCGGCGGTTCAAATGCCCCCGCCAAACTCCGTGACAGCCGCCGGATCCAACGGCACACCGATGTAAATCGCTAACCGGATCGGCCGGACCGACCTACCAGCCCGCCACCACTTTCGTCCAAGTTCAACCCCAACCGAACCGCCAAATCGCCGGGAGTTCGGGGCTATCGACGAATACTAATAAAAAGGATACCCCAACAGCCCGGCGACGAGCCGGCCTCAAGCATATCTCCACCAACAGTCGCGCCGCCCATCACGACCGAATCGCTGCGAGATCGCGCAAGACATCCGCCCCGACCGCCAGGAAGCGAATCCGACAGCATAGCGCCCCGATCCCTCTTGGCGGGCGGGATCTCCGACTCCAACCGAACCAAGGCGACAGACGCCGAGTGCCGCGTGTCGTCCTCATCGGCCTACCGCCACGCACTTCGAATGAGGTCAATCGAGCGACTATACAAGGCGGTGGCTCCTTCCCAAGAAGATCCGTGATCTGCAGAAGACAAAGCTTCCAACCCATCAACCGATTACGACAAGACGAGCGCACGCTCCTCCCGAGGCGGCACCAACGCCACGCACTCGACGCCAAGATTCGCAAGGGTCACAGAGGGCAAGCACGCTATTTCCGGGAATACCTAACCTCCCCGACCACCAAGGCTACCAACCCAAAGATGGGCAAGACGGTGGCGACCATCCACAGGACGAAGGACCGAGCTCTAGCATAGGTCACCTCGCTCTTCCTCCCAACTCGATGTAACCTGCGCCTTCCTTCAGATAAAAGGAGGCGTGGCTATACGATTCAAAGAGAGCGAGAACGAGAGGGAGAGGAGACATCGAACACGAGGAGACTAAGTCATTTAGGGCCTCGCCTATAAAAACATAGTGCAAAAGCAATACAACACGGCCATCCGAATCGGAGTAGGGACTTTCACCAACCAAGATACATCTTGGACTCACGAGTCTAACCATTCAGGAGTGGACGCGCGATTTCTAGACTTACAAATTTACTTGCCTTGGCTCTAGAAAACGCCGACAGCGCTGCGTCAGTTGAGGGCGCGGGCGGCGCTGCCGGGACGCGTCGTCGGGGAGGCGGCGGCGCCGGGCGCGGGCGGCGACGGCGCTGGCGCGCTGGCGCAAGCGGCGCTGTCGGGACGGCGTCGCTTGGGAGGGCGGCGCTGTCGGGTGCGGCGTCGGCGCGGGCGTGGAAGCGGCGACCGTGGCGGCGCGGGCTCGGGGTTTAGGAGTTTATGCGCGTCGAAGCGGCGGAGTTTAAAGGTTTAGGGCACTCAGAAGAAGTGTATCCATTTTACATATATATGGAGCATATTATCAGTGGCGGTTCTTTATACGAACCGCCACAGATAACTTTATCAGTGGCCGTTTTTGTGAAGAACCGTCACTGATAAAGTTATCTGTGGCGGTTCGTATAAAGAACCACCACAGATAATTTTTATTTGTGGCGGTTCTTCACAAGAACCGCCACTGATACACTTATCTGTGGTGGTTCGTATAAAGAACTACCACAGATAATTTGTATTAGTGGCGGTTATTTATACGAACCGTCACAGATAGTAGTCGATGGCGTTCTTGTGAAGAACCGCCACTGATATAATTATCCTAATATATTAATCCATACATAATCCTAATATAGTAATATACCCTATATAATACTAATATATTAATAACCCTATATAATCCTAATATAGTAATGACCTTACATAATCCTAATAAATATTATATACCCTATATAATCCTAATATAGTAATTACCATTTATAATCCTAATATAGTAATATACCCTATATAATCCTAATATATTAATGACCTTTTGATAACCCTAATATATTAATGACCCTATAATCCTAATACAGTAATGACCATATATAATTCTAATATAGTACTACACCCTATGTAATCCAAATATATTAATGACCCACATTTCCATTACTCCACACAAATGCATAACACCATATTTCCATTACTCCATACAAATGCATATTGTTTACATCACATTGCCATTACTCGTATATAGCTAATTATTTTCTTTCACAATTTGCCCTTCTTCATGATCGTCGCGATGATAGGTAGCTTCCTGAGTGGTTTCTTCCTCGAGCCTGATGTTGCCATCTACGAAAGGAGGCAACTCGTCAAACTGGTTGTACTCATCCTCATCCACGACATTCTCAACTCCGACGATCCTTCTTTTTCCTCAAGAACTACATGGCGCTTCTTATCCGTAAGGTCGATTACATAGAAGACTTGTGCTACTTGCTTCACAAGTACGAATGGTTCGCTCTCAGATCCGACATGTTCGATGTCCAAAGTAGTGAAGCCGTACTTGTCCACCTTGACACCCTTTGGGAGTTGTACCCAACGACACCGAAACATCGGGATCTTAAAAATACAATAGTCGAGCTCCCAAATCTCTTCTATGAACCCATAGAAGCTAGTCTTCTTACTGCCTGTGTTGTCATAGGCATCTATGCGGACACCACTATTTTGGTAAATGCTTTGCTATCCCGAGATCTCGTAAAAGGTATATCCATTTATGTCGTACCTTGCCATGTCAAGATTGTACCTGATGGCCCTTTTGCCAACCACCTCAACATAACACTCGTTTCTTTCCCAGTCATATGCTCTTTGAACCAATGATTGAACAAACGGTTATGCTCTTTTGTTACCCAAGCCTCTGATCGTCCACGATTTTCCTCTCGTAGCTTATCCTTGTGCATGTCCATATACGAGGACACCTCAACTGACTGTTGCAAGACTGTGAAATGAGCTTTTTCGAACAATCCATGATCGTAAGAATTTGTTGATTTCCTTCCAATCGTCCCTTTCCCAGCTAGCCTACCCTCATGGCGAGATATGTGCACTCCTACCGTTCCACCCTCCATGTAATCCACGCAAAACTCGATAACCTTCTCGGTTGCATAACCTTCCACAATGCAGCCTCCGGTCGAGATCGACATGTACATACTTCTTCAGATACCCATGTACCTTTCAAACGGGTACATCCGATGCAGAATACGGGCCACATACATTTATCTCATTCACAAGGTGAACAATGAGATGAACCATTATATCGAAAAATGATGGAGGAAATACATCTCTAGTGGTATAGTGTCTTCACCACATCATTCTCGCAATTCGAAAGTCCGATGGGATCGATGACCTTCGTGAAATCGTGTTGAAGAAGAAACACAACCTCATGATTGCCCTCTGACCTTTTCAGCAAAATACCTCTAATTGCAATAGGAAGCATTTGTGTCATCATCACATGACAATCATGAGACTTCATGCCGCTTAACTTCAAATCTTTCATCGACACCGGTTTCTTGATGCTTATGGAGTAACCGGATGGAACTTTCACACCATGCAAGCATTTGCAGAGGTCTGTCTCTCTTTCTTGGATAGAGTGTAGCAAGGTGGGGAAGGTAAAGTCGGCCTTTCCGTTGTCTCGAGGATGTAGCTCACCGATTTTTATATCTTCCGTGTCCCTTCGTGCCTTCATCTGTCCTTAGTTTTGCTAGGAATATTCAAAGAAAATACCAATCAAGTCATCACATACATTTTCTCTACATGCATGACGCCTATGCAAGGTCGAACTTCTAAGTCCTTCCAATAGGGCAAGTTCCAAAATATCGATCTCTTCTTCCACGTGATCTTCTCAAGACGAGACCTCGATTTATTATTACTCTCTCCTTTCCAAGTACAACATTAATATCCTTAACCATATCATATACCTCTTCCCACGAGGAGGCCTTGGAGCTATACCATCCTCTTTTGTCCCGTCGAATTGTTTCTTCATATTGCGGTAGGGGTGATTCTGAAGGAACTGCGGTGATGCATGTACACAGTTTTCCTCGAGTTATTGAGCCACACACTTGCGGTTTCATCCATGCAATGGGGGCATGCTTTGGCCCCTTTTACAGTACGACCGGATAGGTTACCAAGGGCAAGAAAATCATTGATGGTGCAAAACAACAATGCGCGTAGGGTGAAGTACTCTCGCTTTTTCTCATCCCATACCTGTACACCTTTGTTCCACAGTATCACAAGATTTTCCACCAATGGTTGTAGGTATACATCAATATCATTGCCAGGTTGTCTCGGCCCTTGGATAAGCAGCGACATCATAATGTACTTTCGTTTCGTACACAACCAAGGAGGAAGGTTGTAGATACAGAGAGTCACGGGCCAAGTGTTATGAATACTACTTATGTTACCGAAAGGATTCATTCCATCCGTACTCAATCCAAACCTTGTATTCCTCAGTTCATTCCCGAAGTCCTTCCTAAAGAGCCTATCGATGGTTCTCCACTTGGCAGAATCAGCAGGGTGTCTCAGCTTTCCATCCCTTTTACGCTCTTCTGAGTGCCATCGCATCAATTGGGCATGCTTTTTGTTTCCAAATAAACGCTTCAACCGAGGTATTACCGGTAAATACCACACCACTTTAGCGGGAGCTCCTTTCTTCACCACGGTGCCCTCGCTGTCATGGCCTTTACGCTTGTATCGCGATGATTTGCACACCGGACATACATGCATGTCTCAGATACTCTTTGCGATAGAGTATACAATCGTTTGGATATGCATGTATTCTTTCTACTTTCAATCCCAATGGATATACAACCTTCTTAGCTAAATAAGTGGTTATCGACAATACGTTTCCATCTGGAAGCATGTCCGCTAAGAGATGTAATAGCGCCGTGAAACTTTTATCGGACCAACCATTACTTGCCTTCAATTTTAGAAGTGAAAGCACGGTGTGCAACTTTGTGTGTTCCTCCTTGCAACCCGAGAACAAAGGTGTGTCCGAGTCGTCCAACAAACCCTTGAATTGATTAAACTCTCTCTGACTAGTGTAGTTCCCTTCTGCATCGCGCAACATCTGAGCAAGATTATTATCGTCATCAATGTCCAACCTATCCTCATCGATCCATAATCGATGTCACCGCCATAATGCCTTCTCCATCATCCAATACGTTATCACCTTCATGTATGTTTTCCTCTTCACCGTGACTTGTCCAACGTGTATAGCCAAGTACAAAACCCTTCGAATCAAGTGCAAGTGGATGTGCTCTTTGTCCAAAACATTTTCTCATTCTTGCAATCAATGCATGGACAATGTATGTACTCGCCTTCTTGTGCAACTTGTTCTCCTTAGCGGCTCTTAGAAAAGCAGATACCCCATCGATGTAATCTCGGCTATAACGGTTCGCATTGTACATCCATCTCCGGTCCATCTAAAATTAATGAACATACAAAAATCGATTAAAAACTAATCTAATTACTTATCATCTAAATGAGCTAGATAATAAATTCATCATCTAAAAATGATGAGCATCCACCTACCAAATTAGCTAAAATTTCATGTATATTAATATCCAATAATCTTAATTAAATAAATTTAATATATGTCCACACTAATGGAACCAAATTAATAGTAATTAAAAACTAATCAATACTTTTCTCGTAAAGAAGCTAGATAATAAATTCATCATCTAAAAATGATGAGCACCCACCTACCAAATTAACTAAAATTTCATTTATATTAATACCCAATAATCTTATTTAAATAAATTTATTATATGCAAGATGTATATGTCCGTACACTAATGGAACCAAATTAATAGTAATTAAAAAACTAATCTAATTACTTATCTAAAGGAGCTAGATAATAAATTCATATATATGCAAGATGTATATGTCCGTACACTAATGGAACCCAATTAATAGTAATTAAAAAACCAATCTAATTACTTATCATCTAAAAGAGCTAGATAATAAATTCATCATGTATCAAATTAACTTAAAATGCAATTAATATTAAATATATGCTTAATCATAATTCATCATCTATAAAAGGAACACAACATCATCTAATGAACCTAGCTAGGAAATAAATTAATCAACTACAAAATGGTAGCTAAATAAAAATAAACAAAATCTAAACTTTTCATCTCATCTACATATAAACCCTAATTAAACTTGGTTTAAAAATTAAATTGCAACAAGATTAACACAAATCAAGAGAGGAGAAAAATAACTCACCAAGGAACAACTAGAGGAAGTACAAGCACAAGAATTGGAGAAAACGAAATCAAATTTAGAAGTTTTGGTTTGCTCTGGAGGAAGAAGACCAAGGTCTTGCTCGACCACCTATTTATAGGCAATATTATCGTGGCGGTTTTTAACTAGAACCGCCATCGATAACATTATCTGTGGCGGTTCTATCCTCGAACCGCCACTGATAATGAAATTATCAGTGGCGGTTCTAGGATAGAACCGCCATGGATAATCCAATAGAATCAGTGGCGGTTGGAGGATAGCACCGCCACTGATAACCTAGTTATCAGTGACGGTTCTAGCCTCCAACCGCCACTGATAATGTATTTGTTATCAGTGGCGGTTCTATCCTCGAACCGCCACTGATATTTTCCCGCTATTTTTAAAATAGAACCGCCACTGATAATTATCTTTGTGGCGGTTCGAAAAAAACCGCCACAAATAGACCGTCACCTATTGCAGGTTTTGGCGTAGTGGTTGGTCCTCCTCATCAGCATCACCCTGTATTCTGAGTATACACTTCACCTCGGTGAGGAATCTCCAACTGTTGCTTCTTTCCTCAGCATCTCCTCTCTCCTTTCCTTCTTATACTTTGTCCTGTCTAGTTCACGCTGAAAGTGCTCACGAACATCCATAGGAACTTTACTACAATGGACGACACCCGTACCACGTCCTGCCAAGTGCTGCTTGAATCGGGTCGCACCGCCTCTTTTTTTCTCTTTGAGACAGTGTTTGCATCGAAATCCAGCACCCAACTTCTCGTCGTGATCCCACACCACGTCGACATAGTCTGCCATCTGTTAAAAGAACATAATAAAAGTAAACATATATACAAATATCGCTACTCGCCACAGTGAGCATTTCATCATGAACACACAATGCATTTCATCATGATGTGAAAAAATTGGTAATGCAAATTTCAATGAAAGAAAAAATGATTCACCCAACACAACGACGGTGAAAATAAGAACTAAATGGTGCTAAGCATCATTTGTAAATCAGATCACAAATGTTTTCTTCAAGCACACTTTGATCCTGGGTCTGATAATATCTCTCTACACTAATGCTTTCTTCTGAGAATATAAAAGTATATAAATTTAACTATTGTCTGCTTTGTGAATTTTGATACTCTATATAAAAATACTACACTACAACAGACTACAATAACATGGTACAAGTGTATAACTACAAGCACATCTCATCCCATCTTGGAGTGAGCAGAGCACAAGACAAACTCTGGAATCTACCTACCCGTACTTGGTATTTGTTTGTGTACATGCATACACTTTTTCCTCTCTCAGGTCATGTCATATGTGCGCATGCACAAACGCACAGATTTTCACGATTTGTTTTTCATTGAACACATCTGAAGGGGATTATCTCATTAGCTAAGTTGCATGCATCCATCTATGCCACAAAATTTGCCGTAGATATGTAACTGAATTGCAATACACAGAGTACTGATCGGTCTTGCACAAAAACCGAGCGAAAATCGCTTTAAACCGAAAGAAAAATACACTTCAAATCGTGATTTTCGTTCACGATATCGAAAACCGATGCCCGCTCGAAAAACCGCAGAAACCGCTCGAGAAATCGTAGAAACCGAGCGATTTTTGCACCTTCGCCGACGTTCTTCTGGCTTGCGGTGGCTGGATCAAGGCGGCGGCTGCTCGGTCGGCAGTGGGTGACAATGGGAAAGAGCAGGAGCAATGATTGCACTTTTTTTGTTTTTTTTTAATTTTCAACAATTTGAACGGCTGAAAAAAGTATCTAAAATTTGTTTTTTTAAAAAAATTTATACCAGAGGTCATAGAGTAATTAATACTAATTTAAAAAAAATTGGTTAAAACTTCCTAATTTTTTTTTGAAATTTTTGGATCTGAATTTGAGCCTGGTGGAAAACCGCTCTGTTTCAAAAACCGTTTCAGCACGGTAAACTCAAAAACTGTAGTTTTCGTGAAAAAAAAAACCATGGTGTCCAGAACCTGTTCTATGGTCCCAACATTCACCTCACGCCTTCCTTGTTTTCTTCGCTACTACTCTCCGCCATGACTAGTTTGTCAACTTCTGTGAATCTCCGTCACGACTAATGAATGCTTTGGCTTAACCATGACCTTGCAGCTGCATTGGCCAAGAAGGTAGTACATCTTCTGGGAGGTTCTTTCGGCTCTACACGGCCTTGAGCTTTTGAGTGACGTTATTTTATTAATTTTTTATTTAAGTATTATACCATTTCACTATGTTCTATCTATTTTATTTCGTACAAACGTGAAAGTTAATTGATCAATTTCGTGCATATGAACAATGTGTATGTGTTTATCCAGCTAGCCACACAGTAATATATAATGGGTTTACAATTGATCTTTTCTCACATGCAACAATAAACAATATTGTTAGCCTTTTAGATACAACTTATACATATTATGTATTAGGATAGTTGTATCTAAGCATTCGTTTAATACGTTCTCTCACCTCCTAGAAACAGTTCTACAAACAATACATTAGGAGTTTTTTTACATATTTCATGTACAAGCTATAAAAAATTATAGGTTTTAGCTTCTATTTCATAAAACTATAGATTTTAGGAAACTTATATCACAAAACTACAAGTTTATGAATTGATTGTTTATTGTAATAGGTCTGATAGTGTAGATCCACATGACAACCTCACGAGACAGTGAAATATGAAATAGGGATGCGTGAGACTACTATATGAGCCCACACAGTTAGACCTATTATCAAAAAACATCAATTTTAAAACATAGTTTTTGTGACACAAGTTCTCTTGAAATCTGCAGTTTTGTAAAATAGAAAGTAAAATATATAATTTATAAAAAAACTTGTAGTATTATGAAATTTACTCATTAATAACAATTTTTTGTATTGCTCGACGACCTATATCATATTTGGTGAACAAGATTCTCTGTCTAGTCTTATTATTATTATTAAACTAAATAAATCAATCATTGAAAGTATATTTTGCGCTGCTATGAATCATGATTGTGCGCATGTGGATTAGGGGAAAAAAGAGTGCCTAGAGAACGGTATACTATTGCAATAGTATAGCAATAAGTTTTATAAAGATTTAGTAAGTTTCAAAAGAATGTTTGAAAATTTTCATTTTTCAGTAAATTTCACATATTTCTAAAAGTTTCTTCAAGATTTTAAGGCAAACTTTCAACGAGTTCCATATTTTGGAACTCAAGTTTCAACCAATAAGTTTTCAACAAGTTTTAGCAAGCTTCAACAAGTTTCAAAGAAGTTTTAACAAATTTCAACATGTTTCAAACAAGTTTCACTGAACTCATTTGGCTACGATGATGCTACCACACCACCAAGGGCCGGCCAACACCGTCCATTGCCGATAAACCCTCTTCTCCAACTCTGGCCCCAACTATCGGCGCTACGATAGAGCCGACCGACGCTGCCCACTGTTGAATTTATGCTTGAGCTCCGTCGAGCCTCCATCTCTCTTTTTCCCAGCTTTGGGTTGAGCTTCGCACCGCGTCGCTAAGCCACCGAGTCGTACCGCCATCAAATCCGACTACATATCCTTCACAGCTTACCCAATCACCCGTACCATGCTCACCAGTGGTAGTCTGCTCGACCTCATCTCGCCCCTGTGTACACCCAAAGCCTTCGCATCCGCTCACCGTTGCGTTGCCTCGGTTGATCCCTCTATTGTCGCGCCACCTCACTTGCCAGCAGCCATCGTTGTCGCTGACACTCTTTCGCATAGCCTAGCATGCCTATGCCAGCCAACCCCACGGCTAGGCCTGTAAACAAGCCGAGCTCGAGCGAGCTTGGGCTCCCAAGCTCGAGCTCGGTTCGGGCTTGA
Organism: Otatea glauca; assembly: GCA_036346275.1. Classification (NCBI taxonomy): domain Eukaryota; kingdom Viridiplantae; phylum Streptophyta; class Magnoliopsida; order Poales; family Poaceae; genus Otatea; species Otatea glauca. Next base: position 53,514,124 of record CM070721.1, read on the forward strand.
GCCGAGTTCGAGTTAGGGTTTAAGTCTGAACCTAGGCTCGAGTTCGGTTCAAGCTCGAGTAGGCTCGAGCTCGACTCAAGTAAGCTCAGTAACAATAAACAATTTAATATGGACTAATTTTCAACAATAAAAAATGCTCGAGCTCGAACTCGGCTCGAGTAATCTCGATAAAAGTTAATATATAGTAATATTTAATAAATAATTTGAAAATTTACTAAACTCGCGAGTTATTTGAGCTTGGCTCGGTGAAACTCGCGAGCTCAGGATCAAGCTCAAGTCCGGCTCGTTTAGAGCTCGAACCGAGCCTAGACCAAACTGAGCTCGAGTAGCTCGCGAGCTAGAGCTTTTTTTTACAACCCTCCCCACGGTCTCATATGGTGGGGCTCATGAGTAGATTGGGAGTTTGAGATGAAATATAGTAATGAGGTAGAGAGCGAAAGAGAGCAGGGGAGAGAGAGAGAGTTTGTATAAAGAAAAATGAGTGGAAAGGGATGTCTCAAAGGGATGGACAAAGATTGAAAAGCGGATAGCGATTAGGAGGAGATAATGATCTTTGTTGGTCATTGCAATGGATCAAATGCTTCTAAGCTATCCGTTGATTCAACAAGAAACGGTATACTGTTCCCTAAGATTTCTAAAAAAATTGCTGTACTATGTACTCTATATATATCATGAACAGGCTAACTAGCTATAGACCAGAGCAGGGTTCACATTATCGTCGATTATCGCGCGATTATCGCGATTATCGACCTTACCGGTCCGATTCGATATCTAATACCGGTCGGTAAACCGGTTAAATTCAAAAAAATTCAAAAAAAAAATATGTGACGTAAATATCGCGATAATTGGTCACTATCGAGCGAAAATCGCTCACAATATCGACCGCCGAAGAACACAAGTTTGCAAAATCGACCGGGTCGATTTTCGACCGATTATCGGTGCAGATCATTTTTTCACAAAATTCATCAAAAGTTTGATTTTGAAACCCTTCGATTCTCTACCGATTTTCAACCAACTTTCGTCCGATTTTTTCCGATTTTTGAAAATCCCGATATTGTCAATTATCGCGATATCGATAATGTGAACCCTGGACGAGAGCCGTTGGATTTTCGATCGAACAATCATCATTGGATGGTCCTGAACTCCTGATGGTACACAACATTGTATGGTAGTTGTAGGAAGGTGTTAAAAAATCTTTTCATTATGAAGAAAAACAGGTATCCAAATTTAAGACGAGAAGGACTCAAACCTAGATGGTGGAAGACTTAAGCCCTGCTTGTTTGAGGCTAACTTCGTCATACCTGTAGTTTGTCGTACTTTCTCAACCCAATGTCTCACTCATTATAGACTCAATTTTTTGTAAAAAATTGTCACACTTATGGCACTAAACTTTGTTACTACAAAAAATATGGTAAACCACATTTATCCAAGGTTATTTATGGCAAAGCTAGTTTCAAACAAACAGACCCTTAAAGCGCATACATCTCCCATCTGAGCTAGCCCTATTTACTAGTTGTAGGAAGGTGTAGCCCTCTCTATTTCGTTGCTACAAAAGTATGAAATAGGTCACTTATTATGAATGATACTACTAAACAAAAGGAGGGATAATAAAGGCTGGAATTTGATTAGCCGAAGGAGCTAGAGAAGGTAACCTTTAGAGGCTGGAAGAGGTTAGCGCCATGGCCATGGCGTTTGTTTTCAAACAAGCACCAGACCTATCATCAGATTTGGCCCTGCAGTTCCCCAGCTAGGGGTGGGCAATCGGTTAATTTGGTTTTTTCGGTTTTAAATATTTCGGTTTTTGGATTTTGAAAAACCGAACCGAAACCGAATTGATATAAAAACCGAACCGAATTAACCGAACCAAATCGGTTAAACCTGAAGAGTGGGTACTCGCCAGACGCAAAAAGATTTGTTTGCTTGTTGATACATAGTTGACGCCAGGTACTCGCCAAACGCACTGGAAACTAAAGCTGAATCTTTTAGAGTGGCTGAAAATGATGGTTAACAATAAGAGGGCAGAGGAAGTAGTGGATACAAACCTTGAGATTAAACCACCTAAACGTGCCCATAGCACCTATTTTATGTACTAGTTGTGTAGGGATTGCTCAAGCAGGTTAACGTTTAGAAGGGCAAGAGCATGAGAACTTTTGACAAATTCAGTTATCTATAGTTGTAGAATCTAGAGTGAACAATAGTTGTGAATCACATAAGAAACAGCAAATGAATATTCATTGCATGCCTTATCTGCTAAAGCCAAAGACAGAAGTGTGTCCAAACCTTGAAAACAAAAGATTCCGAGTCCAATTTCTTGAAGCAGACCTTGTCACCGTTAGCCTTCCTCTCTTTGTGGCTCAGTGGTCTGAATCGCACGCACACAGTCACGTTGGACATCCTGGCAGTCACGCTGGCAGGGAACAGGGCGAACGCCGGACATCAAGAACAGGGCGAATGCCGGATAGGGAGGAGATGGGGAAGAGAAGTCATACCGAGCTGCTTCTTGTTCTTGAAGTAGATCCAGCGCTTCTCAGTGGTCGCGACGGCTTGGGGGATGGGAGCCGGGTGGACGACGAGTCGACGACGGTGGCAGCACCTGGGGCCGCGCCGGCTCAGGGGAAGGCCGGATGGGAGGGCAAGAGGGCGGCGACGGTGGCGGTGGCCGAGAGGGCGGCGATAGTGGTGAGGGTCGGGTCGGTTCAGCCGCTCAGGTAGGGATGGCCGCTGAATGGTGGGATGGGAGGGCAGGAGGGCGACGATGCCTGGGCCCTGGGGCTGCGCCGGTAGGTCACGGCCCTAGGGTAGCCCGTAGCGGTGTAGCCAGGTAGGGTTGCCGATTGCGATTGGGAAAAATGAAATGGGGAATTGAAGACTGAAGACGTGCGGACGTGCGTCACGGGCGGAGTGCGCGGTGCCGGTGTGACTGTGTGAGCAAATGGATCGGTTTAATCGGTTTCCAAACTTTTAAAACTGAACCGCAAACCGTAAACCAAATAGTATCAAAATAAAAACCGAACCGCAAATCGAAAACAGAAAAAACCAAATATTCGGTTAATTTGGTTCGATTTTTCGGTTTCAGTTTAAAAATACCCACCCCTATCCCAGCGGTGAAAAATGATGACCTTTATCTCCTGCTTCTTTTGCACATGTCAGGATTCATACCCATTTCTTCTCCTATCTGGGGTACAAGCTAGTGACATCTCAGTTTTCCAGATTGCACTTACCTAAAACAGCATCTTGTCTTCTTGGCTAGTCAATCTCGAAGAAGCTCGATCAAACTCGATTTATACACAAACTTGATAGCCCCGGGCCCCCGAGAGCTCGAGCCAAGACTTATCATTTTTGAGAGAGAGAGAGAGAACAGTACTTACCTGTAGAAAATTTGTGAGGCGAAAGCTTTGTATGTCTTAACATGATGTGTTGTAAGACAACAAGCAAACTTACTGGATTATTTCTATAATCCTTTGATCCTTTCTACTGCTTTCTAGCTCACGCCACGAATGATCGACTCTCTCTCTCTCTCTCTCTGGTTCCTTCTGCTTTCTGAAATATACTAGTATAGTGCTCAGTCTTCCGGTTTTCTTTTCTCAGCACGTAATATATGGTCTTTTTCTTTTCTAGAACGTTTGTTTCCTTTTCCTTAATTCCAGGATATTTGTTTCCTTTTCCTTGAGATGATACTGGGGTGGGGGAGATCTGTTGTGGGCCACAGGGATAAGTTAGACACATTAAACAATGGTCATTGAATGTGGGTGAGTAAAGCTGAGGAAAGATCTGAGAGGTTAATTTTGATGGAGGCAAGTTTCTGGGGACGTTTCGCTGGGTACATCAAGGTTGGGCCATCTCTAGTGGATTGCATTATTTAGGGTGGACGTAAAAAATAATACTTAAGTGCATTATAAAGGAGTATAGATTTACTTTCGTGCCAAGACCCCCGACTACCCCACGCCCACAAACACACAAAAATTTGATCGGTTTTGCTACGGCTACCTCGTCAACTCTCAAAGTTTGGTTCCGTGGAGCGCTCCGGTACCTTCTCAACATGCACACGTTTGCTATTTGTTTTGAGAGGGGCACCGAAAGATTATTATTCCTATTGCTCGTGAAAGTTGTATAATTTTTTGATATCAGAAAAAAAAAACTAAGAAAAATGTAGAGTTTTCTTTTGCGGATATTATGAAGAATGTTTTACAAAATGGATCGTTAAAATGGGAAATATCGTATAGATGGGTGGTGCAAGTGTTAGAAACAACCCAGAGTTTAATCATGCAAATGAAATCATCAACACAAATTAATAACAACCATAATTAATTAACTAACAAGGTGTAATCACCTATTTTATCCATTAACCAGGGTATTATACAATTGCGTAAATTTACAATGTACATATACAATTGCGTAAATTTACAATGTACATGTATATTAAGATTACATCAAAAATAAGATTGCAAGAATATGGAAATTTTCCTAAAAGCTAAGCTTCTTTGATCTACGGCTTTAGTCCCTGAAAGATGTCAATCATGCAAGCATATAGAACCAAGAATCCATAAATTAAATGGCAAAAGATTAAAAAGGTAGAGTTGCCGTCAGACCCGAGTAATTGGTGTCACTCATCAAGATACATGACCGTCCGAGGCTAGTCGGCACCTCTTGCTAGACCAGGTTTCATCATCTAGCAATTTTACAAACATGTATTTATCGAGTAGCCATAGCATTGCTTCAATAGTGCCAAAATATCCCACGGTGAAAAGATAAAAGCAGCATGGTAAAAAGATAACGCTACAGTGGAAAAGGAAGGTAAAGTCTTCCCAAGGCACTCCCTCCCTAGGCCAAACACCCTAGGGATAAAACCTCCAAGCCAGTCGAGCCACTCTCATCATTCCACACCACAAGCCACCACAAGCACAAAGCTCCCAGGAGACCAAAGTCCCCAAGAGCAAGGTTACAAACAAGAGAAGGCCAAAGAGTCACCAAGCCAGGAGCAAGAAGGTAGCAAGCAAGCCACCAGAAGCTCCAGCAAGGCAAGGAGACAACAAACAGGGGAGTTCAAGCACAAGGCCACACCCCCATATCCTCACCAGTAAGCAGCACCATCCCAAACCTCATTCCATACTTTCAATCTCAGGTAATCAACCACCATTTCCTTTAGCCTCAACATAGGAGGTAGATAACCAGTATAAGCATTAGTGCCAGTAGAAATACTATGGTCTCAGGGTGTAGCATTAGAGAGGGGCAGCCCTGCGCGTGCCCATGGATCATCTCGTACTCCCAGCGTACGATAGAACCACAGGTATCGCCACAATACCGCCAACCCACAAGCATTCATGCACACAAATCATCATCGACCATCTTGCACACTTGAATCAGAGACCAAATTATCTCCCAAATCATAAACTAGTAAAGAGGCAGTAGCTCAAACATAAGGAAAAAGAGTGGCATCACAGTGAGTCTCGGAAGCATCCAGTGGAGTCCAGGGAGCCGGCATCCGGGATGGGCCGAGTGAGCCGAGGACAAGGGCGACGTCGGCCGAGGGCCAAGGACGGCATCGGTCGAGGGCCAATGAGGCACCAGCCCAGGGCAGGCTACCCGGGTAGGAAGGGGGAAGCCGCAGTCCAGCCGGGCCTAGGCGACCCAGTCGACGCAGGGGCGTGCGTGCCAGCAGGAGGCGGCGCAAGGCCTCGGCGGGCGGCAGTGACAGAGCGGCTCGAACCAGTCGGGCGAGTTGGCAGCCCAGGGAGGCTGGGTCGGGGTGACAAGGGAGGCCGAGCGGCTCGGGGAACCAGCGTGCAGCGCTGGCTGGACTGGACAGTGATGCCAACAGCCAGAGGAAGGGGAGGCGTCGGAGAAGGTGAAAGCATCTAGGCCCCTAATTCGATTTGGTTTTGGTAATTAATGAAAATTGCGGTTAAAGGACTAACATTTTCAATTTGAGTATTTTGAGAATAGGTTGATCCAAATTTCGACGAACATGAAAGCATGAAATTGGTGCAAAAGAAAAGCAAACGTCGAAGACAGGATGGCTAAGGTATAAAAGTTAAGGACTTTTTATAGCTTTTGCCGATCTCGCAGTTTGGAGAAAAAGATCGGATTGCTAGATTAGGTATCGTACTATTAAGAGGGGTTATTGCTGCTCGTTCGATGTCGCAAAATGTTTAGAGGCTCAATACTTTTGCATTTAGACATTTATGTAGCTTTGCGTAAAAAGGAAAATCTTTTGTGAAGAAAAACATGTTTTGGGTGTAGTGGGCCGGTATGACTGGGCCCTCTCCGGTCATACTGGCCATCGGTGTGACCGGGCTTCACCCGGTGTGGAAATAACAGAGAGGAGCTTTTCGGGCGGTTTGTTGAGCGGTATGACCGGGGACCCACTTGTCATACCGACCGGCGGTATGACCGGAGGTCATCCGGTTTGTTTTTATATTATATTTTTAGAGCTCTTCTTGGTTCTCATTGATGATATTTGAGCTTTAGCTAGTCTCCAATACTCTTGTGTGCATTCAATTCACATTTTAAGAGAGTTAGGAGCAAAATTGAGTCGTGCATTTAATGTTGAGCCTCTAGACACTCATTTTAACCTCGAGCAAGCATAAAGGCTTATTACTCTTAGAGTTTGCTGACTCCTAGACAGTTTGGAGGTGTTCGTGTGCAGTGAGCTTCTCAACGAAGGTTGTGAGAAGCCCTAGTAAGTTGTGAAGGCTGGAGTTCGCTTACCCAGAGCAGGGAAGAACTACCCTAGTGATCGAGGAAGGTTCAAGAGGTTGGAGCCAGCTTGAAGTTGTTCAAGTCACCTCAACGTGGATTACGAGAGATCGGCAAGTCTCCGAGACCACGAGATAAAATTCTTGTCGCTTGCTCTCTTATGATTTGCATTTACAATTCTTGCACTCAATTCATTCTTATAGCTTTTCAAGTATATTATTTGTGCTTAGATTCATTTCTTGTTTATACTTGAATTGTTAGAGTGCTTCATAATCTCTAGAGAACTTAGTTATAAAATTGTAGGAAATTGCAATTCTTGCTTAGTGATCTTATTAATTGAATTTAGAATCAAAAAATTTAGAAACCTCCTCTAGTCGGTTATTCTTGACCCTACAAGTGGTATCAGAGCTTGGACTCTCTTTTGGGGCTTTACCGTCTAGAGAGTAAGGATGGCTAGCGATGGGGTGTCAATAGGTAAAGCGCCATTTTTCGATGGCACAAATTATGCATATTGAAAAATTCGCTTGGCATTTTATTTAAAGGCATGAGCCCAAGTATATGAAGAATTGTAGTTGAGGGTTTCGCTCCGGGAGTTAATCCCACACTCACAATGGAACAAGAAGAGCGAAACACTCATTTCAATGCTCAAGCTATGAATGCTCTTTTTTGGTGCTTTGAATGCGGATGAGTTCAATCGAGTGAGCAACCTTGAAACCGCTCATGAGATTTGGACAACCCTCTCGAAAATTCATGAGGGGACATCCTCAGTCAAAGAAGCCAAATTGCATATGTTTTGGATCAAATATGAGAGCTTTATTATGTTACCCCATGAGAACATCAATGAGATGTATTCACGGCTCAATAACATAGTAAATGAGCTCAAGGGCCTTGGAGCGTCTCTAACCGATTTGGATGTTGTTCGTAGGATACTTAGGGCTCTACCGGACAAGTATGAGACTTTGGTGACTTGTTTCTCAACTCACCGGAGTTGCCAAGAATGACACCAATGGGACTTCTTGAAAATCTCA